>OX352729.1:17970000-19220000 GCA_947095525.1 Trisateles emortualis | reverse complement strand
TTAATCTCCGTTGTGTTCTGATAATAATCACAGCAATTGTTGATCCTAATGGATTATGATATTCCAATAATATTCGCCAGTCTATTTTAAGTTAATTTTTAAATGTAAGCTTATTCACAATAGGATTATGAAGATTCGATATTGAACAAAAATATGTGCTATACTCAGATAGTTGTCTGGGGTTTGGGTATATTAAAGTTGAAACTAGCAGCCTTTTTTTTGGAGAGGGATATTGCTTTACGTATACCGCTCCCACGCCGGGGGAAACGAGGCAGTTATGTCGGATTTTCCGGATTTGTCGGGTGGTAAAAACCCCACTGTGCTTCTACACCCGCTTTATCGGGTGGACCACTGAACAAACTACCTCTTGTAGTTATGCACCTACCCTTACACAAATTCAAACTAGCAGTAACAAATCATCTTTTAAGATGATAAAAAGTCATGGAGTTAATTGCTAATTTTTGATGCAGAATTATAACTACATTTGAAATTTGTCATATAGAGACGTTTTGTGATCATTATTGACTTTCAATTTAGTTTTTGTTTTTATTTTGTCCCGGAAAGATATAGTGATCTCGACACGTTTCTATCTAATACATACAAAAGAAAAAAGTATGCTGTCATTTGTTTTTATGACATTCGTAAGTAATATGTATTTGATCTGAATGAATAAATAGTTTGACTTGACTTGACTATGAATGTATGTGAATATTTTTATGTATGTATGTTTACCGATTACTTGAAGACGCCTGACCTGTTTTGGAAAATTCTTATTTTGTTTTAAAGGATACGTAAAGCATTATCACTCGTAAATCATCAATCTAAAAAATTAATTGATAACATTTTATCAAGACAAAAAGTTTAAAAATAAAATTATTGTCTAGACAAACATTTAAATCTAAACCATCGACAGACAAAACAGACAATGGCTAGTGGCTTTCGAAACAAGAACTTGGAACTAAACCGTGACCTTGTGTTCCTTGCAACACTCACTGTGCTACTCTCCCAAAATAAACATACGTTGCGTTATATGTATGGCGACGCCAAAATCCTAGCCCAATTCTATTCATTACTGTCCAATGTGTATATCTGTCGATGATATAATTTATCTACTGGTACACGTAACACATTTTTTTTTTTCTACTTAGGTGGCAAACAAGCATACGACCCGCCTGATATTAAGCAGTTACCGTAGTCTATGACGAGCAATACCAGAGGTAACACTTGCGTGTTGTCAACCCATTTTTTTACACCAGGTCTTTAAGATGGAGTATCCCTGCGATAGGAATACGTTTCTTTCAATACGTATCCCTAATGCGCGTTACGCACCTTCAGTTTTAACTGTGCGATTTAACTGTACAGTCAGACTGTACAGTTAAATCGTCGGGCCCTGCAGCCTATACACGTTCAAATAGAACTGCGACATCTTTAAGTTTTTATCATCATGTCCTCCGTAGACGACGCTTTAGCGATTGTAGGGCTAATGTGTGTGTTAAAAGAAAGTAGAAGAAAACGAAAAAGCTGACGAAACTGCGCAGTTTTCAACTACACGCTCTTAGTTTTATCTGTACAGATTTATCTACTTATTTGTGTTTTGATAAGATCTCAATTTAACTGTACAGTTCAACTGTTTGTCCTACACACCTAACGATTTATCTGAACACTCCGACTGTACGGTTAAATCGCACAGTTAAAACTTAAGGTGTGTAGTGCGTTTAAATAAGCGCTGGAGACCTGTACTACAAGGGACACAACTTCACCGCTGTGTGTAGTTATTTGGCTGCGGTCTTGTGTAAGGTGGAGGCCCTTCTCCAGTCGGGCATGCTCACTGGTATGGTGCACTACCTTATCGTTTAAAATGAAAAGCTTAAAGTCGCCCGGCAAAAATAAAGCATTTAAGAGGTAGGGCTTTATACTAGCGAGCAAGCCCGACTGGGGATTGACCTCCACTTTACAGAAGATCTTAGCTAAAAAACTACTCACAGTGGTGTAGTTGTGTTCCTGTGTGTGAGTACAGGTCTCCAGCGCTCATTTAGGGATGCGTTTTGATTGAAACGTTTTTTCTATCTTAGGGATACTCCATCTTACAATGCCCGCACTAGGAAACAAACCCTGTGTTGCGGGGGACTTTACAAACATACAATTAACGGATACAAAGTAGACCCAGATTCGGAACAATCATTTATGGATCATACAAATTGTTGGGGATCGAACCCACAACACGCCGTGCAGTGGTTTATGGCGAGGTAACCACTTAAGCTACTGAACCAACCATGTAGTCAATATCTTTCTATTGTTTTAAAAAGTAACTTATAATTACAGTGATATGTGGTCAGAGTATGTCTCTGACCTTTTCAGCATATAATGCCTGTGTCAGAAGACTCTGCTCATCCATAACCAAATTTTCTATATAGTGTAACCTCGAAACTCTAGCGTTTCTAGATTTAGTTATCAAAATAGAAGCGACGAGCATGAAGAGGTTGAAGAATTTGGAGGGGGCGAAGAAAGTATGTTTGGATGGATCGAAGCAATTGGCGTACTATAGTCTCTGCTTCCCCAGTGGGAGACGGGCGTGATGATATGTAAATATGTATGTAACTTCAGGCCTAACAAGCCGTCTGAGTCAAAGTCCAAACCAACAGCATGTTTCAGCCTATAAAGGACAAGGCCTAATAAATTCTAAAATTTCAAATGCTTTTTATAAGAGTTTTTTTTTTGAAAGACAACTCCCTCACTGTAGAACAAACTCTGTGGTGCGGGGGACTTTACAAACATACAATTAACGGACACAAATTACACCCAGACTCAGAATAACACTTTGTGGGTCACATAACGTTTTGTCCTGTGTGGGAATCAAACCCACAACCTCGTGAACAGCAAGCGCATACTGCAGCCACTAAACCACCGAGGCAGTCAATTGTTCTATAAGATCGTGTACCTACCACTATAGTGTAAAAAATAATTTCATGTCATCCCTATACTATGCTACTACATTCTAAAATACGAGAAAAATATAACTCGAGAACAATCACACTAATAACTCGATCTCAAAGAATCCTTTATACAAAGACACTTAAGTCCGTGCACGGCAGAAGTTACGTGCAGGCTTCCATCTGAAGATCTCGTGCTGACAATATATCGATTAATTGGCCTACTTCTTTGACGCAGCGGAGAAAGTCTACTATTCTATAATGCCAGGGTTGTCACAAACAACGATATTATTTTATAATTTATTTTATTTTCGATATTATTTTATCGTAATTGACTGGCGTATAAGTCTAGTAGTCTTGTGGTTAGTCACCCTGCCTGCTAACTAGATGTATTTTTTTTGTTTAAAAAACAATTCCTGCGCTAGAGAACAAGCTCTGAGTAGCACAAAGTTTTGTTCTGTATGGGAATCGAACCCACTACCTCGGTACAACAGGCGCACTGCGTCCACTGGACCACCAACGCAGTCGAAAATTAGTGTCCATGAATTTGTATATGTGTAAAGTCTCCTGCGACACAGGGCTTGTTAGTACGGGAGTTGTCTTTTTACAAGAAAACAAACAAATACTCGTAAAATCGACTTTGTGTACGCGGTGCACCTGACAAGGGTACCTGTGCGCAACTAATACCGGTCTCTCACCTTCATACCACACCGCATCGACGATCCGTCAGCCGACCGAGTTTTTTTTGTACTATCTGGGTGGCATAAAAGCTTACGGCCAGCCTGATGTACCGCAGTTTATGGACACTTGCAATACCAGAGGTAGTACTTGCGTATTGCCGACACATTTAAAATCCCTGATAGAAAAACGTTTCTTTTCTTTCTTTTTCTTTCTTTCTTTCTTTCTTTCTTTCTTTCAAAACGCATCCCTATATGTGCTTTGGAGACCTGTACTCACGCACAGGAACACAACTACACCGGAGTGTGTTGTTATTTGGCTATGGTCTTTGGTAAGGTGGAGGTCCTTCCTCAGTCGGGCTTGCTCGTTGGTATGGTGCTCTAGCTCTGTTGTGAGTACACCTGGCTATGAGCTAACTAGTTGTCGGTATTTTGGCAGTATCAGTGCGTGACGTATTCAAACGCCATTATACGAGTATTTCTGCCTAAACTACGACAAAAATCTCAAGGTTATAGAATGTGAGGCAAAATTGGGTTAGTTTAATGAAAATACCTTTAGTGTACCTATGTATGTAATGATTATAATATAATCATTACACTAAAGGTATTTTTATCGTACTAAAAGTATTTATTTATACATATCATCACGCCAGTCTCCCATCGGGGTAGGCAGAGACTATGGTACGCTAATAGCTTCGATCCTAACAGACTTGTTAAGATTTGTTCTTAATTGCTACTTAAGGTTCATTATCATAATGCCTTAAAAATAATACACAGTAAAGGAAAAAGGAGAGGTCTCCCGTTTTCTAAGCAAGTCGTTTAAAAATGCCAACTCCTGCTTTGTAGAAAATTAAATCTTTCTATACGTTGAGATTTTCTAAACCACACAAAGGATTTTGATGTGGTTTGAACTATATATATAGTTTATTTCCTTGGAAAGGTTAATGTTCTACTAATATTATAAATATGAAAGTTTGTGAGGATGGATGAATGGATGTTTTATACTCTTTCATGTAAAAACTACTGAAGATATGGATGAAATTTGGCAAAGAGATAGATTTACTTTTTATCGCGATAATTGACATCCACGCGGACGGAGCCGCAGGCCACAGCTAGTGTATAATACATTTATAATATATTAGAGAAATCCAGTAAAAAGAACCGAAGCAAAGCTTCACCTGTGCATGTTTTATATTGTTGATTCTTCTACTATTTAAAGAGACAACTCCCGCACTAAGAAACAAGCCCTGTATCGCGAGGACTTTACAAACATTCAATAGACGGACAAAAAGTACACCCAGACTCAGGACAACTATTTATGCATCACATTTTTTTTATCCCGTGCGTGGATCGAACCCACAACACGCCGCGCAGTGGCAGTGGCACCACTGAACCAACCGTGCAGTCAAAAAAGTCAAAGGTAGGTGTTACGTAGAACGTAAACACTCCTGAGACTATAATAATATCTGCACTATAAATAAATTTATTAACACCTTCTAGAATACTCCATTTCAAGAATCGGAGCCAATTAATTGAACTCGTACAGATTTCTTATTTCTCATAATATATTATTATATCACTAGCTGACCCGGCAATCGTCGTACCGTTTCAGAATCAATAAATAAAACTTCGCTTATAAATTTAATTTGATTTCTGAACGACTTTTAAATTTAATTGATTTCTAAACGACGGGATGCACATCAAATGTTTGACAGGTAGGAATGGTTTGGAAGGAAAAGCGAATTTGTTGTTTTTACTATATTCCAAGCATTTTTTCATATTTACTCACCTTTTAAACCTTTTCTGTTCTTCCACAAATAATTCAAAACCAAAATTAGCCAAAGTTTTCGCGAGACTAACGAACAGCAATTGATTTTATTTAGATTTGTAGTTTTTTAATGATTAATTCCCATTTTAATACCAGTAAATTAGATTTCGCAGTTAAGTTCTACATTTATTTTTCTTTAGTCTAGGGGTTGCTGGCTCTAGCTAAGGCGAAGGTCAGGGGTTCGATTCACCCACGGCCCTAAATTTGTTTTCGTCTTTGGTGTAGGTCGGATAACTAGTGGGAAATCCTCCCACGCTGCGTTTTTCTGTAAGTCGCTACTTGAAAACCTTTTTGTAATTGGTGAATACTATTTTTCCAGTTCAAAGTTCACACCGGTGACACAAAAATTGTAAAATTAAATGAGAACAATGTCTCATTTAATTTTACGATTTTTCAGAAGATATTAATTTAAATTGTGTGGTAAAAGCAAATTTATATACATGAAATCATACTAGCGAGCAAGCCCGACTGGGGAAGGACCTCCACCTTGCAAAACACCACAGTTAAATAACTACACACAGCGGTGTAGTTGTGTTCCTGTCCGGTCCTGTCACCAGCGCTCATTTAGGGATGCGTTTTTGAAAGAAACGTATTACTCCCATCCCAACGCACCGGTGTAAAAAAATGGGTTGGCAACACGCAAGTAATACCTCTGGTATTGCAAGCGTCCATAGGCTACGGTAACTGCTTCACTGCAGGCGGGCCATATCATTGTTTGCCACCCAAGTAGTATAAATAAAAAATAGATAAGGACAAATGTCGTATCCGCTTAACTACACATTAAAATGGTGATAAAAAGCCAGTATCATTTAGACATATGCCTTCTTTGACGTTTTTGTAGTCCTAAAATAGATAAAATTCCATTAGATTGATATATTTGGCTCCCCTTCAAGCTTTGTGCTATAGGGCTGTCACCCTACCGCGCCCCATTCCCTAAAGCCAGCACTGCATGTACCAATAGATTAATTAGTAGTTCAATGGCATTGTTCCTTTGCAATCCTATCTCTTAGTATTGTGTACGATATCATCATAAGGTAACGATAGAGACGATGTTAATCATAAACCTATTGATAACAATACGACAATCATTTGTGTAATTACGCTGTTTCAGCTAATGATTGTCGTATTGGACTTTGTAATCAAGATTGTCCTTACATAGACTAATTAGTCTATATCTTGATTACAAAGTCCCACAGCTAATACTTGTGTATAACTTCAAGCCATGTAGTTGTGTATCTATGTGTATATATGTAGATAGTAATAAAAAAAACATGCGGGGCAGTCTTTGGAGACTGCCGATAGAATTGAAAACTAAGTAACTTGTGTAATTGTATCGTCGAACTATTAGATTATTATTTTTGAATATGGAAAGCGTTCGGTGACGATGACGCGAGATCCATGATTTTTCTTTACCCAAATGTTTGAATATGGAAAGCGTTCGGGGACGATGACGCAAGTTCCATGGTTATTGTTCTCCCAAAAAGTGAAAATGCCTAAAGAAGTTTTCATTTAAAAAAATGTTATATAGGTAGTTAATATTTAACTCGCAATTGGAAAATGTTGTACGTATAGACCTGTTACAGCTAACGTTTGAATTAAACTGACGTCACTCCAAGACGTAAAAAAGTAGTGGATAAATTTGAACTCTGGAGTAGGAGCTCGGATGGCACAGTTGGTAGTGCGCTGGGACGGAACCTGTGAGACGTAGCTTCGAATTCTGCTCCGAGCTCGTCTGTTTCTACATTGCTTAACACGTAACTCAAATCAATACACAATAAGCAACGGTACATAAGTTTACTAAGGCATTACGTCATAATTAATTCAGCCAATCAAAACAGTTTGCAATCACGTGGTTTCAACTTTAAAAAAATAAATTTATTTTAAAGTTTTTAACGGAAAATATTCAATATTTATTGTTTTATTTATTTTTTGATTGTTTGTAAGTAGGTTAGGTTACTTTAATTTTAATAACTATTCATGTAAATATCTTATTTTATGGACGTAAATAGTTTTTCAAAACCACAACTTTCGCGGATGGCAATAGATAATTCCATATTTTTTATATTGTCAAATAGCCTATTGTGCAGGAAAGCTGTCAAATCAGCTTATACAATGGTAAGCTTTCCTTTTTTATAATTTTAACAAAATCATTTTAATTTGTTTCGGTATTTTACTATGCCAAGAATAGCATTGTACAGGGCTGAATGATATTGTTAATGGGTGTGTATGTGTATTCATCATCATCATCATCCGCCTATCGCAGTCCACTGCTGGACATAGGCCTTTCTTCTGTACGTGTATTGCGTTTGGTGAATTTATTTAACTACCAAACTATCTGATTACATTGTCCAAGTTTCTACCCGCGGCGTCACCCACGTCTACAATTCCACGGGCTATAATATTTTTTCCGGGAAAAAAACAGACAATAATCTACCTCTGTGCCAAATTTTATCCCGTCCGTCTTGCTGTTTTGACGTGACAAACAAACATTGGTTTAAAAAACATTTAAAAAAATCAATCAATCTTTTATATTTATATTACAATTTGTATATTTATATAGATTATTAGCAGTTGTCCACGGCTCCGCCCACGTGGATGTCGGTTATCGCTGTAAAAAGTGGCCTACGTGGTATTCCAGACCATAATCTATATCTGAGCCAAACTGCATCCAGATCCGTTCAGTAGTTTTTACGTGAAAGAGTAACAAACATCCATCCATCCATCCAACCACCCATCCAACCATCCATCCAACCATCCATCCAACCATCCATCCAACCATCCATCCAACCATCCATCCAACCATCCATCCATCCAACCAACCATCCATCCAACCATCCATCCAACCATCCATCCAACCATCCATCCAACCATCCATCAAACCATCCATCCAACCAACCATCCATCCAACCAACCATCCATCCAACCATCCATCCAACCATCCATCCAACCATCCATCCAACCATCCATCCAACCATCCATCCAACCATCCATCCAACCATCCATACTTACAAACTTTCGCGTTTATAATATTAGTAGGATGAAGCACGCCTAAGGGCCGGCATCCACTGACGGCAAGATATGGCATAGCGTGGCACGGCACGCTTCGGTATACTAAATCATTGCGTGGCATCCCGAGGCATATTACACGATCTTGTAGCATACTTTTAAGAGAGGTAGGGCACTATACTAGTGAGCAAGCCTGACTGGGGAACGACCTACAGAAAACCAATGCCAAATAATTACACACAGTGGTGTAGTTGTGTTCCTGCATGTGAGTACAGGTCTCTAGCGCTCATTTAGGGATTCGTTTAAAAAAATGGGTTAGTTAATAGCGCCCTCGCCGTCGTCAGCAACTTCTCCTTCAATCATGTACCACGGGCGTAGACTTCAGATGGTCGAAGCAAGGTTTTACTACATGGCGACTACTTGTTTACTTTGTGTAAATGAATAACACTTTGTTAAGTAATAATGACTTATTTATTTCATATTCCTGCTTATAACTCTATCACACGTCTTGGCTTCAACGAAGCCCGAACCTGTCTGCCTTTGACAACCTTCAAGACATTCACCTTTTTTCCAATCTCTCTGAATTCAAAAATGTATTTAACATTTACTTTTATAACGCGCTAGAGGTTTTACTATTGGTATGCGGCCAGCTAGTGACCACCAATAAACCTCTACAGTACTGTGGCACGCTGTCAGTATGCTCCGGCCCTAATTCGTGCCTCAATTGATAGTTCAGCCTTTGATTACTGATACTGTACGAATTGCTGAATAGGGATTCTCGAAATTCTCGTGCACCTACATTCTACACATACCAATGTACAAAATATACGAGTAATATTTCGGAAACGGATATTTGAATCACGCTTTGTGCTCAGGTAGCTTTGTACGAAAATGAATGATGAATTTTTATTGTTTATGTACTTAGTAAAGCGGTGCTGGCCGACTGGGAAAGTAACTGACTTGCACGCAAGACGTGCGAGTTTGATCCCGGGTGGCAGTACCAATGTGAATTTCACTTTGTGGAGTTTAAATGTACTAACCAAATGATTCATCATCTGCTAAAGGTGAAGGAAAACATCGTGAGAAAACCCACAGGTCTTAAATAAAAAATCTAAAGACATGTCTGATTCACCAACCCGCATTAGGCCAGCGTGCATTGATGTATACTCGTATGTTTCACTATATAAGCAATAACCGCGAAAACACTACCACCTCACATATGACCCAGGTCATATGCCCGAGTGTCTTTTGTTTTGTCATGAGCATGGCGTTCGGATGGCGCGATACAAGAAAATGAGTAAATGTATGGTGACATTTTGCAATTTCGAAACGCACGTTTCGCAAAAGTGTAACAAGGCAAACGAAATAACTTTTCACATGTAAGATAATAGTGCTTTCAATTAATTATTATTGTAAATCATTAAAAAAAAGTAATTAAAAATATTGGCGGCTAACACATAGCTCGGGTTAAAAGTTAAAACCTCGTTTGGTTTCCCTGTGTTTATGGGAAGATTTTTGTATTGAATGAAATATATTTAAAATAGATTTGTTTCATTTTTTATTACAAAAATAACATCCTTTTTAATAAAAAAAATAAATAAATCTATTTAGTTAAAATTATTACACAAAAAGTCACTAAATAGAATAGCAGATATAGGGCACTATAAGTAAGTGTAAGTGATACCTCTGATATTTCAAGCGTCCATACCCAACTAGCAAAATTGCTTTATAAAGAATCCTTTATAAGAATTAAGACATTATAAAAGTTTTATATCCATCCTGACTAAGAAGGCTTATCTTATAAAGGCATGTTAGAAGACATTTTGTGCTAAAAGAACATTCATACTTATTAAGTACTTTTGTAGACGTTTGTAAGAAATCTTTATAAAAAAAATGTCAGAATGAAGGTTTTACAAGTGCATTTTATAAGACTAATTGGTCTTTACATTATTTACACTTAGTAAAGCATCTAACAAGTCTATTCGTTCTTAGTGACATCTGGAGTAAGTGTGTCATTAGACTTTTACTCTTACTAAAACCTTGTATATAACTGCTGTAAAACCAAACGTCTTTAAGTATAATTTGTTTTGTCTAAGTCATTCTAAAGAGCAGAAGCACATTTGGAGACCTTTAGAAGATCAAGTTATCCTATAAGAGTCATAAGACACTCTTATATAAGGAACCCTATAAATTATTAACATGGCGACAGAAATATTGTCTCAGGTTAGTGTTTAAGAAGAGCAAAAGACTTGTAATTGACTAAACAAGTGTTCAATAAGATAAATCAGTCTTACAATAATCTTTGGAAGTGGGCAATTGCTCTTTTAATTATTCACACAAAGTTCATTTGATTGACATTTAAATTTCACAAATAATTAAGTATATTTATAATATTCTACACACATTTCGGAAAGGGCCCGTGAATATATTGTTATTTATTTATAAAACTATCCAGTAAATCTACTTTGCCAGATTGTTCATCAATATAATATCAAGATAGGTTGTCAAGAAATAAATCAAGCATTTAAGATAAAATTAGTAGTAAAAACACATAAGAAATTATAATAGACTTTAATTTTTTTTTATATTTCATCCACCTGCACATTTTTTTTTTTGCCTTTTGAAATAATACACTTACAATGAGATCCCAGAGAGGAATACAAGAAGAATCACGGTTAGGACGGCATTAGGAAGATGATTGTAAGAGTAAAAAGTTATTTAACAAGACCATATTACAACAACTATAAGAACAAATTATCTTATAAAGTGCGCCCAATTCCACACTTACAAACGTTTGTAAGTATACTATAAGAGTAACGAAAAGGTGGTCTTAGAATACATGTACTACGTGGCTACGGTAAGCTTAACAGTAGGTGGGCCGTATGCTTGTTAGTCACCTACGAATAAGCAGTAAAAAAAATAATGAAATCAAATCCTACTTATATTATAAGCGTGAAAGTTTGTAAGAATGGATGGATGTATGTATGGAAGGATGGATGTTTGTTACTCTTTCACGTAAAAACTACTGAACGTATCTGGATGAAATTTAGCACAGAGATAGAGGCTACTTACTACAGCGATAACCGACATCCACGCGGGCGGGGCCGCGGGCAACAGCTAGTATTAAATAAGCTTATAACTAAATTTATATCGTCAAATGAAAAACAAACAAAAAAAAAACTAGTTACAAAATAACAAAAAAGCTACTTTTAACAAAATTTACTGCTGACTTCCATAATACGTAGGTTGAAAATTATAACATACAATGTAATTAATCTAATAAATTGAATTTGGTTCCAATTTCAATAATACAATTATTTCAGAAATTAAATTCCATCTGTTAAAAAAAATTAATTAAATCAATGAGCTAAGGGATTTTTTTACCTACATAGTGTGCAACACCGAGCTTGTCGATGCGAGTGAAAAGCTGACTTCAATATTTTGACATAAACTGTATGGAAATTGCGCCTCTATGTTTACTTAACTGCCAGCATGTGTGAATTAAAGCCTAAACCCTCTCGGAGGAGACTCGTGCCTAGCAGTGGGACATATACTCGTATGAGTTGCTATTATTATTTACTAGCTTCCGCCCGCGGCTTCGCCCGCGCGTACATGCCCTCTGGAACAGAGTTTTTCCGGGATAAAAAGTAGCCTATGTGTTATGCCAGACTATAATCTATCTCTATGCTAAATTTAATCCAGATCCGTTTAGTAGTTTTTGCTTGAAAGAGTAACAAACATCCATACATTCTTACAAACTTTCGCGTTTATAATATACTAGCTGTTGCCCGCGGCTCCGCCCGCGTGGATGTCGACTATCGCTGTAAAAAGTAGCCTATGTGTTATTCCAGACCATAATCTATCTCTGTGCCAAATTTCATCCAGATCCGTTCAGTTGTTTTTACGTGAAAGAATAACAAACATCCATCCATCCATTCTTACAAACTTTCACATTTATAATATTAGTAATGATATAATAATATGTATAATAGTAGGATGCCGCAGCGCTGCAGTCGCGCTACCAAGGAGTGACAAATTTAAGGGCACCCTAATTTGGTGTTGTAACCTAGGATCATAGTGATGTGTACAAGTCGGTTACTTTCCCACAACGGTTACTATGAAACTATTTGTTGTTTGTTATATTAATATTCGGTTATTGACCTGAGAGATCGGCTGGTGGCTCTGTTGTGGCAGCTGCATATTTTTATTGGCATTCAAGGTATGGCATATTATTCCAAATTTAATTTTGACTCATCTTAGCCTAAATAACAAGAGTAGGTATCACTGCAATAGAGGTTGTTGTTTCAGGGCTCATCATCATATTTATCTCAGCCAAAAGACGTCCACTACTGGACACAGGCCTCTCCCAAGATTATAGCATGATTCGGTCCTGAGCTGACCTGATAACTACTCCAGAGCTCAAAAGAAACTGGTTTAAAATAACTTACTTCATTCAGGTTACCCATAACACCGGCTTTGTTACTAGAAGCCCAACAGTGGGACGTAATTATATGGGCCGCTAGTTACTTAGCTCTATTTTAAACCCAGCTGTATTATATACTGTTTGTCTGTTTAGTACTTGGTTGGCTCATTGTATTTTGTAGTCGTAATATTTTAATGTGTAAATATTAACGTATATATTTCTGTCGGTTACGAGAAACACTTAATAGGTTTATGACAGGACAATATGGGTTAAATTTAGAGCCAAAGGCTGTGGGTTGCCAAACCACAAAGCTGTGGTTGTACCGTTTTCTTTTATACTACTTGGGTGGCAAACGAGCATACGGCCCGCCTAATGCTGTAGCCTATGGACGCTCTCTATACCAGAGGTATATATCATTTTGTGACAGATGGGCTTTAAGATGGAAGTAACCCTGGGATAGGAATACGTTTCTTTCAAAACGCATGCCTATATATTATAATAGTGTGATAATAGCAACCCAAGGTCTCCTCTATGCCAAATTTTAAATAGTTATTAAATATACTTCGAAGCAAAAATAAACCATATCCAGTAGTTATAAAGTTAACTTTTGAGCATTTGAATTATCATTAAGTAGTATTAGTTAATTGTTATTCGATAGCCGGTTCGTGAATGTGGTTTATTCCAAACATTACTATCATTTGCGAATAGAGACTAATGAAATTGAAATATGTAGTAAATGTATGTTTGATGAATGAAATGTTAGTACAGTTATTAATTTATTTCTGAACTAGCTGTTGCCCGCGGCTCCGCCCGCGTGGATGTCGGTTATCACTGTAAAAAGTGTTATTCCAGACCATAATCTATGTCTGTGCCAAATTTCATCCAGAACTGTTCAGTAGTTTTTACGTGAAAGAGTAACAAACATCCATCCATCCACTCTTACAAACTTTCACATTTATAAGGATAATACAAATTCTACTGCTTTATAATATTAGTGTATGTATATTATTTTAGTATTATTGGTCTCAACATTCCCTCCGTGTTGTGGTTCCCGGGTTAGACCCTGGCTCGTGTTGTATTAGATTTTACGGAGATAATTGCACCAGTGTTAATTGGTTCTTTCATTGTAATCTGTATTAATGAGGCAGATCCCCCTTTGACATAAGAACCAGAACATTAGCTACTAAGCTGGCAATCATGGATGTTACACAGCTTAGCTTACCCCACCGGAAATAAAGGTTTTTTTATACTACTTCGTTGGCAAACAAGCATACGGCTCGTCTGTTAATAATGTCCTCCTAACCGAATTTCGGTCACGGTGGCTAATCTCAACGGAGAGTAGCCATCTGCGCGGGAGATATTAATGGTGCACAACTGTGTGAACGTGCACACAAGTGCACTCTTTATTCCCTCACTCTCATTGTCCGATGGGAAGGCAATCCGACACAATGGCTTTACGTGCTTTTCGAAGCGCGGTGGTGTAAACACCGCCAATATCCAAACTCCGGGCACATATTGTTAATTTCTAGACAGAAAAACCCAATATAATACATATTTTTGGCCCGACCCGGGAATCAAGCCTATGACCTCGTGATCAGCAGTCACACACATCGACCACTGAGCCACCAAGGCAGTTTTTCTCAGTAGTTTGATGTTAAGCGGTTACCGTAGCATATGGATGCTTGCAATACCATGCACTTGTATTACACGCGTGTACCGATTCAGTATTTTTTATATCAGGACTTTATGGATCCCTGGGATAGGACAATCGTTTCTTTTAACACAACTACGAGGACACCGCTGTTTGTAGTTATTTGGCTGTGGTCTTTCCTTAGTTGAGAATTATTTTGTCATGATTCTATTCTAAATAAGCACATTTACGTATAGCATTCGTCGATTTTTAACACTGGTATGAATCGACAATCGACAACATTATTTTGATATCGAATTCCGCATTCGATATCAAATTTTGTGCCTTTAATTTACAAATGTAATTACAATTTACGAATAACTATTAGTCCAGAGTGGCCGTGGCCGTGTGATGTTCGAACAAACCGAGTGACCACCCTACCCCACGCCACCCAACCCACAGCGGGGGACATCCACATATTATCTGCGTGTCAATTAACATCGAATATGTGCCCGACGGGGGAAGGTCCTCCACCTTACAGAAGAACACTGCCAAATAACTACACACAGTGGTGAAGTTGTGTTCCTGTGTGTGAGTACAGGTCTCACGCGCTCATTTAGGGATGCGTTTAAAAAAAACGTATTTCTATACCAGAGATCTTAAAGCATAGTTTCTCAAAGGAGTAAGCAGAGACAATAGATTTATACTTTCTACGATCTTGACATATTTAAACTTTATTAAGATTCTACAAAAAAAATACGGAATTAATGTGAGTTAAAAATAATAAATAAATAATAGCAACCCACATATGTCCCACTGCTGGGCACGGGTCTCCTCTCCTCTATCAAGAGAGAGAGTTTATGCCTTAACACACACACACGCTGGCCTAATGCGGGTTGGTGAATCTGACATGTCATTAGAATTTCTTCTAAGACATGTGGGTTTCTTCACGATGTTTTCCTTCACCGTTAGCAGATGACGATGATTTGTACATATAAACACCACAAAGTGAATTTCACATTGGTACTGCCACCCGGGATCGAACTCGCGGGTTACTATGTAACTGGCACGATTTGAATTCGCACGATTCGTGCGAATCGACTATTTTCAAATAATACAAAACGCACAAAGGCGTGCGAATCACGTACTTCAGAAATTTGTAAGTAGGTGATTCGCACACTTGGTTTTTAAAAGAATAAAATTTTAAAAAGTGCAGTAGCGTACACATTAGACCATTAGTGTAAGTAAAGTAGCAGTAGCACGGAACACAGTTGCGTGTAAGTTTCTTGGAAAAATTGTAAATTAGGTATCCAGGCTCATGGTGAAAGCTACTTTATAACAGTATCCGGTATAGTGTTGTAACACACGAGTAATAATCTCGCTCGACTCGCTCAGTTACTCAGGCGTGCTTTGCGCCTGGTCGTCAGCCGACTGTTACGTACGTAATTACAAGCTTTTGTATAGCTTGCAATGCCGCCGATGGTATTGGTATTTAGTATTAGATAAATAGAAAATAGTTTTAACCTATGAACTTCTTTGACAAAACAAGATATCCGCATCGAGATTGGGCTAATCTAAACTAATATTATAAAGAAGAAAGATTTGAATTTTGTCTTTACAATTTAACTGAAAAACTAATCTACTGATTTTTAAAGTTTTGTGTACTGTTGTTGACCCAAATAAATTCAAACCAGGGTTTTGTGATGGAGTGTCCTTGGGAAAAATCAAGTGAGTCTAAATGTTGGAATAGAATCCAGGTTTGGGTGCTATTAGGACTTTCCCGTCGTAAAATGGTCATTAAAATCGGGAGTCAGTTTTTTATACTAAACTACCGCATTAGGAAATAGTTACTGTAGCGCGAGGGACTTTACTACTGGGGAAGGACCTCCACCTTACAGAAGACCACTGCCAAATAACAACACACAGCGGTGTAGTTGTGAGTACAGGTCTCCAGCGCTCATTTAGGGATGCGATTTGAAAGAAACGTATTTCTATACCACAGGGTTGGCAACACACAAGTGATACCACTGGTATTGCAAGCGTCCATAGGCTACGGTAACTAATTAACATCATCCGAATGCTTGTTTGATACCCAATAAGTATTTAAAAAAATGTTTTGTCCAGTGTGGGGTTCGAACCCACCCAGTCATTAACCACTAGACCAAAGCCCAGTCAATTTAAATTTTCTAGCTATAGGGGAATATATCAGACACAATAATATACATACATACCTATATGGTGAAGGTTGCAGACAGTTAATAAATGAGAGCAACTCAGAAGCAACTGCTACAGAAATCCTCCGGGGAAGCCACTGTTTCTTTTTCGTTGTGGTACGAACATACAATATTATTCCTAGCGCTCTGAGGGTCAGACACAACTCACCAAGTAGGTATAATATGTTTTAGCACGCAAACTAAACTAGCCGCCGCTACCGGGAACATCGTTCGATAATTCCCCCTGCAGTTCATATCTATCTCGATAACTACAACGTTTTCAACCTTATAGATTCTGAATATAATAATAATAATATTATAGCAACCCATATATTTATTCTATATTTCACTTTTGGGCACGTGTCTCCCCTCTCCTCTGTGAAGAGAAAGAGAGGGCTAATGTGAGTTGGTGAATCAGACAGGACTTTAGAATTTCTTCTAAGACATGTGGGTTTTAAAAAAAAAAAAATTATACACGAGTTGGTTACGATTTTATTATATTTATAGACATAGATTATCACAAGTTATGATGATATTCGTCAAGGTCACCAAAAATCGTGCGGCCAGAAAGCTTTCAGAGTTTACGCTGCGTGATTCGTAAACGGTAATAGATACACAAAAAATAATACTCATCTCATAAGCATAACTCACGAGAGAGGTAGGGCACCATACTAGCGAGCAATCCCGACTGGGGAAGGACTTCCACCTTACAGAAGCCCACAGCCAAATAACTACACACAGCGGTGTAGTTGTGTTTCTGTGTGAGTACAGGTCTCCAGCGGTTATTTTAGGATACGTTTTGATAGTAACGTATTCCTATTCCTAATCTTAAAGCCCTGGTGTAAAAATTGGGTTGGCAACACGCAAGTGACACCTCTGGTTTTGTAAGCGTCCATAGGCAAAGGTAACTGCTTAACATCAGGCGGGCCTTATGCTTGTTTGCAGACCTAGTAGTATAAAAAAAATATTGTTCTTTAAACTTAGTTTAGGATAAACAGTCAGGTGTAGGTTCAAAAAAAATACGTGGCCTGTTTTTCTTTCAGGCCTGTAGTAGATCATGTAGTTCTCACATCGGTCTGTTTAGCCATATAAATCGTCGGTAATATACACTAAGGCGTTACGTAGGGAAACATTGTGGTGACCCATTACACGTTGACGTGGACTGTATTCTCAGAGGCAGGTCATGTAGATGATACAATCTCGAACAATAGCGCGTGCACTTGTGTGAGCAGTACGTATACTCTAAGGAACACTATATAGTAAAGACACATACCTTTACAAGGTGGACCGATGACATGGTAAAGGTCGCGGGCAACCGATAGACAAGGTCAGCTCAGGACCAAATTATGTGGAAAACCTTGGGGGAGGCCTATGTCTAGTAGTGGACGTCTTATGGCTTAGGTGGAAATACCTAGCGCTAATGGAGTTGTTAGTGTTGCACGCGACAGAGCCACGTAAAGCTAATCGTTCAAAATACATGTCAGCAACAGTCTGGCGCTAGGTGTTGTAAATTGTTCTCAATGAAAACTAAATGGAAAATTGTTTGAAATCAAAAGGTCTATCACATGCGCCGCACTCGGTTAAAACTTCTGATTCTATCACATTTCATTGTTAATTTTTCACCTTTAACCTGGTACCGTTAACGTAAGTACCAGTAAGCTGATCCCTATTTGATATGGTCGCCCATATTAGTGAAGTTCAACTTAAATTGGACACATTTGTATCTCCGAAACCATGTATTATTTTATGAATTTCAAAAATTGAACAATCGTGGTTGTATCAACTACAGTGTTATTGAAATTGATCGAAGCGTGTTTCTAGAATTGAACGTATTTTTTAAGCACATACGTAAAGACAAACATACAGAAAAAGAGACAAAAATCGAAAAGCGACTGTACGTCTCGATATCATAAACACAACGTATTATAATATTGTATTGTACGTATGAAGAGGTGGATGAATGTAGAAGAGGCGAAGGAAGTATGTTTGGATCAAAGCAATTGGCATACCATAATTTCAGCCTACCCCACCGGGAGACGGGTAATGTTATGTATGTATGTATTGTACGTATGATAAACGCTTTTTAAAGAAAAATTTTGAATGTACACCCGGTACATAATGTTGACCCGGCTCGGTTACGATTTCATTTTAAGTTTAGGCAGATACTGTGGCAGTGTCCCTACTATATATAGTCTTCCTTGCACCATAGTTCAGGTAATCTGCTTTAGTTTCAATCAGTGTGAAGATATTGCTTAACACCATGCCTTAATGTGGTCTTGCCGCTAGGTCAAGCGAACTAATTATGGATATATTGCCAATTACTGGTCACGAGTAACTAGATTAGATTCTACTAGTTACGTCTCTGGCTTCGTGTGTTTGATTGTTGTTATATTATCTACATTTTGATTATTTATCATGTCTTGAGTGCCTTTAAGAGAGGTTCCTCAGTTAGGCTGGCTTGTTCGGTGACCCACCTTTTTTGATCCTGTTCTAACCGCAGTATTTGTTTTTTATACTACTTGGGTGGCAAACAAGCATACGGCTAACCTAATGCTAAGCAGTTACCGTAGCCTATGGACGCTTGCATTACCAGAGGTATCACTTGCGTGTTGCCAACCCATTTTTTACACCGGGGCTTTATGATGGGAGTATCCCTGGGATAGGTATACGTTTATTTCAAAACGCATTCCTAAATGAGCGCTGGAGACCAGTACTTACATACAGGAACACAATTACACTGCTGTGTGTAGTTATTTGGCTGTGGTCTTATGTAAGATGGAGGTCCTTCCCCAGTCGGGTTTCCTCGCTAGTATGTTGCCCAGGTAGGGCGCATTCTCTTAATTAGATTACTTACTTTGTTTTCTGATGAATAAAAGATGATTTTGTCGGAATGTAAGAGTTTCTGTGGGATGACAGAGTGAAAGGTTTATTATTTCTGATTAATCAGTGTGATTGATGTTTTTTGTCGCTCTGATGATATAAATAAATAAAATAAAATACCTGTATGTACAGCTAGTAAGTGCATCCTAATGGCTTATTTACTAACTAACTTGCGGCACACTGCGGTCTAGCCCGAGTTATTGTTTTATTACTTAGGTGGCAAACAACCATGCGGAAAGTAGTACCCTGTGCGCTTGCAATACCAGAGGCATCACTCGCCTGATGCCAACACAAAAATTTCAAAACTTCTTCGAAGTTTCGTTAAAAACGGCAACCTGTAGTTACTCACTGAAACACAACTCCATCGCTGTGTATAGTCATTTGGCTGTGGTCTTCTGTAAGGTGGAGATCATTCCCCAGTTGGAGTTGTTCACTAGTATAGTGCCCAACTTTTTTTAAACACCAGACGTTTGTTGAAAAACGAGGAACTAACTAAATCTTTGTTTATTAATTCAAGATATTGGCTGTTTTGCCTGTTAGTCTTTGCTGAGAATGTGTAGCTATTTCAGATAAGTTTATATTTTTAAAAACTATTTTTGAATACAAGCTTAAAAAGTGTATTTATGTAATATATGGGTGTTTATGCATTAAATATTTTTAAAAGAGACAAAACACGACGCGACTGTCTTGTTTCGTTGAAAAGTTTCTATGACTACCTTTGAACATCATCAGCACACACTGAACTCCCTCTAAAAATATTTTAGCTGTCAACCTATATCCACAAATCCAAAAACGACACGGCTATCTTGTTTTGTTGAAGAGTTGCCATGGCAATCTTCCGAATCTATCATCACGCCCTGAACACCCATCTAGAAATATAGTACTTGCTAAGATAAATCCTACGAACCGAAACCCGACGCGGCTATATTGATTCGTTGAAGAGTTCATATGGCCTTCTTTCGACTGCATCATCAGACCAGCTCCAAGATATCATATTATTACATTGTCACCGAAGTTACCAAATTTTAGCTCCATTAAACACCGAGAAGTGCTTCAAATCTAGCTTATAAGATTTGACCCTAACATACAAACTAACTAACTAATATACATTGCAAGCTAAATAAAAGCTTGTAATTATAATAAAAAAGAAACGCCTGTTATATTGAATCAAATCGTACTATTTGCTATACCCATAATCTCGACAATACCTCACGCAACTTACTCTAAAATAAAAGTCACGCTTTTCGTCCTCGAGTTTCAATAGTACCTATGTAGTTTATGTAACTGCTGATGGCACGCGCGGTGCCTACAATTTGATTCAAAGTTAAGCAACTAACACGTTCATTACAATGACATTTTTGCCTGACTTTCAAACACAGCTGCATCGGGTGGTTAAGATCCAATTCGTGAATTTTTGTTGTGCGTTATTGGGTCGTAACCGATCCGGTTTACTAACTGTTGTAAAAATGCTGAAAAAAAGTATTTATTTAACTTTATTTTTTAAATGTATGTAGTAAGTTAAAGGTAAGGCACCATACTAGCAAACAAGCATTATAGGACCTCCACTTTACAGAAAACCACAGCTAAATAACTACACACAGCGGTGTAGTTATATTCCTGTGTGTGAGAACAGGTCTCTAACGCTCATATAGGGATGCGTTTTGAAAGAAACGTATCCCTATCCCATCTTAGTGCCCTATTGTAAAATATTGGGTGGGCAACACGCAAATGATACCTCTAGTATTTCAAGCGTCCATAGGCTGCGGTAATTTCTTAACATCAGGCGGAGCGTATGCTTATTGGTCAACCAAGTAGTATATAAAAAAAATGAAATTGATGAAGTATTGGGACAAACAAGTAAAAATTGAGAATGTTTTCTCAACTTTCACTCGTTTGCCCGTATAGGAGGATTTTGCATTTCATGACCATTACAATAAATAAAAAAACCGAATGGTGTCGTGGGACACCATTCGATTTTTTCAAGTTCTATTCGAGGTATAAAGAAAATAATTATTCGGATATCAATTATAATAAAAAGCTACTTTACAGAATAATCTACACCATTTTATTTTATTTTCATTGATTCTATATTTTTTAACGAATCCTCTGGTTATTCCAAAATACAAAACCACAGCATTTAGGGGCAGCTTTAAGTATGCTGCTACACACTGCTGGAACGGTCTCCCACCACCTCTCCGAGTCCTAAGAAGAAAAGGTAGTCTAATTAATAAATTGAAAAAATTATACATGGCAGAACAGATAGCAACTTCTTATATTTGACTGTTTTAGGTAAAAAAAAAATATTGGCTTACCTGTAGGGTTAAGAACCGCTGGCATTCTGGCTGTGGGCTTCGGCTAGCTACTGAGTAGCGGTGTACATGAGCCCCAGAATCCTCTCCATTTGACTTGTGCCTAAGGCATATGCTAGGTGGTGACGAACTTTGTACTATTATAGGCTTAAAATGTGCCTACTCTTCTGGCATGTCTGGTGTCTATACAGTGGATTTGAATGTGAAATATTAATTTCAAATATTATCATTAAGTAATATGAAACTCTATTTAGATACTTTTATGCGAGGCACACAAATTGTCATTATACACTTAACATAATACACACATTGACATAATACAAATAATACATCACAATACGAACACAATCTTACACTATACAGATTGAACAACATTATTATTTGGGAATTTTAATAAATGAATTGGATTTTGATACCAAACAAATTGTCACTTTAATGACGCCGTCGCTAAAGTTTAATGGCGCTCTACGCGACCCGATTAAATAGTTCACTGCAACATCCGGTAACTTCCGGTTCCGAGTGTTGTGGTCTTAGATAAAGTAATCTAAGGTTGTGGTGACCTCTATTGTATTGTTAGAAAGTTAGTTTTAATTATATCTTATCATTTAGTATATTGTTTATTATTTTGGCCTTTTTAAGTTTAAGAGAAGCTTCTGTGGTCATTTGTGGTCTTCTTCATCAGTTTCACTAAAATATATTGTGTCAATTCAGATGTTTGACGATTTTGCAAAATATTGCCATTATGTTTGAGTATCAGTTCCTAATTAAATGGGACTAAACTGAAAGATATATCGTTTCAAGGGGAAAAGATTTTACACGAGTTGACAACCCTATTTTTAATTCTTATCTTTTTTTAATAAAAGCACACTGACAGAACCGCATATTTTCTCTGTATGTAGATAGAAAATGAATTCTTTACAGCGACTGATTGACAAATCTACTTTGGCATATATTTTTCTTTGAATTTCATCCCGTCAAAGCAGATATTAATTAGGATTATGCAGACTCCATGCTGTCACAAGAATTTTGTAACATAAAAAATAAACAGCAAGCTCGTAAAATATACAGCACTGCTATATCCAATAATTAAATCCAGGACGTTTCCCGGACACAGTCAAAGACGCAAAAAAGGAAATGCGATATGATTTTACTACAACACATACTTTTTGTTGTTTCAAAGAGTAGGTACTCCTAAAGAAACGAACAAACTCTGTGTCACGTCTCACGAGAGATTTTCAAACGCAATATCTATACGTGCGGAGGAATTTTATGACGCCTATTAAGCGCCCCCCCCCCCTTTTTTGTTATTATATATTTATTATTATTATATTTCTTTTTTAATTTGAGTTAATATAGTCAGAAACAAAGTATTTATATTTCTTTGCTGACGTTGCGTACTGATTCAACCCTCAAGTACATTAAAATAAGTACGCAGGTACTTTTTTTTATACTACTTGGGTGGCAAACAAGCATACGGCCCGCCTGATGTTAAGCAGTTACCGAAGCCTATGGACGCTTGCAGTACCAAACCTCTTTTTTTACGCCAGGGCATTAAGATGGAAGTATCCTTGGGATAGGAATACATTTCTTTCAAAACACATCCCTAAATGAGCACTCACACACAGGAACACAACTACACCGCTATGTGTAGTTTTTTGGCTGTGATCTTCTGTAAGGTGGAGGTCCTTCCCCAGTCGGGCTTGCTTGCTAGTATGATGCCCTACCTCTCTTATTTAGTTGTATATTACATAATATAACTTTTAATATATAATGTAATACCTACATTTTATTTATTATTTATAATATGTAATTTAATAAAATACTCGGTAAAACAAATTTTAGTCCCGAGTTTCGATCGAAAGCAGCAGTGGTTAATGGCACAAAAGCTACAGAACGAACCATGCACTATAATAATTAGCCATTCCATTATGACAGTGACCAAATTTAAGTAATACTAGACGACTGGTCATGATTAAAAGCTTTACAACAAAACCACATAGTGTTTTTGCGGTGTTTAAAACACTATCCTATAAATAAGTCAATTAGCCTGTACCCGCTAATCCGCTGTAAAACAATATAAATTTTGTACTCAATTTGCTCCACCATAATATTATTGATGCCATTTTGTGTTAGTACATTATTATATTAAACGCCGAAATATCAAAAAAATATATTTTTAGTGTATAAAGACAAATACATTAATCAAATTATTGGAAAAATGACGATCTAAATGTTACCTATCTTTATTGTTTGGAATTAAAATTAAAATGTAAAATAAATCGTTATAAGGACGTCATGGTGCGGCCTCAGGTAATCTTTGATCTCCTAATGATGTAGTGAGTTAATCTCCAGTGGCCGGAGTATACGCCTGCTGTGCACGAGGTTGTGGGTTCGATTCCAACACAGGACAAAACTTTGTGTGACCCACTAAGAATTGTTATGAGTCTGTGTGTAATTTGTGTCCGTTAATTGTATGTTTGTAAAGTCCCCCGCGACACAGAGCTTGTTCTCTAGTGCGGAAGTTGTCTTTTATAGTAAAAAGAATGTATATAATCCTCATGTGGGTAAAAGTCTCAAAGGCATCGCTGTTGGGGGCTGCACAGACTGATACATGCTCTACCACAGGCCTATCATTATTACAACAGCCTATTGAGCTTACTTCATGTGAACCGTGTCTCTTATAAGCGAGTGCTGATAATCAAGCTTCATCACAATACCGTCTGCCCTCCACTTAATGCTTCTCAGCGAGATTCTTCTAGTTTAGCTTGTCCCACTTAGCAGTCTTTTAATTTAAGGAGGTCTTATCTATTTTTGTATTCGCTAATACTCAGAAGAACAATGTCGTGGTGAACGATTGGGTTTCATCGCCTATGTATCCATTTCTACCAAGCGAAAAAAATTGAATTGATTTTTTTTATCGTTTCAAGTCGAGGTGTACTTTGTGCCCGTTATAGTAAAAGTCTCCCGTGACTCAGGGATTTGTCCCTAGTGCGGAAGTAGTCTTTTTAAGAAAAAAAATAGTTACAAAATAACCTTTTACGATTATTCCGCTTGGTGAAAAATGACCCTTCAGTGTTCTGGCAAAGCCCATTTTAGCCGACTTCCAAAAGGAAGGAGGTTCTTCTATTTTCGTCTGTAGTATTTTTTTCTTATTTGTTCACAGATATATTAGTTAGTTAAATAAAAAACGGTTTTTAAATTTTTAGCTTTGTTTAATCATCTCATTGTCATCGAATCAGGATTTGATCAAGTGATGCCATAGAAATCGAAGACCCTCACTGAAAAGTATGAAATAAAAAAATATGTAAAGAAATTAAACCGACTTTAAATAGCGAAAAATAACTGAATGCAGATTGAAGCCCGTGCTAAGGGTAGGTTCATCCTGTCACCTAATATTCAGCTTCAATCTGTATTCAGTTATTTAATTTTTTGTACGGCGGGCCGTATGCTTGTTTGTAGCTAGTAAACCTGGCTGGCAAACAAGCATACGGTCCGCCTGATGTTAAGCAGTTACCGTAGCGTATTTTCGCTTTATGTAATGGGTTTTATTTTTTACATATTATTTGCATTGCTATTTGTTCATTTGATATAGGTAAATCATGCATTTTATAGTTTAGCCTGAAGTTCATAGAATGTGTTTGTCATAGTATTAGCACCATAATAATGTATGTAATATTAAATTTAAGTATAGTAATTGTTATGTCAATATTTAGTATGTATTGTTCGTTTCGTATAATGATATCCATCCATCCATCTCAGCCAAAAGATGTCCACTGTTGGACTAGGTTTTCTACTGCGCGATGGACAGGTATAATTATATAATTAGAGACTAATATAGTGATTGGTTATGTGCACAACTCAATGTTATGTAGCTAAATAGCTTCATCTCATCTACCACTATCTCTTTCTGTATTATTACGTTCCGTATTATCCATCGCATTCATACTTAAAATCTATAATATATACTTCAAATTAAAATATATATGCAAGTAAGCACAAACATGAGAAAAAAATGAACGCCACCGCTCAGTATGAAGGTAGCATATTTATCTATATAATGTCATTGGTACCTACTGTAAATTGTACTTATTATAGGGAAACAAATGCTGGCATTTGTTTTTATGACGTTTATAAATATCATGTATTTGATTATAATCTTAGCTAAAAGATGTCTTCCTTTCCTGTCCAAAGTGCTAGAGGCCTGCGCGCATAAGCAGCTGTCTCGTTTTATTAATTTTCACAAATTATTAAGCCCGTTTCAGTCTGGCTTTAAGCCAGGTCATAGTACTGTTTCCGCTCTCCTCAAAGTGACTGGCGATATCAGGGAGGGCATGGAGAACACCAAAGTCACTGTGTTGGCTTTGGTTGATTTTTCAAAGGCCTTCGATACCGTCAGTCACGATATTCTTTTAGCCATTCTTTCCTATCATATGATCTCTCCTGAGGCTCTGGAATGGTTCTCAAGCTATCTTCGAGGTCGTCAGCAGTCGGTCCGACTTGATAAGCAATCATCTAGCTGGTGTGACATTAAATCTGGCGTACTTCAGGGCGGTATTCTATCTCCTTTATTATTTTCAATTTTCATAAATCTCATAACTAAGAATCTTCAGTGCGAATATCACCTGTATGCCGATGACTTGCAGATTTACTCTCAGGCTACCGTGGATAGTGTGTGGTCAGCAATAGACATGGTCAACAAGGACCTTGAATATATAAAGAGCTGGTCTGATAAGTTTGGCTTGACAGTTAACCCGTCAAAGTGCCAAGCCATTATCGTGGGCAGTCAACGAATCATGAGCAAGGTGGACACTGCATCCCTTCCGTCTATTATATTTGATGGCACAGTCATTACATTTTCCTCAACCGTAAAAGATCTGGGCTTGCAGATTGACTCTACGTTAAGTTGGCAAGCTCAAGTGACCCAGGTCAGTCAAAAAGTCACCGGTACCCTGCGTGCTCTATACCGTTTAAAAAACTTCCTTCCATGCAGGACTAAGACAATGCTTGTGCAGTCCTTAATCTTCCCTTTGTTCGACTATGGTGATGTGTGTTACTATGACCTGAATGCAGATCTTCTTAACAAACTTGACCGTCTTCTTAATAACTGCATTCGATTCGTTTTTAATCTTCGCAAGTATGACCACGTGTCTACTTTTCGTACTCAATTAAAATGGCTACCTATTTCTCAACGCCGTCGTTTGCGTGCACTCACTACCCTCTATTCTATCCTTACGTCTCCCTCTCCCCCTCCCTACTTAACTCCCTACTTTCAGTATCGCAGTTCTATCCATGATAGAAAACTTCGCTCTTCCAATAATCTTCTCCTTGCTTGTACCTCTCATACCTCTGATTTTGTTCACTCTTCCTTTCCTATTCAATCTGTCCTTCTTTGGAACGCTCTCCCTCTCGAAATCAGGATGTCCACCAACCGTTATGCGTTTAAAGTAAGGGTTCGTGAACTACTATTAAAATAATATTTTGGCAGTTTTTTCATCATTCTCTGTTTCATTTATACTTATATGTATTATTTATTATATATTTTTGTTATTATTTATTGTATGTATTATTATTTATATATATTATATATAATTAGCACATACCTATGTTTATATTATATATTTGTTTATTGAAATTATGAGTACCTGTTATCTACGATTATTCAGTAATTTCTTCATATGCACCTACTTTGTTTATCTCTGCATCACCCTAAGGTTGACTGGTAGATAATGCCTCTGGCATTAAGTCCGCCTTTACCAAATTTGTGTATAAAGTTTTAAATAAATAAATAAATATAACGCTGAGTGTTGTTGATTCGATTCCCATGCGGATCAAAATGTTTGTTCGATCTAAAAATAGTTTTTCTAAATCTTATTTTATACAACCTAAGTATGTGTCAAACAAGCAACGAGCCCACATTTACCTATAAAGTATAGAAGTAGGGCACTATACTAGCGAGTAAGCCCGGCTGGCGTAGGACCTCCACGAGAAGGACGACTACAGCCTATACACAGTGCTGTAGTTATGTTCCTTTGTGTGAGTATAGGTCTCCAACGCTCATTATAGGGTATGTATTTTGAAAGAAACATTTTCCTATCCTAATACTCTATTTTAAAGCCCTGAAGTCAAAATCAATATAGAGTTGGCAACACGCAACTGTTACTACTGGTATTACAAGCGTCCATAAGCTACGGTAAGTCGGTAACTGCTCAAAAACAATCGGACCGTATGCTTGTTGGCCAACTAAGTAGTATAAAAATAAACATGTGTGGCACTCTTTCAAAACTAAGCACCTTGGGAATGGTATCGTCAAGCTATTAGATTATTATTTTTGAATATGGAAAGCGTTTGGTGACGATGACGCAAGTTCTTTAATTTTTTGTTCATACAAAAAGTGCTCAACGCGCCTAAAGAAGTTTTCACTTCAAAAATACTATCGGCGATATCACTCATTAGAACGAAACGCAGTATTATTAAATGTTGATACACCTCGTGGGGTCAGCGACCGGAGGGGTTCGCTCGTATAACTGGCGGGTGGCCTTGACACGACGCGACGCTCCCCTGAGTGGCGCAATCGATATATTACCGTCATCTCCTACTCTCTTCTGGGTGTACTTTATGTCCGTGTATTGTGTTTGGAAAGTCCCTCGCGATCGCGATGCAAGGACGATAATATTTTATTATTACGCTCCTGTACCATTGAGGTAGGCAGAGGTTATGGTGAACTTACCGTGCATTTGCAATCTACCGTAAATTTAATTTCACATTTCTTTTTAAAGTAATCCATGTCTGGAATAGATTCGTTTATTTATTCCTTTTATATCATTAGGTTAAACATATGTTTTTGAGACTATTGCTATAGACCTAAAACTATTCCCTAGCCTAAATGCATAGTCAATGATAGTCAGGAAAACACATACCTCTGGACCCGACCATTTAAATGAAACGCATATTACATATGAACGTCAAAATAAACGTAAGTCAAAGTCAAACTCATTTATTTATTTAGATCAAATGCATGATACCTATGTACGTCATAAAAAACAAATACCAGCATATATTTTTCCTACGGCCAATTCGCTGACTAGTGGTAGGGCCTTGAGAAGAATTGGCAAAAAACTCGCGACACTCTTTTTAATCGCCAGAATATAACATTTACAATTTGGTTTGAGTTACAATATTTGTGGTTAGAAAAAGGGACGGAAATCAATATACCATTTACCAATTTAATTAATAAGGAAAATAAATTCTACATTTCTTTTTCCAACTAATAATTTTCATTGAACCTGAGACCTCTTTAAGACAGTCATACATACTACCACTGAGCCACCGAGTAATATAAACTGATGGCAATGATTAATATACTGACAGGCCTGTTTGTCTAGTTGTTGGTGACTCTGACACCCGGTGGTCGTGGGTTCGATTCCCAGCCAGGACAAATCTTTGTGTAATGAGCACGAATGTTTGTTCTGTGTCTGGGTGTAATTTATCTGTAATATGTATGTATTTAGAAATATATAAGTATGTTTATCAGTTGTCTAGTTACCATAGTACAGGCTCTGCCTAGTTTGGGATCAGATAGCCATGTATGGGTTGTCCCGAAAATATAATTATTATGTATGTATTTTCCTGTCATTCAAGGAGTATACCCGGGCCTATGCAAGGCTTACGCGGGGACATAGGCACAGCTGCACTATTGCAGTACAGGACAATCCCACCCACATGCCCACCGCTGTGTCTCCTGTGAGCCAGGATTAACAGCGGACTAATCAACTGATACACCGAGCTTTGACACTCGATCGTGCGTCCCGTGGACAACTAAACCTACTGTCTTAGACCCCGCAACGAATTTAATCAGAAGTAAATAGGAGGAGTTAGAAAGAAAAGTTTCCACTTACCTCCACTATTGCAGTACAGCCATGATCTGCTTATTGCAAGTGTAGAGCTATTGTAATATGTAAAATTGAATAATAATAATTATTATTATTGATTTTTTTGTTCAGGAGTCGCGCGGGAGCGTCTTTAGACGAACGGTTCACGAGTAAGGATGACGCAGGTGGTGTCAGACTGACCGTCTCCGCTGCACGGACTGGCGACACAGATGTTTACACTTTACAAGTAAGTATAACAATTAATAATACTTCCAATCCAGGAAATGTGGCCAGTGTTTAGGGCACCTTTCCTCAGAACTGCGACACCAATCAGATATTTCATTTATAGGTATTGTATAATACCTTTAAATAAAATAATCATATAGATGGGTGACCGCATAGTGGTATTTCATCTGAGTGTGTCCGTGCTTTGAAGGGCACGTTAAAAGTCTGTCCCGACTGTTACCAGTCGTTAGATCACAACAGAGGCCTAAAACTGGGCGATCCCTAAATGAGCGCTAGAGACCTACTTACATACAGGAACACAACTACACCGCTGTGTGTAGTTATTTGGCTGTGGTTTTCTGTAAGGTGGAGGTCCTTCCCCAATTGGGCTTACTCGCAAGTATAGTGCCCTCTTTTTGATATTAAAATCTATGAGCCATTAGGGGTCGATCGGTCATTTAGGGTCGAGACTTTATGACAATGAGGAGCAAGTGCCTACGAACCTTATTGTGAGATACCTACCCGTTAGTCAACTCATCTCACGATCCGATGGGCTGGACTTAACTTGGGTCAACAGTTCACATCAGTTATTAAAATAAAAGTTACCTAACTTAAACTTCAATTACGAACATTTAATTAATAACTATTGGCCAATAATAAATATGGCCAGTCTTTTGGGCACCTTTCAGAACTGTGATCTCAATCAGATATTTTATTTATAGGTCTAAACACAATATCAGATTCTTTGTAAGTAGGTTTAACTATTTATTAATATTTTATTTAAAGGCATTCTCCTATTTAATATTTGATTGAGGTAGCAGCTCTGAGAAACAGTGCCCACGCTCGTTCGTAATGGCAATATGACCAGTCTTATGGGCACTGTTTGATTGGAATATTAGCTTGTTTGTAAGTAGTTTAACGCATTAGCCTTGCAATATAGACTACCTTTAAATACTTCATTAACATAAAATTCTTGGGCTGGCAACACGCAAGTGATAACTCTAGTATTGATAAAGTACATAGGCTACGGTAATTGTTTACCGCACGACCGTATACAAGTTTACCACCTAAGTAGCATAAAAAAAAATGTTCATAGTTTTTGTCCAAAATAAATGTTATTTTCTCTCAGGCTTGCAATGCAGCTGGCACAGACACGACCCGAGTACGCTTGGAGGTATCCTCGGACGAGGCACCTACTGGAGAGGATCCCCCTACCTTCCTGCGTCGTCTTCAGGATCTCACTGTGAAGGTCGGCACTAGAACGAGATTCCTCGTAGAAATCATCAGTTCTACCGAGTGTAAGGTAAATGAACAACAAATATTTTTTTATATTATAGTACTAGAGGCTCGTCCCAACTTTGCACCGGTGGACGTTTATTTAGTTTTCATAAGGATCTCCTAATTTTTTTTCAATAAAATATAGCCTATATTACCAATAAAATTGTTCCAGTAGTTTTTGGACTGGACTGGACTGGACACACGTATTGAAGTGATAAAGAACTATTTAAACGACTAAGCAATTTATTGCTATGGTGTAAAAAAATGGGTCGGCAACACGCATGTCTGTTATTGCAAGCGTCATAGGTTACCGTAACTGCAACTGAATTTAGTCTAATTTACGGACACAATTTACACCCAGACTTGGAACAGTTTTTTGTGGATCACACAAACTTTTGTCCTGTATGGGAATCGAACCCATTGGAGCATCAAAACAGTCAAAAAATTAAACCCAAAAACTACTAGACCGATTTTCTTTTCGACTTCTTTCATTTTAGTAAGTTACATTATCAGCGGGTGGGATCATAACACAGGCTATATTTTATTTAAAACAAAATACCGAATACCTACGAAATCTTAATCATTGACCACCCATGCGAAGCTTTGACATGTCAGTAATATTAGTGTACACATGAATAAAGAGAGTTGATATTAGTATGAACAGTATGGATATATTATACAGTATAACCGCAATGAGCTGTTAATCTAGTATCCGCAGAACATTCACGCTTATGCACTGTACAAAACCGTCAAATTCCCGTGAACAGTCCAGAGCTGTCCAAACGGCGAACGGCGATGTTAATGATCAATACAGTCGAGAATTACATCGAGTCTACCTTTGTGAGATTGATTAATATCAAGCTTTGAATTTAATGCAACCACATGTATTAAACAAACATGTTTGGATAAGCAACATGTAAGTGATACCTCTGGTATTGCAAGCGTCTATAGGCTACGCTAACTGTTTACCATCAGGCGGGTATGTTTGTTTGCCATCTGAATAATATGAAAAAACATGCGGGGCAGTCTTTCGGGACTGCTGATAGAAGTGAAAACCAAATAACTTGTGAATCGTGCCTTAAGAAGTTATCACTTCAAAAAATAGTTTAAATTCAAATAGTTTTTTTTTGCAAAATTTAGGTACAAAGTGTTGACATACTATGAATATGATGGTATGACATACTATGAATATGATATCGCGGCATGCAAAAAAATGAAATAAAATGTTATGCATTACTAATGTCAATGTTATTCAATTCAAATCAATTAGATAGGTCCACGTTATTGTTCAGGCTTTCTTCTTCTTATTTTTTTGTTAGTGGCTAACCTGCTCCACTATACAAGTGTTATAAACGGTAGTCGTATGTAATGGTATTTCACGTAACTTAACAATATAAAGTCGTGCACTTACGTCAAATCCCATACATTTGCTTTTTATTCTATTTGATTCGACAACCGTTTATGCCAGTTGTATTATATAGGGGCTAGCGAAAGAGTTATATTTTAATCCCCTATTTTTAAGCCCCTGTCGTGATCTAACGACTGTTACCAGTTGTTCTGAATTTCCCTATAACAGTGCAAGAGATAAAGGGCCAACCACAACGTACTATGTTAATTGTAATTATAACAAAAGTTTTCATATACCTAATTATCTTTTTTTTATTATGATAGAATGTGTGAACAAAATATCGGCAAAATGCTCGCCACGGCTTCAGTGACATACCTCTTCTAACACAATTAAAAAAGAAGTTAACTCTCTGAAAACTTTTCTTTTGTTTTCACCGTGCGCTTTGTATGACCACCCTTTTTAATATATAATACAACGTTGCCAGGTCGCAGCTCGCAGGGCTACGTGCTGCGAGCTGACAACGTGTTAATATACTTAGCTCTATCTAGTTTGTTTGGTGAAATTGTTTAAAAAGGCAAATTCAACTTTATTTATAGTGTTATAAAGCCCCAGTTCCTACTCGTTCATTAATACGTGTATTATTATGGCTTTGCAAGAGGTGAGTGCAGGGGTATGAGCGGGAATCCTTTTAAAATGAAACTTCACTGGAATTCGAATTCGTTATTTGTATTCACTTTTTCTTTCAAAAACTTATTTTTAATACTCATAAGAGGAATAAAGGCATACCGTTTTAACTCGGAACAAATACTTTTTGTCACAAGGTTTTATTGAGCTTGCAATGTTTGTTAGTTAGTTTGTTTGTTAGTCAGTTAGCTTGTATGTTTGTTTGTTGAGTTGAGTTCTTGTAAGCTAGATTTGAATTAATTTTTAAATGAAATGAATTTAATTTAATTTTGAAATGTACAAAGCAATAAGAAAAAAAGTTATTTAAACTTTGTACATATTCAGATTAGGTAGTATATTTCACGCTTCTGTAGCGCATCAGGGATGTTTGCGGACGCTGGTGTTGACGGTTTTGCCGCAATATTACGAAAAAGAGCTGCGTCCCTGATGCGGCGGGTGCGTGGCAGCACCAATGGGTACCTGCAACTCATTGCAAGGAGAATGGAGATGGATTGTCCTTTCTTTGTCGCATGGACTAGTATTCATGTGGCAAAATAATTTATGAATGGAAAAAAAATGTATGGATTTAAATGTGGTCTGAAATAAACTTTATTATTATTATTTTAAAGTAATACAGTAGTATATTGTGAGTACAGGTCTCCAGAGCTCATTTAGAGATGCGTTTTGAAAGAAACGTATTCCTAGCCCAGGGATAGTCCCATCATGAAGCCCTGGTGTAAAAAAATGGGTTGGCAACACGCAAGTAATACTTCTGGTATTGCAAGCGTCCAAAGGCTACGGTAGGTAACTGCTTAATATCAAACGGGCCGTATGCTTGTTTGCCATCTTAATAGTATTAAAAAAATGAAACAAACAAGACAAAACTACTCATATTAAAAACACCATGTTGCCAGCTTGCAGCGAGTAAGCCCTCTACAATCACCACAGAGAACTTACACCGTGTCTGGGACACGAAACCACAGATTACTAAAGAGTTACTACGTAACAGATACTTCACTCAAAAGAAAATTACCAATACCTACTGCTATAATAGCCTACTCTGTTGCGTCAGCAACTGCTGCATGTTAAAATGTGCCTAAATGCTCTAGCTTAGGTACAGTTATGATTGCGTGCGCTTCGCTTGCGAAAACCGCACTGAATTTGGTTCGCAAACGGCCCGAGACCGCTCCGCCGGGCGGTAGGTAATTATAGGAGGCCTGACGGAACTGTTATCTGAAATTATCTGTGATTCACACATATATTTGTCTCTTATGAGAATTAACTGAGGTACCATACTAGTTCGCAATCACAACTGGGGAAAGACCCTGTACTTTACATAAGGATAAGACCACATCCAAATGACTATACACAGCGGTGTATTTGTGTTTAATGTGTGTAAGTAGTATAAGTTTGCAGAGCATTCAGACATTTCATTTAGGTATGCGTTTTTAACGAAACTTTTTCCTATCCCAGGAAAATTCCATTACAAAACCCGGGTGTATATTTTTAGGTCGGTAGCAATCAAATGATACCTCTCGTGTTGCAAGCGTCCATAGGGTAATGGTAACTGCTAACAATCAAGCAGGTCGTATGTTATGTTTGCCACCCAACAAGTATAAAAAGAAATCTAAAAAAAACCATGTGGGGCAGTATTTGTGGACCACCGATAGAAATGAAAACTAAGTAACTTGTGAATTGTATCGTCGAGCTATTAGATTATTTTTGAATATGGAAAGCGTTCGGTAGCGATGACGCGAGTTCCATGATTTTTGTTCACCCAAAAAGTTTTCAATGCACCCAAAAAGATTTTACTTCAAAACTAAACCTATATCAGAAATGGAACTAAGACCCGTCAACTTAATACCTACATTCACGACTAGTAAATCCAAAATTTGAAACGTTTCCTGCAGCACTATTCAAAATACGATGCCGAGTATTTTGAATAGTGCTGCTTCCTTTCAAGAGACGGACACATGGTGAGGGTGGACATTGTATTATCACACCTATACACGGTATATTCTATTTAGGGGCTTTGCAAACGCACTATTAACGTGGCTAAATAACAGATTTCGCCTACGCCCGGCTGACGCCCGGCAGGAACAAAGACCTGTATTACTCAGTTCTGATATCCATATATGTACGTCTGCTGGTCAATTGTTGTACTAAGATTTTGTTTCTATCAAAAGGATATAAATATGTTCGTGATGTATTAGATGAAAATCTAAAGACATATTTGGACCACCTATCTGAATTATGTCTAGGTATTAAATATCTCTTGGTCATTACGTTGGGATAGCCAGAGTAATATAACAATTAATTTAGATTAACACAACTAAAAACTTTCATTTTGACACCATGTACTGTTCTAATATTATTGTCCCACCACAAGTATTTTTAATAATAAATAAAAGTAGGATATGGGCCTAATCACGGCATAAAAGTTCGAAATCACTCGCATGGCAAACTGGTGAATTGAAAGGAGGAAATTTAATATTACCGGTATTATCGCATTCGCATCTTACCTTCAGCGAATAAAAGCATCACGAATGATTTATAGGATTAAGATCGAATCTCACAATTTAATATTGCATATTTTTTATTAAATGCGTACCTAATTCAGTGAATAACTCAATGATTATGAAAATCATAAGTTAAGAACGTAATATCTCGATAGCTGATCCAGTTCGCACATCGCTGACAAGGACAGAGCCGTGAGAAAACCTGGCGAGAATCTCCATTTTTTTATAGCCAGATAGTTGCAATTTTTAATGTAAACGTAATTTTTTATCGACCTTATTTACTGCCTGGAAATAAATTACGTCAATTGAATCAGTAAGAAATGAGTACCTATAATACATTTTCATTAGCGCCACTCCAAAACCTTGAGACACATAGGAATGTCTAACAACAGCGTAGTCGTGACATAATTCTTTCTATTTCTAAAGCTCACATCCGTAGTTATTTTTAATATTGTTATTGAGTTCCCGCTCGTACTGACAGTTCCCGGAAAATACAAATATGGCGTCGGAAACGCGCGAATTGTGTTTCGTTCAATAATAATATAATTATTTTTTTATACTTAAGTTTGTAATTATTATAACTTTATTACTTATTATGATGTATTTTACTTTTATTTATCTTCGTTTGTTAGTATGATGTTCGTTCGAATGGTTATCAAAATTAGTTTTTTTTTTATTACTAGTGGGCCGCCCCGACGTCGCCCGGGTTAAACTATTTTTAGCGCAACTTTCTTAATTCTTCTTACATAAAAACCTTCTCGTGACAATAACAAACACAACAAAAAAGAATTAGCGAAATCGGTTCAGCTGTTCTCGAGATTTGCGCTTAGCAACACATTCAGCGATTCAATTTTATATTATGGATTATAGGTAGCTAAAAGTACTCTGGTTTGTTGCCTGTAGCTACAAACTAAACCTTTTTAAATATAAACTTTTGTCCATTTTATACTGCTCGAGAGTTAACTAGTTTAAGATGTACCTACATAAATATATTTATATGTATAATACCTAATTATATTCTATTACTTATTGCAAGGCGATTAATTTAATTATGCACTGCAAATTTGGCTCAGCGACTTGTATTTGCTCTGTGTGCCGATAAACCTAGATAAATATATATTATGAAGTTATATGTGTTTAGCTTTTGCGTCTTTAATATTCGTCATACTTTTAGTAACGGCGTGGTTGTCAGTGTTTAGTTCAAGTAAAGAGAACTTTTTTTTCGTACCGTGTTGCCGCCCCATTTTTTTTGCACCTGTCCCTGGGATAGGAATACGTTTCTTTCAAAATGCATCCCTCTATGAGCGCTGGAAACCTGCTCTCACACTCAGTAACATAACTACACCGCTGTGTATAGTTATTTGGCTGTGGATTTTTGTAAGGTGGAGGTTGTTCCCCAGTTGGTCTTGCTGATTGCACTGATAGCTTGATTCCTGGGCGGTGTTTACACCCCTGCGCCTCGGAATGCACGTAAAGCCGTTAAGGCTTGTGATATCGCCAATGACCTTGAGTATTTGGGCGAAGCAAACACAACTCTATTCTCTAGGCGAGCGCGGGTATACAAACAAATGTACTTTTTGAATGGATGTCTTATAAATTTTTAATAAATTAAAATTCAAACTTATTTTAAATATAACATTGTCAAGTATGTATGTTTTCTTCAAGTATTGGTATTTTTTTTCGTATTATTTGATAAAAATTGAAGTCATAAAGTGGTTACATCTCAATAATTTGTGCTGATTCCATGATTTTTTTACAAAGTATATAGAATTCATATATAACTGGTTACTGTACTCCGTGTATGAAACACATCTTGTAGATTAATACTGTATTTTTTGGCAGTCATTTGTCTATAAATACCAAAAAAAAATTGTTTCATTTACACCTCTTTTTCATCATTTTTTGAGAGAGGAGGGGCCTTAAGTGGGTAACTTGCCTCTTACCACTGCGTGCCGTGTTGTGGGTTCGACCCCACAAGGTCAAAATTTTGTGTGATTCATAAACGATTTTCCGAGTAGCTTACGCTTGTGTTCGGAATTGTGTGTTTGTGGACCAGCAGTGGACGGAAACATGCTGATTAATGGATTGATTAATTAAAATTCTTTTCTACACAGGTGTGCTTTATAGCAAAAGCTTCGTTTTATAGCTGAGCGATTACACAATCCAACACAACTATACCACGGTGTATTTATTTGGCTGTGGTCTTATATAAGGTGGAGGTCCTTTGCTAGTCGGGCTTGCTTGCTTATATGGTGCCCTACCTCTCTCATAATCATAGAAATAAAAAAAAATGTAGTTACAGCACGTACTTGGTAAACTGATTGCGACCTATGTTTGTAAAACAAATTATGACGGATGGCGATTAGATAAGTTTCCATTATGGTTGCTAAGCAACTATTTGATGATAAAGCCGGTAGCTAGGAAACGGAACTTCATGAAATCTCGCCGTGATTGGGCTTATTTGAATGGTCATGAGATGCACTATAGCTGTAAATTATCAGATTAAAAAGAACCGTCTTTAAGGGAGGAAAGTGAGATAAGAGTTTGCATGACAGTTCATTCTGTTTAAATACCTACGTCAGACTAGGGGTTTTAAGGTGTTTAAAAATTCTGCAACTTGCCGTACTGAAGTCGGTTTTTTTTTGTTTTCATGTAGAAACATTTTTGATGTCTATGGGTAAACTGTTGAATATAAAAGTAGTTGGAACTAAATATTTATTGCATCTTTGTCCACAGTAGTTATTACAAACCTCAAAGGTTTTACAATGTTTTGCATCCTGAGGTCTTAGTTGAGTAGTTTTGATTTTGTACTCTTGATGGTAGTAATTATCTAATGCTATCAATAGCGCTACCCTCTCATGGACTGGTAGGATTTTACACTCGACAAACAATTCCTCGTAGTTGGTTTTTTATAACGTATTTTTGTTTTATTGTCTTAATTTTTTTTCATACATCTGATTTGTAATGCCTTAATGTCGTCCAAGTATATTTTGAACGTGCGTCCATAATAGCCAGTCCGTAGGAGAGCAGCTAATCTACCAGCGCATAGTATACAACAAACAAAGTAGCCATGTCGAGTACGGCATTGATGTGGTGGAATTTTATTGTCACACAGTTTTAAGATGTGCGTTTTCCAAGAGAAATTGTTGTCTATTATCAGACCTAAGTACTAAGTACTTATTTACACCAGGGCTTTAAGACGTATCCCTCAATAGGCGCTGGTGACCACAGGAACACAACTACACCGCTGTGTGTAGTTATTTGGCTGTGGTCTTCTGTTAGGTGAAGGTCCTTTCCCAGTTGGGCTTGCTCACTAGTATGGTGCCCTATCTCTCTTATAATTATAATACTCCTTTATATTATAATATCCCTTATAATTAAAATTGACTGCCTTGGTGGTCCAGGGGCAGCAGTATGCGGCTGCTGTGCACGAGGTTATGGGTTTGATTCCCACACAAGATAAAACTTTGTGTGACCCACAATGAGTTGTTCTGAGTCTGGGTGTAATTTGTGTCCGTTAATAGTATATTTGTATAGTCCACCGCGACACAGAGCTAGTTCTCTAGTGCGGGAGTTGCCTTTAAAAATAAAAAGACCCAGCATATAGGGACGTTTGTGGGTTGACATGATGAATACTATAGATAGTTCGAACTATAATCGTGGTTTGCCAACTTAATAAAAAAATTGTACATCCTGTGACTCGGGATTAAATAAAAGACAAACTAATATAGTCCTATTTTTATAAAAGCCGAGCATAATAGTTAATTTTGGACACATTTTAGCAAAATGTGTCTTTTTAAATACATAAAACCGACTTAACAAAAGAGTTATGTTTGAACATGCATAAAAATTCATCGATACATATAAAATGCTTTGTCCTGAATGACTGACTGATGGATCAACGCACAGCCCAAACCGCTGTTCCTAGAGACCTGAAACTTGCAGGGTGTCTTCTTTGTATGACGTAGGCATCCAATTAGAAAGGATTTTCCGAAATTCTACCTAAAGGGTGAAAAAAAGGGGCAAAATTTTTATGGGACAATGTAATTCCTTGGTCCAATACCAAGGAATTACATTATCCCATACAAATTTGGCCCCTTTTTTTCACCCTTTAGGTAGTAGGTATTACTACTTCAAATTTAGCACAATTTTTTTTAAATAGAATTGATGGAAGTTGTGTTTCGTATTTTTATTTAAATTCATCCTCTAACGGGGTTAAAAAGAGGTAGAAAGTTATTATGGCGATGATTTACTTCGAAGTTGATATATCAATACTCCTTTGTGCTTTTGATTTAAATTATATTTATTTTGACACAAATGTTTAAAAACTCAATCCGATTTTATACAAAATAGGTAGAACTCACTTAAAAACATAAGCAAATACTCTTTAAAATTGGAATGTCTCGAAAGTCACCATATCATATTATCATCTCATTTGAAAGTTTTTTAAGGTTTTAATGGACGTAGAGTTCAAAATAATATTATCTATATAAAATTTAAAGTCCTGACTGATTAATTGACTGTTTGACCAATAATCAACCCACAGCCTAAACCACTGCACTGGTTCTCATCATCATGAAAACATACAATTTTAAAGTTCGTTTTTCTTAAGAATCGAATTTTCGTAATTCTACCCCTAAGTGGGTAAAATGAGGGTTTGCATTTTCTATGAAACTTTTTATTTTCTGGGTCGATTTACTCCAAAGTTCGTACACATACTGTTCAATTAAAATTATGAGACACCTGTATCACGGTTTTTTTAATCATCTCTCCGGGAAGTACAACTATTTAACTATTAGTAAGAAGTAGGTTTTTCTAAGGTTGTGTGTCTGATATTGCTGTCTAATTTCTTACTACCTCACTAATATTATAAATAAGTGATGATAGATCTAGATAAATTATATATAACAGAGATAGATTATAGTCTGAAATAGTACATAGACTACTTATTCCCCGAAATAACTTGTACCTGTGGGGTTATGCATGCGAGCAAAGCCGCAGGCGGAAGCTAGTAGTATATAAAATCGTTTGTGTTGACGATCAACGTCTGAAAAGCTGAAATTTGGAACAAGGGTTTATAACGTAAGCGTCCGCTAGGAAAGAGGTCTATTTCTTTCTAAACGGGTAAAAATCGTTTAACGCAGGCGAAATCAGGGTGCTAGTAGGTATAAATATATAGGTACACATGCAGACGAATTAAGATCCTCTTTTTTCAAAGTCCGTCAAAATCTATATTTTTATTAAATTGAAAACTTCTTTAAATTGCAGATAACATGGTATCGGAATGAGCGTCGACTTCTTGAAGCTGAACGAGTGGCCTTGGCTCGTGATGGTAACTTCTGGTGCGCAGACGTTGCTGCGGTCAGTGTTGATGACGCGGGAAGGTGGACGTGTACGGCGGAGAATGCTGGGGGCAGGGCCAGCTGTTCTGCGCATTTAAATGTTCTAGGTAAATATATAGATAAGTACCTACTAATATTATAGCAAGCAGTTGGACGCGGCTTCGCGGTAAAAGAGTACCCTATATAACGATATCGGGAACAACGAACCAACTCGATCATGTAAGCTTTCAAACAAAAAAAAATGCACTCCGTGAGTGCCGACAGAAGTGAAAACACTAGGCAAAACAAATATTATAAATTTTATAGCAATAAATGTGTTTTTTATTAATCTAGACGCGTTCGCGGTCTGCTATATGTACATGCATATATCGCCTCTTTGCTTTAATAACGTGACAGTCAAAAAAATATTTTTCCTATAATGTCAAGCTGCGTCTCGTAACAATGTCGCGAATCCAGATCTCATCTAAAAATATGCGTACCGTACGCTCAAAGAAGTTTTCACTTCAAAAAACCGCACCATTGCAACCGCACAATGTCTGGCATTTGTCTAAGCTACTCTTTTAGCGCGAAGCCGAATACGCTATTTTACCGCGATAGAATCCTAGGCAAGGCCCCGAAAACTATCTATCTTCTTGTCTAATTTCATTGAGATCCATATAATCATGAAAAACTAACAAACAAAAGAAAGTAATTCTGTTTGTTGTACCTAAAAGTACCTAAGCTATTTGTATGTATCTTACATACAAATAACTTAGGTACTTAACTTTGTAACTTTAGCATTTATAATATTAGTATTGATGGCTAAACAGATCTGGACGAAATTTAGCACAGGGATAGAACGGTGTTCCAGAGCGGGTTGGTAGATCATACATACCTTTAGAATTTTATTCTGGGACGAGACGATGAGTCCCGCGCCGTTAGCAGATAGTAAGTAATTTGATTAGTACTAACGTATAAATTTTACTAAAAGTGGATAAAATTAAAGATTAAAAAAAACTTATTTATAGTAATTGCAAAAGAATTATAATATGCTAGTTATGGCCCGCGGCACCGCCCGCATAGAGGATGGTTAGCGCGATAAAAGTAACCTATTCGCTATTCCAGACTATAATCTATCTCTATGTACAATTTTATCCAGATCCATTAAGAAGTTTTTTCGTGTAAGAGTAACAAACATCCATACGTCCAACCATCCTCACCAACTTTCACATTTATAATATTACTAGGATGCCACTTATACGTGTAAAATAATTAATTAATGTAATTATTAAACGTAATTATTTAAATTAGTATCATACATTAACTTTTGTGTAGAAGCGAACTTTGTGTCAACAGTTTGATCAAACAAACCCGACGTTGCCAGCTCGTAGCGAGTAAATCCACATTGTTACGTACTATCGGTTGGGATCAAACTTGTAATAATGTCCTCCTAACCGAATTTCGGTCACGGCGACTAATCTCAACGGAGACTAGCCACGGGAGATATTATAGTGCACAAGTGTGTGCGCAAAAACAAGTGCACTCTTTATTCCCTCACTCATAGGCAATCCGGCACGGGCGGAGAGAGATCAGGCGTAGGACCAACGGCATACATTTTTACATGCCTTCCGAGGCACGGGGGTGTAAACACCGCCAATTTCCAAACTCTGGGCATCCATTGTGGATTTCTTGACAGAAAAACCCAATAAAATTTTTTGACCCGACCCGGGAATCGGACCCGGGACCTCGTGATCAGCAGTCGCACACATCAATCACTGAGCCATCGACGCAGTCAAACAAGATCAAACTTACACAGATAACAAGTACCACTCATTACCACCGTTTATTGCCATGTTCCAGCCAATATTCTATATATGCTTAGGTCCTCAAGATACAGGCTTGCCTAGTGTGGAGACCACAGAATTGTTATTTAAGTTTAAAACTAACGCGCTTGAAAGTACTCGTTAAAATGTAAAGTATAATAAGTAGTATAAGTAATATTACGTTATTGTTAAACGCTGAAAATAAAACATTTTTCATTTTCATTTCAAAAGTCCGTGCTAATACAGAAATACTCAAAACCCCCGGTATTTCCCGACTCAGGAATCGAACTCAATACCTCATGATACAACAAAAACCTTCGTAAGGAAAGTTGTTAATCATTTAAATAGTAAAAAAACAGTTAAATTAATTTCAAATGACTTGGACTTGTGGAAGTTAGTAAAATACCTTCATCGTCGTTGGTTTACAAACTCCTAAACGGATTAAAAAGAAAGCTTAGAACTATCTCGATCATCATCATCAGCTTACAAACAAAAAAAGAACAGCACCAAAATGCATGCATTTGTCTAGGAACACGTTGAACTTATAACACCCCTTTTTTTGGCTAGGTGGTTAATAATATCATAAAGTTTTGAGGTAATAAAAAAAACTGTTTTGAATTTAACCGTTTTTGTGCAAATAGATCTTTTTGGTAATAAGTCAATTTGTTTCGTTCCTTACGAGAAAAAGTCTTTTTGAAATTAGGTTATATTGAATAATAGTGTTTTGGTTTTAGTACCTAATGCACCGTAAAATACCTACTGAATATAATAATAATATTTTCGGGCCAACTCACACATCGCCATCTGATCCCAAACTAGGCAGAGCCTGTACTATGGTAACCAGACACCTGATAAACATACTTATATATTTCTAAATACATACATATTATATGTAGATAAATTACACCCAGACACAGAACAAAGATTTGGCCTGGGTGGGAATCGAACCCACGACCACCGGTGTAGCAGACAGAGTCACCAACCACTAGACCAACAGGCCTGTAGACTGATTTTAAAGATTGGTATTATGGAATAAACGTTACAAAGTTCTTGATCTTGATTTACTTAAGCATAGTAAAAACCCTTCCTGACTAGTGCTCACACCTCAAACTGCAATAGGACACGGATATTCCGTACGTAGCACCCTATACTGCTCTGATCTTTGTATACCTACCTAATTAACCCAATGCATGACTCACCGTCACCAATGTCAGGCCTCCGTCACTCCATGTACTTGCGCGCTATACTTACCTACCGCTCGTCGATCCGCTGGCGGGTAAAATTCAATGCCGTTTTCGCAAGCGAAGCTAATTTATATTTTACATACATAGTACATTTGATTCTCATGACTTGATAATCTTATGATGTACCCAGGAAACATTTTATTCCTATCATTTCCGTGCGCTACTGTACTTACACTAATGGTCTAATGTGTACGCTACGGCACTTTTTTAATTTTATTCTTTTTAAAAACCAAGTGCGCGAATCATCTACTTACAAATTACTGAAGTATGTGATTCGCACGCCTTCGTGCAAGATAATATCTTATTTAAAAGTAGTCGATTCGCACGAATCGTGCGAGTCCAAATCGTGCGAGTTACATACTAACCCATAGCAGTAGCTATTGGTAATTTTCTTCTAAATGAAGTATCTGTTACGTAGTAACTCTTTAGTAATTTGTGCCAATGTTGCATTGACACATTCATACTATAACGAGTAGCAGCCGAGCAAAAGTCGAGTTGCGGCCGAGCGACGGACGACGCGAGCTCGAATATAATTCGATACAGCTAGGCACGGCACTAACACGGAGCTCCAAACTATTACATTTGCACAGTTTGCAAGGCTCACTGAACGGCTGTCAATGCTCTCAATGCTCTCAATCATTCTTAATTTAAATTGGTTTATCCTCGGCATTGAATTCACTTTTTGAATATTTGAAACCGTGCGAAAATATTTGTGCAATAGCATATTAATGGCGTTATTTATATCTAATATAATAATATAATTATTCTACATAAGTAAACATATCTTAATTTAAATTTTATTGTATACTAGCTGTACCCGCGACTTCGTTCGCGTGTTCAGTCTTTTCCTGTAAATCTGAAAACTACAAACTTTCATCGGCTGATTGTCATCTTTAGCGGTTACATTTAAAAAAACCTTTCTTAGCGGATGCCTATATCGTAATAGCTATCTGAGTGTCTAGTGATTTAAACTGTGCGTTTGTTGATTTTTCAATTACGTTTTTCTTTTGAACATTAAGGTTCTGCAATGAATAAACTTCATAAAGAAATATTCCTTGTTTGTACGATTGTTCCGCTCTTCAAATTGTCTTAGCGCAAACGTGAACAATCTTATGGCCTATCGCATAGCTTATCTTATGCCCTGTAGAAATTTCTGCATCCATACATTTCGTTTTAAATTGGTCACTTCTAACCTGATAGGATTTCGTGTGGTGACGGATTAAGAATACAAAATATCACCACCCCTATCTATCTCAAGGGTGTCCTAAGAGTCGACTAAAGGAGTAATTCAGGCAGACAATATCCACTGCAAGAGAAGGAAAATTCAAAATAAAACCCTATACCAATCCGTCTGGCCAGCGTGGTGTAGTAGGCTAATATCCCTCCAAGTGTATGGGGGAGACCCGTGCCCAGCAGTGGGACATTTATGGGTTGATATGATGAACCTGATAGATACTGTTACACAGTTTGGGTGAGCTAAAAATTTATTAAATTCCTAAAGGGCATAATGGTCCACCGTAGTGCTTAAGGATTTCAGAAATTGAACTGCATAGTTATTAGATTCTTTTTGATTCATCATTCTATTAATAGAGATATAGTACTCTACATAAGCTCCCGGAACAAAACTGAATAAAAAACCAGTAAACTGAACCCTATTTATTATAGTCGACCATATTGGTGAGAGTTCAACGTAAATTCGATATATATGTAGGTATCTATTATTATGTATATCTCTGAAACCATGCATTTTTTTGTACATTGTTTAATTACGAAGTTTCGGTGCCTATATCCAGCTGTATAATCATATTAGTTTAATTGTACCATTTTAATTTGCTCATTGAATGTGATTAGTTACAGTCATTTAATTACACATTGTCTGATCTCCATCGACTAATTATTTATCATTGAGAAGTTGGCCATCTGCAGTATACTTTATTAGTTTCACTAACGAATTGATGCTTCCTGAATGCATTTGTTTGATTCATTGCAGTATGCCTAGATAGTATTTGAGAGGTTTCTCAATTCCCTACGGATCCGATCACCAGAACTGTTGTTTTTTAATGAGAACAATATGAAAAACTATCCATTCAATTGCAAAATGTTTTTTAAGAGAAATTTTTCAGATAGGGGAGGAATTCCACCTTACAAAGAACCAACACCTTAGAAGACGACAGCCAAATGACTATACACAGCGGTGTAGTTCTGTTCCTGTGTGTGAGTATAGGACTCCAACGCTCACTTAGGGATCAATTTTGAAAGAAACGTATTCCTATCCCATGGATACTCTGCTCCCATCTTATGGCCCTGGTGTAAAAAATGGGTTGGTAACATGCAAGTGATACCTTTGGTACTGCAAGCGTCTATAGGCTCCGGTAACTGCTTAACATCAGCTGGGCCGTATGCTTGTTTGCCACAAAAGTAGTTCTATCTCAGCCATAAGACATCCACTGCTCGACATAGGCTTCCCGCAAGGTTTTCCACATCAGTCGGTCCTGAGCTGACCTTCTCCATCGGTTGCCTGCGATCTTTACCAGGTCTTCGGTCCACCTTGTTGGAGGCCTGCCCACGCTGCGTCTTCCAGTTCGTGGTCGCCACTCTAGAACCTTTCTGCCCCAACGGCCATTGGTTCTGCGAGCTATATGCCCTACCCATTGCCACATAATTGAGGCAATTTTTTGAGATTTGTCGATCACTTAAAAAAGAATATTACAAATCGGCCCTTAAATGACGATATTTAGGGATAAAAAAAAACAATGCAATTATTTTAGGGAACCTCATCTTTTAAAAGTCAGTTAAAAATATATATCAGTTAAGTATTCCGATGAGACAGAGGCCGATCACGCGTTTCGCTGTGAGTAATTTTTGTGGTCGCAGATAGACACATAGTATCATGGACTTTTTTTTAAGATCTATTTAGGAATAACATTGTCTCCTACGTACTTCACACTCACAAAACTATAATGGAAGAATTACGCCATCACCTGGTGAAAATCGTATTAAATTTTATTGGGTAGTTATTGAGTTTATCTTGACCAGACAGATTTGGTGAAGTGTTTTCTTTTCTCTGCTGTTTTCCTGATTACCTAAATTAAAGTATTGTTAAATGTTAGCGCCTACAAAAAATGAAATAGCAATTATTTTATAGGCGTTTATTAGGCGTTACTAATTTAGTCAGTGATTGTCTGAGGTCTTGGCATTATTTACCCCTATTTTTTTTAAATAAAATATAGCCTATGTTACTCGCAGATAATGTAGCTTTTTAATGGTGAAAGAATTTTTAAAATCGGTCCAGTCGTCTTTGAGTTTATCCATTACATACAAACAAACAAACAAACAAAAATACAAATCTTTCCTCTTTATAATATTATAAGTATAGATATAGATAGTATAGATTAGGTACTAGATATCTGTTATGAGTGGTAGGGCTTCAGACTAGTGAGCAAGCCCAACTGAGAAGGACTTCTTTTTCAGAAGGCCACAGCCAAATAACTACACACAGTTGTGTAGTTGTGCTGTGTGTGAGTACAAGTCCCCAGCGCTCATTTAGGGATGCGTTTAAAAGTAACGTTTTTCTATCCCAAGGATATTCTTTTAAGCCCTGGTGTAAAAAATGGGTCTTCAACATGTAAGTGATACCTCTGGTATTACAAGCGTTTATAAAGTAACTGCTTCACATCAGGCGGGCCGTATGCTTTTGGCCACCCAAGAAGTATAAAAAAACATGCGGGGCAGTCTTTGGGGACTGCCGATAGAAGTGAAAACTATGTAACTTGTGAAATGTATCGTCGAGCTATTAGATTATTGTTTTTGAATATGGAAAGCGTTCGAGGACGATGACGCGCGAGTTCCATGATATTTGTTCACCCAAAAAGAAGTTTTTACTTCAAAAATAATCGTATAATAATATATTTTTTATAATACACTAGCGACCCGCCGTGTACAATACTGTAGTACATTATTCTGATCTGTCTCGTGGGGGTCGGCCAGCGTTTGCAATGTAAGCGTAAAAAAATGTGTTTATTTACGACATCACATTAGAAACCTCTAAATTTATCAGTGTTTCCCTACAATATTATGCATGTATTCTTATACCTTCCTCTTGAATCACTTTATCTATTAAAAATACCGCTTCAAAATCCGTTGCGTAGTTTTAAAGATTTAAGCATATATAGGGACGGACAGACAGCGACAGCGACTTTGTCTGTATATGTATATAATATATATCGCACCCCCCGCAGAATAAAGTCGTAAGCGCGGTTACCACCTTTTTAATGTTTTTGCATTTTCGTGATCTATAAGGTCAAACACACCTCTCAGATTTTTTTCAGATTTTTTTTAATAATATTAATAATAATATTAACATAAATTCTTTATTCCTCGGATGAAAAAAATACGTTCCTCCGTCGAACAAAATCGTAATAAACATTTACACTTTGGAAAAGTATGTTAAGAGCATGTAATATGACATGGCGGCTGTATACTTCGAAATAAAACAAACCGTGTAAACTTGTAAGACGCGTTTACCACTTTATTCGCGGGAAGAAATTAACGTAGGTTTTCGTTATAATCTAGTCTTTTCATTCTCACCATAACTACAAACTGAAAAGAATTTTGCACAAAGTAGGAGCATAAGGAAATTCACAATTATCATAGTAGTAGGGCAAGCCACGATGCTAAATGGGGATTTACTCGAGCGTCATAGAGACCTATTGAGTTGCGAAACTTAGATGATAAAAAGAAAAAAATGTTATATAATGTATCCTTTTCATCGGTGGGGGAAGCAGCTATAGATTTTCAAATATGTAAAAAAAACGGTTGCATGGACATACTCGAGCGCGTCAGATATTGATAGCATCCATGTCCTACGTATTTTTAATAATGCATGTATGTTAATCTGATCGTTAGCATGATGGGGATGTTTGCGCCCAAAGGTGGCAGCAGTATTCCATGTAGGGCCGGACTTGCGCTTTGTAGAGCAGCAGTCTTTGGCCCGCGGTGAAGTACCACTTTGCCCTGTTGAGCACACCTAGCTTTCTAGATGCCAGCTGAGCCTAGTCTTCCAAGTGATGTCGGAACTGTACGTCGCTGTCGATGTCTACGCCGAGGACGACGGCTGTGTCTTGGAATCGTGGAGCCATAGTGAATGGGGCTTTCTTAGCAGTGAATGCGCAAACTTGTGGCTTACTGGGGTTAAATTGGACTAAATTTAGTCGTCAATCAGAGACTCTGGAAAGAGTGCTACTTATTTTAGACAAATGAAATTTTGAACAAATGCTGTCATCAAGTTCCTTACCAAGCAAAGAAAACCTCCTCAAACCATTTTAGAAGAGATGTCTTCTATTTACGGGGACTCATGCCCTGGTAAAACCATTATTTAATTTAAAAGTGGCACAACCTCTTCAAGCACGGCAGAGATTCACTAGAAGATGACCTCAGTGCAGGGCGGCGCGGCCTATTGAAGCAATCACAGTCGTGTACACGACAATCTTGGCATGCAAAAGTGGCAAAAGTGTGCGCAAGGTGGGTACCGTGAATGCTCACGCCACATCAGAAGCAGCGACGAGTTGCGTGTTGTTAAGAGTTTTTGGACCTCTGTGCTGAGAACAAAGAAGCCATTTTGGGCCGGATTGTGACTGGGGATAAAACTTTGGTTTACCATTATGAGCCTGAGTCAAAGCAGGAGTCCATGCAGTGGCAAAAAAGGGTACACCACCTCCAAAGAAATTCAAGGTGTCAAAGCTCATGGCGACGATTTTCTGGGATACAGAATGAATTTTGTTGATAGATTATAAGTTAAAGGGTGTCAATATAACCGGAGAGTACTACGCTGCACTGCTAGAATAATTGCGAGATGCTGTAAAGGAGACGAGGCGGAGCAAATTGACCAAAAAGGTGCTGCTTTTACACGACACAACGCTGCTTTTACACCCGTTCACGAGGCGCAAGTTGTGATGGCTACTATACAAAAAGTGGGCTCCAAAATGTTGAAACATCCTCCATACAGTCATATAATGGCAACAGAAACCAGAGTGGGGACGGAGTTAATGAGTAATAGATAGAGAAAAAGTGAGAGAGGAATAGAAGGAAATATGGGAATGAGGCATCACAAAGCTGCACGTATTCAACTTCATCGACTAATTTATGTTACTTCGGCTTGTGGAAATCTTCTTGAATTATTTCCTTCAAACTAAAAAAAAAATTCAGCCACGCTCGAGAATGACGAGATGACGTTTTTTTTTACAACTTTGCAGCCCTCCCCTTTATTTACGTCTCTCGCAAATTGTCAGATTAGTGGAATATACACTTTTTAACATGTAATTAACTCACCCTACCTTAATCTGATGCGCTCGAGAATAAATGATGATTATTTTTTTTACTAATCTGATCCTTTGGCCTTGACGGGCGGTCATATGGTGCTCATATTTGGTGGAGGTACGTAACCAGGTACAAGGTATCCCCCTGTATATTAATCTGCCGCGCTTTAGTAAATCCCGAAATCCCTTCATGGGGAGCCATTCATTCATTTTGCTATAGCTACATTATTACTCTTCTAGAAAATGAGGCGCCATAAACCATAACGCACAAAGTCTGCTTTATTTTTAATCGAAAGAAAGCCGTCATAATACATTACTGAATGGTATTAACGAGCATCTTTTACCGAATAAAGTGACTGTTGATTATTACGCTAATTGCGAGGACAACTTTTTGCCACGAATACAGTGGTAATAGATGATTACCAACAAGGTAATCATTTCAATTTATGGTATTATACGTTTTCCTTAATATTTAAGAGAATCTTATTAATATTTATTTTGTTTTAAAGTAATTTAAACAGAAAAAAAATTAGCTTTCATTTGACATCTCAATCATTTTGATAGGACGTATATGTAGTTGCTAAATTATTCACTAAAAACGGTTTTTTAATTTTCCTGAAAAGTTGATATTTTCATCTTACGCCTTTATTCGGTGGGGGGTGCGATATGTAGTGATTTTGTATCATTTGTAGAGCGGTGGTAGCTGAGTGGTAAAGTAATCGACTTGCACGCAAGAGGTGCAGGTTCGATCCCGGGTGGCAGTACCAATGTGAATATCACTTTGTGGAGTTTATACATATATACTAATCAAATGATTCGCCATCTGCTAACGGTCAAGGAAAACAAATAAATAAAAAATCTAAAGGCATGTCTGATTCATGGCATTAGGCCAGCGTGTGTGAATTAAGGCCTAAACCCTCTCTCTCTCTTGATAGAGAAGAAGAGACCCGTGCCCAGCAGTATTATTAATATATTTTGTAAACTAACTCTCCAACTTTCCCATACATTGCTAATATGTAGTACCACTCATTTATTCCCAACTACACAGAGGCGTGGCATTGACCCACTGATAGTTTAGATTTCTTCTCTACTATAGAGGGGCGTGTTGTGCCCTTCATATCATAAAGCTTTCATAAAGCTGGGCAATATCGGGACAGTTTAACCCGGACGAAGTGGGGGCGGACCGCTAGTACGAAATAATCCTCAACGAAGGCTAAGCATACATTCTAACAGTCATGTAAAAAACTTTTAGATTTTGTTTCACCTTATTTACGAGTAGGTAGTGTGTATCTTTAAAAATGTTTTATTTCTCGTAGATACACTTTTAAAAATATATGTATCGCTTAACAACATTTCTCTGCATGTAATTCAGAAAATTTAAGCAAATTTAGAGCCTTTAGCTTCGACTACGTGGATATTTTGATTAAAATATAACCGCCCGCGGCTTCGCCCGCGCGTACAATCCCTCGGGTACAGACATTTTTTCGGCATAAAAAGTAGCCTATGTGTTATTCCAGACTATATTCTATCTCTATGCCAAATATAATCCACATTCGTTCAGTGGTTTTTGCGTGAAATTTTAATAGTAACAAACATACATCCATACATTCTTACTAACTTTCGCGTTTATGAAATTTTAAGGATGTACTTTTCTAGAATATAATCTAGGTATGTGTCAAATTTCATCTCAATCCGTCCAAGTCATCATGACAAAACCTAACCAAATTCCGAAAATTTTATTTGAATTTACGAGATTTTGAATTTCCAGTGCTCGTTAAATACGCACAAATTCAAAATCAAAGAGCACTGGACCTACGAGGCAGTATTTTATTTTATTTAATAATACTTATCTCGATTGTAAACAAGCATACCACTTGCAATACCAGGAGACTTTGATATGGTGTATCCCTGGAATAGGCAGTCCTGCACTCACTCACGCACAGGAACACAACTACACTGGGGTGTGTAGTAATTTGACTGTGGCCTTCTGTTAGGTGAGGAGGTTCCTCAGTTAGGCTGGCTTGTTTGGTGACCCACCTTTTTTGATTCTCTTCTAAACGCAGTATTTGTTTTTTATACAACTTGGGTGGCAAACAAGCATACGGCCCGCCTGATGTTAAGCAGTTACCGTAGCCTATGGACGTATGCAATACAAGAGATATCACTAGCATGTTGCCAACCCCTTTTTCTACACCAGGGCTGTAAGATGGAGTTATCCCTGAGCCTCTAGACAAGTTGCATAAACGGTAGTCGAATCGAAAAGTCAAAAAAACAAATGTATGGGATTTGAGGTAAGTCTACGATATAATGTCGTAAACTTACGTCAAATCCCATACATTTGCTTTTTTGACTTTTCGATTCGATTATCGCTTATGCCACTTGTCTAGAGAGGCAGGTATAGGAATACGTTTCTTTCAAAACGCATTCCTAAATAAGCGCTGGAGACTGTACTCACACACAGGAACACAACGCTGTTACTTTTGCTGTAACGTTGCTAAAAATGTGTAGCATAAATAATCCGCGTTCTCAATTCTCCACTATCCAGCGATATTGGTGTTTCAGTCTAGAGTAAACACTGAATGAATCGCCAGCAACATATTGGTTGCCACAATCCGTACACATGAACTCGGCTTTCCTAGTGGACCAAAAGCCAGCAACGTGTTTACTTTTGTCATTTCAAAAGTCATGAAAATTCACAAACTAACTCTTATAACCCTGCAGAATAATAAAAGGCTCCTCTGGCAAGGGAGCTCCTTAGCCGGGGTGCTTAACCCTAAAATAACAAAGAAGGTAACAAATAAAACTTAATTTGGTTATTGTATCAGTTCTAAAATCAGTAGTAAATGATGTTAACAGTATTTTCTATATTAAATTAAGTATTTTAATTTAGCTTTTATTTCTTACCCGCTTTGTTATTTTAGGGTTATACACTCCGGCCGCAGAGGGTAGCCAGAAGAGCTTTTTATAATTCTACCGGTATAAAAGAGCTAGTTTGTGATTTTTCATGACTAATAAAATGTCAACAATAAATACGTTGCTGGCTTTCCCTCTATAGGCTGGTGTGTGTTATGTCATGTTGGTTATTAATACGTCGTATGTCGACGCGACTCGATGGTGGGACGTTATCATGGTATACGACGTTTGGCGCTCCATCATTGTAGTCAAATTTTACTTGGTTGTTTTTTTTTACTACATGGGTGGCATACAAGCATACGGCCCGCCTGATGTTAAGCAGTTACCTCAGCCTATGGATACTTGCAATACCAGAGGTCTCATTAGCATTTTGCCAACCCATTTTTTAAAATCGGTGTGTCCCTGGGATAGGAATACGTTTCTTTCAAAACGTATACCTAAATGAGCGCTGGAGGCCTGACACACAGGAACACAACTACACCACTGCGTGTAGTTATTTGGCTGTGGTCTTCTGTAATAAAAAGTGGAAGCTGACGAAAATATTACTCGTAGATCTGAGTCTTGTTGTAATTGCGTATAGGTAGTGACATAGGGAATGTTGATTAGTTTCTTTTAAAAGAAAATGTAAGTTATACACAATAAAAACAAAATAGAAACTTAACTTAGTATTTTGCCTTTGATTTAAAAGGCAACTCCTGCACTAAGGAACAAGCCTTTACAAACATACTCGTACAATTAAGGGACACAAAGCACACACAGGATAACCTTCGACTGCCTCGGTGGTCCAGTGACCGCAGTATGCGCCTGCTGTGCACGAGGTTATGGGTTCGATTCCCACACAGGACAAAACTTTGTGTGACCCACAAAGCGTTGTTTTGAGTCTGGGTGTAATTTGTGTCCGTTATTGTATGTTTGTAAAATCCACCGACACAGAGCTGGTTCTCTAGTGGGAAAGTTGTCTTTAAAAAAAATAAGACTTTGTGAATCACACCATTTTTTGTCTCGTGTGGGGATCGAACGTACAAACGCCGCGCAGTAAATGGCGAGCACCACTTAAGCCACTGAACCAACCGTGCAGTCAAAGTTAGTAAGTTAGTTGCATCATCCTCATATCACTCAAGAAAGGAAGCCATATTTGAAACAAATCCTGATATTCGTTGGAGCTACAATTTGGTAAACCTATGATCTGATGATACAGTTGAAAAGTGGCCATAGGAACTCTTCAATTAAACAAAATAGCGGTGTCTTATTTTGGCTTGTTAAATTTTGTTTTTAAACATATCATTATGCCAGTCATCCATTGGGTTAGACACTATCCTACGCCAATTCCTTCGATCCAGACATACTTCTTTCGCTTTCTTTACATTAATCAACCTTTTCATGCAATTGGGTACCTAATATGGGCCAAAAATTTATATTGACAGCTGTACCTACTATATTCTTAAGTGATATTTAGGTGTGACAATTAAGTTGGAAAGTGGCTATAGGTATAAGAGAAATAAGATATATGAGTTGTTTAGGTAAATTTTGATGATAGTTAACTTTATTTTAGAAATACATATAATTAACTTCGCTTCGCTTAGGTTTATATCTACATATAAACCTTTCTCTTAAATTAATGTATCTACTATAAGAAACTGCATAGTTTTAAAGAGCTAAGCTTACATAGGTACAGACAGACAGCGGAAAGCGACTTTGTTTTATTGTTCTAGGTATGTAGTGAAGTTCCACGAAAAATAATGAAAGCTTACATGGTTTTCTCATCTAAATGGGTTTTCTTTATTTTGTCCAACCGTTGCGGCGTTTAGCGGCTACAAACAGATTTTTTTACATCGCCATTTGGTTATAAGTCACGTAAAAAGTCATAATTATGTATTTAGTAGCGAGCTGTTATTTTAATATTAGGGGTTAAAGTATGAAATTGCCGATTTGTACGGAAAAATTGAAATTTGTTTTTTTTATTAAACTTTTTTATTTAATCAACATAATTACTTTTCATCACGTAATAAATTGTCCAAATCACGAAAAAAAATGATAGTCCGTTGGAGCAAGGTCTGGCGAATACGAATGGTTTCTAATTGCAGTTCCTGTTGAGTTAAAACGGTTTGTCGTGCAGTATGAGGTCTCGCGTTATCATGGAGCAATAATGGTGAAGATCGATTCATGAGTCGGGGCTGTTTCACTGCTAGTTTTGCTATCATTGATCGGAGTTCGGCACACTATACATCTGCCGTTATTGCTTGACCAGATCGGAGAAAGCTGTAGTGAATAACACCATGCTGAGACCACCAAACAGTGTACCATTACCTTTTTGTTAGTAAGCTTTGCTTTAGGATACTGTTGCGACGTTTGACCTGGGGTCAGCCATTGCATTTTTCGCTTACGGTTATCGTAAAGAATCCACTTTTCATCACATGTCACAATTCGATCAAATATTCCTTTATTTCTGTATCGATTCAACAAGGCAACATAAGTTGCAACATGCGTTTCTTTCTGCAGATCGGTCAAATCATAAGGCACCTATTTTTCATATTTTTTTATTTTATTGATTTGACGCAAATGAGTCAATATTATTGGTAGGGTAACGTTAAACCATGTCGCTGGGTAGTTTGGCTCGGATCGGCTTCCACCATCTCTTGCAATTCATTGTTATTCACCTGTGTGTGCGTGCGGTCTTCCACGTGGTTCGTTTTTCAAATCAAAGTTTCCATCACGAAAACATTTAAACCAAAATCGCACGGTGCGTTCATTAGCAGTCCCCTCTTCAAACGCAACATTGATATTGCAAGCTGATTCTGCCGCGTTAGTTCCGCGTCGGAACTCGTATTCAATAATTTTAACAAAAAAACCGACGGAAGTTGTAAAATTTTCAAATACCTTCAAACCCCTAGTCCAATATAGGTATTAAAACAGGATGAACTTTTATGCAAACTCTTATCTCACTTTTCCTCCCTTAAAGAAGGTTCTTTTTAATCTGGTAATCTATAGCTGAAGTGCATCTTATGACCATTCAAATAAGCCAAAACACGGCTTGATTCCATTGTTTAATTATGAAGTTCCGTTGCCTAGGCTTCATCATCAGTTCAGTTCAAATGTACCAGTTTTCATTTACTACATTACATTTGAAAGTAAGAAAGAAAAGCATTTATTCGAACATACACAGGATAACAGATATAAACAAAAACTATAGACACACAATAACAAAACAAAAAAAATATCCTGTGTGATGTCAGAAAGGGTCCTAACCTCAGCTCTGTGCTGTGGCATTTTTAACCGAGAGCTGATATTCTGATCAGGCCTTAGTGAAGTCACGATCAGTTACATAGGTAAAAAAACTTTTTATTGTACACCACACATTTATTATGCAGAATATATCTAATATACCTTTAAATATGTGTTTGAGAATATTATCTTAACTTGTGACGGGCCTGTCCTTACGGCCAGCGCACTTCGACCCTTGGGGTCTTTTGTGCAACTTGAGAATATTAGAAAAAAATGAAGAGAATAAATAATGCTTAAATAAAGATTTTTTTCTTGTTAGAATCGAATAAAATCGACTAAGCGTCGGGCTAAATACAGGTCAAGTAGGTATTAAAAAAAAAAACTGTGCAATCTGCGCTCAATTCATCTAATAAAATAATACACCGTAAATATTGTAAGAGAAATATCCACACGGGAAATAAAGGCGTTAAATGTTGTTATTTTGTCTTTACAGATGAGTGATTAAATTATTTAAGACTAGTTGCCCGCGGCTCCGCCCGCGTAGATGTCGGTTATCGCGAGAAAAAGTAGCCTATATGCTATTCCACACTATAATCTATGTCTCTCTGGCAAATTTCATATCTAGATCCGTTCAGTAATGTTTGCGTGAAATAGTAACAAACATTCATATATGCCTTTTTACTGCTGAGGTTTGACTGCCTTGGTGGTCCAGTGGGTGCAGTATGCGCCTGCTGTGCACGAGGTTGTGGGTTCGATTCCCACACAGGGACAAAACTTTGTGTGACCCACAAACAGTTGTTCTGAGTCTGGGTGTAATTTGTGTCCGTTAATTGTATGTTTGTGAAGTCCCCCGCGACACAGATCTAGTTCTCTAGTGCGGGCGTTATCTTTAAAATATATATATATATGTATCCATACTCACAAACTTTCACAATTATAATATTAGTAAGGATATAAATGGAGAAACCTTGTTTAAAAAACCTTTTTATTAATAAACTAGCTTCGGCCCTCGGCTTCGCCCGCGTAGATGTCTGTAATAGTTATTCTACTATTCAGGTTGGCGACAAATCCAAAAAAAAAAAAACTATTTGGGTGGCAAACAAGCATACTGCCTACCAAATGTTAAGCAGTTACCGTAGCCTATGGACGCTTGCAATACCAGAAGTATCACTTGCGTGTAGCCAACCCAATTTTTTACACCAGAGAAGATGGGAGTATTCCTGTATTCCAAAACGCATCCCTAAATGAGCCGAGATCTGTACTCACACACAGGAACACAACTACACCGCTGTGTGTAGTTATTTGGTCTTCTGTAAGGTGGAGGTCCCTCCCCAGTCGGGCTTGCTCGCTAGTATAGTGCTCTACCTCTCTTTTATTTACACCAGAGAAGATGGGAGTATTCCTGTATTTCAAAACGCATCCCTAAATGAGCCGAGATCTGTACTCACACACAGGAACACAACTACACCGCTGTGTGTAGTTATTTGGTCTTCTGTAAGGTGGAGGTCCCTCCCCAGTCGGGCTTGCTCGCTAGTATAGTGCTCTACCTCTCTTTTATGTTACACTATATAAGGGAATAAGGGGCGATGCGTCACGCACTACTTATTCTTGTTAATATCTTATATATCTATACTAATATTATAAAGCTGAAGAGTTTGTTTGTTTGGTTGAACGCGCTTATCTCAGAAAGTACTGGTTCGATTAGAAAAAATCTTTTTTGTTAAATAGTGCATTTATCCAGGAAGGCTATAGGCTATTATAGGTATAACATCACGCTATGATCAATAGGAGCGGAGCAGTAGTGAGATATGTTGAAAAATTGGGGAAAATATTCCAAATTACCACGCGGACAAAGTCGCGGGTGACCCTCTAGTATAATAATATATAAAAGCGGTGGTAGCCGAGTGGGAAAGTAACCGACTTGCAGGCAAGAGGTGCGAGTTCGACCCTAGGCAGTACCAATGTGAATTTCACTTTGTGGAATTTATAATTATGTACTAATCAAATGATTCGCCATATGCTAACGGTAAAGGAAAACATCGTGAGGAAACCCACATGTCTTTGAAAAAATTCTAAAGACATTTCAGATTCACCAACCTGCATTAGGCCAGCGTGTGTAAATTAAGGCCTAAACCCTGTTTCTCTTGCTAGAGGAGAGGAGACCCTAGCCCAGCAGTGGGACATAATATATGGGTTGGTATTATTATTATTATTATTACATATCTATTATTGTAATGATTTCAGTTCCAAAAGCCTACAAGAGGCCAGAGTTCGTAGAGGAGCTTCGTGCTATACTAACTGAACAGGGCACTGTTTCCCTGGAGTGCAAAGTTGTTGGTGTACCCACTCCAGTACTAAGATGGTTCAAGGTAAGGAGTTTGCTTTTCCAATCATTAGTTAATAAGCTTATTTATTGCCATAAGTACTACAGTACCTGGATGACCGAGCATTGCTAGGTTTTTTTTTGGGAATTTACGTTTTCTATAAATTATACCTAGCTAGATTGATTAATCGCCCCCGAAATCCCCTTGCATACCTAATTTCATGAAAATCGTTGGAGCCGTTTCCGAAATTCAGATTATATATTTACAATTCTTAAAAAAAGGAAAAGATATATACAATACAATTATATACATAGAAAATACACGAAAAACGGGAGGGACTGCTTAATAGGCGTCATAAAATTTCTCCGCATCGACGTCTGCTGGAAACGTGCCCAAAAGACTGGCAGCATTGCCACGTTGAATGGCAATGCTTATTCTTTGAGCCAAAAATAAGCCAGCCCTCTGGTCACGTGAAGCCTCGATCAAACGCTTCGACAAATCTTTAAAAAGACCGCGAGCACTTGCACCCCACGGCCCAAGCGTTTCGACTCCAAACGGCTCAAACACATAATCTCCGATGAGATTATTGTATTTGCGCCGCTTGAGAGTCTCCGCGGATGCAGCAGCAGCACCAGCACAACCTGCTGTACTTGGAAGATGAGATGGCGCAAGGGTGTCGACACATGTTGCGTCCCACACCAAAGGCCTACCCATCTTCCATGGCAGTAAAGACATACCATCAGGTCTCTTACCATCGTTGCGTACCAAACCATTGGGTTCTAGTACAGCTGGAACGCCAGCGGTGACAAGAGCACGTCGGAGTATATCGTTAAGGTTGGCGTGCCGGGATATACGGCCTGCACTCCTGCTGCATGACAGGCCGTGGTGTCCAAGGCTGTCGACGGCTTCACCACAGCAACATCTATGAGGAGAAACAGAAGGAGCACCTAGGCGAAGGCAAGTAGCCATACGGAAGGTAGTATCGTCCAACATGGTACCTATGTTGGGCGATGGAAGTGCTTGAAGCCAGAGGCCCGACTCCCATTCTCCCACAGCCAGCAAACGAGCGCGCTCCGCAGGACTGGTAGACGAAATAATCAGTTTATCTCTAACCATCCTGCAAAGCGGCCCGTCCCACTGTCTCTGAGAAAAAGGGTTAGTGGGTAACTCAGTGTTGGGAACAGTCACTTTCCAAGCATTAATGGCATCGGTCTTACATGGCACATCAGAACTAACCAGTGTGGAAGCTAGAATTTTCCTGGTTAGTTCTTCCGTGCTATGAACCGAGGACAAAAATGCTGGTAAACTAACATCGGTAATTTTGCGAACGCCGAGCCCGCCCAAGCGAACTGGTAAGGACGCTTGAAGCCAGGCTCGATCGTTCAGGGCCACATTAAGAATTTTGCTCATGGTGTTGTAAATAATTTGGTCCAATTTGCCTAAAATTGTTAGATGTTTCCAAAACGGGGCCGATCTTAGGGCATGTGTAAATTTGGGCACGAAGAGGCAGTATCTAATAATGGTAAAAGCCGAATGTATATTAATTTTGAGTAGTCGGTCTGAAACTTCACAAAAATTTTGTACTTTTTCTTCTATGTATGAATCAAAAGCGTCTTCAAAAACTGGGGATCCAAGGAGGCAAAAGGAAGATTTCTCAAGAATTTTGATATTTGGTGCCAAAATATTAAATTTTGATAAAACCGAAAGTTTGTCTTTAATTTTGTCACTGATATAAATCTCGCATTTACTCGTGTTAAGCTCTAGTCCAATGGAATTAAATTTATTTTTTATGTAAGCCAAATCTTGAAAAACTGTCTCTACATTGCCTCCTAGTGTTCCATCATCTAAATACCAGATATTAAATTTTGAATTAATTTTTTCGATGATGGGATGAATCGCTAGGCTGAAAATAACTGGCCCAAGAGGATCACCTTGTTGACAACCAACTGATGATTCCAAAAGATGCTCCTTGTATAATAATTTTGATGGGTACCTATAACATTGATAAAGAAATTTGAAAATTTGTGGTGTCTCCAATTTTGCCTGTGTCAACAAGGTGTCCCTATTCACCGAGTTAAAGGCATTCTTTAAGTCAACCTTTAAGATGACCTCACCGTCACCACAGTCAAGGTACGTTGACAAGGCATGTATGGCAGCCTCACAACCCCCTCTTGAACCGAAGCCCAGTTGCAGGGGTTGAAATTTATTGGCTAAAGCTATGCTGTAAAATTTACAGCATAGCTTGGCTGCCATACGCCTATAAGTACACCCTACGGCAATGGGACGTATGCCACCATCTTTTTTCCGTAGGGCGCATAGATTAGCGCCATACAGAATATCGATGATGCCATTGTGTACATTGCCGGCGAGCATAAGGTTCATTAAAGCCGTAAGCTCCCTCAGGAGTGCATCCCCAGCTTCCCCGGCGCCCGAACACAACAGATCTTTTAGATGCTGAGGTGTTAAGCCGTCGAGGCCACCGGCAGATCCACTCCGGAAAGAGCCAACGGCAGAAAGAACGTCCTTGGCTGTGACATTGAGGCAATCTGAATCAATGTCAGATGGCTCTGGGAAGGTAAGGCCATCGGCAGGCGCCGGATGTTTGCTCTGCAAACCAGCAAGGGTATCTGGAGAGCACGGCGCCACCACATCGCTGCTAAATAATAACCGGGAAGCCCCCCTTATATCACCTTCTCTCAATTTGGATTCTACATAATGTGAAAAAGAGTTTTTTTGTCTAAAAGGAAATTTTGACTCTAATAGGGTTGTAGAAATATAACAATTATCTTTAATTTGTGTCGTCAGTGACTTTTGAGAGGCCTGGTCTTTTTTAACATGGAGAATCCTATATGGGAAGGTGATTAATTGTTCCCAAGCTGTACTTGAGTTCTCCCGGACGACAAGACCTATGCAGCGAGCCAAATTTTGGGCTACTGTAGGTCTCGCGCCGCGGGGAACTCTCCTAAGGATCGGAATTGAATTTTTTAAACTAGCCAGATATTGCCAAAAGGGAATTTTGTCAGCGGCCTCCGTTAAATCCGCTGTGTGTGTTGTGGGGCTAGAAAATACATTTTGGGATTTATGAACTCTACCAAAATGGATTTTCAGGCCCCGCACACCTTTAAAGAAACGAGCTTGGGGACAATGAGGGCAACGCACTAGGTCATTAGAGAATGTGGTAGGTTGACTACGAGCACTTACCTCCACATCGCTACTGCTGCCACTGCAGTCCTGGCTCATAAATTTAGTTTTTACACTTATAACTAAATTGTAGATATGATAAAATTAAATAAAGGTATAAAAAACACAAAAATCACAGATATTATCACAGACATTGTCACTTATCAAATGTCATGTCTTGTGTGTCCATGGCGACGGGGCGTCGCCCTGGTACCGGCTTCGCGTCCTTCCTGTCGCCTGTCTGGTCTTTGGTTGACTAGTGATTAAAACTCTTCGACTGCTTAAACTGAGGTCGTGGGATCAATTCCCACCCAGGGCAAATCTCTCTCAATATTCCAGTTGAGTTTGCATTAACATAATTATTGTGGTTGCTTAGTGCTTTACTAAGGCCCAAATATGCGTCGGATTTTTATTCAGCATACTTTTAAATACCTTTTATTATTGAGAAATCGTAATGGTCGTCGCCAAAAATAATCAGAAAAATAATAATAATTTATTATTTTATTTTCATTTGTTGTGTTATGTGTTTGACATTGAGTATATGTTTGAGGACTCGCTCATTATCAGTATCTTAAGCCACTTAAGTATATATGATAATATTTAATATACATATACAGTCGTGGTCAACTAATTAGGGACAATCTCTAGTTAAGCCAAATTGTGAATTAATTGTTTATTTTCCAACGAGTCTTAACAATATTCCATACCTTTTACATGTAAGTACAATAGTCATTGATGTGCCCGATTATACAAACAATAACAACTTCTAAAACATTAAACCTCTTTACAGTATAGTCAATTTTATTAATTTAAATTAATTTTTATTTCATAAGATATTTACATGAACAGTTATTAAAATTAAAGTAACCTAACCTACTTACAAACAATCAGATATTATATTTAAAGGTATTAACCTATAAATAAAATATCTGATTGAGATCACAGTTCTGAGGAAAGGTGCCCAAAAGACTGGCCACATTCCCACGCTGGATTGCAAGGCTAATACGTTGACCCAAGTAAAGGCCAGCGTTAGGATCGTGAGATGACTCGACCAAACGCCTTGATATCTCACGATACAATTTGTGGGCACTTGGGCCCCATGGTCCTAGAGTTTCGACCCCAAAAGGCTCAAAAATGTAAGTCTCACCGAGACTTTCATATTTGCGCCGCTTGAGGCACTCTGCAGAAGTGGCGGCCGAACCCACTTTAATGCCAGTGAATGAAAGATGAGAAGGCGCCAAGGTATCTACACAGGTAGCATCCCACACTAAGGGCCTTCCCATCCTCCAAGGAACGAGAGTCATACCGTCAGGACGCTTGCCATCACTACGAAATAAACCGTTCGGTTCTAGAACGGCAGGAATACGCGCGCTTACAAGAGCTCGACGGATGACGTCGTTTAGACTGGCATGCCGCGGGATTCTACCAGCACTCCTGCAACAAGAGAGACCATGATGAGCAAGCTGATCAACAACCTTACCACAATAACAGCGATGGGGTACTGAATTAAAAGCTCCTAGACGGAGGCTAACAGTAACTCGAAACGATATGTTGTCAACCATGGTTCCTAGGACAGGAGATGGAAGAGCATTTAACCAGAGGCCAGATTCCCATTCAGCAACGGCTAAAAGACGAGCGCGATCGGCAGAGTTAGTAGTCGTATTAAGTAGATCGTTACGCACTACTCTGCAGAGCGGCTCGTCCCATAGCCGCTGAGCTGAAAGATTGCTGGGAAGCTTATCCAAAGTAAGGGTCTTCCACGCATCAACTGCCTCAGCTAAAAAAGGTATATGTACCGAATTATAAACATGAGATTTATTTAGAATTTTACAGGTTAAGCCAAAAGTACTGTGAGATGAAGATAAATAGGCTGGAAGGCTGACACTAGATATTTTCCTAATGCCTAAGCCTCCATGCCTGATGGGCAAAGAAGCTTGTGTCCAAGTACGGCCTTCCAACCTAATGTTCAAAGTTGATGAAAGAGTGTGCTGAACGATATTGTCTAATTTAGTGGTCAAATTAGGGTGTTTCCAAAATTGTGAAGAACGTAAAGTGTATGTGAATTTGGGTACAAAGAGACAGAACCTAATGATGGTGTATGCAACGTGACTATTAATTTTACGTATCCGATCAGAAATTGAGTTAAATTTGGTAATTTGTTCATCAATGTAGGGTGCAAATGATTCATCTAAAACAGGGGACAGTATACAGTATAGCTGATAGATTATCATAGTGGTATTTGTTCAACGAATGCTGGCTGGCCATTTAATTAGGGACACTGAGGTATTGTGTCGTAATTTCAAAATTTGAATCTTAATACTATTTTTATTTTTTCTCTTAATGTTTCGTGGTAATTTTGGCGGCAATCCAGATTTTGAATTTTAAGTTTTGAGAATTATTTTGAAGAAAAATGGGCAAAAATAAAAGTTGCAATCCAACACTACGAAAAATTATCTTGAAGTTTGAAGTATCGAGCGTGGTTGGTCATACCGAAAGATAGCACAACATTAAAATTGTTCAAAAACTATGGTATGCAATGCAGTGCAACATTTCAGGCGCAATAACACAGCTTTGAATGTGCCCACAACAAAAAGATCGAGAAAACCAACTCCGCAAGAAGATAGAATGATAACCAGGTTAGCTAAGAAAGATCCGTTTCTAGGTTCTATATTAATTAAACACGAAGTTTTTGGGGCAGACGAAAGAGCCGGTGTATCAGCGAGGACCGTTCGACGACGTCTGGTAAAAGCAGGCTTGTTCGGAAGTGGCTTGCAAAGTACCGTTGTTGAACAAAGAACATAGAAATGCTCGTTTGGCGTTTGCACGAAAATATGGTCATTGGACCTACGCCCAATGGCAATATGTATTGTTCTCTGGCGAGACCAAGGTAAATTTGATTTCTTCAGATGGAAGGCAATATGTACGGCGTCCTGTAAAAGCGGAAATTAATCCAAGATTCACAAAAAAGCAGGTGAAACATGGCGGTGGTAACATTAGAATGTGGGGTGCCTTTTCTGGACGTGGAGTGGGACCTGTGAGGAAAGTTCAGGGTAACTTAGACCAACATCAATACAAGGCAATATTGGAGGAAACTATGATTCCCTATGCTGAGGAGCATCTCCCTATTATATGGACGTTTCAGCAGGATAACGACCCGAAACATACCGCCCGTTCAGTCAAGTCATTTCTTAACAGTCAGTCAATATCGGTGCTAGATTGGCCAGCATATAGCCCGGACCTCAACCCAATTGAGCACCTTTGGCACGAAATCAAGAAAAAAGTTGCCACTTATCGTACCACAACTTTAGATGAACTTAATGAAGCTTTTTGTGAGGCATGGGCAAACATTCCTGTCGAAACATGTCAGAAACTGATAATGTCTATGCCACATCGGTGTCAAGCGGTAATTAATAACAAAGGTTTTGCTACTGGGTACTGATTTATACACGTAATAGAATGGAGCTGTTAAAAATATTATAATACTGCAGATTATTAGTTTTGTTTAACTCTATTTTTCACTATACTTTACTGTCCTTAATTAAATGTCCAGCTACACAATTATACATTAAAATTGATTACATGATTAATCTTTGATATTAAATACTTTTTTCGATTTAATTAATCTTTTATTTACAGCCATTTATAGCATAATAATCGGACCAAATTATGCAAATAATAGGTGCTTAGAAATCAATAGGGTTTTAAAATTATATGTACATAACCGGTTATAGCTCTTCACTATCTTGAATGTCCCTAATTAGTTGACCACGACTGTATATACATACATCTGTGAACTGATTTGGCGTCTGCCTAATGTGCATTAGGACGGCGCGGCGACGTCCACCCTTCCCTCTAGTGTATACCCCACAGAAATGTGGTATACCCTAATATTTTTACGTATAAACATATGATTTTTTATACTGAATGCAGTGATAGTTTTATAATTTTGGTATTGTTATATTCAATTTTCAGTTATTCTGGTACATATTTGAACCCACTCATACTGCTTACGAATTGACTTCCTTGTATACTTAAATTAATATTCTGTCAATTTTAACGCAATTTTTTTTATACTACTTGGATGGAAAACAATACGGCCCACCTGATGTTAAGCAGTTACCGTAGCCTATGGACGCTTGCAATACCAAAGGTATCACTTGCGTGTTGCCAACTCATTGTTTTACACCAGGGCTTTAAGATGAGAGTATCCCTGGGATAGGAATACGTTTCTTTCAAATCGCATTCCTAAATGAGCGCTGGAGACCTGTACTCACACACAGAAACACAACTACGCCTATTTGTCAAGTCTAAACCGTATGCGACGTTGCCAGACTTCTTGTTTTAATAAACGGATTTTGGCAAAATAGTTGGTGGTCTTTGTCCAGTAGAGTAAATCCTCTGATTGATATGAAGATATGGTAACACAACATTTTATTTCTAACGGTGATATTTTTTTTTCTTTATACTACTTAGGTAACTGCCTCAGTGACTTAGTCTTTGATGTGTGTGACTGAGTGACTGCTGATCACGAGGTACCGGGTTAGATGCCCGGGTCGTCGTAAAAAATTATTTTGGGTTTTTCTGTCAAGAAATTCACAATAGATGCCCGGAGTTTGTAGATTGGATATGGTATACATCAAGGGGGCCGTATACTTATTTGTCACCTAGGTAGAATAAAAATTAAAATAGTTTACCTTGATGCGCGGTATTTTCGCCAAAACTCGAAAGAGCATCGAAAATTAAGCATTTACTGTACCTTTTTGGGGGTTTTGTTATTTTTATCAGAAGCTTTGTTTATTTGACTATCGAAATAGACTAAAGATTTGACTATTAGACCTTGATTTGTATTTAATTATAAATAAAATATAAAAAAAGTCCGTAGCCCCTAATTCTGAGGTTAAGATCCTAATTTCAATGTATTTGGTTCCTAATTCCGAGGTAACAAAATGTAGCGGGAGAAAAGTTATACATGATGTTCAAAAAAAATCTCTATCTACTTTATAAATATGTTATTGTTCTTTGAATCTTTATCACCATGGAATCATTATACTATTGATAAAATTAAAATGTATTAATTATATTAACCGACTTCAAATAGGAGGTTATCAATTCGTGGTTTTTTTAATGTTTGTGACCGAACTCCGTAAACTAAAAACCGCATTGAAAAGTTATTTTTTTGTTCGAAAGGGTATAAAATTCTATCTTTAAGGGGGAATAAAGTTTTTAAGTAAATTCGTATTGATTTATTTATTTCAGTATTTTAAAATTAGGAAATTGGGATATCAAGGTATATGAAAATTTTCATAGTATCAGTATTTACAGTTGTTTTGTTTTTATTTAATTGAATAGTTTTATATTATAATAAAAGTACTATTAGGTAGATATGACACAAAATTGCTCTTCGATAATTTTAGAATGTTGATCTTGTCGAGTTTTGAAAAAAAATAATTTACCAGATACATTTGTAAATTATCATCACTGATTTTATTTATTGTAAATTAAGAGAGGGCCCGGATTTATTGTAGGGCACCATACTATCATGCAAGTCCGACTGGGGAATGACCTTATGGAACACGACAGCCAAATAACTACACACAGTTGTGTAGTAGTGATCCTGTGTGTGAGTACAGGTCTCCAGCGCTCATTTAGGGTTGGGTTTTGAAAGAAACGTTTGCCTATCATAGGGATACTCCATTTTTAAGCCCTGGTGTAAAAAACTGTATGCTTCGGTAACTGCTTAACATGAGACGGGCCATATACTCGTTTGCCACCCAAGTAGTATAAAAAACAATATGTATATAAAATATCTAAACACTAACATGATGAAATTATGTCATGTTACGAGAACACTATGAAAAGAATTTTACAGACAAAATAACTCAATTTAAATTAATTTTATTATTGAACGTTCCATTAGAGTGAAAAAATAATGAAATTTACAATATAAATAAACAAAATACAAACTTATTATTAGTAAAAATATAGTAAAACTGTAATATTATTAAGTATCAGTTCAAATTCACAAATAGGTAATTTTCTCACAGTACCGTACGGAGGTAGAACCGGCCGAACCGGGTTCGAATCCCAAGATCGGATACACTTTGTGTATTTTGTTTAGTTTTTAAAATATTTATAATAATATATCTTGGATGTAACATTTTTGTTGATAATTTTGATAACGTAAGACATTTTTAAAGTTTTTTTGATTAGAGAAAAAATATATACCTGTATTATTTATTTTTAACATAACTCACTGTTTCACCTAGCTTAATATATTTTGATACCTATATATATAAATAACTAATCTATATATGTAACTCCATCAATTGATATTTATTCGTACCAATTTAATTTTTTTCCTGGTGAGACCCCATGCCTATACGATCAAATCAAGAGATGAAATTACAAGTTGATTTATAATGAAAACGACAGTATTCAAACATTTATAACCTCGTATTAATATTACCACAGAATACTTAATAGTACAGGTACAGAAGGTTCACTTCGCTAAATCATTTAAACAAATATCAACTTTGCTCGCACACAATAGAGCGCAATTCAGCTCCCCAGAACAAAACTTACCTACTCGTTTATTTACCTACAAATTGGCTCCCTTTGTATTGCGTATTTCTGGACATTATGGTTGTCACTTAGAGATCAATTTTGATCTGAAGTACCTGTTAGGTTTAGGTAGGTACTTACTATACTTTTGTAAACGAGTGACTTTTTAAATAAATCTTTACATGTGGGGACATATTCAATGTAGGTACTTAGTAATTAAATTATAAGAACGAGCAGTGTGTGTCCACATCACAGGACTGGTCAAACCACTAAAGAACAAATTATAATAATGGGTACTAGCTGTTGCCCGCGGCTCCGCCCGTGATTATGTTTTTGATTAAATTAAAAATAGGTATTAGAGTTTGTCATTGGTTTGTTTGGAACCATTTGTCCAGTTGAAATTTAAAACTATTGAGTGATAGGCGGTTATAATATATTTTCCCAATTAAATAAGTACCTACTTAATTGGTTGGACAAATAAATAATACGTCTCTACAAAAACTGTGCTGTACCTATAGTCTACATATCAAAATCTTGCTACAAATAGGTACCTACCAATTATGTTTTTCTAAATGATAACGTGTTTCTTTACTTTGCAATATCCTTTGGAATATTGAAAAACGAGAGGTTAGGATCCTTATCACTATTTAAGCAGCCGAATACTGTGGAATATTTTTATGCCTTTATTTTCTTTTAAATATTTAAAAGCGAAAACGAATCGGTGACGAATTACGGCTTCGTGTGCGTTTCGTAGGTAAACTTACGTCGAACCGACGACGCGACCGGCGCGCGACACTCGACTAAATAATACCCCTGGAAATGTTGCGGCCGGGTACTTGTAGATTCATACCTAAACAGCGGAGTGAACCAGGCCTGATATTACTCATAAAAAAATGTGTCTAAAATATATTTATTTTTGAATATGGGAAAGTAAAAGTTAACAGAAAATAAAAGTAAGATTTAAAGGATGCAATACTTTGAAGCTGTGAAAAAATATCTGAGAAAAAATTACTATTTTGATACAAATATCAATTTTATGCGTTATCAATATCTAGCGTGACTGAAAATAAGTTTATATTTAAAAAAAATATTTTTAAATACATGATTTTATAGTGTATATGTTACGGTAAATCTGATTAATTGAAAATTATTAATATTTTTACAAAATTATTAATAATAACCACATGTTTTGGTAAATGTGAATAATCGATCGAGATTTATTACTTTTAGTAGTAATTATTAATAATACACGACACATATTGGTAAAAGTTAAAAAATAAATAAAAACCTAACCTAACCTAACCTAGGTTAGGTTAGGTTAGGTTTTTAACCTTATATGAGCCGTAGTCAAGTGTAATTATTAATAATTCACGACACATATTGGTAAAAGTTATAAAATAAAATAAATAAAAACCTAACCTAACCTAACCTAGGTTGGGTTAGGTTAGGTTTTTATTTATTTAAAAAAAAAAAAACCTAACCTAACATAACCCCCCGCGCCTCTCGCACGTCGCACACACCGCCCCGCCCCGCAATCCTTGGCCACTTATTACATTTATCACTACTGGGGTTAAATTATTAATAATAACCGATAAATGTGATTAATTTATCAGTTTAACCTCGACTTTCGGTAATTATTAATAATAATACATAATTATTAATAATCTTCAATTATTCACTCTTACCGTAACATATATATGTAATACATGGGTGTTTATGCATTAAATATTCTTAAAAGAGCCCTAACACGACAGTGCTGTCTTATTTCGTTGAAAAGTTTATATGACTTCCTTTGAACATCATCATCACACACTGAACTCACCTAAAAATATATTAGCCGTGAAACTATATCAACAAATCCAAAAACGACGCGGCTATCTTGTTTCATTAAAGAGTTTAAAAGAACACCCATCTAGGAATATAATCACCAAGAAAAATTCAAAACACCCAAACTCGACACCGCTATCTTGTTTCGTTGAAGAGTTGCCATGACCACCTTCCGACTTCATCATCACGTCCTGAACATCCATCTAAGAAAATAGTACTCGTCAATATAAATTCAAAACACCCAAACACGACACGGCTATCTTGTTTCATTGAAGAGTTGCCATGGCCACTTTCCGGCTTCATCATCAGACCGGCTCCATGGTACCATATTATTGCATTTTCACCGAAATTACGTCAGTATACCAAATTTCAGTTCCATCGAACACCGGGAAGTACTTCAAATCTACATAGCTTACAAGATTTGCCCCTAACATACAAACTAACTAACATACATTGCAAGCTAAATAAAAGCTTGTAATCATAAAAAGGGTCTTAACAGACTGACAGATAGAAATATTCTTTTGTGTGATGCAACTACCAATTAACAGTTTTCAGAATTTTCGTTTTACTTGAGTTACTAGACATTGCTTGTTGCCAAATTTCATGACTATGGGTCAAAGGAAAGTACCCTTAAGGATTTAATTCCCTGGGTTTCAAATATGCGGTATAAACGGCTGAATCTTTTGTTTGCGCTGACTTGGGATTTCAGACTTGAGTATTTAATATAAACTTCAACTTGATACCTCTAAGATTTCCCGAAAAAAAGTCTTGACAGACGAATAGACGACAAGTGATCCTGTAAGAGTTCCTTGTAAGGAACCCGTATAGGATTACTTTGCTATTCTTGGAACACTAAAAAAACAAAAAACACGCATAATAGTGTAAGGTTTTATTAATTTTAAAACAGTATATCTAATGTATTCGAGAATAGTTTTGGTACAGGTATATCGCAGACTGCGGTCGACACGTTAGATACAATGGTATGAAAATATTAATAACTATCCACTAGCTATTCATATATTACAGTATACCTTTGTAAGAAAAAGCGCCCTGTGTAATCTTATATTTTTAGCATAATAACTGTACTTAATAGAAGTAATGATAATTATATTTCCAACAATTGATATCTTTAAAAACGAGAAGGTTATCAATTCGTGTGTATTTTTTTATTGTTTGTTTTTTTTATTTTCTTTTTTAAGGGATTTTGAGCCATGTCAGTCTTTTATGTTGGTTACCGCAGAACTCCGCCATTTATGAACTGATTTGAACATGGACATACTTCCAGTTTGATCCCATTTTCATCAAAAGAAAGTTCTGATGATAGGACCCATGAGGAATTATGGGAACTCCTCAAATGTTATAGGCACACATATAGCAATTTTAGTTTATCTTGTTTCATTGAAGAGTTGCCATGACCACCTTCGGACTTCGTGTTGCCATGGTCACCGAAGTTACGTCGGTACACTAAATTTCTCAGAATTCCATGTAAGGGTATTGCGCTAGATAATATGTCTAGGTAACGAGAACATTCTTTTTTAACCGACTTCAAAAAGAGGAGGTTATCAATTCGTGTGTATTTTTTTTAATTTTTTTTTCATTTTTTATGTTTGTTACCGCATAATCCGTCATTTATGGACCGATTTGAAAAATTCTTTTTTTGTCTGACTGGACATACTTCCAGTTTGGTCCCATTATCATCAAAAGAAAGTTCTGATGATGGGATCTATGAGGAATTGAGGGAACTCCTCAAAAGTTATAGGCACACACATAGCAATTTCAATATTTTTAACAACTAATCAATCATTTGCATTCAGAAAGTGTAATTTGGTGAAGTAAAACTGATGAAGAAGACCACAGATGGCCATCTGAACTTTTCAATAATAAGTATTTTACTGATGGCGATTAGATAAGTTTCGGTTATTATTGCTAAACAACTATTAATAAGAAAAAATGACGTGAATGAATTGAGCGCGGATTGCACAGATTAAATATTGCTTTTAATACCTACTTGACCTGTGTTCAGCCCGACGCTCAGTCGATTTTATTCGATTGTAACAAACAAATATTTGAAAATTTTACAACTTGCCGTACTGAAGTCGGTTTTTTTTTGTTAAAATTATGTATACTAAGTATATTTAAATATACCACTGCCTCGGTGGTGCAGTGGATGCAGTATGCGTCTGCTGTGCACGAGGTTGTGGGTTCGTTTCCGAGGGTGGGTTCGAGTCTGGTGTCCGTTAATTGTGTGTTTGTAGGTAGTCCCCCGCGACACAAAGCTAGTTCTCAAGTGCGGGAGTTGTCTTTAAAAAAAAAAAGAATATATTTCGTCCTGTGTCATGTTTACTGCAAATCGTTTGGGGCTCAGCGTGATGCGTCCTTGAAAATATTTTAGCCCATTTTAACCAAAAAGCAAACAATACCTTTCTTTCTTTCTTTATTATATTTGTACAGTAAGTCCTAAGATATTCGTTGAAATCAAATGATGTAAAGGACAAATTTGTTCAAAATTAAATCCTTATGACGCATAGCGCATCTGTTTGGAAAAGGATTAATATCGTGTTCATAAAAATAGCTTCGTAGATAGTTAATTATTTTAAATAAATTTTATTACCATAAATTACGTTGTACGAACTCACTATGAGTTAACCCTAAAAGGTAGACATATCCTGTCGCGGACGTTTTTTATAGATCTTTTAAAAGGGAATAATTTTTCACTGCATATTTTTTTCATACCAAAGAAACTCCGTTTTTGCAACATATCTCACTAATGCTCCGCTTCTATTGATCATAGCGCATGTTACATATATAGTAAAGGTCGCGGCTAGCCGATGAATAAGGTCAGCTCAGAACCGAAAGCTGTGGAAATCTTTATAATAATAATAATCATATAATATAATCCTTTTTATAAGAATTTTAATACAATAGTGTGTGCAGTAAACGTAGTAAATCAAACAAACAAACTGTTCAGCTTTATAATATTAGTAGGTATAGATTAAAATTATAACAAAACAAAACCGACTTCAATACGGCTATTTCGTTCTGGCTGACATGGTCTAGTCTCCTAAAATGTCCAATGTACTAAAGAGTCCAGTTGTAGCATTTTCAAAACTTTAAAATCCCGAGTCAAACGTATTTAAACTGGATGACCTTTCATACAAACTCATATCTCACTTAGCCTACCTTAAAGACGGTTTTGTTAAAATCTGATCATTTACAGCTAAAGTACCTACATTCAAACAAGAACAGCAGGTCTACCCTTGACACTCGATTCCGTTTAAAAATTGACATTAGAATGTCATTTTGTACTGCGAGCTGTGTGTGATAAAATTGGCACTCATGAACACGATCGTAATTGAAATTGGAATCGAGTTCACGATCGACTATACTGGGCTGCCATACAAATAAAAAAATTAACTAACAAATAAAATATTATTAAATAAAGTGAAATATTTATTAATTATTGCTTTTCATATTTATTATAGCATGAATTACCATTAAAAGTATATTTCACATATATTTCAGCTGGTTTAATATTAATATTTAATTAATAAATAAATACATTTTATAAATTATATGATTACAATGGCAACCCTCCATTAAAAAAAAAGTTCCCGCTACTTCAACTTGTCAACAAACAATAACCAATACAATACAATACCTATATTTTTAATGTATTTTATGGACTATATCTTACTTTTATAAGTATAGAAGACGTATATAATAATTTTAGATGATACATAGGTACTATGATTTACATTTTGTGTTAATTTGTTGAAATGTAACGATGATTGTTCATGATGATGTCGGAAGAAATCAAGCCCTCAAGGTTTCATAGAAAGTGCTGTCTTATTTTTAATTTAACATAATAATGTATAATGGACATGTTTCTATTTATTAGAACTACAAAATATTCAGCGATGGCATATTATTATGTCTATATTATACGAATAGCTTTCCATACCTAACCATTTTTATCTTTAAAACAATTATACAAACTAGGTGGAGTTCGGAAAGCTTTTAAGACACTACGACTTATTTGTCCTTATCAAATTAAATACTTTAGTTACCTTATGCACTCATGTTGGTAGATACACGCAGCAACGGAGATAGCTGTACAGGGCCGCTATATGAAGATTAGTTTTTAAAGAAAACCATTTTATATATTTCTGTGGAATTTGGTAACAGTGTACAATTAGCCTAAACCTACAAATTAAAATATATTTCACACAAATTCATACACTGCGGCCCTGTACAGCCATATCCGTTGCCCACCGTACATAATAGTTGCATTTTACACCACACAATTTAAATGATTACCTACCTATCTTATGAAATATCGTAATACGAATACTTTAATTACTTCAGCACACACCAAACTCGCTAGTAATAAATTCATAAATCAGGGAAAATAAGTTAGCGACTCCAATATATAATTACATATTAGTATATAGTATCAAAAGTTCTAATTACGTCGAAATTCTCTATTAAGTATTAGATAATGTTTTATTGTTTTCAATTTTATTGTCATCCATAGAAAAGGCGTTGTCGGTATAACGCGCCGTTTGGTTTAAATTCTGCCTTTGTCACACATCCAATGCATACGCATTATTCAAAATATTATATATATGTGCTAAACGTGTCATTATTGATGACAATCTCTTAATAAATTACACACAATAATTTATTATTGTGTGATTTTTAAAAAAGTTAGCTTTTTGTAATCGTATAACGTCGATCGCAAACTCGATTCCAAACTTGATCTGTTATGTCAAAATCGTGTCAAGAGTACCAAAATGTTATTAGGATTGAGCTAATGTCAAATTTCAAACGAAATCGTTGGCCTGTAGGATTGAAACTGGTTCGGGATTGGAACGGGATTGAGATTGGTATTGGATTCCATAGTAAGCCTGCTGAACAGGACTTTTCTTTGATAAAAATGGAACCAAACTGAAAGTATGTCCTATCAGACAAAATACACTTTTTCAAATCGGTTCATAAATGACGGAGATCTGCGGCGACAAACATTTAAAAAAAAAGCACTGCTGCGGTAAAGCTATTGCATATTTTTAGCATGATTTTTTTATCGAAACAAATAAAAAAATACTTTACAGAATTATCTAAATCATTTTATTTTATTTTCAATGATTCATAAAAATATATAATATTAAAAATGAATACTTGTTATAATTCCTTAAGATTCCTTATACTATAATCTTTTTCACATTAATTTAATATTTTCTTAGATCAAAACCTCCTTACACAAATTTGACATATTATTATTGGCCGTTTAGAAAATTCGTCATTAAAAAAAGTATCACCGCTGTGCCGGTCAGAGTGGGGGGTGTTAGGTTTATTATTTTCGTTACGGAATTTCTGGATTCGGTCTCCACGCCCAAGGACCGCGATAAAAGCTATGCAATAGCTTAAAAAAATACACACGAATTAATAACCTCCTCGTTTTTGAAACACAATGAAACCCCAAAACGTATGTTTTTTATACTGCTTGGTTGGCAAACAAGCATGTCCGTTACCTTGACAAGGAATTGAATGGATGCTTGCAATACCAGAGGTATCACTTGCGTGTTGCCAAACCATTTTTTTACACCAAAGATTTAAGATGTGAGTATCCCTGGGATGGGAATACGTTTCTTACTAAACGCATAACTAAATGAGCGCTGGAGACCAGTACTCACACACAGGAACACAACTACATCGCTGTGTGTAGTTATTTGGCTGTGGTCTCTGTAAGGTAGAGGTCCTTCCCCAGTTGGGCTAGTATGGTGCCCTACCTCTCTTGAAAAGTACATTTTAAAATGTACGCGATCTTACTTCCGATCAACTGCACCAAATTAGATAATTCATTATGTATAGAATATTAAAAGAAAATATTCAAGAAAACAAAATAACGGTACGAAGTTCGCCGGGTCGGCTAGCAGTCAATAATAAACCTTACAAGGAAAACGCTCTACTTTTGATATACCTCGTGGGGTCGGCGACCGGAGGGGTTCGTACAACAGGCGGGGTGGCCTTGACCCGACGACCTAGTGGCCAATCGATTTATTTACTAGGTGAACTCAGGATGTTGTGCGAATTAGATGTATCTTACGTAGTTATCTTTTTATTAGACTGTTTTAGTCAAGTCAAGTTAAAGTCAAACTCATTAATTAATTTAGATCAAATACATGATACTTATGAACGTAATAAAAACAAATGCCAGCATACTTTTTTCCTACGGTTCAATTCGCTGAGCAAGTAGGCAAGAAACTCGGGCCACTATTTTTATTTAAGTAAATTCTGCAGTAAATATTAATATTTGCTGCAGATTATAAAAATAATTAATTTACAATTTTTTATAAGTGTAAATATATTAGGTATATGGTACATATAGATATATATAAATAATGTCGAATAATGATGTAAAATGTAATTAGTAATAAATTTCATACACCATTTACAATTTGGTATAAGTTACAATATTAGTGGTAACAAAAATGGACGAAAACCAATATAATAGGTTGGGGAAAAAGTTTCTTCACATTTTTTAAGAAAATTCAAAACATTTATAATATAGTTTATTTACATTTAACTAAAGTATGTAGGTACCATTTTGTTCGATAACTTTTTGCCATCTTGTAGGTAGATCTCATTGCTATAGAAATTTTGGGACTTTGATCAAAATACAAGTGGTTTTGGCAGTCCTCTCGTGATGTTAACCTGACACTGCCTAAAGAATTCCGAAGAGACCGAAACAGGTGAAAATCTGAAGGTGCAAGGTCAGGACTATACGGCGGATGCATTAACACCTCCCAGCCAAACTGTCTTAATTTTTGCAGAGTGGCTAAAGTTGTGTGAAGTCTAGCGTTATCATGATGAAAAACCACACCCCTTCTGTTGATTAATTCCGGCCACTTTCTCTCAACTTCTTGCTATAATCTCATCAGATGTTCGCAGTAGAGTTCAGAATCGATGGTCCTGCCTGGTGGTAACAGCTCATAATGAATAATGCTTTTCCAATCCCACCACACACACAGCATTACCTTGTTGCGAGTTAACATGGGTTTCGCCACAGTCTGTGAAGCCTGACCGGCCTTTGACCACGACTTTTTTCGCACTTTCTTGTCGTACGTGATCCACTTTTCATCACCAGTTATCAGCTTCTTCAAAAATGGTTCGGTTTCATTATGTCGTAATGATTATTTTATATTGTTGTATTTCATTATGTCGATAAGAATGATAATGTTTCGCAATTTATCAATTACTTTCACAAACAATGGATCAAAGATATCAAACCGGATGATATCTGTTGTTTTGGGCAAAGACATCGTACTAATAATGCTTTGGAAGGATTGAACAGAAGGTACAATGCCAGAGTAGGTCGAAAAAAAACATTCATACGCTCGCAGACCGGTATCATGGATGTCGGTAGTAAATCTGCCAAACTAAAGTGGGTCTCGGTGGGACACATTTCTCGTATGCATTCTGAGAGATGGGCTCGTGTCGTTACACAGTGGATGCCTGAAGATGGGCATCGCCGCCGAGGCCGACCTAGAAAACGCTGGCGTCACGATTTAGATGCATATGTAAAGGATTGGTGGAATAAGGCAATGAACAGACGGGAATGGATGTCAATGGGGGAGGCCTTTGCTCAGCAGTGGGCTTCTTTAAAGATTATTTTTTCCTAGCACGTATTAGTACGGGCTAGGAAAAAAAGAATCTTTACTATGCTATAAAATCCTAGGATCCATCCAGGATTCAATAAACTACGTGTGTACGTTATGCGAGTATTCAATTATCGAAAATTGTGTATAAATTATTTGATTGAAAACGCACCATCAATAGCTCGTGTATTTGCTGTATTCAATTCACTCGAATATTGATTACAAAAGCTGTTCGTAAACTGTCCATATTTTGAATGGTATAATGTGTAGGCATTATAACATTCAAAATATGATATGGACAGTTTCACAGAATAACCTCATAAGAGGATTGTGTATAAATAGTTTCATTCGGCATTTCATATTATGCAGGAGTAATTAAATTTCGAAATTGAATTTGAGTAAATTGATTTAAAGGAATTTCCTATTAAATTATTCAAATTGTGAAACCATTACTATACATTAATTTCTTAGGATATTTACAAGAATGATTATTAAACTTACTAACTACTTACAAGCAATCAGATATTATAATTGGTTTAACTATGTAAAAAAAATGACTCTTTTTTAAATTATAAACAAAAAAATTTACTTATTCAATGAAAAAGGACTGCCTTGGTAGTCCAGTGGCCGCGGTATACGCCTGCTGTGCACGAGGTTGTGGGTTCGATTCCCACTTAGGAGAAAACTTTGTGTGACCCACAAAGAGTTTTTCTGAGTCTGAGTGTAATTTGTTTCTGTAAATTATATGTTTGTAAAGTCTCCCGGGACACAGAGCTTGTTCTCTAGTGCAAGAGTTGTCTTTTTAAAAAGAAAGAAGAATGGACTAAGCTGACATTGTGAGGTACAGACAAGAAGACTATTGTTAGAAGAGTGTACGTTTCGGGTTTTATGTTAATTTTCTTAACGGTTATTGTAGTAACGGGTGTAATCGTTAGAAACCTAGTCCAAGTCACAACTTGTTTCCCTAATTAAACACTGTATTAATAGAACATGGTTAAGTGACATGCCAAATACCTAGTGCTAGCATATATAAACAAATTATAATATCATGTAGGTGTATGACGTTAAATAAGTCGTGTGAACCATATGTATTTCCTCTGTGCCGTATTTTTTAATATCTACGTAAGTATAAGATATACCCGACAGATGTAATCTTTTGGTGATATACCTAGTCTTGCCATAAATATTGTTACAAGGAAAAATCTTTCTTTTGCTATGCTATTGCATAAAATATTTATTACTGTAATGTGTGTTAGTTTATACATTAATATAATAACTTTAAAATTGTATGAAGCTCATTCAAAATGATCTCTATTGGCTTTAATACAGTTCTTTAAACGTAGAAGCCAGTTATCAATAGAAACACGCACTCTCTCCATGGCAAAATTCTTCACTGCCAATCTTATGACTAGATGACGGCCAGTCTTCAGCTCTGATGAAGTCCGAAACGTTCGTTTCCAACCACGCTTGGGTGGATCGAGCTTTATGACCTGGGGCTGAGTCTTGCTGTAACGACCATTCTTGGTTATGGAACATGGTGTTGTTAAGAGGCTTAACCACCTTCTGAAGAATCGCATGTTGAGAGACTTGTGCTGATGTTTTAACACCTTTTTCACAAAAATATGTCTCAGTCACTCCTAGATAGCTAACACCCCACCAAACCATCACTGAAGTCGGATAATGTCCACGTTGTACTCTGTTGACTAATTGGGAAGCTTCTATAGAGCTTTTAGCAAAAACTCGGTCATTCTGCTTTTTAAAACATTGCTTAATAGGGAAAATTTTCTCGTCAGTAGGTAAATAACATATTTCTATGACCTTCCTTTGCGTACCGCTTAAGAAGCTTTTTTTATTTTACCACCCTATTCATTTTTAAGTTATCAGTTAAATATTGACCAGTACGTCTCATATAGGCTGCAAGTCTTAAGTCATCTTTTAAAATAGTTCTAGGTGCTATATTCATTTCCCGAGATAAGATCTTTGCTTACAGGACAGGAATTCTTTCCTTCACGGCTTTGATCGTCTTTTTCGTACGAATACTACGTGGATGGCCACATCTTTATCTGTCACAAACACAGGAGGTTTCATTGTACATATCAATAGCCCGGTACACAAACATTCGACTAATACCAATCGAATGGAGAGTTTCAAATATTGCATTTGGCTCCCTACGTACTTTGTGTAATGCAATCACAGCAATTCGGTTCTGTTTATCAACCCACACCATTTTAATATCACAAGAACATATAGGTATTTAAAACCGATTGGCGCGAAAATGAGAAAACAAAATGAAAATTCATTTAGGAATCACAGATTCCAAATACAAATGTAATAATATGTTTTTTTTTATTGTAACAGTATTCATGGCCAGACTAAACTGTATATATGTATATTTCACTCGGTTTATGCTTTTGCATTTTTTCCTACATCTACATTAAGGGTGAGTCGGATATATTGAAGTACTGCTTTTTTAGTTTCAGAGAGATATCTCATAACATTAATTTGATTCATTGATTGATAAAAGTTACACTTAGTAAAACCAATGTGTTATGCTTTGTGCAAGCGACGTGCACCTAATTTATTTTTATTTTTGGATTTTTATTATTTTGGAGTATGTAAATACTTTACGTTAATATTTCTGTTTCTTCCAACCGTTAACGGGGATATCGGCCTTACTTACCATAATTTCAAAAACCGTTCAGCTGTTTCGGCATGAATGAGCAACAAACATCCATACATCCATCCAAACTTTCGTATGTGTAATATTGTAATAGATATCGATTTTTACATTCAATAATTCTACACACGATCATCTGTTCCCCTATTTTTTCAAATTTGGAAAATGTGATTTCCTAAAAAAAAAGAAAAGCTGTTGATGTAAGATTTGACGCAATAGAGTCGTATGTAAATTTTAATTTGTCGACATTAGTTGAATTATTTCTAATATTTCATTATGCACCTATAATTTGGTAATGTTATATTTAGAATAAGTTTAAATTAATTTATTAAAAATTGTCCCACTGATAGGCACGGGTCTCCTCTCCTCTATCAAGAGAGAGAGAGAGAAAGTTAAGGCCTTAATTCACACACGCTGGCGTAATGCGGGTTGGTGAATCAGACCTGTCTTTAGAATTTCTTCTAAGACATGTGGGTTTCCTCACGATGTTTTTCCTTCACCAGTAGCAGATGGCGTATCATTTGATTGATACATATTAACTCTATAAAGTGAAACTCACATTGGTATTGCCACCTGGCATCGATCACGCACCCTCTTATTTGGATAATTTCGTAACCGAAACTGTATAGCCGAAATGAATGAAAGAATATCGTTGAGCGGGCTTCAGCTATATACATATACTAGCTGTTGCCCGCGGCTCCGCCCGCGTGGATGTCGGTTATCGCTACAAAAAGTAGCCTATGTGTTCCAGACCATAATCTATCTCTGTGCCAAATTTCATCCAGATCCGTTCAGTAGTTTTTACGTGAAAGAGTAACAAACATCCATCCATCCATTCTTACAAACTTTCACATTTATAATATTAGTAAGGATATAAATGTATTCTTACTTCCCTTTGTCACGTCATAACTTAAAAACGACAAATTATTGTGGGGATTGAACCCACGATGACGAAGAAACCACAGTGCAGTCTAAATAGTCATAGGATAAAACTAATAGTCTGTACCAATATATTTGTTTTTAATTAACAGGACAGTCGCGAAATCAAAGCTGGCGATGTGTTTGCTCTCACAGCAAACGCAGAAGATCCTACTTCTTTGGGCACATACACTTGTGAAGCAGTTAACTGTATGGGCAGGGCTTATTCCTCATCGAAGGTTCACGTCGTGGGGCGTGGCAGCAGGGAAGGATCCGCTAGGCCTAGCTCCAGGTACATTTTCAAATACTTTTAAATTAGACCTTCTATCTATATTTTATAAATCTATCTATATATAATATATATAAAAGAAGAAGCTGACTGACTGACTGACTGACATTATCAACGCAGGGCCTAAACTATAAGGGTTAGAAACTTGAAATTTTGCACAGGGGTTCCTTTTATAACTTAGAGAACCACTAAGAAAGGATTTTTGAAAGTTCACCTCCTAAGGGGGTAAAACGGGGGTGCAAAGTTAGTATGAAACTTTGCCGTTTTTGAAGTTATTCGAGTGAAATTCAGGATGAAGGTTCTTTATTGAAATTTATGAAACATGTATAAAATATTGTTTCGAAAATCATCCCTTAAGGGGGTAAAAAGGAGGTGCAAAATTTTTTGTTAGTTACGCTTTCACGACTGAACGGCTCAAAGTATCTTGAACAAAACTTTAATATGAAATCAATTTCAGTCGAATTTCGATCACTTGGCAATGAATAGCAATCTATAAATAAATACCTACTTACACAAACTGACTATGGTGGTGGGATCCCTTTCGTGTTCTTCTTTTACTTCGCCGTATGCGTGACGTCATCTTCCAAAACATTGCATGTCTTCGTCTAAAAGTAAAGTCTGTTTAGTTTAAAGATGCGCTGATTATTGAATATGTCAAAAAACATCGATATATTTTGAATTGTAATGAATAAGTTGACATTTTACGAATATAAAATTAAACTCATTATTACTGTACTTGGTTCACAATCACGTTCCTAAAATTTACTTTGGTACCACGGATAACATTCTCGAGCGAACGTCGATTTCGCTGATATCTGCCTCGGCTCGATCCATTCATTTGCATTATGTTCCGTGGCATCACGTCGAGTGGAAGATCTCCATGTCAGACTTAGAGTAGGTGACACTGCCGATGACGTCACGGTGCGGTCTATCATAGTGCGATAGCTAGCTTACTGTATTCGAGGATTCACGGATATGTTTCTATATGGCTTGAATATATATATATATATATATATATATATATATATATATATATATATATATATATATACATATATATATACATATATATTTTAAAGACTACTCCCGCACTAGACAACAAGCTCTGTGTCGCGGGAGAGTTTACAAACATACAATTAACGAACACAAATTACACCCAGACTCAGAACAACTCTTTGTCGCACAAAGTTTTGTCCTGTGTGGGAATGGAACCCACAACCACCAAGTTGGCCACCAAGGCAGTCCAGTTGGTATAGGTAATACCCTCGCTGATTTCGGTTTTAGTTTGCAGACAGTCCTTAATCAGCCTGTTTCAGTTCACTGCTGGACTTCTCATAATATAATTCCCGCCACAACACACACACACACACATACACAAAGTTCTTGTGTACTTGTCCTCCGTCACATAAGAACACAGTCAAATAACTACATACAGCGGCGTAGTTGTGTTTCTGTGTGTGAGTAGTCTCATTTAGGGATGCATTTTGAAAGAAACGGTTTCCTTTACCAGGGAAGGAAGGTGTTGAAGACATCCATAGGCGACGGCTACTACTTAACATCAGGCGAGCCGTATGCTTGTTTGCCATCCAAGTAATAAAAAGATACATATCCACAATATTGAATTAAATCATGTTGCCACAGTTCTGTGCATTACAATTATGAACAATCTTAATTAAGTAAATCGTCAGAGCATACCTTCTAACGTACGTTTGTTTATTATTACGTTTCTAGCTTATTTTATCAACGTACCTCTAGCCACCGACAGGGAGTTCAACTTCACATCATAGCACCACAAACATGACGTACTGTACGGTTTCAGAGCCATTTACTAACGTACGATTCGATTGTGGAATGAGCTCCCGCCGAGGTTTTCCTTAGAGACTATAGCATTGGGTTCTTCAAGAAAGGAGTTATAAGGATTTTAAAGTGTCAACAACGCAGTATTAGCAGAGTTGGGGCCCAGGAGGACCGTATTCTTGTGTGCCTCCCTGGTAGTTAAAAAAATATATGATACGCTCCCGTGGATTTGTTTTTTTTTTACGAATGAAGCCTTTTTTGTCGTGACTGAGTAACAAAGTTCGATCTATCCAAACTTTTCCGTACCTATATAATATAAGTAAAATAAAAACAGTAAGTAACTTGATATTCTGAACTCTAAATTTAGTAAGATTGTAACAGATCCACCAATGGAATAAAAAGTAGAAACATCCATAAATGGATTTGAGTAGAATAGACCATTTTTAGGGTTCCGTACCTTAAAAGGAAAAATAGGAACTCTTATAGGAGCCCTTCATTATTCGCTCTCGTCTCTCTGTCTGTCAAGACCTTTTACCCAGAAAAGCGTAGAGGTATCAAGCTGAAATATCGATAACTCAAGTCTGAACTTTCTTAAGGGCCTGAAAAATAAAACTTCTTAGTCCACCAAAAAAAAAGATACAGCCGTTTGTACTTTTTTCATAAAATACTGAACTAAAAATGGTCAAATCTGAAATTTGTTTTTCAACAGTCTTGCTCCTGAACCGCCTCCAATTTTCACAAAGGAGTTAGAAGATCAGTTCGTGAGAATAACGGAGCCTCTGACCCTGGGCTGTCACATCGTGGTACCACCATGGCCTCGCAGCGTTGTCTGGTACAACAAGGAAGGGAAGGTGGAACCTGGGGACAGGTAAGTCGCTTAAATAAATATAATATCTTAGAGCAACACGCAGACAGCCATCTGATCCCCAAACAAGGCAAAGCCTGTCCTATAACAATTAGTCAACTTACATATTACAGTTGCCTACATTATCATCTCAACCCAAAAACGTCCCACTTCGTTCAAAATCGTAACCAAGTCGCGTCTGTACATTGAATTAAAAAAAAAACAATTAATAATAATATACGTTGTATTTATGTCACGTCACGTTAGAATTTTCATCTGTTTGTGACCGCGTTTGTGCGCGATAAACTCAGCAACCACGCAACCGAATTGATTGGATTTTTTCACTTATACATATATTGTGGCAACGTTTCCATAACATATAGGCTTTGTTTAATTCCAATCGGTTCACAAATAAAAAAGTTATGGTAACTTTAATAACACGTACTATTCAAGAAACGCGCTTCGATTCATTTAGCTGAAACTTTTGTTAACTGTAGTTTGTAAAACCATTACTAAAGTTTATATGAAAAAAAAATGCAAGGTTTCGAAGATAAAGAAATGACCAATTTAAGTTGAACTCTCATCAATATGGGCGACCATATTAAATAGAGAGTAGCTGACTGGTATTTCACGCGTTAACGGTAGGTTATAATACAAGTTGCAGAATTTTCAAAAACCTTAAAACCCTAGTCTAACGTAATAAAAAACCAGTTCTGGTGATGGGATCTGTAGGGAATTGAGTAAACTCCTCAAATACTGTAGGCATACATAATAGCAATGTTGGTATATTCTGCAATGAATCAAACAAATGCATCCAAGAAGCATCAATTGGTTAAGCAAAACTGATGAAGAATACCACCGATGGCCAACTTCTCAATAATAAATAATTTGCCAATGGAGTTCAGTAATTATGGTAATTAATCGACCATAACTTATCACATTCATGAAAATGGTACATAAACTATTATGTGAAGTGAGAAAGCCGAATATAGGCACCGAAACTTCGTAATTAAACAATGTACAAAGTAAAAAAAATAGCACCAGGGTTTTATGATTGAACTTCTCTGGTATAGGAAAATGTTTACGTGCCCTACCTTTCTTTATTAGTCATGGCTCTATACCGCAAAATATTATTATTTCAAATAATAACAATTATAACATGAACCAAACTGGGAGTGGGACATATGAGTTCATGTCCCACAGCTTGGCACGAGTCTTATCTGAGAGGGTTTAGACCTAACTAACAACAAGTTGGTTACTTTTACGCTCGGCTTCAACCGCTTCAACTCAGTTCAAAAAAATTAAAAATAATTTTGGCTTCACTGATCGCTAAAATATGTTTCCAGGGGAATGTTTAAATCGGGTTAGTCTCGTTACTTACTGTTCGTTAGCTACCTGAAATAGATTAAGGTTGCATATATCGACGGTCCCTACGTACAAAGCGACATGTCGAAAATGCCAAAATGTTTCTACTATGTTTTAAAAACACTCTGCGTAAATGCGGGTATGTCACATATGACATCGTTTATTTCCTCGTAATTCATCGACATACACGTTTACGCGTTGAAAAAAATATTATTAGGTTACATAATCTAAGTTATTTTCTTAAATTTTATAACAAAACAAAGATTTTGAAACAAATATTAATATCCATCTCTTGCGTATAAACAGATATGTCAGACATGTCTGAGTAAAGAGACTATAGCATGGGGTTCTTCAAGAAAGGAGTTATAAGGTTTTTAAAGGGTCGGCAACGCGTGAGTGACACCCCTGGTGTTGCAAACGTCCCTAGGGTACGGTAACTGCTTACCATCAGGCGGGCCGTATGCTTGTTTGCCACCTTGGTAGTATAAAAAAAAGTATATTGAATTTCAGCGTACAAACGGTATCTTTGATTTTTTTAATAAAAACGTTATCTGATTTTTTATTTTTGAAATGACTATATTTAATTACAGAGATTATCATCCTAGCATAACATTACAATGAAAATAATATTACAAAATAATTTATGAATTTTTCTACATTGATATGAATCTTTATTTTGATCTCTTGTATACCATCATTTCTGACATGTCCCTTTTGTACGTAGGGACCGTCGATATATTATATAGAGTTTACACAGGCTGCTACTTTAATATCAATTAGAACAGCAGGTTAATACCCTTAGCTGCCTACACCAATATTTTGCACTAAAATTCTGAAAAACATTTTAGAGGTATTTTTATGCGGTGTATTTATATTTTGCAAAAGACACTTAATATATGTATAATATACGCACCTGTCTGATGATAAAAATAACTTGGGGCATTAGTTGGATGTTGCCCAATAACTTTTAACACCAGGGATAGAAAAACGCTTATTTAAATAAATTGGCCAAGTGCATGTCGGGTCACGCACAATGTAGGGTTCCGAAATTGCCATTCCCAATAATGCGGACTAAGAATAAGGTATCTGTGGTTTCAGCATTTATGACCTTTGAGAACATAGGACAATGGTAACAATTTTGGTAAAGTCTTGAAATACGTCGAATTAAAAGGGTCGCAGGAAAGGAGATGGAAGAGGAAGGTGAGGGGAGTCACTCCGCCCGGCGATTTTTTATATTGAATATTGAAATTCTAAAATTTGGTAGGTATAAAATTATATGATACCTAATGTTTTTTTTCTTGTTCGTATGTAACTACCTAAATATTAGATTCTGAGGGGGTCGCAGTTCTATCGTAACCTACTGATTATTTTAATATGATCAGGTATTTCTGCTGGTCCGTGTGGTCACGGATTAAGAATACAAATGTCACCACCCCGTTCCATCCCGTGGGTGTCGTAAGAGTCGACTAAGGGAATAAGTGTTATGCATCGCAAGAAAGGGAAAACTTGAAACAAAACCAACCCTGGCCAGCGTGGTATAGTTGGCTAATATCTTTGTAAATGTTTGGAGGAGACCCGTGCCCAGTAGTGGGACGTTTAAAGGTTGAGATGTATGTATTTCTGATTCTACATATATTACAGACTACGAAAAATTACAAAAAATCAGACCCCTACAGTTCGTGACTTTTTTATTTACGAAAATAAGTTTATATTTTAAAAAATATTTTTAAATACAAGCTTTTATAGTGTACTTATGTAATACATGGGTGTTTATGCATTAAATATACTGAAAAGAGCCCAAACACGACAGTGCTGTCTTGTTTCGTTAAAAAGTTTCTATGACTACCTTTAAACATCATCATCACACACTGAACTCCACCTAAAAATATATTAGCCGTGAAGCTATATCAACAAATCCAAAAATGACGCGGCTATCTTGTTTCATTAAAGAGTTCATCAGAGCCATCTTCCGACTTCATCATCACGTCCTAAACATCCATCTAGGTATATAATACTCATCAAGATACATCCAAAACGTTGAAGAGTTACCATGACCACCTTTCGACTTCATCATCACTTCTTGAACACCCATCTAAGAAAATAGTACTTGTCATGATAAATCAAAAAAATACTCAAACACGACACGGCTATCTTGTTTCATTAAAGATTTGCCATGGCCACCTTCCGACTTCATCATCACGTCCTCAACACTCACCTAGGAATATAGTACTAGTCAAGATAAATCCAAAAGACCTAAACACGACACGGCTATCTTGTTTCGTTGAAGAGTTACCATGGCCACCTTTCGGCTTCACCATCTTGTCCTGAACACCCATATAAGAATATAGTTCACGTCAAGATTAATCCAAAACACCAAAACACGACATGGCTATCTTGTTTCCTTGAAGAGTTGCCATGGCCACCTTCCGGCTTCATCATCACGTTCTGAATACCCATCTAATAATATAGTTCCCGCCAAGATAAATCCAAAACACTCAAACCCGACGCGGCTATCTCGTTTCGTTGAAGAGTTCCTATGGCCATCCTCCGACTGCATCATCAGATCAGCTCCATGGTACCATATTATTGCATTGTCACCGAAGTTACGTAGGTATACCAAATTTCAGCTCCATCAAACACCGGGAAGTACTTCAAATCTTGCTCACAAGATTTGCTAACATACAAACTAACTAACAAACTAACATACATTGCAAGCTAAATAAAAGCTTGTAAAAATAGGGGAAATTATAATTATATAGAAAGGCTTGAGACAATATCCCACAGTTACAGATTTCTATACCTAATTTAGGAGACTTGATTCAAGACCCAATCGAATTTTAACTTGTCCAATAACATGTTGTAAGTTAATCGGCTATTACTCGTAAACTTGTAAAGTCTACTTAGCTGTGATAGTTTTCCTTTTAATTTCATTATATATACTACTACCGTGATTTTTTTCAAATTTGGGGAGGGGGCACTTGACTTTATCAAAAATTAGCACTTAAAAGCTTAATATTTCACAAACGAATCCCTCAATCAAAAACCTGTCTTAACAAACCTACAATATTTTTTAAAAACCTATTCAACAACACCCAACACCATGGGGTAGTTAAGAAAGAAAATAAACATACCCACTTCACATGTACAGGAAAAAATATTTTTCAAGATTTTATGTTACCACTTTGTCGGCATGAGTAATTATGTATATTCGTGCTTTCTAGGACTAAAGGTGTCTGAGCAAAGCTGCAGACGGATGGACGGACGGACATAGCGAAACTAAAAGGGTTCCTTGTTTACTTCGGCACTAGGCAAAACAGATGTTATAAATTTTATAGCAATAATATTTTTTTTTTATCTAGACGCGTCTGCGGTCTGCTATATGTACATGCATATCACCTCTTTGCTTTAATAACGTGATAGTCGAAAAAAGTTTTTTTGGATATGTCAAACTGCGTCTCGTAACGGTGTCGTGAATCCAGAGATTTTATCTCATCTAAAAATATGCGTACCGTGCTAAAAGAAGTTTTCACTTCAAAAATGCATGGTTTCAGAGATTGAGATAATAATAGATATATATCGAATTTACGTTGAACACTCACCAATATGGTCGACTGTATTAAATAGGGATCAGTGTACTGGTTTTTCATTCAATTTTGTTCCGGGAGCTTATAAATGTAAAGTACTATTTCTCTGAATAATGGATCAAAAGTAATCTGATAACTGTGCAGACTGCAGTTCCAGATTTGAAATCCTTGAGGACTACGGCGGAACATTATGCCCTTAAGAAATTAATTACATTTTAAGCCCACCCAAACTGTGTAACAGTACCTATCAGGTTAAAGTGACCAATTTAAAACGAAATGCAGAGATTCCAACAGGGTATGGCACAGATGATACATAACATTACAAAAACTGAAACGAGATAGTTCAAATTTGTGCTAAGACAATTTGAAAGCAGCAGCAAGCAGAGCAATCATACAAACAAGGAATATTTCTGCATGAAGTTTATTAATAAAATTGCAGAATCTAAATGTATTAAAGTACAACGTGACTGACTAATCTATCAACACACAGTTTAAATCAGTAGACACACAGATAGCTATTATGATCATGCATCCGCTAAGAAAGGTCTTTTAATATTTAACCCGTAAAGATGAAAATCAGTCGATAAAAGTATGTACGGGGATAACTGTTGTTTTCAGATTTACAGTAAAATACTGAACACGCGAACGAAGTCGCGGGTAGCAGCTAGTTTTAAATAAATCATCATTATTTGGTTGTAAGCGTATATAATGTAGCATTTTATAAAGGCTTTGCCAAACAGAAAGCTGCATAAATGCTAAAGCGTTAGTGTGTTGTTCGATGACAGATTGACAGCACCAGCGCGCAGCGTGAGTGGTCAAACGGAACACCTGCGCTAGCTGTACGCGACACTCGCGGCAGGCCTCTTTGACACCCGGCTTTGTGTTTGTGTACAAAGTTTTACTTTAACGTCCACACTTGTTAATTGACTACAAAAATCTGATGAAATTGGTTCGGAAATACCTATGCTTGTATATTAAGGATATCTATACTAATATTATAAACGCGAAAGTTTGTAAGAATGTAAGGATGTTTACTACTAAACGGATCTGGATTAAATTTGGATAGAGATAGATTATAGTCTGGAATAACACATAGGCTACTTTTTATCCCGGAAAAAAAACTCTGTTTGTTGTTCCCGAGAGAATGCACGTGCGAGCGAAGTCGCGGTCGGAAGCTAGTTTTTTATAAAAACATAGCAATAAGAAGAAAAAAGATAGGGCTCCATACTAGCGAGAAGCCCAACTGGGGTAGGACCTAAAAAGCCTCAACCTTACAGAAGACTACAGCCAAATAACTACACACAGCGGTGTAGTTGTGTTCCTGTATGTAAACAAGTACTCATTTAGGAGTGCGTCTTGAAATAAACATATTCCTATCCCAGGGTTACTCTTGGTGTAAAAAAAGGGGTTTGCCACCCAGGTAGTATAAAAAAAAGACAAAAACGATGATATTCTCCTTCCTTCTTGAGTACTGCATATTTATTAACTTACTGTATTTCTATATATTGCATTATATATGTATATTTATGTTATATGTATCGATAAATATTATTTATATAGTTGAATAAAATTTATTTATGTTAGTACTTATGCGTATTAGTATATTAGTTATAGGTAGGTATTAATTACCTATGTAAGTATATTTCCATGTACTAACAACACCAAACTGCTCACTTTATAAACATCTTTAGGTATATATCATTTCTGTCCATCCTAAGGTTGCCTGTAAGAATTTGCTTTTAGCGATAAGGCGCCCGCCCATTGTGCATTTCATCACTCTTTATTGTACACGATTTTGGTGTACAATAAAGAGTGATCTATCTATTTAACTATTATCAAATATTGTTACAAGGTTGTTGCAAGCCTCCATAGCTTATGGCAAAACCTTACCATTTGACTCCTTAGTAGATTAAAAAAACGTTTGCGAATGTTTGTTATGAAACATGAAGATTTTTTTTTGTCTCTGTGTCGCTTAACAAACATACAATTTTATTAACGGACACAAATTACACCCAGACTCAGAACAAATTAATTATTCCTATCCCAGGGATACTTCCATCTTAAAGCCATAACACATAAGTGATACCTCAGGTTTTGCAAGCGTCCATAGGCTACGGTAACTGCTTAACATCAGGCGGGCCGAATGCTTGTTTGCCAACCAAGTAGTAGAAAAAAAAACTGTGGGTCAATTTTATTTCTGTGTGGGAAATGAACCCACAACCTCATGCACAGCAGACACATGCTGTGGCCACTGGACCACCAAAGCAGTAAAATGTGTGCGTTTTATTAAATTAAGTCTGTACTAGTAATCAGTGTAATCAGTGGTTAAATGACGTCAGACGCCTTAATAATTATATAAATAATTTCTTTATTGTCAGATATTGTACATGCATTTTGTTAGTAAAAAATCCTTATATACACGTTTCTGCTACTAATACTAGTTTTAGTAGCAGAAACGTGTTTATTATTGTGCAAAGCATAAATTACGACACTCCGAGAAAAACACTGTCAATCAGAAGCCACTACCTAATTGACAATCCACTCCACGAAACGTCACATAATCGTAGAATAATAATATTCTCCGCCATAGTTTTCAGTATGCTATTATGCATACTCAAACTGAAAATCATTTATTAATTTAGATCAAATGCATGATACTTACGAACGTCAAAATAAATAAAAAAGATTTTTGAAGTGGAAACTTCTTCTAACACGGTACGCATATTTTTAGATGAGATAAAATCTGTGGATTCGCGACACTGTTACGAGACTCATCTTGACATATCCGAAATATCTTTTTTCGACTGTCACAAACATTTATTGCTATAATTTTCGACTGTCACGTTATTAAAGCAACAAGGCGATGTATGCATGTACCTACATATAGCAGACCGCCAACGCGTCTAGATATATTTAAAAAAAGGATTTATTGCAACTGTTTTGCCCAGTGTTTTCATATAATTTCAATATCTGCACTCCCGGAGTGCAGATATTTTTTTACAAAGTTTTACTTTAACGGCCACTACATACACTTGTAAATTATGACTACAAAAATCTGACAAAATTGGTTTGAAAACACCTATAGATGCTTGTATATGAAGGATATTTTTTTTAAAAACATCAATAAGAAAAAAGAAAATGGGGTACTATACTAGCGAGAAGCCCGACTTGGACCTAAAAAGCCTCCACCTTACAGAAGACCACAGCCAAATAACTACACACAGCGGTGTAATTGTGTTCCTGTGTGTCAACATGTACTCATTTTTTTTAAAATAATAATAAAAATAAGATACTCTTGGTGTAAAAAAGGGGTTTGCCACCCAGGTAGTATAAAAAAAGACAAATACAACACAAACTATGATATTCTCCTAATTCCTTTTTCTATATGCCGTAAACCCATATTCTTTTTCTCTCTAATTGTTATAAAGCGTATAAAACAACATTACAACAACAACAACGCGTAACAACTGTTTTGCCTAGTGTTTTCACTTCGGTCGGCACTCCCGGAGTGCTATTTTTTTCCTACAGCCAATTTGCTGTCAATGGTAGGGTCTAGAGAGGAATTGGCAAGAAACTCTGGCAACTCTTTTCAATTATTGAATATTTTTAGCATTTTTGCTATGCAATCAGCTTAAATATACTTAAATATTAAAGCAATGTGGAAAAAGACGAGCCCGGAGCAGGACTCGAACCTGCGCCTCTCGGGTTCCGGCCCAGCGCACTACCAACTGTGCCATCCGAGCTCCTACTCCAGAGTTCGAATTTGTCCACCGCTTGTTTACGTCTTGGAGTGACGTAAGTTTCATTCAAACGTTAGCCGTTACAGGTCTATACGTACAACATCTTCCAATTTTGAGGAAAGAATGTTATTAAAGAATGAAACCACTCAATATTATTGAATATTTTTAGCATTTTTGCTATGCAATCAGCTTAAATATACTTAAATATTAAAGCAATGTGGAAAAAGACGAGCCCGGAGCAGGACTCGAACCTGCGCCTCTCGGGTTCCGGCCCAGCGCACTACCAACTGTGCCATCCGAGCTCCTACTCCAGAGTTCGAATTTGTCCACCGCTTGTTTACGTCTTGGAGTGACGTAAGTTTCATTCAAACGTTAGCCGTTACAGGTCTATACGTACTACGTCTTTTCAATTGCCAGAATTTAATGTATACAATTTGGTACCAACACACCGTACCAATATCAACATAAAATTTGAGTAATTAAAATATATAATCTAAACAACTGTCACACATTTAGCCACTACTTCAATTAAGTAATTACTAACACATAAAATACATCAAAATAGAGTCATCAACCAATACATCAATTAATCAGCATCTGTCAGTTATACATGCTGTAGCGTAAATGAAAAGCTATTGGTAATTTATACTAATTTAATTATTAGTTGACTAGCGGCCAGCCTCAACTTTGCCCGGATTAATCTATTAACTGCGCAATTTTCTCTTTTATATTTTGCAAGAACCTTCTACAAAGTATTAGAAAACTTAGAATAGAATATAATTCATTTCAACATAAGTATTACAAAGTAGGTATACTTACAGACAGACAAAACACAACGAATAAAATCGTTATAATCGTTCTAAAATTATGGTGACCAAGGAAAATTATATTTTATTTTAATTTTATTATGTTACAAAAATAAGATCACACGGTGGAAGGTCGTTAGGCACAAGTTTTTGTTGAGGACCTGCTACGTGGTGGAACACTTAACTGTCACTCGCAGTTTGGAAGAATGGGCCGGGCTCCTTTTTTGGGTGGCCATTACATCTTTACCCGGTCTGTTTTCAGGATTGAAGGCCCTTGACCTGATACATTAAGCAACGTTTGCCCAAGTACACCCATCAAATCGGGTATGAACCTTGGCTTGGGGCGTTGCACCTACTTCCCTTATGGTGTGTCTTGAGTAACACACCTGAGTAAGCTAAGCGACCTGGCACGTATTTCGGACCTATCTAAGTTATATGCGTATATGTCTCGAACGAGAGTAATCCCATCATTCGCATCTACGAGGATATGTTGAGGTGCAGCGTTCGATCCTTATTTAGGTCTCCGAGCGAGCGTGCAAGTGGAGGTAGACGAGGTCGGGTACACTACGTCATACTACATACCTGCAAAGACTTACGCCTTTTTCAGAGATGTGGGCAGTTACAATTTTCCACTGCTGGAGGTGTTTGCATATTGGATAAATATTTTTATTTAAAGACGACACGTCTTTGGTGGTTCTTTACAAACATACAATTCACGGACACAAATTACACTCAGACTCAGAACAAACATTTATGAATCTCACAAAGTTTTGTCCCGTATGAGAATCGAACCCAAGACCTCTGGCTTGACTGCTAAGTCAGGGTCACTTACCACTACACGAACAGGCTAGTTATTGTGTCCGTCAATGTAGATATTATAACTGTAGCAGTTAAATTAGTGTTAAATTTCTCGTTTGTTACTAGATACCATGTTTTGGAAGACGGTGCCGGTGGTTACCTCTTGGAGATCCCATCAGCGGAGTGGCCGGACGAGGGCGAGTGGAAGTGTGTGGCCTGCAGCTCAGGCGGTCGCGTTGGCATCTCCACCTGCTACGTCACAATGGATGGTAAGTTTTTAACTAAACAAAGACCACCAAAAAATACTTTTTTTAAGAAAGATCTTACAAGCTTGTTAAGCCTGACTAGTAGAAGACCTGAAGGTCTTCCACTTTACATAATAATTCCTGTGCGTGAATAAAGATTTCCAGTGCTCATTTAGGGTTGTGTTTGAGAAAAAAAATACCCTGTGAGTCCCAGGAGTAATCCGACAAAAACTCTGGTATTCAAATTTTCGGGTTAGCAATACGCCCTAGGAAACCGTCCTAAGGCTAAGGTGACTGCTTACTACCACGGGCCGTTTGCTTACTTTCACCTGAGTAGTATGTATATAAAAAAGAAACACCTAAATTATTTTACTCATACTACTCAAGATCGGCCACAGCCATAGCCGGCCGGTTACGAAGCCATAACCTTCCTCGGGAATAAATCTATCAATTTACAGTCCCTACGTACAAAGCAACATGACATAAATCATGGTTAACAGGAGAGCGAAATAAAGAATCATATCAATGTACAAAAAAGAAACCATAAAATATGGTATAAATATGTACCGTTTCTAATGGTGTATAATCATTTCAACAATGTTAATGTTTTTATTAAAAAAACACGGATATTATTAGTAATATTTTGAAGGTTTTCATACCTTTTTGATTCCCGACGTTTCGGTCGAATTGCACCGACCGTGGTCACGGGTTGACTGGTGCGGGTGATTGGTGCCGCGCTTACGCGATTTAAACCCGTTGTCCAAAGTAATTAGAAAGTTTAAAAGAATTTATGACCATTTTTACGTTGAAATTCATTTATAATATTTTCGAAGTGTCTATTCATACAATTACCGGTTTGTTTTTAATAAATCCGAAAATCGTATTAATAATTTATTTTAATTTATACGATTATCGTTTTACTCTTATCCCCTCTTAATTATAATATTTTCGGGACAAATCACACATCCCCATCTGATTCCAAATTAAGCAGAGCCTGTACTATGGTAACCAGACAGATAAACATACTTACATATTTCATAATAGGTACATAAATATTATAGATTAATTACACCCAGACACAGAACAAACATTCGTGCTCATCACACAAATATTTGTCCTGGGTGGGAATCGAACCCACGACCACCGGTGTAGCAGTCAGAGACACGAACCACTAGACCTATCTTCTTATTTATAATCTTACATATATAATCTTATGATTAGCAACAGGGATATATTTTACTCAGTCTCGTCTGACAAGTCAATTTAAACGTAAGAGATCACAAATGTTTTTTTTGGATCGGAATTAATCTTTGAGATAATTATTGATAAATCAATTTATGAAATAAAAAAAAGCCAGTCGAAGAGCAAAAATAAATTATCGAATCCGACTGGTAATGCCAGACACAAGTGCGATCAACGAAAAAGTTTGTATGCATGGATACGGATAGATATTTATTCCTCTACCACACTTCTTCTTATCTTCTTATCGTTTAGTTAGTGGCCAACCTGGTTAACAGAGTTATTTGTATCATTCAGGCCTCTGCCATGATCTAATGACTGTTACCAGTCGAGACCGACTTTTAAAATGCCCTACGAAGCACGGAGACGCTCAGATGATTTACCACTATGCGTTCACCCATCTATAGGGTTGCTTAATCACGCTAAAACGGCTGAATGATTCTGGATGAAGTTTGGCACAGTAAAAGATATACATAGTAGAATAGTCTGGAATAACATAGCATATAGCACTTTTTATCCAAGAAAATATGAGTTTCTGTGTATAACTATAATTTATATATTAAGAGAGGTTGGGCACCATACCAGGGATCAAGCCCTACTGGGAAAGGACCTCCACTATACAGAAGATCACAGCCAAATAACTACACAAAGCGTGTAGTTGTAATACTGTGTGTGAGTACAGGTCTCCAGCGCTTTTTTTGGGATACGATTTGGAAGAAACGAATTCCTATCCCAGGGATTGGGCTGGCAACACGCAAGTGATACCTCTGGTATCGCAAGCGTTCTTAAGTTACGGTAACTGCTTAACATCAGGCAGGCCGTATGCTCGTTTCCCACCTAAGTTGTATAAAAATTACATTAACCGCGACTTCATACCTAACTAAACTGTTTGTTTCATCCACAGTGCCTAAGAACTACCGCAAACCACGCTTCATGGAGAATCTGCAAGCTGTTCTCACAGAGGAGGGTCTGGTCTCATTCGAGTGTAAAGTAGTAGGGTTCCCAACTCCAGTCCTCAGCTGGTTCAAAGACGGCCAGGAACTCAAACCTGGAGATGTCTACCAGCTAACTGGAACCAACTCCCTAGGGTCTTACTGTTGTATAGCTAGGAACTGCATGGGCCAAGCCAGCAGTTCTGCTGAGCTGACAGTAGAAGACATTCAGAATCAGTTGAATGAGGAGGAGAAACACCAGTTGTTCCAAGCGAAGAACCAGGCCCCGAAGTTTATCCAGGGATTGAAGAGTGTTGAAGCAAAAATTGATGAGCCATTCCGTTTTACTGTTAAAAGTAAGTAATAATAGAGGGAAAGGATTTAGCCCTTAATTCACACACGCTGGCATAAATGCGGATTGGTGAATCAGACATATCTTTAAAATTTCTCTAAGACATGTGGGTTTCCTCACGATGTTTTCCTTCACCGTTAGCAGATGGTGAATCATTTGATTGATGTATACAAAAATATCGTTTGGTGTATATAAGTATTATATTATATAGTATTCTCTTTTTATTCGTTAATTGCGTTTATTTCTATCCAAAACCGAAATACGATGTACAAACAACTTAGAGCTAAGGTATATAGATACAACATTTCGGTTGTGGATTGCTGGTGCCTAAAGTAGATACGAATTACCTGTGTTACAGGTCATAATTATTTTACCTGCACGGTTGGTTCAGTGGCTTAAGTAACTGCGTGGCGTGTTGTGGGTTCGATCCCTACACAGGAAAAAAATGTTATTCATAAATTATTGTCTTGAGTCTGAGTGTACTTTGTGTACGTTAAATATGTATGTTTGTGAAGTCCCCCGCGACACAGGGCTTGTACCTTTGCAGGAGATATCTTTAAAAAAAATACTATAAGTAATTATAATAGGTAATAAAATACATATATCCATCCAACCATCTCAGTCAAAAGACGTCCACTGCTGGACATATGCTCCAATGTTTTCATCAGCACTAGGTCGTGGACTGATCTTGTCCATCAAACTGGTAAACGCAACGTGAGTAGGTGGACAAGGTGGACCGACGACCTAGTAAAGATTGCTGGCAATAAATTACATATTATTATATAAATATATGGTGGCGGGGTTTTGTAAGTTTTCCTATCCTAGGAACAAAACATATCAAAGCGCTGTTGTAAAAAAGAATGCGTAGGCAATACGCAAGTGATACCTCTGGTATTGCAAGCCTCTATAGGCTACGGTAACTGCTTAGTATCAAGCGGCCCGTATGCTTGTATGCCACCTAAGTAGTATGCCCAAATTTAAAAAAATACATGTACAAGTAAGAATAATATCCCCGTCGGAGTTTAACATTACTATGATTCATCATCACAACTTAATTAAATGACATATCGATATTTTTTTGCAGAAATAATTTAAAATAAAAAATATATATTATGTGCGATGTTCTTTTTTCTGGATGAACAATATATTAAGTTTTATCAATAAAAAAAATTCATTTTCACCATCATATAAACCGCGAGAGTGGTGACATGTAAAGTTTTTGATCAGTAGGTATTTGATTTTTTTTTATTTCTTTGTCAAAATTTCTATTTCTTTTACCCTGTACATTATAATTGTAAAAAGCTTTGGTAAGAAAGAATAAATGAATTTTATTATTATTAATAATAATCAAGTTGTACCTACCTATGTGTGAATATCATCAATGAAACTTATTATTGGCCATCACTTATGTAATAATTCTCAACAAATAATTGTACTAGCTATGTAAGGTATCTTTATTTGAAAATAAAATAAAATAAAATCCTTACTAATATTATAAATGTGAAAGTTTGTAAGTATGGATGGATGGATGTTTGTTACTCTTTCACGCAAAAACTACTGAACGGATCTCGATGAAATTTGGCACAGAGATCGATTATAGTCTGGAATAGCATATAGGCTACTTTTTATCGCGATAACCGACATCTACGCGGGTGAAGCCGCGGGCAACAACTAGTATTATATATTTTTTAAGACATCTCCCATACTAGGTATCAAGCCCTGTGTCGGTACTTTACAAACGTACAATTAACGGACACAAGGAGCACTCAAATTGACACCCAGATCACACAAATTTTTGTTCCATTTTGAGATCGAACTCACAATACGTTGAACAGTGGTAAATGGTAATCACTTGAGCCACTGAACTAACCGCGCAGTCGAATATATAGTCAAAATATATGGATTAACTGACTCTTTTTCCTTTTCTGTATGTTAGTACCTAGAAGACAAATCACTATGCAATCAAGTATGCTTAAAGAATAGAAGAACTGCACGATTGGTTCAGTGACTTAAGTGTCCATATTTACCACTGCGTCACGAGTTGTGGGTTCGATCCCGACACAGGATAAAAACTTGTCTTGTGTGAAATATATGGTTGTCCCGAGAAAACCTTGGAGGAGGCCTATGTTATGCCTAGCAGTGGATGTCTTTTGACTAAGATGGATGGATGGATATATGTATTTTATTACCGTATATAATTACTTAGGTATTATTTTTTTTATATAACAACTCTCGCACAAGAGAACAAGCTATGTGTCGCGATCTGTGCGCCCTGTTAGCTTTAAAAACATACAATCAATGGACACAAATGACACCCAGACTCAGAACAATTTTTTGTTGGTCACACAAAGTTTTATCCTGTGTAGGAAACGAACCCACAACCTCGTGCACAGCAGACCCATACTGCGGACACTGGACCACCAAGGCGGTCAATCGCTTGCTCCTTAGTGTGTGTGTTGGCTTTTTAAACATGCATACAATAACTAAACTGCATATTGTTATATAATGTGACATTAATAGTAACAATTGTTTATTTTAGTCGCCATTCCGCCTGAACCGTCGGTACTATGGTACCGTGACGACCAGCCCGTAGATGAAACCTCTCGGTGTCACCACGGCAAGGAAGATCGGGGAGTTTCCTACCTCGATATCCAGACCCTGGAGTTTCTCGACCAGGCTGAGTGGAAGTGCGTCGCTATGAACGACTTCGGGCACAGTGTAACTTCATGTTTCCTTAAGCTAATCATACCTCGACATTATAAAAAACCTAGATTTTTGGAGAACCTCCAAGCTATACTATCCGATGAAGGAGCTGTTAATCTTGAATGTAAGGTTATTGGTGTTCCTCAACCTGTACTGAAGTGGTATAAGGATGGAGAGGAATTAAAGCCTGGAGATATCCACAGGATAATATCTGGGCAAGACGGCACGTGTTGTCTGGGTACCTACACTTGTGAAGCACAAAACTGTATGGGTATTGCAGCCAGCTCTGCTTCACTTCTAGGCTTTGATGACTCTATGAAAGCTAAAAAGAAAAAAGCCGAAGAACAAGCTCTACAAAGAAACTTGTCACTAAGTACAATACACGAAGAAAGAACCTCGCAAATGTACGATACACCGGTTGGCGACGTCACTTTAAATGATGATAAAGGAGAGATATCTTTCTCATTCGATGGTAAAGAAGTTTCTGTATCTTTATATGAAACTCCTGATTTAACAGAGGAAGAAGCATTACAAATAGTAGAAATGTACGCTGATCAACTATCAGAAAATATAACGGAACATAATGTTGTTGAACTCCCACCTTTAAGGTTTGTAAAGGAAACATCGACATCTGGTAATTTGTTGATGGAAGCTGTTATTATAGATGTATCACCGGATTACTTCCAATCTCCTGATGAAGACTTAAGAACTGAGGCTGATGTAGAGGACATATCTATTGCTGATGAAAACGCAGCTTCGTTATTATCATTAGAACAAGATGATATAGGTGCAGAAGATTACTTAGAAAAGACGATGGCAATATTAACAGAAGATAAATCTGATATACGGCTCAAATCAAGCAGGAAAAAATCAGATTCCCAGAGAAGTGCTGACGATTTCTTTAGTTTATCCCGGGATCAATCACTATCTGAAGATAAGAGAGACGATGATACACAACCTATTTCTGAGAGTGATATGCCGAGTTTTGCTAGTGCACACAGTTCTGGTAAACCAAAATCAAAGTCTTCAAAGCCATCCGGAGAAGATGGCCCGGAGTCTTCAGAACCTACAAAAACTATATTGTTCAAGGATGAAGCTAAAAAACATTTGTTAGAAGTAGAGCAGTCTCTAATAAAACCAAAACGTGAGCGCCGAAGTAGTCGTGGTTCTAGACGATCTAGCTCAGGCAGTGAGAAATCGGTTAGTAAATCGAGAGAAGAGGCTATTCGAAAAATAGAATCTATTGAAATGCCAAAGAAACCGGAAATGTCTGAGGAAGAATTCAAACTAAAAATGGCTAGCATTAGCACATCTCTATCCAAAGTGACAAATGATATTCAGATTATTGAAAGAGATATCATCCTTAAGTCAGAATTAATGTCATCAGCCGCAACAGCCTCAAGAAGTTTAGAAATTATTAGCAGTTTGATATCACCGTTGTCAGAAATTAATAGCATTGTTGACGCTGCTAAAGAAACTGTCACTGAATCTCAAAAAGTTAGTAGTACATTGTTCAATAGTCTGCCACAGCCTCTTAAAGCGCTTCAACAATCACTCACAATTATTGAAAAATGCATAGATATGGAGAGTGACAGTAAAACACTGGTTAAAAAAACCTGCGTAGCGTTTATTGAAACTTGTGGCACCGACTTGGAGCAATTAATATCTGTAATCAATCATGTTACATCTAAAAATTATCTAACAACCGAGGATAGGGTACTTACTGAAATTGAATCGCTGAATAAAGAAATCAGTACAGTTATCAAATTCTCTACTGACACTATTAAGGCTAGAAACTTAATAAGTGAAGCGAGCGATATAAAGACAGATGAGCCGTCTCAAGAAGCAAAACATTTGAAGGATACCCAGAAAGCAGTATTTGAGCTCAAAAGTCCTCTAAACTCTTTGCTTAATATAGTTGATAGTGCTGACAGTGGAATGATCGTAGATCTTGCTAAAGTGACTAACAGTGAAGTAATACTGAATGATATGTCCGGGTCGATCCAAGATTTACAAGCCGCTTTGGAACAAATAGAATCCCTTTCAGTGAAAGAAACAACATCGTCGCTAAATAAATATAACACTGAAATTATTGAGACTGTCATGGAATCTGTAGTTAAATTACGGACTTCATTTGAACAATTATCTATGGATGCAAGAAGCGAAGATAAAACATTATTAAAACAAGCCGTAACCTCGATTAAAGAAAACTTAAACAAAATATCATCGCAAATTGATGCTATAGAAGTAAACGTGGGCACATTTGATGTTCTAGCAAGCGATAATAAGTTAGACGCATTACAAAAAATGGCTCAGATTTTGATCACCCTTGAAAACAATCTACCAAGATTAGAATCAATGCCTGAAGTGAAAAATAATATCACTGCATTCCACAAAGATCTGACAAAGGTATTAGAAAATGTGATTGAAAGTAATGAATCAAAAAAATACTTCGCGCTTATGGATATTTGTGATGGGGTCAATAGAATCAATGAATCGATAAAAATCGTAGATGTAGATAATGTTTTACCACTTGCAAGTATTAATAATACTTTGAGAATTATCCAAGACCAATTCGTTAAAAATATATTTGATTCGGAACTTAATTGTTCGGTTATCACCAATATTAGTGATACTTTGGTGGGAATACAAGAAGCTATTAACAATGCCGAAGAAATAAGTATACACATTGATTCCGAACATATTCAAGACATTACTTCTAAAGATTATGATGTAACGAAAGCCAAAGTAATCGTTGAACATATCGATCACACTATTGCTGCTATAGAACATGTAAAGACTCTAGAGTCTACGCAGGAACTGAAATTGAACATTAGCCCTTCATTAGAAAATATTTGTCCAGTATTAGAAGACTTAAAACGTTGCGTAGCAGCTATTAAACCACATGGAGTTAATGAAGAACATTTATCTGAAATATCAGAGGCCGCCTCATATGCACAAAGTCTTGCAACACCATTATGTGAGCTGAACAATCATATAATAGTTTTAAATCAACAAATTATTGAAAATATGGAAAATATAAAAGAAAACAGTGAAATACTGGCTACTGTGGCTGAACCCCTTCATGAACTACACACAACTTTGGAAATATTACAGCAAGATGTTATTTCACAATATAGCGAAGATACTACTCATTATGATGTGAGTATCAACATGGCAAACGCAGTACAGAGTCTCCAAAATTGCATAGTAATGATTCAGGAACAAGCAGGAATAGAGGGCGCAGATGAGATGTCAACGCTTGAAGATATATCGGGTATAAAAACGACGGCTGATACTGTACCATCTGACCGTTTAGTACTACCGACTGCTGAAGAAATTGCGGTAGAACAAGCACTTTCACCATTTGACTACGAAGTACAAACCACTACTACTGCCCAAGCACTACAGACATTAAATGAACATATTGTAACACTACAATCTCCAGAGATCATAGATGCTTTGGATACATTATCTGAAGTTAGTGACTACTCTAGTTTAAAATCTTTTGTTGTGGGTTTAAGTGAGTTGCACGTTGGTATTGAAGAAATCTTTCATCCGATACTAATGGAAGGTTCAAATGATATCCATAACTTAATAAATCCGGAAAAATTAACAGCAATCGCGGAACCGATGCAAGAATTACAACAAAGTTTGTCAGTGTTAGACACAAGTAACATTCCAGTGTATGAAAATATATTAGATATGCCGACGGAACAAATACATTCCGTAATTCAGAGCGTATCTGAATTTAAAGATCATTTAGATAAATGTATGCTCTCTATATTCCCTGCTCTGCAGACTGCGGAAAATACCGTGGAAATAGCAAACAAGGTAGGTGCTTTGAGAGAAGTCTGTGAGCATTTAAAAGACATCATTAAGACAACTAAAACCGTTGAATCTATTCCTGTGCCGGACGAAGTAAGAGCCTTAGAACGTACGGTTGATAATTTGTTAGAAGCTACAGATGTTTCCAAGGGAATAAAAATTGATCAAGTAAAAACCATTACAGAAGAATTATACGAAAAAGTCTCTACAGTTCAAGAAGAAATTATTCAGTTTACTCCACAGCATGCCGATAAATTGGCCCAAGAAGCTAAATTGATTCAAACTATTGATGAAGTACAGAGTACCATAGCTGTACTAGAACAGTATGATTTTGTCGATCTGTCACGAGCGTCGGATATAAGTTGCACATCGCCACAGATAGCGATTGAATTAGAATCTGATTCACTTGTACAAATGGGTGACATAGTAGATAATGCTGTTAACGTTGTTCAAGACTCCATCCAAGAAACACCAATAGCAGACTTGATGATTGTTGAAGACTTCTTTAAGACATGTAAAAATGAATTTACAATTTTACGTTGTCTTATGCCAAAAGCAACAAGTCATAAGAAGATAATAAGGTTATTACAAGAATTTAATTCTCTAAAAACCACTATTAATGATTTTAAAACCAAAAAGTATGAACTGAATTTATCAGATGACATAAATGGGTCATTGGCGACATTTTTAATTCATGCTGAACACTCCATACAAAACGTTCATGATTCATTAGTGAAAATTGTACATTCTCAAGCAGATATTTTGATTAATGCACCATTAGCTAAGTTTGAAGATTCAGCGATAATATTAAAAGAAGTGACTGCTCTTAAACAAGATGTTCAAGTAAATCAGGCAGTTAAGAAATTTACCGAAATTCTTAAAATTGCAAAACCATTATATACAAATGTTAAAACCGACATCCTAAACGAATTAAAAAGTGTAAGTTATACCAACGAAGACATTGAAATCATTGAAAAAATTGAAGATTTTGCAACGATGGTAGAACAACTTAAAAAGGAATCTGCAGATTCTGAAACGAAATATCTCTTTGAGAACGTGTCATTATGCATCGGAAAACATCATGATTTTAAAGATGCCAGCGGTACAGGCAAAACTTTAATTATAATGAAATGTCTGTCCGACTGTGCTGATATATTGCAAGAAAATTTACTAAACGTTCAGGTTCCTAAACAAAAAGTAGAAGTTGGTGCACTAAAAGAAGTATTGACTGAAATGCTTGAACCTTTACAAGCATTACATGCTCAATTGATTGATGTTCAAGAACAAGTTCTTAGAGGGGTTGACGAAAAATCTATTTCCGTTGATATCAATACTACAGAGTCTTTAGTACAAACAATGACTGAAATACATAAACAAATTATTGAGCAAATTGAATCTGAAGCATCTGTTGCTAATGACGAAATTTCTCTGATAATGGAAGTTGATAGGGAAATACATTTAATACAAGATAGTTTTAAGTCTATTGATAATGCTCAAGTGGTGCAAGTAGTAAAGGAAATAGCTAAACCAGTTGACGAAATCGAGACATTTTTACACAATATTCTGTCTTCTGAAAATGTCAGCGAAGATAATCTTCCTAGAGGTAAGTTTCTTAATATTTTCAAATTACTTATGTGTATAGAATTAATTTTTAGGATATTGCAAAATAATTTCCATAAAATATTTTATACAAAATTTAATTAAACTTACTATCATTTATTGCCAATTTATGAATGGATAATGACTGCTTCTAAAATTGCCACAATTTTTTATAGATGTTAATTCGAACATAGATTCGTTAGAAAACGCAATCGATCGTTTTCTTAATGTTGGCATAGATTCATTGATTGAGGCAGGTATATTTGAAGAAATTTATGTTACTGAGACTGTTAAACTAGCCATGGAATTAAAAAAACTATTAACACTAAGCCAGGAAGGCCAGAATGTTCATGAAGTAATATGTATCAAAAATGAAACAATTAAATCCCTAATTGAAATCTTGTCTAATTTTGATTGGCAAAATACTGATTTATACAAAGCAAAGAATCAAATGGAAAAAGACAAATTGGAGTGCATATTTTTAACGACTTACCAGTTGTTAGCCGAATTAAATAAAAACAATTTGGGAATGAAAGAAGGTAACGTTCGAGTGGATGTCAATAATCTGGCTTAGTCATCGATTTTAACCAGGCTTTGTACAAACGACGCAGTAAAAAAGGTTCAATTTGTTTTAGTGTAGTACATATACACTAAAACTAGTACTTTAGTACAAACAAGTTTCTAATAAATCGTCATTGACGTGTTTTAGCGTGGTATCATATTGTGATAAAATTATTATTTTTTTAAATTGCCAACTCATTGTAACAAATCGGTGCCACCCCTTGACGTTGATTTTCCATATTTTCACAAACAATAAACACTCATCATCATACCATCGAGTCATTTTGTTATTAATAATTTTATTGTACTTTGATTAAAACATAAATTGTTTTCAGAAAAAGCTAAAAAAATTATTGAACATATTGATCAGTATATAGAATTGATTGAAATAATTGAAGAAATATCTGCTATAATTAGAATTGAAGATGTCAAAGAAACTATGGACATTGCTAAGGAATTGCGAGAAAGTATCGCCGCGTCAGAAATTGCCGTGGAGGATGTAATGAGCCAGGAAAGAGCAGAAGAAGTGCGTGTAAGTCAAGCTAGATTGGCTCAAAAGCTCCAAACAGCACTGTCTGCTTTACAAGTGCAAGTCCTTGAAGGTACGCAAGATTTGGCACTAGATCTTAGCACAGATGTGCTTCAACGTATTGCTAAAGTGACTGCTCAATTACAAGCTGACTTAGTAGCAGTTACTGGCATGAATGTGGCTTTACAAGCACCTACTGAACATATTAGTACAGTTATACAGATGGAGAATGAGCCCGAAAAACAAATTGCTTCGGTTGTCACTTCAGAGGCAGCAACAGTTGCTATTGGCACAGAATCAACAGTCTTAGAACAAAAAGAGATCATTGCACCATTAGTTTCAGGTGACTTTCTTGCTACAACACAAATGTTAGAAAAAATTATAGATGTATCTAAGGAAATTGTAATACCAGAAGATATTAAACTTGTGTCTGAAGAAACCGTCTTAGAATCTATTGGAGCCCTGCCAGAAGAGACTGTGAAAAGTCCTGACGTAGTTTTGTCTGAAGAAATTACTGAAGTCGCTATTAAAGAAGCTGAAGTAGGTGTAGTTAAAGACAAAGATATTATAACTTCCCAACCAACCATGGATATCACTGAAAATATTGTATTAGACGATACAGTGCAAGAAGTCACCTTCACTGAGGAACAAGTTTCTATCGAAACAGATCGAGCAGTAGCTATTGTAGAAGAAGCTCCTAAAGCTGTCATTGGTAAGTTATTAATATATTTTATTCAATGCAATGAATTTGTGCAACACGTTTTATAATAGCAATCCATATATTCCAACTGCTGCGGTCCCCCTCTTCTGTCAAGTGAGCTGAGAGGGTTTAGGTCTAGCCCCCATATGCTGGCCTTATGCGGCTTGGTGGACCAGACATGCTTTTAAAGTTTATTTTAAGACATTGTGGGGTTCGTCACGATGTTTTCCTTTACCGCAGATGGTAAATCAATTGATGAGTACCTATAAATTTCACAAAGTGAAAATCATGTTGGTACCGCTACCCAGGATTGAACTCACACCGCCTGTGTACACAAGTCAGCTGCTTTTCCACTCGACTTTAAGCGCTTACAAAAGTACGAATGTTGGGAACACTGTTCTAGTTAAAATGAAATGTAAAAAGGCCTCATTGACCAAACATGCTCGAAAAAAAAATTCAATGTCACATTTCACAAATAGGGGACTTGCAATTATACTCTTTTTTTATACTACTTGGATGGCAAACACTCATACGGCCCGCCTCTTGTCAAGTAATTAACATAGCCTATGGATGCTTGCAATACTAGAGGTATCACTTAAGGCGAGGTTGGAGAGCGCTAGGCCAGAATTGAGGGGGTGAAGCCACGCGGGGGGCCCGCGCTGTGGCCCGCGCTCAGTTCTTGTATTCCCGCGTAATATTAAAAATAATAAGTTAATATTTTAAAAAATATTTTTAAATACATGGGTGTATAGCATTAAATATTATTCTTAAAAGAGCCCAAACACGACACGGCTGTATTGTTTCGTTGAAAAGTTTATGACTACCTTTGAACATCATCATCACACACTGAACTTCACCTAAAAATATATTAGACATGAAGCTATGTCAACAAACCCAAAAACGACGCGGCTATCTTGTTTCATTAATCCGATCTGAGCCATCTTCCTTTAGATAGCAGTGTCGTGTATGGGTGTTTTGGATTCAAGATAAATCCAAAACACCCATACACGACACTGCTATCTTGTTTTGTTGAAAAGTTGCCGTAGCCACCTTTCGGCTTCACCATCTTGTCCTGAACACCCATCTAAGAATATAGTTCTCGTCAAGATCAATCCAAAACACCCAAACACGACATGGCTATCTTGTTTCCTTGAAGAGTTGCCATAGCCATCCTCCGACTGCATCATCAGACCAGCTCCATGGTACCATATTATTGCATTGTCATCGAAGTTACGTAGGTATACCAAATTTCAGCTCCATCAAACACCGGGAAGTACTTCAAATCTAGCTCACAAGATTTGCTAACATACAAACTAACTAACATATTGTTACGACGCACAGGTTGGCCCTAAAAACTACCGCTATCTGAAAACAATAGCTATTCATAAAGTGTCTCGAACAATACAGAAAAAACATCATAAAGAGAACAAAGGATGAATAGCGGTCGAACGGAACGTGTGAATATGAACCTTAGCGTATGGGCCCAAGGTTTATGGCACTTAGCACGGTGACTTGTTTACATCATGAATGAACGTTCGAGTAACGGGTTTCTTCGTAAAGACGTTACTATAACTTACTACGATCCTCGCGTATATTCTCGATTCCGTGGCGGGTGATATATAAGGGGCCGACGTGCGGCGGACAGGCAGTCTTGGTTGGAGAGTCTTAGTTGAGCAGTCAACGAGTCTTCACTGAGAAGAAGACAGCGATACAGGCGATATATCGGGACGATATTGGAAGACTTTAGTGAAGTGTTTTGTGTTATAGTGAAGAGTTTAGTGAGTGAACTGTTATAGTGTGTAATTGTGTTTACGGTGTATTGTAAGTGACATTGTGTGTTTTGTGCTGAAGTGCTAATATACTCGTTATCGCGTAACCTGGCATTTTAATCGAACCCTATCCTGACAAGTAACTATTGTTGTCGTCATCGAACATAACAATTAGTGTCAGCGGTAGTTCGTAACATTGGTCTCAGAGTTGGGACGTAACAATATGTACATTGCAAGCTAAATAAAAGCTTGTAATGACATTGCTCGATGCACGTTGTCACAGTAAATACATAATTAGTAAAACCACTCAATCATATCAGAAGGCAAACAAACAATTACTTTCACTTCACTTATTATTTATTTCATTGTTCTATGCGTTTAAAAGCAGTATATTAACCATTTGTTACCTAATCATTTAGTATAAATCCAAAATATTATTTATTCATTTAATACGTATCTTCATATAGAATCTATTTATCCAAATACTTCTAATTTGCTTTAATATATACTCGTATATACTTACTTAAGTAAGTACCTTTTAAGAGAAGCAGGGTGTTGCCACACCAGATACAACACGATTTCTTATGCCGTATCTATGTATATGTCTTATCTATTCGAGATATGACAAAGATGTATGCCAGTCTTCCTGACAGGGAGCGAAGTGTGACTCAAGATGTGGTTATAGTCTATTGTGTAATTACTTATAGCTTATATAGGTATAGCTTATATAGTTAAGGTGTACGTATGGTTCTTACAATTTAGTTTAATCATTACATCAATACATCTTTGTCTTATCTCGAATAGATAAGACATATATATAGATACGGCATAAAAAATCGTGTTGTATCTAGTGTGGCAACAGTACATCCACCTTTAAAAAATATATATATATAGGTATATTTACAATTAATTACTATGAAGAACCTTGACCTTACTTTGTAATGTGGATGTGCTGACTTTTGTTTTGATGAGTCCGAACACCTGTTACCCATTGCATGAGTGTTGATTTTTTTCTGTAAATCTTCTCATTCTTCTGTCCATGGGTTTTAATATGCCGTAGATGATAAGTACGCTGAAGGTTAAGATGATTTGACCCATTGCTATATTCCTTGTCCATCGTAGGTCTTCTTGAATGAGGTTTCGGAGCTGAACTGCTTCGTTTTGATTTACTGACACCACACTAGCGAGCAAGCCCGATTGGTAAAGGATCTCCACCTTACAGAAGACCACAGCCAAATAACTACACACAGCGGTGTAGTTGTGTTCTTGTGTGAGAGTACAGGTCTCCAGCGTTCATTTAGGGATGCGATTTAAAAGAAACGTATTTCTATCCCAGGAATAATCCCATCTTAAAATCCTGGTGTAAAAAAAATAGGTTGGCAACGCGCAAGTGATGCCTCTGTTATTGCGGTCGTCCATAGGCTACGTTAACTGCTTAACATCAGGCGGGCCGTATGCTTGTTTGCCACCCAAGTAGAATAAAAAACCTACCATAAATTTTACAATTCAAATTTAAAAAATAAGTTATTTGTTTGAACTATTTTTTGAGCAGAAATATTCCATGAATAGGTAAATACGTAGGTATCTAATGATTAATATCAGAAGTCCGTCAGTCACAGATACAATGTCCATCTTTTTGAAAATAACTTGTTATTCAATAAAATATTTAGGATACCTTCTGTACATGTAAAGATGTTTTTATTTTTTTATCTACCCTATGGTGTGAGGTACAACTAGCTACATTAAACTACCCACTATTGGTGTATTAATTATTCCATCTTTACTGTCCATCCTAAGGTTGCCTGTAACAGATTGCTTTTAGCGATAAGGCCGCCCATTGTGCATTACCTTTTGAAATGTTATTTAAGAATTTATATATGTATTTTAGTGTTTAATAAAGAGTTATCTATCTATCGTTGAATAAGTTTAACTTGTTGTTTTAACTTGGCTTTGCTTAGTTCAAAAGATAGAATCAATACTCTAAGAAACCCTCTTCTCTTCTCTCCTACCAGCATAAATGCTGCTGGATTATAAAATATAACATAACTACTTTTACTATGATTTTTTTAATTTTTACCGTTTATATATTTATTTCTCATAAATAATACAATGCACTCACCTACCCTTTCTTGAGAAAAACATACACAAACACAATATTTATAAGCGAGACATATCACTTTACTTAATTGTTATAAAAGGAATACAAATTCTTAAGACTTAACAAACTATTATTTTATATAAAACCACAAAACTATATAGAATTAAATGAAGTTAGAAATAATAAGTTTATATATATAAAAAAATACCTACAAGCTAATATAGTGTATTTCTGTTATTTATGGGTGTTTATACATTAAATATTCTTAAAAGAGCCCAATCACGACACGGCTATCTTATTTAGTTGAAGAGTTCCTATGGCCATCTTCCGACTGCATCATCAGACCAGCTCCATATTATTGCATTGTCACTGATGTTACGTCGGTATACCAATTTTTTGCTCAATCAAACACCGGGACGTGCTTCAAATCTAGCTTACAAGATTTGAACTAAAGTCAAAGTCAAACTCAAACTCATTTATTCATTTAGAGATACATGATACTTATGAACGTCATAAAAACAAATGCCAGCATACTTTTTTTTCTACGGCCAATTCTCTGATTAGGGTTGGGCCTCGAGAAGAATTGGCAAGAAACTCGGGCCACTATTTTTAATTGCCAGAGTATAACATTTACAATTTGGTATGAGTTACAATATTAGTGTTAACAAAAAGGGACGGAACCCAATATACCAAAATTAAATTTAAGTAAAAATATTTTTATTAGGGAACAATGAAGGAAGAAAAAAAATGAATTTAGCTTTCCACTGTATGGCAATGAGGGATCCTTTCCTTTTGTATGTATAAGATAGAAACGTGTCGAGATCACATTGCGTTCTTAATAAGAATATAAAAACTATATCTTTATTATTTAAAAATAAATCATGGCATGATTGACCAGCCACCAAGTTGATTTTTTACTGCCAGTTTGAATTTGTGTTATAGGTTCATAACTTCAAGAAAATCTTAAACAAACTTACATACAGTGCAAGCTAAATAAAAGTTTGTAAAAACATTGCAAACTCAACGCACCCGCGTATCGTGCGTTACTCGTTCGACTACATGGATATAAAGCCATGACATTACTGGAATAGATGAGTACAGTTTCATTAGAAAAAATAAATACATACCTACCAATATATTATATTACACTAGTTGTTGCCCGCGGCTCCACCCGCGTGGATGTCGGTTATCGCTGTAAAAACCATAGTCTACAGACCATAATCTATCTCTGTACCAAATTTCATCCAGTTCTGTGTAGACGTTTTTACGTGAAAGAGTAACAAACATCCATCCATCCATCTATCCATCCATACTTACAAACTTTCGCATTTATAATATTAGTAGGATTGGTATGTATTTAATTTTGCATAACGTAAAATGTAATCATATAAATAAGTATATAATACTTATACTATTTTTTATATGATTCATATACCTTTGCGTTAAATACAATTTGATTTTTGGATAATCATTTGTCTTCCTCTCGCTGTTCTTTGTTCTGTTCTGGCGTAGCTCGCTCGGAGTGACCGCGAACTGTTAAACTCGCATCATTGTGTTGTGTTCACAATAACTGTTTGCCTGTGTGGTGGCTCTGCGTGTCTACCTGCAGGACACACCATATATCATCGTACACATGTATATATTATCTATGGCTAGCTCACCGCGATCGATTGCCTTATAGCCCGAGCTACACAAACTGGGCTCAAAGGACGTTGATATTGTGAATTTAAATACACGTAAACGCAAGACAATGGAAGATGTTCTGTACCTATGTGTTATTTGATAAGTACTCGTCGTGAATGTTGCCAACCTTTTTTTTTACATCAGGGCTTTATGATGGGATCTGGGAGAAAGAAACGTATTATATATACGAATACGTTTCTTTCAAAACGCATCCCTAAATGACTGGACGCTGGTGTAGTTACTTGGTTGTGGTCTTCTGTAACGTGGATGTCCTTCCCAAGTCGGGCTTGCTCGCTAGTATGGTACCTTACCTCTCTTAAAATATTATGTTATATTACTACACGGTGCTCTAAAACTTTTTATTTTCTGGGTCGATTGACTCTAAAATTGGTATACATACTTCTCAATTAAAATTAAACTCAAAAATTCATTAATTGATTTAGGTTACAAAGTAACACTTATGAAGGTCATAAATTATGAATAAGCCAGAAAGATGATGTCAGGAAAATTTTCCTACGGCTAGTTCGCTGACGTGGAGCCTTGAGAGGAACTAGCAAGAAACTCAGGCCACTCTTTTTAATCGCCAGATTGTTACAATATTTTGAAAAAATACAAGTATGATAGCATGCAATCTGGGGCAGTCAAAACACGATACTTTATTGATAAAAGAAGCTAATCGTACTAAGTACTCGTCGAGAAAAAAAGTATGTTGTTAAAGTCTGCTTCAATTTACATATTGCTAAGGAATAAGGCAATATGTGACTAGTGACAATTTTTATTATTAAATTTAACGTTTTACTACTTAATAAATAAACAAAAAACAGTTTTTTTCAAAATCATAAACGGTGTCAAATAGGGCGTAAAGCGAGCCCAGGCTGTGCGAGCTATAGCATTAGATAGATAATTCTGTATTGTACACCATGATATAACAAAACTTATGTTAGATACATACAGAAAATAGACAAGTAAGACCTATTAGTAAGTAGGTAATTAAACCGTGGTAAAGAGTTGATTAATTAAATTGTGGTATCGAGTTTACATCCCTTGCGTGTATCTGTAGAGTATAACTGACGTTACACTGTCTTATTTCTTACTATATTAGCAACCCATATATGTCCCACTGCTGGGATGACACAGGTCTTCTCTCCTCTATCAAGAGAGAGCGGGTTTGTGCCTTAATTCACAAACGCTAGCCTAATGCGGGTTGGTGAATCAGACATATCTTTAGAATTTCTTCTAAGAAATGTTTCCTCACGATAATTTCCTTCACCGTTAGCAGATGGATGAATTATATTATTTGATTAGTACATATTATAATCTCCACAAACTGAAATTCACATTGGCACTGCCACCCGGGATCGAACTCGCACCTCTTGCGTGCAAGTCTCATTCTAACATTCTCACTCGGCCACCACCGCTCACAAGCTTATTTCTTACTATATCACTAATATTATGTGTACTGTACTTGTAACCCATACTAAACGGTAAATGTTATACTCTGGCGATTAAAAAGAGTGGCCTGAGTTTCTTGCCCATTCTTCTCGAGGCCCTACCCTTGTCAGCGAATTGACCGTAGGAAAAAAGAATGCTGGCAATTGGCATTTGTTTTATTTGTTCTAAAAGAATAAATGAGTTTGAATTTGACTATTATAAATGCGATAATTTGGATGGATGTTTGTTACTCAATCACGCCAATACTATATATCGCATCCTTAGAAGAAAAATGGCGTAACTTGAGAAATTTCACTGGGCAATTTTGAACCTTAGATGTTGAGAAAAAGGAGTAAATTGCAAAAGTAACACGCTTCAACTTAAGTCATCTTTCTACTGTGAGTGCGGAATATAAACGATAAATGGATCTAAATAAATTATATATACCTTACAGATATAGATTATAGTCTGGAATAGCACAGACTACTTTTTCCTAAAAATATATTGTCCCTGTGGGGTTAGGTATACACGCGGGCGAAGCCGCGGTGTGACCGATTATAAACGATTTTGATTATAAGTGTTGCCGTTAAAAATGAAAGACATACAAACCATCACGCCCGTCTCCCATTGGGGTAGGCAGATACTATGGTACGCCAATTGCTTCGAATCAGATACTTCTCTCGATTCCTCGACTTTCATCGACCTCTTTATGCATGAACGTTGGTTCTGGGTGCTTTTAGTTGGACCCTTTTTAAGCAAATCCACCACTGTTTGGTCGCTGTATGTTCTCCTAGGGTGGCTCGTACCGAGATTTCTATTTATTCTTAGACGATATACCTCTTTTGTTATTCTTCTTTCACCCATCTTTCTAAATGTCTAAACCATCGTAACATTCCCCTTTCAACTTTTGTCAATACATCTTCTTTTAATCTACATCGATATCGTGAAGATTTACTTGTAAAATAAGATTTTTAGAATAGGAATGAATGTTCTTTATTTGCTTTAAATGTAGGTACAAAAACAGGTAGAACAGTAAAAATAGATACTATATCCAAAATATAGGTTTTTCGATTGGTGACATGCAAATACATAATACAGTTGTAACGAATTCTATTATTAAACATAATAATAATTATTTGATCCCAAACTTGGCACAGCCTGTACTATGGTAACCAGACAACTGATAAACATACTTATATATTTCTAAATACATACATATTATACATAGATAAATTACACCCAGACACAGAACAAACATTCGTGCTCATCACACAAAGATTCGTCCTGGGTGGTAATCGAACCCACGACCACCGGTGTAGCAATCAGAGTCACCAACCACTAGACCAACAGGCCAACAGGCATGTACATTATAATAATATTATTGTATTATACTACAGCACAGACGCGTATATATGTTACTGTACGACCTTTGTCACAATATCTATGATTGTATACCACTTACAAACAAACTTTAACTTAGTATAGAGTTAGGTGTGTTACCAACCACGCTAGTTGACCCGCTCGTGACCTGTAACCCACCTAACTTCGCACTAGGTTACAGTGGGCTGTAACGTTGAGTAAGTAAAGGGGCCTTCACCTTACTCAACGTTACAAAACCATGTTTTGGAATACCTTCCAAGATTCACAGTCGTAACTAAAGAGAAAAGGAAAATGTACGGCACTATACTAGTAAGCAAGCCAACTGTGGTAAAACATCCACCTTACAGAACACAGCGCTGTGTAGTCATTTCGTTGAGGTCAACCATATATGACTACACACAGCGGCGTACTTATGTTCCTGTGTGTAACTGCAGGTCTTCGGCGCTCATTTTGGAATGCGTTGTGATAGAAATATTTTCCTATCCTAAGGATACTCCATCTTAAAGACCAGGTGTAAAAAATGGGTCGGCAACACGTCAGTGATCCCTCTGGTATAAAAAACAGACTTGCCGGTTCTGAAGCCATGTCAACAATCGTTGAACTATGGCTAACATGTGTTACTTATGGAGATAAACTTTCTCAGTTATAAGAGTTATAACATTCGTACCTACTTACAACTTTATCGAAATTAATTTATTTAATTGGTGGGGCACTATACAAGCGAGCTAGCGTGACTGGAAAAGACCTCCACCTTACACAGCGGTTTAGTTATATTCCTTCCTTTTTAGGAAACCTTGTGAGTACAGGTTTCCTAGGAATACGTTTTTAACGAAATGTATTCCTTTCCGAGGGATACTCCATCACAAACCCTGGTGTTAAAATTAGGTATTGCATGCATTCAAAGGCTATTACTATTATGATCTTTAATTTACTACCTAGGTAGTGTCACAAAACTATTTTATTTTAATAATTATTTATTCTTCGTTTTTTATTTTCAGATAAGTTAATTCAACACATAGAACAGTTTATATCTGAGGATATAACCGAGGCTATTAATGATTTGTGCAACGTTGTAAATGCGGAAGAAATGAAGCAATCTGTAAATATTGCTAAAGAGTTACGTGAGAACATCGCAGCTTCTGAAGTTGAATTAAAAGCAGAGACATGCGATGTTCTGAAGGATGTGGTTGATAGTCAGCAAGCACAATTAGCGCAACAACTGTACACAACACTTGCAGGACTGGAAAATGTATCTCTTGAAACTTTAGGAGAAGTCTCAACAATTGACCAAAGTACTTTACAGAAGGTAGTAGAGCTTACCAAAAGCTTGCAAGCTGATCTTGTAGCAGTTAGTAACAGTCAAAACATTATTGAGCAAGTTGAAGACACGAAGTTTGAAAAAGTAACATATGATACTGCTGAATGTAAAGCGTCAGAACTAGAAATCGCTGAAGCATCTTCTATTGTAGAGCAAGTGGACACAGATGTAGAGAAAATTATGGATGTGGAGCCCGTAATTACTGATATCAAAGACAGCACAATTGAACATGCACTTGTTGGAAACATTCAGGTTCATGAAGCTAAGGATGATGTATCAACCAGCATTGATCAAAAACAAATTGATATAAGGTCAGAAGAAATAACAGAAGCGAAAGCTATCGAACCATTACACCAACAAATTGAGCAAGTTGAAGACTCAAAGTTTGTTGAAGTGACATATGATACTGCTGAATGTAAAGCGTCAGAACTAGAAATTGCTGAAGCATCTTCTATTGTAGAGCAAGTGGACACAGGTTTAGAGAAAAATAAGGATGTAGAGCCCGTAATTTCTGATATCAAAGACAGCACAATTGAACATGCACTTGTTGGAAGCATTCAGGTTCATGAAGCTAAGGATGATGTATCAACCAGCATTGATCAAAAACAAATTGAAATAAGGTCAGAAGAAATAACAGAAGCGAAAGCTATCGAACCATTGCACCAACAAATAACAGTTGGTGACAGTCAAGGCATAATTGAGCAAGTTGAAGACACAAAGTTTGTTGAAGTGACATATGATACTGCTGAATGTAAAGCGTCAGAACTAGAAATTGCTGAAGCATCTTCTATTGTAGAGCAAGTGGACACAGGTGTAGAGAAAATTAAGGATGTAGAGCCCGTAATTACTGATATTAAAGACAGCCCAATTGAACATGCACTTGTTGAAAGCATTCTGGTTCATGAAGCTAAGGATGATGTATCAACCAGCATTGATCAAAAACAAATTGACATAAGATCAGAAGAAATAACCGAAGTGAAAGCTATCAAAACATTAACAGCAGAAACATCTAAAGAAATATTTGAAAAGCCAGAAGTTAGTGAAGATGCTAAACTAATGCCTCTTGAAGAAATTACATTAAGTACCGTAGAAGAATTGCCTGTCGCTGCAGCTATTGAAAGGCCTGGAGATCTGCTTGTATCGGTTGCGCAAGGTAATACAAATTATATTACTTTCTATACATTACTTGGTAGAATTCTACTTGTAGAACTGTATTAACATAAGATATAACATGTATATTTTTATACTAATTAGGCGGCTAACAAACATAAGGTCGGCCTGATGATAGGCAAGTTCCGTAGTCTGTGGACGCTGGTCATCTGAGGCATCACTGCTATGTTACACTACGTTTATGTTTTATACTCCCAATACTAGGAAAACTTAGTCGGTTTAACAAGTTCGGTCTTTTATATGTTTTTGTCAATAAAATATACCCTATGATCCTCACAAATAACGTGGCTTTCTATTGGTAAAAGAATTTCCAAAATCGGTTCAGTAGATCCAGAGATTACCTCCCGCCCACCTCCCCCACAACATCACATACTTTACCTCTTTATAATATAGTATAGATAAAGTACACATGGAATGCGTTTTTAAAGAAACGTTTTTCTATCCCAGAAATACCCTATTACAAACTTTGGTGTTCAAAATTTTTGACAGTGAGTGATGCCTCTGGTATCACAAGCAGGCTACCTACGCTAAATGCTCACCATTTGGCAAGCCGTATGCTTGTTTTCTAAAACGTATGCGACCTAACATTAGCTGGTAAAACGTATTCGTGGCACACGTACGTGATTCCTCCTTACATATATGCCCATACCATGAGGTCGTTTATATTCTATCTTTATTATTTATTTCGTTGAGAGCAAACCCTAAAAGTTTGGTAATAAAACTAACATCGACGACGAAATTCAAATAAAGATAAATCGCTGCAAAGACGTCATGGTACGGCTCCATTAAAACTGCTTACACCTCTGGAGGTAAATACGTTGTGTTGCTTTTATTTGTTCGGTGATCAAAATTGATTATTAAGCGATCACGTTGCTTTACAGAAGCGCGCCTTTTCACATGATAGAATAGAATAGAAAACTCTTAATTGTACACCAATTACAAGATACCCAAGTAAATTATTATATAATATAAGGGAGATTTTAGACAGTTATTATATCACCTATCATAACCTAGGAAAAGCATATTTTTACCGAATGAAAAATACCTACCTATACTGCTCTTCGCACGGCTCAAACAAAAGGTTTCTAAAATGGTGGTATTCAAATGTTTTTATTTATTTGGAAAACCAACAGCTACAAGAACATTATAACATAATTTTAACAAAAAAAAACCGACTTCAATACGGCAACTTGTAGAACTTTCAAAAACCCTATAATCCCAAGTATTTAAAAAGTATGAACTTTCATACAAACTCAAATCCCACTTTTCCTCCCATCAAGACGATTTTTTTAATCTATTTTATTACTTTTCTTAACAAAATATGACCAAAGCAACACAGAACTAGTAAATGGTTTTCACTTCTAACGCATATTACTTGCAGTGTGTGTAAATCTATAAATATCAAAGGAGAAGCTGACTGACTGACATATCAACGCAGGGCCTAAACCAAAACTATAGAGGTTAAAAACTCGAAACTTTGGGTTCACACAGGGGTTCCTTTGATAACGTAGAAAAGCACTAAGAAAGGATTTTGATTATTATAAATCTTTGCCGTTTTTGAAGTTATTCGAGTGAAATTCAGTATAAAGGTTCTTCATTGAAAGTCATGAAACACGTATCAAATAGTTTTTCGAAAATCATCCCTTAAGGGGGTAAAAGGGAGGTGCAAAGTTAGAATAAAAGTTCTCTGATTCTGTTCTCTGAATAGAAGTTATTTCAATAAAGTTTTATATTTCGGTTCTCAACGAATCTTAATGAAATTGAGCAAGGAGATAAATATCCTGGGGAGGAAAATACTTTTTATCGTGATAAATAACATCCACGCGGGCGGAGCCGCGGGCAACAGCTAGTATATGATAACTAGCAGCCCGCCCTGGCTTTGCACGGGTAAGTTTGAAATTGATCAGACCAAGAAAACTTTGATTCATACTCGTACAAACATTGCAAAACCTTTTTACCCGTTTTCTGAATTTTCAGAAATCCTATCTTAGTGCACACCTACGTCACTTGTTTCGGCACGTGGTTTCCGCTATGTGTTGATCAATCAGTCAGTCAGCCTCTGCTTTTATAACTATATATCGATGTTAACATTACTATTAACAGTGTATTACTATCGAAAATATATTGACTAAACAATCGCCTAGCTTTTGCCACAAATCAATATATCTGCTTCCCTGGTCAACTGATTAAACTTATTACTGAACTTAAAGGAGAATCGGCAAAATGGACCAACCATAATGATGATAATAATAATACCGAAAGCGTAACAGTGAATGGTTTAATAGCCAAAAGCCTCAACCAACACCTTAAGAGGATCGCGTTAGGTTGATGAATGTCTGATGCAGAAGGCAGTGCTCCTCGACACGGCACGTATAGTGAGGAGGTTCCTGGCTCTGGAGCCCTAACCGCCGGTACCCTTGACTTTGTACCCCATGGGTGGGTAACAGATTTTTATATTTTCAAATTTAAAGGTTTTTAATTTTGTTTTATATAGGTATGTATTTTAAAATATCTATAAAAATCTAATAAAATTATTGGTAAATAAACATAAGGCACATGCCAGATATAATCGTTAAAGTAATCCCAGAGACTATAATACGTTCTCTATGCTCAGAGCCAGAGCCAAAATGGTTAGTGATCAGTGCTTTAGAGTTTATATTGAATAGGTACATTGAGAAAGATCTGACACTTAATATTAAAGCATTTTGCCTTTACACGAAAGGCAAACTGAGGAAGGACCTCCACCTTACTTCTGTAAGGTGGATTGGATTGGATTGGAGGTGGTCTTCTGACCACAGCCAAATAACTACACACAGCGGTGTAGTTGTGTTCCTGTGTGTGAGTACAGGTTTTCAGCGCTCATTTAGGGATTCGTTTGGAAACAAACGTATCCATATCCCAGGGATACTCCCATCTTAAAGCCCTGGTGTAAAAACTAGGTTGGCAACACGCAAGTGATACCTCTAATATTGCAAGCGTCCATAAGCTACGATAACTGCTTAACATCAGGCGGGCCGTATGCTTGTATGCCACCCAAGATGTATAAAAAACATACATTTTTGCCGATTCTCTACATTTTTTTACTTTATAGTGGTAGATTTTAGTGATTGTATTATCAGAAGTTTTAGTTTTATTAGCACTTGTATGTTTGAATAAAGAAAGCCGAGAGCTATGAAGTAATTTATAACGATCAAAATGTAATCGTACCTAAATAGGGTATTTTGTCATTATTGAATAAATCAATAGTAGTATCAAAAAGTTAAGTAGTAGATAGACAAAATAGTACGGTTATACCTACTTACATTTTAAGTTTAAGGTCCGCAATTGACAAAGTATTGAGCGGCAACTAAGAAATGCGACTATCTAGCTTTGATAGTGTACTAGGGGCGATCAAAAAGTTCGCGGAATGAGGGTGTTGGTGAGGGGTGGGTTAATTTTTTTTTCCTGCAGTAATTGCGGGACTATCTATGTAAATACTGTGTAAATACTAAATTTGATAACAATCGGGTCATTATTTATTGAGCTATCATCGATCAAACAAGTCAATCCGGAAGAAAAGTTATAAAATTGAGAAAATCGAGGTTCGTGCTGTCATAAAGTTCCTTACCAAGCAAGGTAAACTTCCTCAAAACATTTTAAAAGAGATGTCTTTTATTTCTGGAAACTCTTGCCCAGGTGAAACCATAGTTTGCAAGTGGTACAACCTCTTCAAGCACGGTAGAGATTAACTAGAAGACGACCCCAGGCTAGGGCGGACTGTTAAAGCGACCACTGCAGAAAACGGCGATAAACTTGAAAAAAATATATTGAAAGATGTCCGTTTAAAGAAGAAGCAACTTGCAGAAATGATTGGAGTATGCGACACAACTATTTTGAATATCCTACACGACAATCTTGGCATTTCAAAGGTGTGTGCAAGATGGGTGCCGAGTATGCTCACGCCCCACTAGAAGCAGCGACGAGTTGCGCGTTGTCGAGAGTTTTTCGACCTCTGTGCAACAACGAAGACATTTTGTACCAGATTGTGATTGGGGATGAAACTTGGGTTCACCATAATGAGCCTGAGTCTAAGCAGGCGTCCATGCAGTGACACAAAAAGGGTACACCACTTCCCAAGAAATTCAAGCTGGAAAGCTCATGGTGAGATACAGAAAGAATCTTGCTAATAGATTATAAGGAAAAGGGTGTCAAGTGAAAACGGGGAGTACTATGCTGCACTGCTAGAATGCTTGCAAGATGCTGTGAAGGATAAGAGGCGGGGCAAATTTACCAAAAGGGCGCTGCTTTTGCACGACAAGGCACCCGTACAAAAAGCTCAAGTTGCAATGACTGCCATACAAAAAATTGGCTTCCAAATCTTAAAATATCCTCCCTATAGTTTAGATTTAGCCTCTAGCAATTATTATTCATTCTCAAAAATAAAAAAAGATCACCGTGAAAAGAAATTTTCGAGTGATGATGAGGTGAAGAACGCAAGTTCAGCCTATTTTGACGACAAAAGCATTTTTTTTTATGGTATAAAATAATTAATCGAACAATCTGATGAACGTAAAAGGAAGAATATATTGAAAAAGAAAAATAATTTCGATTTTTTTTTCATCCTTTTTAGTCCCCATTCTGCGAACTTATTTACCTCGACTAGTATTTATGTAGTTTATGGGTGTTTATGCAGTCAATATTCTTAAAAGAGCCCAAACACTACACGGCTGTCTTGTTTCGTTGAAGCGTTACCGTGGCCACCTTCGAACTGCATCATCAGACCTCCATGGTACCATACTATTCCCTTGTCACCAAAGTTACGTCGGTATACCAAATTTCAGCTCAATCAAACACCAGGAAGTGCTTAAAATCTAGCTTACAAGATTTGCCGCTTACATACAAACTAACTAACATACATTGCAAGCTAAATGAAAGCTTGTAAAAATACCATTGCTTTATCAGTTTATAAAGAAAAAAGAAAGCATTCCAGCTAGCATGCACAAACGAAGCACGCCTAGAAGAAGCACGCCTAACAACAAAAAAATTAAGTCTAACTTTTATTTCTGACATCAAGTTTCATTAATTGTAATGTAATACAATACTTTTTAGTCTTATTATCTTACTATTTATAATCACAAGTTGTTTCATAATTACTTTTACATTATAATTTATAGTTAACTTTAGTAATTTTTTTTCGATATTTTTATTATTAAGTCCCTGCATTATGCGAATCGTATTCGTAGGCGTTCTTCGTGGAATAAAAAATTAATTAATTAACAATTTTATTTGAAGCACTTCTATGGGCGTCTTAGATGGAATACTTAGGCGTGCTTCGTCTAGGCGTGAATTAAGTAGTCGGTCACTCAGAAGTTAATAAAAAAAGACTTTATTAATCTGGCAGAATGACGGTGTATTTAATGTTAAGATTATAATTGATTAGAATGAAACTTACGTGACTATTTATAACTTATTGCTAACTTATAAATATTGCTAACAAAAGCATTTAGTGGGGAGAATTGTTGTGAGGCAGCTAACATTAGCTGGCTCAGCATACTTGACTCGTGTTTCGTTTGGGCGTGCTAGCTGGAATGTTTTGAAAAAAAAAATAGGTTTCGAAGCGCAATTATATATATAAATCTATATTTTTGAAGTGAAAATTTGTTTTAGAACGGTACGCATATTTTTAGATCAGATAAAATCTCTGGATTCGCGACACCGTTACGCGACGCAGCTTGACATATCCGAAAAATATTTTTTCGACTGTCACGTTATTAAAGCAAAGAGGCGATATATGCATGTACATATAGCAGACCACGAACGCGTCTAGATAAAAAAAAACAATTTATTGCTTTAAAATTTAAAATAACTGTTTTGCCTACTGTTTTCACTTCCGGAGTGCAATTTTTTTAAATTCCTTTTGTTTGTGCCGTACGACCTGGGTACAGCCTGGACGGTATCTACGGTCCTAGGGGAAAATTAATTTATTCTCATTACCTATTACTAAAAATTTATAAATTTTAAATAAATTCACCTCTTACAAAAACATAAACTAAGGTGAATAGGGTTAGCGGTCGGAGAAAAACTGGTTGAACTCGCAGACAGTAAGTAGGTAGTCAATTAATTTGGGTTGTTGTACATTCGTCACAAAGTAAATCTGCGACAAAGAAGTAGGTATATGTAAATACTGTAAATTTGTCACAGTTCTAGACAAATTTACACATACTATTTTCTGCGGCAAATTTACTTTGTGACAAATTATGTACTACAACCTATTAGGTTCACCATTTACCGCGTCGATGAGTAAAATCTAAGGTTTGTTTAAATGTTAGTAAAAATTCGAAATTTATGATTCCTACATTTACCACTCTCTCGGACATGATAAACCTAATGTTTTATATGAAAATAATATTGCGATACCGTAGAATAGAATAGAATAGAAAACTCTTTATTGTACCCCAATTACATTTATGATACAGATATTATTTTACATATTTATGTACAATGGGCGGTTATCGCTAAAAGCAATTTCCTAGTAACCTTTGGATGGACAGAAGAGAAAATTATATATAATAAAGCAAAGGTAGTGGGAGGTACTACACCGTACTTCGCTTTTACAGTAACATATAGATTTTATTTTAAGGTTAACTAATAATTGCTTTATGTTTAATTTTGTATAGCATGTTTTTTGTATTGTCTATGCGAGGAGTACGTATAGACCATACTTAAATATAATATCATATGTTTAATAATAACATGACAATTATATTTTAGCTAAGATATAATAATAAAGTACACATGGCAACGGATCTAATGAAGATTAGTTTAAAGAAAACTATTGTATATAAATATTTCTTTGGAATTTGGTGACAGTATACAATTAGACTGAACCTACAGATAAAAATATATTTCACACAAATTCGTATATTGGTTTACCTAAAAACTAATCTTCATAAAGCGGCTCTGCACAGCTGTCTCCTTTGCCCACCGTACACGCATTTATTATTATATTTTACATAAATATAATAATATCCTTACGCTAAGTATTTTAAGAAAGTGTAAGTTGTAATTTAAACATGATGACAAACATCACAAAATATTTTTTTTTGGGATTTTTTCTGCTCTCTGTACAGTTTCCGTGGGTTATGATTCCAATTAACAGATTCAAGAAATGCTATTGGGAGACTAGGACCGGTCCCAATCGCTGAAAGCCTCATTATTACGATGCCGATTGACAACTATGCGGTTAATAGCATACAATACAATTTAGTATTCACTTACACAAAATACATTGCATATAGACTTTCACGTAATTTACTTGCGACAACATTTAATAAAATATACATAACATAATAATTACATATTTTCAGAAACACTGTTACAAAACATCAATGAGTTCTTATCCGACAACACATTACAAACGGTTGAACAAATATCTGCCACCTTGAAAGTTGACGAGCTTTATCAATCAGTAGCCGCTGCACAAGAGTTGCTAGATAGCTTTTCTATAAGTGAAGTAGTTTTGAGTGACACTCTCTCTTCAAAATATGAATCAACTAATGACCAAGGAATTTTTGCATTGAAATTGCATCATGTTTTGTCTGTAGTTCAAGTATTAGTGGCCGACAGTACAGAAGAACTTACGCCTATAGTTGGACAAGCAGCACTTCAGAATGTCACTGATACAGTTACCTCTTTATTAGCTGGATTAGATAATGTAACATCCCAAGTTGTTGCACAACAGTTATTAGATGACAAACAATTGCCTGATGCCTTGGACGTGGCAGATAAACCTGTTGAATGTATCACAAAACTTGATGTTGGAGTTCAGAATCCAGAAATAAAGCATATAGATCAAAAGGTTGAAGACAAAAACACAGTGCCTACAATTATTGCTGAAGACTCATTATCATTAGAATCGGATATTGTATTAGATGAAGTTACAACTAACGTAATAACTATCAATATTGATGAACAATCTACCGTAGACGCCGATTTCAATAAAAGCATTATTAATGATGAATTCAGGCTATTGACAACCGAAACACTTGATGAACATGTAAAGGAAAATGTCCCAAAAAGTGTAGAAATAGTGGAAATAATAAAGGAAGCTGAAAAGGCAACTTTACATCCGCTAGATACTTCAGCAGATATAAATGTTGGATTAATAACACCATTAGATGAAATTGAAAGTACTGTAGTTTATTCACCACAGGAAATACCTTCGACTGATACAATTACAATCACTAATAACTCTAGAGTTACTATAGCCGAAAATATCGTAGTATTTGAGGAAAAAGACAATCTAGCGAATCGAATATTTGAAATAGAGCAATTAGCCGAAGATATCGTTAATACTACTATTGAAAACGCTGAACGAGCAGCTAAATCACTCACACTACAGGAAAATTTATCGAGTGCTGAACAAACAGAATATTTATCAGTACAGACTGAAGACAGCTTGGACACAGATGACAACTTTGAGGAGGCTGAAGACACATTGGGCAAGATTATAGATGAAAATTTGGAAATTGCTAGTTTTAGTACATTGCATGAGACAAAATCTGTTAATGAGGATATATCTATACGTTCACTTGTAGATTCAAATATTGTTGACTCTTCTGTTATAATTCAAAATGAAGAGCTTACAGTCAGTACACCGATTGGCATTGTTGACATATCCGACGAAACGGCGGTTACTACTATGGAACAGAGTAAATTGCCTCAAGCTGTCATAGAAACTACAACTGTTACAGTATTAGAAAATGCGGAAATAAAGCCAGAGAACCAACAAAATGATATTGGAGTTGCTAAAGAAATACATGAACAGAGTCTTGAAAATATTCCTGCAGTAACAGTAATAGATTGTAAACTATTAAAAGAAATTAGTCTGGATAACACCGAATCACTCAAAGAACAAATTATAGTTCCTGAGACCATTAAAACTACAGCCTCTGTGACTGTTGATCAAGTAATACCCATAAAACAAACTCAAACAGGTAATGAAATTACACCTGCTTTACTTATAACAGAAAACGTGCTCAACGAAGCTCAAAATCAATCCGTTACTTTATTAGAAAAATCTCAACCGCCGGAACAAACTTCAGAAAATATTACTTCATTGGTAGAACTACTTACTGTAAAAGAGATTGATGGCACGGTTATTGATAATGAAGCAGAAATTAAAAAATCAATAATTGAAAATATTTCTACTATTGATTCTGCCGAAATTCCAGTTATTTCAACAGAAACTCAAATAAATATGCAAGAAAAATTGTTCGAAGCAATTAATAAAGAAAATTTTGCTCCAGAAGATACTGAAGCAAATGCTGCCATAGAGCTAGAACAAGTGCCTGCAGTACAGCAAAACCAGGCAGTAATCAATGTTGACTTGTCAGTAATAGACATGAATGAAACCGAAAGCATTATAAAACGGAATTGCGATAATATCGATTCATTAGAAATCCTTGATAAAGAAAACGATACAGCTATAAGTAACGATTCTAAAAATTCATTGCTTAGTGAGCAACAACTTCAAGTGACTGAAAACGTAGTCATTGAAAGTACAGACGTACTTAACACTGCAAATGTTGAAATTGTTGGTTCAAAAGTAACAGTTCTAAATGAACGATACATAGATGATATAGAAATTGGTAAAACTAAAATCGTAGAATCTGTAGAAATTGCAGAAATGATTGAAATTGAACCGGCCATCGATGAATCTAAAGAATCAGTCCATGATAAACAAGACATTAAAATTACAACAGCTACAGTCCAAGAAAGTGAAAAATTTATGGAAATTGTACCAACAGAAATTGCTTCAAATATACCATGTGAGGCTACAGTTACATCAAGTGATTCATTAGAAGCACCAATAGTAAGGGAAAATCGTATAGAAGAGCCTTCGGAAGCAGTGGAGTCATCGAATATTGCTATCGGTAAAAATGTTGTAGAGCTAATTAACATTTTCTTTACTTTTTAGATAACATTTTTATATAAGAAATGCCTGCACAATATGCCTAATGAGCCCACGCTTTTAACTATATTTCATAAAAGTAACTTAAACTATCGCGTTGCATGATATTAGATATTTCGGTTATTATTAATACAATCTTGCTTTATTTATCATATAGGCAATCTTAAGATTGCTTCAAGTATACGAGTTCCACCGGCGGCGGTGGTCTAGTAACTTAATATTTTTACACGACTTCAAGGAAGATTTTAGAAAGGTAGGGCACCATACAAGAAAGCAAATCCGACTGGAAAGGTTACCTTACAAAAAATCACACTCGTATAACTACACACAGCGGTGTAGTTGTGTTCCTCTGTATGTGTACGGGTTTCCAGCGCTCGAATAGGAATTTGTTTTTATCAAAACGTTTTCCTATCCCTGCTACATTTTAAAACCTGATGAAGAAATTGGGTCGGCAACGCGCATGTGATACCTCTGCTAATGCAAGGCGTCCATCCATAGACAATGGTAACTGTTCACCATCAGGCGGACCGTATGCTTGTTTGCCAGCTAATTAGTATAAAAAAACGAGCAATCAATAAACCAGGTGATATTGTATTTTAATCCAAATTTCTTTAAGTGCAAAAAAAACAATAATATGAAATTCACAAATACATAACAACCCATCATAAATTTATTTTTAATTTGTACTTACAATGTGTTTACTAAGATTCCCACAGTCGAAAGACATACTCAACATCCGTCTTCGATGGTAGTTTAATAATAATAATATATTTTGAAACAACTCACACAACGCCATTTGATCCCAAACTAGGTAGCGCTTACTATGGCAATCAGACAACTGATAAACATACTAAAATATTTCTAAATACATACATATTAAAGATAAATTACACCCAGAGTTAACCACAATTACATATTAGTGTAAGGTACTTCGGTGCTGTAGCGTAGTCGTGCACACGACTATCGTGCTACGTCTTCAGATTCAAACTCTTCAGTCGGGTATAATAGAGAAGAGATATGAGTATTGCTTTTGAGAGTTTGTGTTTATTACAAATAATTCTTTTATTAAAATACGTATGCAATCAACTTTTCAAAATACAAAATAATTATAAAAATTCACCAAATTCCCAAAAACAAAACTCATATCGACTTAAAATGTCACGTTCGCCATTTCGTAACGCAAACGATTTTTAACTGAGACAACTTATTCTTTATAGACAAAATCTTAATCGCAGGGGACTTTACAAACATTCAAAGACACAAATCACACTCAGACTCGAAACAAACATTTATGAATAACATAGAGTTTTTTCCCGTGTGGGAATTAAATCCATGACCTCCGGCTTAGCAGTCAGGATCACTAATTACTAGACCAATAGGCCAGAAAAAAAAATGTAAGCGTGTCAGTACGAAAGGCATATTATTTATTGAACTTTGTATGTCTAGATTGAGGCAACATATTTCCTATCGCAAAGATAATCTTACACTCGTTAATACATGAACGAGTAAGAAAATTTTGTAGGACCAATCCTGGATGTTGTGGTAGTATACTTTGACCGTAAAGCGGCGGTGGCCGAGTGCGAAAGTAATTGGCTTGCAGACAAGAAGTGCGAGTTCGATCCCAGGTGGCAGTAGCAATGTAAATTTCACTTTGTGCCGTTTATATGACATGTACATATAGAATTTAAATGATTCATATGGTTTTTTTTTTCATTAAATCCTTTTCTCCCGGAATAGGTTTGCCAGGGTTACGTTTCAAACATCACTGCAACAAAATCTTTTTTTTTCCCTAAGTGTAGTCGCACACAGGCCATACGCGACATCCGCAAAACTCCACCACCGACCTTTTTCTTATAGTTCATATAAAATGTATGAAACATTTTATATGGACGCCGCACACGGTTGACGCCGATGGTCTCCACTCGCTACAAATAAAAGTATGAAAACAGATCTGTGGCGGCGTTTTGTGGCTTTCGCTTGTGGCCTATGTGCGGCCAGCCTGTTAAGTTTAAAACTATAATTCAAACAAATTTTGCTATTGCTAAAGAAATTACTCCTCATGATAGACCTCATATACTTATCTGTTATACCTCTCTTTAACACAACATTTTGCTGGAGTAATGAAAACGAATTTCAGTATAAAATCCAAGATCGTTGCTATATTTTTTTCTCTTTATTTATTTATATTTTGAAAACCAACAGCTAATATCCAAAAAAAACATATTAAAGTTATGAAACATAAAGTTAATTACAGGTTTTCACGAATAGCATCAAAACAACACATTCAGCAATCAATGACTGCCTTGGTGGTCCAGTGGGTGTAGTATGCGCCTGCTGTGCACGAGGTTGTGGGTTCGATTCCCGCACGGGGACAAATCTTTGTGTGACCTACAAAGAGTTGTTCTAAGTCTGGATGTAATTTGTGTCCGTTAATTGTATGTTTGTAAAGTCCCCCGCAACACAGAGCTTGTCCTCAAGTGCGGGAGTTGCCTTTAAAAAAAACGGAATATGTCACACCTTGTACAGAAGGTAACCTAGGTACTAAAATCAAAAAAGTTAGGCTTTAATGTTGGCTGCGCACTACAGAGCTTTTGGTATTTAAAGGATCAAAATAGTACTCTTTTCACAATGTATTAAGGTCGCTACTCGTTCGCACAATATATGAATTTTCCAACTTACTATTTCATTAGTGCAAGATATTCTTTTCAGTGCCAAAAGTAGCACCTCAGCTTTAACATACATGACATACATATTATCACTGTACTGACTAGCTTGTTAGTTTAGTGGTTAGTTATACTAACTGCTAAGCCGGTCGTGTATTCGAATTCCACCCAGAGCAAAGCTTTAAGTGATGAGTACAATTATTTGTTATACTAAGAGAGGAATGCACCATACTAGCTAGCAAGCCCATTAGGAAAGGACCTACATCTTACAGAAGACCATAGTCAAATAATTACACACACTGGTGTAGTTGTGTTCCTGTGTGTGAGTACAGGTCTCCAGCGCTCATTTAGGGATGCGTTTTGAAAGAAACGCATCTTTATCCCAGGGGTATCTATATAGGTATATCCCATCATGATGCCCTGGTGTAAAAAAATGGCTTGGCAACATGCTAGTGATACTTCTAGTATTGCAAGCATCCATAGGCTACGGTTTTGCCACCTGTGAAGTATAAAAAATTAAAAATATATATCCGTTCACCGGTTTTGGCATGATTAAGTGACCAACATTCATACATCCAAACATTGCATTTATAATATTAGTATCTATAGATTTGTATGAGTTGTCTGGTAGCCATAATACAAGAGCCTAATTTTTTAGGACAAGTGACACAGAGGCATCTGATCCTTATCAGATGGCCCTGTGTCACTTGTCCCAAGAAATTATCGTGGCAGTGTCACAGGTAGTCATCGGTCACTACCACCAGCAGCCATGGGCAAATGTTGCCTAATAGTGTGGTTCGTCTGTGGGAACACTTACAAAATACTGACGAATACATACATATAATATTAAATTTAAATGTATCAGAAATAAAATATATGTGACGTATTTTTTTTACGTATTGTGCAGATATTTTAAATAGTTAAAAGCAAGCTGTAAACATAGATTTTAACGCCTACGAGCCCATACGCCCTGAAGATTCGACCCGTGAAACATTAACGGGGCGAATCTTGGCCTATGGGTTCGTACCCACGCTTTTAACTATATTTCATAAAAGTAACTTAAACTATCGCGTTGCATGATATTAGATATTTCGGTTATTATTAATACAATCTTGCTTTATTTATCATATAGGCAATCTTAAGATTGCTTCAAGTATACGAGTTCCACCGGCGGCGGTGGTCTAGTAACTTAATATTTTTACACGACTTCAAGGAAGATTTTAGAAAGGTAGGGCACCATACAAGAAAGCAAATCCGACTGGAAAGGTTACCTTACAAAAAATCACACTCGTATAACTACACACAGCGGTGTAGTTGTGTTCCTCTGTGTGTGTACGGGTTTCCAGCGCTCGAATAGGAATTTGTTTTTATCAAAACGTTTTCCTATCCCTGCTGCATTTTAAAACCTGATGAAGAAATTGGGTCGGCAACGCGCATGTGATACCTCTGCTAATGCAAGGCGTCCATCCATAGACAATGGTAACTGTTCACCATCAGGCGGACCGTATGCTTGTTTGCCAGCTAATTAGTATAAAAAACGAGCAATCAATAAACCAGGTGATATTGTATTTTAATCCAAATTTCTTTAAGTGCAAAAAAAAACAATAATATGAAATTCACAAATACATAACAACCCATCATAAATTTATTTTTAATTTGTACTTACAATGTGTTTACTAAGATTCCCACAGTCGAAAGACATACTCAACATCCGTCTTCGATGGTAGTTTAACAATAATAATATATTTAAAGACAACTCACACAACGCCATTTGATCCCAAACTAGGTAGCGCTTACTATGGCAATCAGACAACTGATAAACATACTAAAATATTTCTAAATACTAAATATTAAAGATAAATTACACCCAGAGTTAACCACAATTATTAGTGTAAGGTACTTCGGTGCTGTAGCGTAGTCGTGCACACGACTATCGTGCTACGTCTTCAGATTCAAACTCTTCGGTCGGGTATAATAGAGAAGAGATATGAGTATTGCTTTTGAGAGTTTGTGTTTATTACAAATAATTCTTTTATTAAAATACGTATGCAATCAACAATTCAAAATACAAAATAATTATAAAATTCACCAAATTCCCAAAAACAAAACTCATATCGACCAAAAATGTCACGTTCGCCATTTCGTAACGCAAACGATTTTTAACTGAGACAACTTATTCTTTATAGACAAAATCTTAATCGCAGGGGACTTTACAAACATTCAAAGACACAAATCACACTCAGACTCGAATCAAACATTTATGAATAACATAGAGTTTTTTCCCGTGTGGGAATTAAATCCATGACCTCCGGCTTAGCAGTCAGGATCACTAATTACTAGACCAATAGGCCAGTAAAAAAAATGTAAGCGTGTCAGTACGAAAGGCATATTGTTTATTGAACGTTGTATGTCTAGATTGAGGCAACATATTTCCTATCGCAAAGAAAATCTTACACTCGTTAATACATGAACGAGTTAGAAAATTTTGTAGGACCGATCCTGAATGTTGTGGTAGTATACTTTGTCCGTAAAACGGCGGTGGCCGAGTGGGAAAGTGACTAATTGACTTGCAGACAAGAGGTGCGAGTTCGATCCCGGGTGGCAGTAACAATGTGAATTTCACTTTGTGCCGTTTATATGACATATACTAATTGAATTTAAATGATTCATATGACTGTATATTTTTTTCATTAAATCATTTTCTCCCGGATTAGGTTTGCCAGGGTTACGTTTCAAACATCACTACAGCAAAATCTGTTTTTTCCCTAAGTGTAGCCGCGCACAGGACATACGCGACAACCGCAAAACTCCACCACCGACCTTTTTCTTATAGTTCATATAAAATGTATGAAACAGATGGTCGCCACTCGCTACAAATAAAAGTATGAAAACAGAGCCTCTAGACAAGTGGATAAGCGATAGTTGAATCGAAAAGTCAAAAAAGCAAATGTATGGGATTTGACGTATGTTTACGACATTATATCGTAGACTTACGTCAAATCCCATACATTTTATTTTTTCGATTCGACTATTGCTTATGCCACTTGTCTAGAGGCTCAGATCTGTGGCGGCGTTTTGTGGCTTTCGCTTGTGGCCCATGTGCGGCCAGTCTGTCAACTTTAAAACTATAATTCAAACAAATTTTGCTATTGCTAAAGAAATTACTCCTCATGATAGACTAATATATCTGTTATACCTCTCTTTAACTCAACATTTTGCTGGAGTAATGAAAACGAATTTCAGTATGAAATCCAAGATCGTTGCTATATTTTTTTCTCTTTATTTATTTATATTTTGAAAACCAACAGCTAATATCCAAAAAAAACATATTAAAGTTATGAAACATAAAGTTAATTACAGGTTTTCACGAATAGCATCAAAACAACACATTCAGCAATCAATGACTGCCTTGGTGGTCCAGTGGGTGTACTATGCGCCTGCTGTGCACGAGGTTGTGGGTTCGATTCCCGCACGGGGACAAATCTTTGTGTGACCTACAAAGAGTTGTTCTAAGTCTGGATGTAATTTGTGTCCGTTAATTGTATGTTTGTAAAGTCCCCCGCAACACAGAGCTTGTCCTCAAGTGCGGGAGTTGCCTTTAAAAAAAAACGGAATATGTCACACCTTGTACAGAAGGTAACCTAGGTACTAAAATCAAAAAAGTTAAGCTTTAATGTTGGCTGCGCACTACAGAGCTTTTGGTATTTAAAGGATCAAAATAGTACTCTTTTCACAATGTATTAAGGTCGCTACTCGTTCGCACAATATATGAATTTTCCAACTTACTATTTAATTAGTGCAAGATATTCTTTTCAGTGCCAAAAGTAGCACCTCAGCTTTAACATACATGACATACATACATATTATCACTGTACTGACTAGCTTGTTAGTTTAGTGGTTAGTTATACTAACTGCTAAGCCGGTCGTGTATTCGAATTCCACCTCGAGCAAAGCTTTAAGTGATGAGTACAATTATTTGTTATACTAAGAGAGGAATGCACCATACTAGCTAGCAAGCCCATTGGGAAAGGACCTACACCTTACAGAAGACCATAGTCAAATAATTACACACACTGGTGTAGTTGTGTCTGTGTGTGAGTACAGGTCTCCAGCGCTCATTTAGGGATGCGTTTTGAAAGAAACGCATCTCTATCCCAGGGGTATCTATATAGGTATATCCCATCATAATGCCCTGGTGTAAAAAAATGGCTTGGCAACATGCTAGTGATACTTCTAGTATTGCAGGCATCCATAGGCTACGGTTTTGCCACCTGCGAAGTATAAAAAATTAAAAATATATATCCGTTCACCTGTTTTGGCATGATTAAGTGACCAACATTCATACATCCAAACATTGCATTTATAATATTAGTATCTATAGATTTGTATGAGTTGTCTGGTAGCCATAATACAAGAGCCTAATTTTTTAGGACAAGTGACACAGAGGCATCTGATCCTTATCAGATGGCCCTGTGTCACTTGTCCCAAGAAATTATCGTGGCAGTGTCACAGGTAGTCATCGGTCACTACCACCAGCAGCCATGGGCAAATGTTGCCTAATAGTGTGGTTCGTCTGTGGGAACACTTACAAAATACTGACGAATACATACATATAATATTAAATTTAAATGTATCAGAAATAAAATATATGTGACGTATTTTTTTTACGTATTGTGCAGATATTTTAAATAGTTAAAAGCAAGCTGTAAACATAGATTTTAACGCCTACGAGCCCATACGCCCTGAAGATTCGACCCGTGAAACATTAACGGGGCGAATCTTGGCCTATGGGTTCGTACCCAATTTAACGCAATTACGCGCTATGCTATTATTCTTTCTTTAACACAATCGAAAATCCTATAGAGCAGTGTTCCGCAAAATCGGAAAAATAAATTTATCTATATAATTAAAGTTATGGAAAAAAATATAAAAATGCAATAAAGTTTAGGTTTGTTGACTAATAACAAAATATTACCTACATTATTTGTTTGTTGTATACTTATTTAAAAATCCATTTTTTATTTATGTCACCGATTTTCTAGATGTGTCTTGAAGAATAAATGTTTGTGGAACACTGCTTTACAGAGATTTTAAGGATCAGCATAACAGATCGAATGGCGAAGGAGTTTCTAATCTAATTAATATACATATATGTGTAATAAAGTATTTCAGCCTCTAGTTGCATATAGGCACAAAGCATTTGAGGAAAACTATTTGAGGCACTCATAGCCAGATGCACTCGCTGTTCGATTAACGATCAACGGGCTAAGATATGAAGCGCGATGACCCTACAGATGGATAACCACATAATGGTATTTCATCTGAGCGTCTTCGTTCTTCGCAGGGTACGCCGACTATTAACAGTCGTTAGATCACGCCAGAGGCCTAAATATGGCCGATCTAAATAACTCATTCACCAGGTTGGCCACTAACCAAACCTAATTATCGAAATATATCTTTTGCTGCGCTGGGCTCCAACGGTGATATATGACTATTACTATAATATTATTAGACAATCTATTGTATTAACATAACACAGTGTAGCAACGCCTTGCAGCATTAAATTTGGTTTAACAATGTATCTTTGTTGATTGATTAATATTTAATCCTAATATTTCTTTCTAGTATGTCATTGCGTTGCTATATTTTGTACTAATGTGGGTAAATATGGGCCGTAATATAATGTTAATTTTGCCTTCTACACTTTACACAAATACTTAACACAATACTATATTATTGCTATTTAAGTAACCCCAGGTATAAGTAGTTATTATATGCATTAATACACATAAAACACAAGCTATTTTTTTTATTAAAATAGGTATTTTATCTAATAAGATATATAATTGAAGCGTACTGTAACTTACTAATTTTGTATGAACTAATAATAGAGAAATATGCACAGAATGTATGGTATTAAAATCAATAACCGAGTAGTAACTAAGTAAGTTTTACTGTATTTTACCTAATAAAAACAGCAAAAACAATGAAAATTGACAGTGCAATGATATCCACAGTGTTGTCTTTTTTATACTACATCTGAATTTATTTATATGATATTAATGCTAACACGTATTTAAGTAAAAAAGAACATACATTTAAGCTCGTTTAAAATTTTCAGACACACACTCTGAAAGCTCATTGAAGAAAGTAGAAGATCAGAATATAGATGGTATTTTAATACTTGACGACACTAAAAATACAAATATTGACATTAATGTTACACTTGAATGCACACAAACAAAAGTATTACAATTTGTTGAAACTTCTGTATCGTTACAATCTCCTCATACAGATGAATCATTTGAAAATGATGTAATAATAGTTGCTGCTGCTACAGCAGACAATATTGTAGGGGAAATCAAAGCAGATCTTAATACAGAGCAAGCTGTCATCGAATCTTTACAGCCTATAATGACACATTCTGAAACACAAATCGAAAATATCATGAATAAAACTACCGCTGAGTTTGAAATTAATGTGACTGATGAAAATGAAATATCAACTCAAGATAATCTCGCAATATTTGAAAATAAACCAAAAGAAATTCCTCAAAACTTTGCCGAGGAAAAATGCATGGGTGTAGATGATAATGTGTCAGTAAGTCAATCCTCTGAGCCTGTTATTTTAGAGTCTGTATCACGTAGTAATGAGATACAGTCATTAGCAACTTCTAGTGATATTGTGTCAGAAAATATTGCTACCGAAGAAGCTAGGTTGGGTCTTATAAGTAGTAAAGTAGTTTCCGAAACACTCGCGATAGAATCTACAACACCCATTGCAGAAATTGATACTGCAAATATCACTACGTCGGTTATTGAATTTTCTGAAGGAATAACCTTGACCCAAGAAAATCCTGTAATTTTAGAAAATATTATTGAAGGAATCCCTATAAATATTACAACAGAAAAAAACATCTCTAATCCTGTAGTTCAACAATCTATCACATACATTACTACTGAAAATATATTTGGTGTAATAGGACCAAATGAAATAACGAGCGAAGACTCTATCGAAATGAGATATGTACCTGAAAATCTTGAAAATGATATCTTAGTATCCGAAATTCCTCCAGAATATATAACAACAGAGTCAATAGAGACATTATATAATGAATCTTCAATTTTAGCGTCATCTAATGCAAACAGTTCAATTCTTATACAATATATAGATGAAAATAAGCAAAATGCCGTACCTAGTTGTGAACCGTTGCATTTAAGCAATACCGCCGTTCCTGAAAGTTCATCACATATAATTTTAGAGTCAGTAATACAAACTGAACACAGAGAATTGGAATTTGCTGAACCTAAACTTAAAAATGAAGACAATCGGTACCAGAATGCAAATATTAATACTGAACTTTTAATAACAGGTATTTTAGAAATAGGTAATAGTGCGTCTCAAATACTTTTAGAATCAGTGACACCGGTAGAAGAAAAGACACCAACATTTGCTGAGTCTATAATTTCTGATATTTTGGATAATTCTGCAGAGTCTAAAAATATTTACGAAAATAATATGGATACGGTTCTAGAATCCGTGCTTTCTATTGAAGAAAAAGCGTCTGAAAGTATGGAAATTTCACCAGATGTAACTTCAGTTTCAGTTGTGATTACATTTGACAAAGAAGAAACACTGCATCAGAATGTGGAAGCAAGCAATGAATTAGTTGATAATCATTCTATTCAAATCAGTGAGACCGCTTTACCCATTATTTTAGAGTCAGTCACACCTGTGAATGAAAATATATTTGAATTTGCAAACACCAGCATTTCTGATAGTCAAAGTGTAGATATGATTACTAGTCAAGAATATGAAACCATTGTATTAGATTCAGTAGCTCCTTATAAGGATATAGTTGTTAATGAAGAAGCTAAACTAGACCCAAACGAATTTGTAGCTTTAAGTCAAATCTCACAACCATTGATATTAGAATCGATCACATCGAATATTGAAACACAGCTATCCGAGTTGAATTGTCTAATAGCTAACAATGTAGATGTAGAAAATAACGTAGAAGAAAAAATAGCAGTATTTTTAAGTAATGAACCAGTAATTTTAGAGAATGTTTTGAATATGCCTGTAGATGTAGAACAAAATCTTCTAGGAGATTTAGACATAAATATTGACACATTTACTACTAAAGCCAGTGAATTAATTGCACCTGACACATTTGACATTATTGAAGGTATCCAACCATTTATAGCTGACAAACAAGACATAGAGGTTAATTTTAAAACAGAAAAAATAGCAGCAGTTCAAACGCAAACTATATTATTAGAGCAAGTTGAAGATAACGTCAAAAGAGCTTCTGAGAATGTAGAACCTTTGTCTTACGAGAAAATTGCTCTTAATGAAGACGGTACAGTTATTTTGGAGCAAATTATCCAAATTAAAGACGAAAGGGATATTGAAACAATATCTGATATTAATGAGAATATAGAAATACCTGTAAGACTTGCGCTAGTTCCGTGTGAGGTCTTGGAACCTGTTATTTTAGAATCTTACACCCCTGTGAAAGAACAAATGCTAACATATCATGATACCTTAGAATCACCTTATATTCAAGAAGTACAGGCTGATTTATTTAAAAATATGTCAAATGAGAATGCCAAATCTGCATTCGAATGTTTGCAGCCTATTTTATTGGAGACAGTGGCTACCATTGAAGATCAAAGAGTCCAGACAATACAGACTTTTGAAGAGTTTAATGTACCTGGACAGCTGGTTTCTAATCAAGTCATTGATTTAATGCTTGAGCAAGTTAAACCGCAAGAAAAAGAGGCTATTCAAATAACGGAATACGTAGAAAAATACGCTGTATGTGAAAACATTCCGCCTACAATATTAGAGCAAAAAAAAATGGTAGAAAATGTAACTAAAAATGAGGAACAGGCACATAAGCACATGGAAAGTGATAACAATATGGAATATTCCATATTAAGTATTCAAACTACTACAGTGATAGAAAACGAAGCAGAAAAGTTACAAGCATGTCAAGAATCTAAATTGCATGTTTTGAAAGATTCACTATCTAATGACTTACAAACGAAAGCCGTCGAAATGGAAATTGATAGTGACCTAATTTCAGTTGATAAAACTGAGCCCGTCGTTATGAAAACGTTAACACCTATTGAAGAAAAGACACACCAACTAAGGCATGCCATCAACCAAATTGATAATATGCAAGATCACATATCAATAAGTTTGAAAGAAGATAACGGTAAAAAGACAAGTTATAGTTATGCGTTGCGCATTATTAATCATACTTATTTTATCATTTTTCTTTCTAATATTGTCTGAAACATTTTGCGTTTAATATTGTGCGCCTTTTTACGTCCATTTTGTAGTAGCCAATTTAATATGCGTACATAATTATTTCTTAATAATAATCTGTTATTAGACTTAATAAATAGCTTTTTATGCAATAAGTGATACGATTGAAAACTTACTACACAGTAGAAATATCACCTTTGAAATTATGCTAGTCGAATTTAACACACACGTTTACGCATACACATACGAAACACACAACACACACGCTTAGAACTAATATTTTTTCGCAGCGGCTGTATGTCAGCTTTCTGTGTCATCAAAAATTATTGCCAACATTTAATTACATTTTATTTATTTCTAGAACATGGAAGTCTTATTGAGCACATTAACGCACTTTTGTCGAGTCAAACATCGGATTTACTTGAAGAAATATCAATACAGTCTCAAGCTGATGAAGTTAAAGAGACATTAGAGCTAGCTAAACTGTTGAAGGAGAGTATGGAAGTTACTGGAATTAATGAAACGGATACGCTAGAAGCAGCTAAAGTGGAACAAATTCAGCTAGCGCTGAAACTGCATGACGCGGTATCTGTCTTACATACTAAAGCCCTAGAAAGCACAGAGGAGGTGGTGACAAATCCTGATAACTTGCAACGTGTGTCCGAGATAATCACAAATTTGCAAGCAGATTTACAGACTGCTATTGTGATGGGCATGCCTCTAGTAATTAAATCAGAAGAAATCGGTAAGTTTATGAAAATATTTATTTAATTGTTTTAAGTATACCTACGAGAAAAATGTATCAAGAAAATATTATAAAAAAAATATTACAAGTGAAAGTACTTAGGTATGTACATAGATTAGCTAAATTTTGCACTATGAATATACTTTACTAGCTGATGTAGCCTATTCGCTATTCCAGACTATAATTTATCTCTATGCCAAATTTTATCCAGATCCGTTAAGTCGTTTTTACGTGAAAGAGTAACAAACATCCATACATACATCCATCCATCCTTAGAAACTTCCACAAATTATAATATTAGGTACTAGGGGTCGCCCGCGACTTCGTCCACTCCGCATGGTAATTTGGAATATTTGCCCCGATTTTGCAACATATCTCACTACTGCTCCGCTCCTATTGATCATAGCGTGGTGTTATATAAGCCTATAGCCTTCCTGGATAAATGCACTATTCAACAAAAAAATCCTAATCAAACCAGTACTTTCTGAGATTAGCGCGTTCAACCAAACAAACAACACACTTTTCCGCTTTTTGTATAGATTATACATGCATATTTTATTTCCATGAAATGAAGATGGCGGGTCTTTAGTTTGAGAATATAGAATCTACATTTTGAACAAGGTACTCATATTACTTACGTCTAAACCTATAAATAATAATAATCACTATAACAAATCTTATTTTATAGACGATCTAACACCTGGTCAGTTGACAATCTTACTTTAAAATAATAATATATAAACGAAATTACGTTTTTCGTTTCATAGCCCACAGCAAAATGTTCGTCGACGAAACAGTACTACGAGTTTGAATCTCACTTGCTCGTTTAATAGAACGACAGCGTATTTCGATCTAGTTGTACTCATTCACGCTGCGGGAACTCGATCGTTTCGCGGTTTTCACCAACGGACTGTTGGTAGGGGTCGAACTCAGTGACACAGTGACCCGTAAAAGTTTCGTGTTTATAGCTACGAGTAGGTGTATTCTTCCAAGCGCCTGCATTCACGTATTGGACTCAGGTTCCAATTCAATGTTAATATAATTAATAATGGAATATCTTCACATAGGTACATTTATTAATTAGTAGAGAGGCCAATTGTAAAAAAGTCGCTTATTTACGATTTTCGTAGGACTGAAAAGGTTTATAACGACAAGTGGTATCGATGGAATCGGCATGGTCTGCTGATACTCAAACTGCTTGTTGTCGCTTTCTAAAGTGGTGGAGGGGGTAGCTATGACGTCATTTGTGACGTCACTCCTGGTTTTAGATTTTGTCGATTATTTCAGGAACCATTCATCCGATTTAAACAATATGGGTATCAAATAACAGGTAATTAAATTTCTAACAAAACATGCAAAGCATCTTTTATTGTAGGTATTATATTTTAAAGATATTTTTATAAATGTAACTTTTTTGCCGTTTTTTTTCTGAACACGAAATGTTTGGTGCGCAATATACCTCATCAATATCAATATTAGACCAACACTTGGGCAGTAAAAAATTAGCTACATTATCGTAGTATACAAAAAACTTTGAATTTTGTAAATTACTGTAAAAACAACGAAATTATGACGAAATTAAACGCCGCCATGCCGGGCCCAAAGACGCGTGCCGGCGCGTTGTTTCAGCGTCAGTCGCTTACAAGCGATGATTTTGTTGATACGTACCGTACGTACATGCATTTGTCTAATCATTGCCATGTGTTAATGTAAATTTCAGTAATTCATGGATATATGAAGTGAAGTTAGTTGATTTTATATTTTTTATTAAAAATCTGCATTACAGACAAAGTAGGTACGATAACCTAAGGAGAACAATTTGTAGATATGGTTAAGAAGCGAAATGGGTCTAATTTTTATTACTATGTGGTTTTTAAAGAAAAGAACCACCACTCTTCTGGTCCATTTTTTTATACAACTACGGTGGCAAACAAGCGTAAGGTAAGCAGTTATCGTAGCTTAAGGGCGCTTGCAATGCGAAAAGTATCACTAGCGTGTTGCTGACCCAAAATTAAGCAGGGTTTCATAATGCAATTTCCCTGGCATAGGAAAATGTTCGTTAAAACGATAGTATAGTCGACGAAACGATAGGAACACAACTACACCGCTGTGTGAAGTCATTTAGTTATGGTCTTCTGTAAGGTATAGGTCCTTCCCCAGTTGGGCTTGCTCACTAGTATGATGCTCTACTCCTCTTATCCATATCTTCCATACTTTAGACTAGGTTCATTCGCCATTAAGGAATTAAAAAGCTTCTGAAAGACTTGAAATACCGGTTTCTCATTTTGAGCTATACCTTCATAAATTGAGAGTTTGAGCTAAGATATTTTTTATAAAAGCTTTACTACAACCAATTAAACTGCCAACCCGTCATTTGAAGGTTGAGGAGGTTGATCCCAGTGTCGCTAAGTTTCTTACGGGTCATGGTAACTTTCGGAGCAAGTTATAGGTACTCATTTAAGCTAGTTAATTCGCCGAACTGTTAAAGCTCAACACCTGGCTCCGATCAGGAGCAGTCTGCTCATCACATACTCTGGGAGTGTAGTCTTTGGCATAATGATCGTACTATTATTTTGAACAGCTTACATGTATCATCTGGAGCGGCCTACTATGGGGGTTTACTCTCATCTGGAGGGAATTTCCGTGCATTTAAACGTTTAGTAGTCCACGGGACGCACGAGTGTCAAAACTCGGTGTATCAGTTGGTTACTCCGCTGTTTATCCTGGCTCACAGGAGTCACAGCGGTGGGCATGTGGGTGGGATTGTCCCGAAAACCCGTCACTTATATATGGTTTTCTAGGCATTAAAAGGGATTGTACCTAGACTTCATCAACCGACTTTTTTAAGGTCTAGTTAATATTTAGTGTGCCTCCTACCCCATTGATAACAGATACATCACCATAATATTTGCTTGTTCAATGACAGGATAAAGTCGCTCGTGGCTTCGAATTCATGAAATAAAGGTTTTTTTCATTAAATTCAAAAATTTTCCATAAAGTCTGCTAATCTTTGTCTCCTACATATCAATTTGTGAATAATTAATAATTCGCGGTAGTTTAGGTTATGTTACTTTAATTTTAATAATTATTCATATAAAGTAAATATACTTTATTTACCGTATTGTATAGTTATATTAGCCAATATATTCGTGAATTCGTCAACGTGAATTCAGTGAATACCTGTTGGTGTTTAAGCACAAGATACGCCACCCTAGTCGACACATTTTCGATGGTCTTGGCGTTACTTGCTTATTTATATGTATTACTAAAGAGCATACGGATCCCGCCTGATGGAAAGGAGTCGTTTATGATGGACTTGTGGACGATAAACCCGATATCACCTAGGGACAGTTGTCCTCCCGGTAGTAGAACAAGATTCAAGTAGTATCGAGTCCTGCTCAAGGACTTCAGATAGTCCAACTATATTCTACTCTAGTTTTTCTCCCAACTCAATCTTTTTTTTCAGATCACAACGTGCGTGCGTTGTATATCACTAGGGCCAGTCCTTGTTGGGGATGGTAGCCGGTTCTCTGTCGAGGATTTTTAATATTCCTTGCCCCGCCGTACCCTTGATCGCTACCGTAGCTAGGATTAGCGGGGCTTTTTTTTTTTTTTTTTATATTCTTATATTTATTTTGGGGTTTTTATCATACAAGATATGTCAACCCCATCGTACCTTTAAAATATACAAAAACAATTTATATAGAGTTATTGATGCAGACTTTCACTAAGTTGTACAATTTTTTTGCCGCTTCCAAAGTTGGTTCTGATAGAACAGATTGCATGAAACCCGTGTCATAATTACTAAATTTAAATTCACTCATAAATAACTGCCTTTCATTTCTGTTTCGTACACAATCCATCAGCAAATGTTGTACATCCTCAACCTGATTACATTCTCTGCAGTTTGGAGAATCAACTTTATTCATAAGGTATGCAAACTTTGCTGATGGATAGTGTCCGGAACGAAGTCGTAAAATTAATTTAACATATTCCCTACTTAAACTAACATTATCAAACCAGGGTACTTGAGTAGGCTCACTTTGTATGGTCCTATACCAGATTCCTTTACGCTGAGAAATGCTAACAAAATGCTGTTTCCAGAGATCATAACACTTCAGTTTAAATTTTGGTATTAGTTCCCAGTAGTCAGGCAAATAATTAAATAATGTTCCATTTTCAGCCGCTAGTCTAGAAATACGGTCAGCCTGCTCATTACCTCGCAGACCAATATGAGCTGGAACCCATTGCAATCTAAATTCCATGTTATTATTATTAGATAATACAATACTTTGTAGAATCTCATATGCTATCGATGTACCTCTGAAACCAGAGGCGCATCGAGCAATATGTTGAAGTGCGCTTTTACTGTCAGAAAAAATAACTACATTTGTTAAATTTTGTTTACGACTGTATATAATTGCTTGATAAATTGCAATGAGCTCCAGTGTCATTATTGAGATCTTACAGTTAATCTTAAAACCATAGCCATTCCCCAAATTTTGATCAAAAACCCCTGCTCCCAGACCCATAGTGCCCTTTGACCCATCAGTAAAAATTTTATGAAAGCCACAATATATGGAGTTTAATTCAGAAACAACCTCACAAAGTAATGTATTTGAATTGTAATTAGACTTAGACATTTTAACACAATTAAGATCAACTCTGATGACATTTTTCATTTGAATATTTGTGATCCATGTTTCTAAACTAAACATTTTGGGAATATCAGTCGTTACAAAAGTTTCATGTTTTACATTATTAAAAATTTTAACTAATAAAGGTTTATTTTTATTTTCCCAATATCTAAGAGTACAAAGGGAACTCAGATCTGATATTAAATTTACAGTTACATTGTTTGACCAAGACATAATTTTTAAACTATATTTATATGCCAAATACTCTCTTCTTAGATATAAAGGGGGAAGACTTAAATCTGACTCCATGACATGAATCGGGGAACTTTTTATATATCCACCTATTATTCTCAAAGCTTGATTTTGTAGCTTGTCCAATTTTGAAAGATGAGTTTTTGCGGTACAGTCATAAATAAAGCAACCATAGTCGATTCTACTTCGAATCAGAGAAATATACAGTCTTCGTATATGTTTTGTATGTATACCCCATGAGCTACCAGTCAGAACTTTTAGTAGGTTTAAAAACCTTGCACATTTACTAACCGTTTCATTCACATGTCTACCCCAACGCAGGCTCCTGTCTAACCACATACCGAGGTATTTAATGCATTCTGAGAATACTATTGGTTGTTGATGTATTTTTATCAAAGGCAGTATTCTACGTCTTCCCCTGCTATACACACAAAAAGAACATTTATTAGGCGACAATTCCAAGCCAAGCTTGTCCAACAACACAACAATCGAATCCAATGCATTTTGTACATACATTTCACATTTCACTAAGTCTTTATCTCTAACATACAAAACAAAATCATCGGCATATTGGGATACTATTACATTGAGTGGTGTTTGACACAGACTATACGTTATTAGATTAAATATTAACGGCGACAAAGGATCACCCTGGGCCAATCCCCTATTGGTCCATCTGGTGGTTATTGTATCACTATTATCAGATTTAATTTTTAAATATCTTTCATTCAAAAAATTCCAAACGTAGGTACAAACTTTTTTACCAATTTTTAGTTTATCTAAGATATTTATTGCAACATCAATCGAGACATTATTATAGGCGTCTTTTATATCCAGGAAACATGCCAAGGTAGGTATATTTTTAGAGAAACCAATTTGTATGTAAGTAACTAGACGAGTCAATGAATCTAGACATGACAACGATTTTCTAAAGCCAACAGTGTATTTTGATAATATTTTTTGTTTTTCAACATACCACTCTAAGCGTTTTACTAACATTAAATGAAAGATCTTACAAAGACATGACATTAGGGATATGGGCCTTAATTTGGATTCAACATTATTACTACTAGATTTAGGTATTGGGATTACTTGAATAGAACGCCATTGACTTGGAATAATACTAAATTTATATATGTTGTTATATATATTAAGTAAATAAGCTTTAACAGAGTCTGGTAGATTAAAAATCATTGAATATGATATACCATCTTGGCCTGGTGCTGAATCCTTCTTTTTTAAACAGTTTTCAAGTTCCTGGATATTAAAATCACCTTCCAAAAGTTCATTTCTAGAGCTAAATAAAGGAAATTGATTGGAAACGTAATCAGGGGTCAGTGTTCGCAACAATTCCCTTTGCTTCTCAATTGAAGGATAAGTTCTAGCACTATTAAAGCCCTTTATCCACCGCATACGGTGCCACATTTCAGATGTAGAAGTAACTTGATCAATGGAGTCACAAAATCTTTGCCAACCTACGGACTTTGCCCTTTTAATTAACTTTTGTGATTCTTTAGTTTTTTCTTCTAATTTAGTTAGGTTGTCAGGTGTTGGGTTGCGCCTAAAATTAGATAAACATAATCTGCGCTCTGCTACTACTCTGGACAACTCGGGACTCCAATATTCTTTTGGTTTAAATTTATTAGCTGGTTGACAACAAATTTTAATAAATGGTATATGTCTGTCAGCGGCTTTATTAATTTGAAGTAATAAATAATTATACATTTGTTGAATATTGCTACTAGAATGGTTAAAATTTTGTATGAGGGAACTGCGATATTCCCGCCAGTTAGCATTTTTGAAATTTCTTTTTCTATTAACTGTAAGATATCGAGGTATATTGATTGAAATTTTAATTATAATGTGATCGCTGCCGAGGTTTTCATTGAAAACCTGCCATTCAAATTTTATAGCGATGTCCGTAGATGCGAATGAGATATCAGGTGACGTTTTTTGTAAAGTCCCATTAACCAATTTAATCCGTGTTGCGGCACAATTATTAAGTGATATAAATGAGTTTTCCAGAGCCGAATCTAATATTTGAGTACCACGTGAATCAGTTTTTACAGACCAGTTAGTGTGATGGGCGTTAAAATCACCCGCTATCAACGTATTTTTAGAATAAAAAGAAAACACTTGATCCCAATCTGAAGACCGTGTCCGAACGGAAGATGGGCAATAAATAGCAACTACATTTTCTAAATCTTTACAATTTAACAGTTTTACGCTAACAATCTCTATGCCTGTATTTGTGGCTCGAAAATAATTAATGTGAGACCTAATCGAATGGTGGACTAAAATAGCAACTCCCCCATAGGAATCCCATCTATCTGACCGATAAATATTGTAACCACTAACATTATGTATATGATATGTACATATTAGATTAAATAGGTTTTATATCTTTTAAATTGTAAGTACTTATACCCATCGATTTTATATATCATTCCAAAAACGACTTTATTAGAGAAATAAAAGAAACAAATACTTACGATCGTGTACTTACTTAGTATTTTCTGCACATTTATGATCACTTGGTGGAAAGAGCCGATAGTGCGGCCACCTGTCGCTCTGACTTCCCAATTCTGTCACCGTCGAGATGTACCTAGTGATAACATTTCCCATCACACTTTACAGGCTTTGGACTGACAGAATGGGTAAATAGTTCCAATGCATTTGGTGGCTTAATAAATAATAGGTTTAATAGAGTAAGGCAATACAAGTAGCACTTTCAGTACATTTACCCATTCCGGCGTGTTTAAAAATGTTAATCAGAGTTCTTCTTCTTCGTGTCGTGTTCAGTTGCTGCGCAGAGGTCACTCAGAGTGCAGGTGGTAGGGTCCAAAGAGTAGTACAGGAGGTGAGACATTGTTGGCGGGTCCGTACCGCAATCGCACCCTGTAGTTTTGTATCTGCATCTTCTCAGTTGAGTCCGCAGTCGGTTGAACTATTTACACTAAATCCTTACCGTTAATGCTTAAAAAAACAAATCAAATGTTAACTCTTTTATCATCTCGTTTCCTTTGTTTCCAATATGTATTGGTGGTTATCTATACTACTATTAATTAAATGCGTAGGTTAGATAGATATATGGATGTTTGTAACTCAATCACGCCAATCACATCATCATGTGAACATTGTTTTTTTATACTACTTAGGTGGCAAACAAGCATACGACCCGCCTGATGTTAAGCAGTTATCGTAGCCTATTGACGCTTGCAATACCGAAAGTATCACTTGCGTGTTGCCAACCCATTTTTTGCACCAGGGCTTTATGATGAGAGTATCCCTGGGATAGGAATACGTTTCTTTCAGAACGCATCCTTCAATGAGCGCTGGAGACCTGTACTCACAGGAACACAACTACACCACTGTGTGTAGTTTTCTGTAACGTGGAGGTCCCCCAGTCGGGCTTGCTCGCTAGTATAGTGCCATACTACCGTTATTAATGAGGTCCCCTTTTTGTTGATGGGAATAGATTTGACATAGTATAACCTCTTAAAGGAAAATTTCAAGTTACTAATCAAACTGTAATACATAATATTCATAATGTAAATATTTTACAGCAAAGCTGCCAGATACTGATGAAAACTCAATGAAACAACTGGAACTATTACTTCAAGAAGTGACCGATAAAATTAATGTTGCGACCGTTAGAAACGCAGATGACACAGAGTCTCTGAAAGACGCATTGGATGAAGTACAAACGGTAATAATAAAATTAAAACGGGATTACGATGGAGCTGTCAATGACACTCTCAATGAAACTCTTGAAGACTTAGAGTGCAGTGTGAGGAGTGTTCAGCTCCAGATTAATGAAGACAGTCCCCCTGAATTACTGAAGGAAGCTTGTGCTTCGCTACAACTACTAGTCAACAATATGAGTGAAACTCAAGAAGTTTGCGTCACTGAATTAAAGACAGTTGTGATTAACAATGACAACATTCTTGAAAAGTGTTCCACTGAGGCCAGTGAAACCGTTAAACTGTTGGATTTAGCTTCAAAGATTAAAGTGAAGGATGGTGATTTATCTAGTATTATTAATGGTCTTACCATACTTAAAAACACAATCAAAGCTCTTAAATTAAGTTTTACAGGTAATGGTGACAGTTTAATTGAGAAAGGCATCGATATTATACAAAATTTAGATCTTTTGGAAGAAAAAGTATTTGGCTTGGAAAAAGAACTGTCAGAAGTTAGTATCAATGTAGATACAAAAGACAGCATTCTTACAGCTGTCAATTCTGTTTATGGCAGTATCTCTAACATGCGAGGCACTATATCGAGCGTGCAAAAAAGATTCATGTTTGAGAATTATGGCAAACCATCCGAAGCTGTCTTACGCTCAATAAAAAATATTTCAAGTATTTCCGAGACTGATGAAAAAGAGAAACTAAGTTGGAAGAATTTCGCCAAATCTCTACGCAAAGTACATAATCATTTCGAGGATATTAAATTTTATATAAACTTCGACAAAACTGCTAGATTACCAAGTGACGCTGCATTTACTAAAATAATACTTGAAGAACTAAAATCCAATATTGGTGAAATTTTAGTACCTCAAGCTTCGATATTAGGTCCAGAAGTAATTACGAAGGTAAACATCTTATTAGGATGTGTTAATAAAAGTCTATTAAGCATTGAATCAAGTGTTACCCTAGAAGTCAAAAAGAAAATTCCCATGTTCAAGGAACTGTCCACTCAACTATTCAGTGTTACTGAATATGTTAAATCAGAAATAGAAAAACACACCAAAGATCTCGGAGAAGGTATATTAGAAGAAAAAGTGCTACTTATTCCACAGGTCATAATACCAGAGCAATTGAGTACAGAAGACAACGAAACAATATTACTAGAAATTCCATTAGTTTCTCGTGACACAGCGGAAGAAGAAATACAGAAAGATACATTAAGTGATATTTCTCGAATTATAAAGGAAACAACCCAGATTTTCGAACACAAACCCATTGAAGAAACATCTAGCAGTAAAACCGTAACAAAGGCGATTGTACAAGGGACAATAGAGCAAGATGAAGTCGTTGATCTAACTCGTAAAGTAGTGCAGATACAAGAAACTAGTACTGAATCACAGATAGAACAAATAGCTTCGGACTTAGTGTCTGAAATAGCTTCAGAAGCAATAGCTCAGATACAGACTTCAGAAGTAATTACTACACTGGAACAAGAGATGCAAGAAGCAGTTTTAGATTCGACTGAAACTGAATCTGAAATAAATAAATCTCAGGTGCAGACTATAGAAGTAATTACTACCGTGGAACAACAGGGGATGCAAGAAGCCGTTTTAGATTCGGCTGAAACTGAATCTCAAATAAATAAAGCTCAGGTGCAGACTATGGAAGTAATTACTACAGTGGAACAACAAGGGATGCAAGAAGCAGTTTTAGATTCGACTGAACCTGAATCTCAAATAAATAAAGCTCAGGTGCAGACTATGGAAGTAATTACTACAGTGGAACAACAAGGGATGCAAGGAGAAGTTTTAGATTCGACTAAAACTGAATCCGAAATAAATAAAGCTCAGGTGCAGACTATGGAAGTAATTACTACAGAGGAACAACAAGGTATGCTAGAAGCAGTTTCAGATTCGACTGAAACTGCATCTGAAATAAATAAAGCTCAGGTGGAGACTATGGAAGTAATTACTATAGTGGAACAACAAGGTATGCAAGAAGCAGTTTCAGATTCGACTGAAACTGAATCTGAAATAAATAAAGCTCAGGTGGAGACTATGGAAGTACTTACTACAGTGGAACGACAAGGTATGCAAGAAGCAGTTTCAGATTCAACTGAATCTGAAATAAATAAAGCTCAGGTGCAAACAATAGGAGAAATTACTACACTGGAACAACAAGAAATGCAAGAAGCAGTTTCAGATTCGACTGAGACTGAAATAAATAAAACAGCCCAAGTGGTATTGATTATGAAAAACAAAGATCAGATAAATCAAGTTACGGTAGATGAACAACAAGCTAGTACTTCCAAATTTACTATGGCAGAGGAAATTATTGGCAAGTCAGCGGGTGAAACTACTAATGAGGACAATCTTGAAAAAACAATAGAGGTATCTGATAAAACTGAATCTGAGAAATCAATAAAACTTCAATCCACAGAAACGATAGAAACACACCAGCCAACAGTACTAGAAATAAAAGATGTGTCGAGCGATATTTTAACTCCTAAAATCTCAGAACAAGGAAACGAATCTGAAGTAGTAGTAGTAATACAGGAAGTATCAGAAGAATTGTCAGATGTGACCAAAAGAGATATTGAAACTCTAGAAAAACAGAAAGATGAAAAATCTATTCATATATCCTCCGTAAACGATGACCGGGGGGCAATGCACCATGGTGAGCAAACATCTGATTTGGAAAACACTGACATACAGACTATTGCAACGGATGAAAAGGCAGATGGCGTTAAAGAAAAGGCAACAGTAAGCATTTCTGATGAAGAACAAGCTAATAAATTGTTAGATCAGAAATATCTTAGCAGGAAAAAAGATGCAGAAGAATCCGATCAAAAAGATAAATTGGAACAGGAATCAGTTGTTACAATAGAAGAAAAAGAAGCTCAATTGAAAATGGAGCAAGAAGTGTTTAAGGTATGTTGTATTTACTGCCATGGAAGATGGGTAGGTTTCTTTGGTATGGGACGCAAAATGTGTCAACACCCTTACGCCATCCCATCTTCCAAGTACGGCAGGTTGTGCTGGTACTGTGGGGTGCAAGGGCTCGTAGTCTTTTTAAAGATTTGGTGAAGCATTTAATCGTGACCAGAAGGCAGGCTCAAAGAATAAGCATTGCCATTCAACGTGGCAATGCTGCCAGTCTTCTGAGCACGTTTCCAGCAGACGTCTATGCGGACGAATTTTATGACGCCTACCTCCCTCTTTTTATATAATTATTATTAATAAGTGTAATAGCAACCCATATAATGTCCCACTGCTGGGCACGGGTCTCCTCTTCTCTATCAAGAGAGAGAGAGAGGGTTTAGGCCTTAATTCACACACGCTGGCCTCGGGTTGGTGAATCAGACATGTCTTTAGAATAACTTCTAACACATGTGGATTCCCTCACGATGTTTTCCTTCATCGTTAGCAAATGGTGAATCATTTAATTAGTACATATAAACTCCACAAAGTGAAATTCACATTGGTATTGCCTGGGATCGAGCTCGCACCTCTTGCGTGCAAGTCGGTCGAAACGGTTAAATAAGTGTAAATATAGTTATATTGTATACCGAGGGGGCACGAAGGTTATCACATTAAATGAAATGGCGGATTGTACTGCCTATAATTAATTAATCGTACTTATAAGTACGATTAATTAATTATAGTAAAAGAATTTCGAAATTTTATAAAATTGCAAAATAAATAAAATAAAATAGTGAATCGTGAATTGAAACACCATTTTGATTTGAACATTGACATATTTCACTAACCTTGCTAGTAACGGCAACGCCGCAATCAAATGATGTCCGTATGGATTGAGGAGCCACATTTCTTTCTTTTGTTTTCTAGGAACATCACGGATGAATAATTATTATAATTTGGTAAGTATGATTTTTTAGCATTTGAGAGTAGTTAGTACAATCTCAGCTCGGTAGTATTAAAATTTAAAAAGTTACCATTAATTATAAATAATATGTGGTTCCTCAGACCATTAAAAATACGACTAGTAATTTTTAAAGCAGTGGATATGCGTGGATACAATGCCTACACCCTGTCCGTCCAGATGACGCGCATTAAGCGCGAGGATCGCCGGAATATCAACTCGCACGAGTTGAAGTACTAGGGTACAGTAGGTAGGTACGCGATTTCGAATATGATAATTCGATACCAAACTTTATATAGAGGAAGTGGAAAAAGTTTTTTGGGTGTAGTCTAAGCTGCGGATATAATGTCACAAATATGCTTGTCGCTATAAATTGATACTAGGTGTAGTATACATAACATCACTATTATAACAGTGACTGTTATTTAAAAATACTTACCTGTTACAGGAAATACTAGGAACCACATATCATACTGTTTGGCCCAGTAGCTCGATGATATCGGATTCGAATACCAGTTTCACGTCCAATTTTTAAAATAAGTTTTGTAAATTGTTAGGTAAGTATCTACTTAACTAGGTATTTAATATTTTTTAGTTTATTAAAAATATAACTATTCATAAATCTGTCTTTCAAATTATTGTTTTATTTAAAGTAATTTTCTTTGTCTAACATCTGGCAATCCAGATACAATCGGAATTAATTAAATTGGCATAGTGTAATGGATAGAGTAAATACTGGTATCATAATACGATGGTACTGGGTTCCAATCTTAGTATTGCGTCGTTAGTTTTGAAATAATAATATATCATGGATAAAACGTTTTTGTTGATGATTTGATTACATACATACATTTGGAACGTTTTCTGTGTTGATAAACAAAAAGGCCGGTATTATTATATAACAAACTAAGTAGCTGACCCGTGCCCAATTCGTTGGACATTTTTCGGGTTTATTAGTATTTCAAATAACAAGTATTTTTAAAAAGGTATTTCCGACGTCACAGTTACGCGGTACGCCTAGTATTTCTGTAACAGGTATTTCTGACAGTAAGCAAAATGAACGCACGTAAATAGTGATAAGGTACGCACGAGTCTGTTCGCGCGTAATTCGCGTCATCTGGATAGGGTGTAGCAGTCTCCTAACTGTCGATTCATTTGTTTACATCAAAAATCACTATACATGTTTACTTGATAAAAAAATTGTTTAGTTAACGAAATAGGATTACCTACGCGCAAAATTAAATAATACCTACTAGCTTCTCAAGGGCTATCTATAGATTACATAGCAACATAAGTTGGTTGTCTCGTAATCTTAACACTTGTAAGGACTACAAAGATTCGGGAGTACGAGTATGTAGGTACTCGTACGTCAAAAATATCGCACACAAGATTTAAACGAAATGAGTTATACAGGACCACAGCCAAATAACTATACACAGCGTAATTTAATTACTAGTTAGGTATCCGTTTTTCTTCTTAACATTTCGTTATAAGTAATACACTTATGACGAAATGAGAATCCGACCAAATGCGAATAAATGCGGTGTAGTTGTATTCCGGCGTGTGAGTGCAGATATGCAGCGCTCATTTAGGGATGCGTTTTTGCAAGAAACTTATTCCTCCTATACCAGGAATACTCCCATGTAAAAACAATGGGTACCTATCACTATTGTAATAAAAAAACAACATTTACACGGCAATTTAGCGTAAACAGCGTGCGGCGAAGGCGCTAATTGATAAGCCTCGGACTTGAAATAAATTCGGCGCTATCCCGATCACAGTTACCTACTATATTCTTTTTATTCCGCAACTTTACGTAGGTAGAATACTGAATTTTGAAACTTTTGTTCCATGTTTTTTATTTTTTTGTGTTGGGTGTACATAAGTTAAAAACAGCAGCGTTTAATTTTATTCGCTGTAATATGTAGGTCTTTGACACTTTATTTTTGCATTACAAATGATATACATTCTGAAAACAAAAAAGGTGTTCTCATTTCGTTAATATTTGGTAAATAATAAAAATAATCATAGGATGTTCTATATGTGATAGCAATTAATGTGATAACCTTTAAGCCAGTCTGTAGATTTAAGTTGTATAAAACTATAATATGTATAAAGAAAAATATTATTAAATTATTTTCAGGTAAAAGTAAAAACTGAACAAGATGATACAGATTTTACCAAAGAAAAAGGATTAGAAGTGGCAGGAGTTCTGACTCGGGCAGATACAGAGGAACTGGATCCAAAGGCTACTGAATTAAAAGAAAAAGTGACCGAAGTTGAAGAAGCAAAAGAACTGGAACATACTAAGATTAAAATAAAAGAAGATGAGGCCAGAGACACGAGACAAAATAAAGAGGTAGCAACTGCAACTATGACTAAAGATGAAAAACAAGAGGCCGAGTTTAAAGATCGAAAATCGAAAAAAGAGGCTAAGGTCAAAAAAGACAAAAGAGTTGTTGATGCTACAGTCAAAAAAGATGATAATGCGTCCGAGATCCAGGTGACAATCGAAAAAGAGACTAAAACTATGGTTTCAGAGTCCACCACAGACTCTGAAACCTACACAGAAAAACAAAAGCCAGCGGTAAAAGATAAAGAAGAGGAAGGAACTGAAGCTAAGAGAGGAAAAGAGACTAAAAAAACAGAAATATCGGACGAAGAAAACACAGATGATAAGCAGACTAAAGAACAGAATGAGATCAGAACTAGAATAGAGAAAGACGAGGCGGAGGCTCAAGCAAAGAGCGACAAAGAAGAGGCGGAGGCTAGGGCTAAAGAGGTCGAGATCAAAGCCAGAAGAGAGAAAGAAGAGACGGAGGCTAAAGCAACGAAGGTCAAAGAAGAGGCAGAGGGCAGGGCTAAAGAAGAGTTTGAGCTCAAAGCCAGAAAAGAGGAGGAGGCCGCGGCTAGAGCAAAGATTGTCAAAGAAGAGGCTGAGGCTAAGTCAAAGAAGGACAAAGAAGCGACAGAGGCTAAGGCTAAAGAAGAGTTTGCGATCAAAGCCAGAAAAGAGAAAGCGGAGGCAGAGGCTAAGGCCAGGAAGGACACAGAAGAAACTAAGGCTAAAGAGATCGAGATTAAAGCCGAGAAAGACAAAAAGGAAGCTAAGGCAAGAAAGGACAGAGAAGAGGCAGAGGCTAAAGCAAAGAAGGACAAAGAAGAGGCAGAGGCTAAGGCTAAAGAAGAGATTGAGACCAAAGCTAGAAGAGAAAAGGAGGAGGCAGAGGTTAAGGCTAAAGAAGAGACCGAGGCCAAAGCTAGAAAAGAAAATGAGGAGGCAGAGGCTAAGGCTAAAGAAAAGATTGAGATCAAAGCCAGAAAAGAAAAGGAGGAGGCAGAGGCTAAGGCTAAAGAAAAGATTGAGATCAAAGCCAGAAAAGAAAAGGAGGAGGCAGAGGCTAAGGCTAGAAAGGATATAGAAGAAACTAAGGCTAAAGAGATCGAGATTAAAGCCAAAAAAGACAAGGAGGAAGCTAAGGCAAGAAAGGACAGAGAAGAGGCAGAGGCTAAGGCAAAGAAGGACAAAGAAGAGGCAGAGGCTAAGGCTAAAGAGATCGAGGCCAAAGCCAGAAAAGAAAATGAGGAGGCAGAGGCTAAGGCTAGGAAGGACAAAGAAGAGGCAGAGGCTAAGGCAAAGAAGGATAAAGAAGAGGCAGAGGCTAAGGTTAAAGAGATCGAAGCCAAAGCCAGAAAAGAAAATGAGGAGGCAGAGGCTAAGGCTAGGAAGGACAAAGAAGAGGCAGAGGCTAGGGCTAAAGAAGAGATCGAGATCAAAGCCAGAAAAGAAAAGGAGGAGGCAGAGGCTAAGGCTAGAAAGGACATAGAAGAAACTAAGGCTAAAGAGATCGAGATTAAAGCCAAAAAAGACAAAGAGGAAGCTAAGGCAAGAAAGGACAGAGAAGAGGCAGAGGCTAAGGCAAAGAAGGACAAAGAAGAGGCAGAGGCTAAGGCTAAAGAGATCGAGGCCAAATCCAGAAAAGAAAATGAGGAGGCAGAGGCTAAGGCTAGGAAGGACAAAGAAGAGGCAGAGGCTAGGGCTAAAGAAGAGATCGAGATCAAAGCCAGAAAAGAAAAGGAGGAGGCAGAGGCTAAGGCAAGAAAGGACATAGAAGAAACTAAGGCTAAAGAGATCGAGATTAAAGCCAAAAAAGACAAAAAGGAAGCTAAGGCAAGAAAGGACAGAGAAGAGGCAGAGGCTAAGGCAAAGAAGGACAAAGAAGAGGCAGAGGCTAAGGCTAAAGAGATCGAGGCCAAAGCCAGAAAAGAAAATGAGGAGGCAGAGGCTAAGGCTAGGAAGGACAAAGAAGAGGCAGAGGCTAGGGCTAAAGAAGAGATCGAGATCAAAGCCAGAAAAGAAAAGGAGGAGGCAGAGGCTAAGGCTAGAAAGGACATAGAAGAAACTAAGGCTAAAGAGATCGAGATTAAAGCCAAAAAAGACAAAGAGGAAGCTAAGGCAAGAAAGGACAGAGAAGAGGCAGAGGCTAAGGCAAAGAAGGACAAAGAAGAGGCAGAGGCTAAGGCTAAAGAGATCGAGGCCAAATCCAGAAAAGAAAATGAGGAGGCAGAGGCTAAGGCTAAAGAAAAGATTGAGATCAAAGCCAGAAAAAAGAGAGAGCAGGCAGAGGCTAAGGCTAGGAAGGACAAAGAAGAGGCAGAGACTAGAGCTAAAGAAGAGATCGAGATCAAAGCCAGAAAAGAAAAGGAGGAGGCAGAGGCTAAGGCGAGAAAGGACATTGAAGAAACTAAGGCTAAAGAGATCGAGATTAAAGCCAAAAAAGATAAAGAGGAAGCTAAGGCAAGAAAGGACAGAGAAGAGGCAGAGGCTAAGGCAAAGAAGGACAAAGAAGAGGCAGAGGCTAAGGCTAAAGAAGAGATCGAGACCAAAGCTAGAAGAGAGAAGGAGGAGGCAGAGGTTAAGGCTAAAGAAGAGATCGAGGCCAAAGCCAGAAGAGAAAATGAGGAGGCTGAGGCTAAGGCTAAAGAAGCGCTCGAGAGCAAAGCCAGAAGGGAAAAAGAGGAGGCAGAGGCAAAGGCAATGAAGGACAAAGAAGATGCAGAGGCTAGGGCTAAAGAACAGACTAAGTCTAAGGAGATCGAAATTAAAGCAAGAAAAAAGAAAGAAAAGTCGGAGGCAGAGGCCAAGGCAAGGAAGGACATGGAAAAGGCCGAGGCAAAGACCAAAAAAGAAATGGAAGAAGCAGAGGTTAAAATCAAGCAAGAAAAAGAGTTGGAAGCTAAGAAGATGAAAGAAAAGGCAGAAGCCAAAACTAGAAAAGACAAGAGTGAAACCAAGGTCGAAAAGGATAAAGAAGAGGCAGAGATCAAACTAAGTAAGGAAAAAAGCGAGGTAGAGTGTAAGGCTAAACTAACCAAGGAAGAAAAAGAACATCAGCAACTGGATCAAAACACCAGTACAACTAAAAGCCAAGTAGAGAAACGAATTTACTTAGACAGCGAAGCGGAACCAAAATATAGAACGGGGGAGAACGGTGACATCGGCCATAGAGTGGAAAGAGACGACCATTATATAAGAGAGTATCAATATGAACCTTCAAGCCAGAAAAAGGAGGAAAGGATAAAATTCGTTGATCATAATCATAAAGATCATACAATGGAATTCTTAAGACCGTCGGGTTACAGAGAAAGAACTTACGAACCAGAAAAATATACAGAACGAGAGAGTAGAAGCATTGGTAAAAATGCAACTATATACAAAGCTCAGACTATTATTCTAGACTCGCAATTACGATCTTCTATGCCACCTTCATCAGAACGTAGCGAATCTGAGAAGAAAATTGACAGACACAGGTCTAAAGCATTGAGTGAAGTCAGAAGTCTGATTTCTGAGAAACGCTCTGGGCTATCTAGAGACCTAAAGAGGAAGCCTGTCTTTTCAACCTACCTTACGGATAGAACAGCTGTAGAAGGGTCAAGAGTTAAATTAACCTGCAGTGTGCTGTCTTCGACGGATCCTAAGATCACTTGGTACAAAAATGGTATAGTTTTAGACAATAAACTGAAGTTTAGAACCAAATTTATTGATGGCTTGATTACATTGGAGGTACTTAATGCTGTGCCCAGCGATAGTGCTGAGTACAGCTGCACAGTGGAGAATGAAAATGGATCGGTGAACACTTCTGCTAATTTAAAGGTGTACCCTAGTTTTGAAGCATCGCCAATTCCTCCTACTTTTACCAGGTCTATACGTGGTAAGTAATATTCAATTGTTTTATTATTAAGTACCTAGCTACCTACCTACCTACCCTAGCTAAACATTAATCGAACTGAAATAAGAAACAGAGACAACTCTTACTTACCTTATTTATAGGAAAATAAAACACTTATTTTGCAGTTAAAAACTTTTTTTATTTATCAGGTTACGCAGAAAATAATAAAGGCACAATTTTCATTTCTTTATTCAATTTTATATAACTGGTAAAAAATAGGCACATCATCATCATCATCTCAGCCAAAAGACGTCCACTGCTGGACATAGGCCTCCTCCCAAGATTACCACAACTCTCGATCCCAAGCCGACCTATTTAAATAAAATACCTATAGTATATTTCACATAGCATGGGTAATGAAAGAAATGATAGAATCAATCTCTAACCAATTGACTCATTGAATAATCAAGAATCTAGAGTATTAAATCGATAGGTTTTAATTAAAAGAATCTAGAGTATTAAATCGATAGGTTTTAATTTAATCGTCTATCATTTTCATTGATATTTATCTTTAAATGTCAAGCGTTACAGTACCCATGCTATGTGAAATGCACTATAGGTACCTACAATAAAAAAAATGTAAGTTTTACAATTTAAGACTTCTATGATTTTAATTGCACATGTAGAGAGAAGAGAGAGATGTTGGGCACCATAGTAGCGAGCAAGCCCGACTGAAGGGTGGAGCTCCACCTTTCAGAAGACCACAGCCAAATAACTACACTCGGCGGTGTAGTTGTGTTCCTGTGTATGAGACTGTGAGTACAGGTCTCCAGCACTCATTAGGGATACGTTTAGTAAGAAACGTTTTCCCATCCCAGGGATACTGCATCCAAAATACCTGGTGTAAAAAAATAGGTTGGCAACACGCAAGTGATACCTTTAGTATTGCAAGCGACCATAGGCTACAGTAACTGCCTAACAACAGGCGGGCCCTAAGCTTGTTTGCCACATAAGTAGTGTAAAAATATGTATATATTATGTAATATGTAAATGTACAAATGTAGTTTCAGCTCGAGGCATTTAGATTACCAAACTTGTGGCTAAGTTTGCTTGAGGTAATTAAATATTCTATTATAAATAAATATATATCTTCACGGCTATATCGTTTGACGACGCTATTGACGACTGATTTTCTTGCTTTTTCTATAAAAGAGCTGCTAGGGTAGGTATATCAGATTTGAACGCACGTTCAGTTATTTCTCAGCGTATAACATGTAACGGTGTGATTCCTAAATATGTAGTGAAGATAATTTGGAGCTGTGACGCACGACACGACTTTGAGCGGCAGCGGCAGCGGCGAGCGGCGCGCCTAGTGGCGTCATAGAACGTTTTAGTACCTTTGTTCTCACCGTTCCCCGCCGCCGCTCGCCGCTACCGCTGCAGCGGCGTGTTCGTGGCCGGGCCGTAAAGCTGAATGTTGGTTTTGCATTGGTATAATGGTCAACCTAGACAAACCGGATACTAGGAAAATAAAGCCCCTATAATTATTTTAATTAGTTTATAGTCACGTTAGATGAATAGGATATTTTATTTATTAATAACAGAGATTGTCGATTGGTAATCTAGCACGAGTTAAAGGGCTCCATCGACCGTTAGGTTCGACGGTCTCTAAATAATTATGCATGTAAAATATGTAACGAAGAACAACCTGCAGTGACATACTTTTTAGCAGTGACACACGTGCACAGAAATTCCAAAAGAGATTTTAGTTCTTTAACTAAATATTTTTTTTTTGAAAATTTACAGTAGACAACTAGTGCTGGTCGGAGACATAGACAGCAGCACCCTTTACAAAATATACTTTCTGGCGGTGGTGCGCTGATTTCTCGTAATTCAGCATATAATTTCTTAAATTCTAATAAAAAATAGATATAAGTCATATCACCGCTAAAAAGTACGACAAGATCTGATATCGGTGTATAATAACTTCTTCATTAAACGATTAACTGATCAATGTACTTTTTACGATAGGTAGTTAAAGAAATAATAAGTATGTTCCTCAGGTGTCTGGTTGTCATAGTACAACAAAGCTCTGCTAAGTTTGTGATCAGATATGTGTGAGTTGTCCCAATATTATATTTTGATAGCGATCAGTGACACGTGAGTCATTCGAGAGAGAAAGAGGGAGGGAGCTATATAAGATATATAGCTCCCTCCCCCTTTCTTGCTTGAACTACTTACGTTTTAGGTAACATGGGCGTCTATAAATAGCACATAAAAATATTTATTATTATAACCGGCTCATATCTATACTAATATTATAAAGCTGAAGAGTTTGTTTGTTTGGTTGAACGCGCTCTCCGAAAGTACTGGTTCGATTAGAAAAAAACTTTTTTTGTTAAATAGTGCATTTATCCAGGAAGGCTATAGGCTCTATCATCTATCATAAGACCTATCCTATTCATAGCGTGGTGTTATATACATCACGCTATGAATAGGAGCAAAGCAGTAGTGAGATATGTTGCAAAACCGGGGAAAATATTCCAAATTACCACGCGCCTAAAGAAATTTCACTTCAAAAAATCCACATTTTTCTTATAAATCTTCTTCGAACATTCCAGATACGTATCACTTGGCTGAAAATGAATTGGTCCTCGAATGTCGCATCCGCGGACAACCTTTACCAACCATAACCTGGTTCAAAGATGACAGACCGGTGAGCACCAACGAGAGGTACCAGGCTTATTACCTGGCTGACGGAGTCTGCAGGCTAGCCATCAGCTATCCCACTGCTGAAGATAGTGGGAAGTATACCTGCAAGGCAGAGAATTCGGTGTGGTCAGATCAGATAACACATGTTGTTAGTTTCACCGGTGAGTAAAATATAATGACGTGTGATTTTAATATAAAAAATAAATAAAGAAAGAAAAGTATTTATTCGAACGAATATCGATTTATATTTTAATATTCGACTGGCTTGTCCGTGTAATGGTTAAAGACTCTGACTGCTAAGACGTAGGTCGATGGTTAGATTCCCATACAAGACAAATCTTTGTGTGATGAGCACTATAGTTTGTCCTGTCATCAACGTCATCAGCCTATCGCAGTCCATAAAGAGGAAAGATTAGTATTTTGTATGTAACGAATAAACTCAAAAACTCTTCAACTGATTTTAAAAAATCTTTTACCATTAGAAAGCTACGAGTACATTATCAGCGGGTAACATATGGACAATAGTCCACCCGTGCGAAGCCGGGACGCTAGTTATATGCATATGTTATTTTCTTTCTTTCTTCTTCTTTATATTATGTACGTACGTAGAAATATAATGTAATGTATAAGTATGTTTATCAGTTGACTGGTTGCCATCGTACAGGCTCTGGCTAGTTTGGAATCAAATGGCGATGTGTGAGTTGTCCCAATACTTTGATATCGATCCGTGACACGCGTGTCTTTCATGCGAGAAACAGGGACGAAATGCTATACACGCAATATAGCTTTGTCCCTCTTTTTAGCTCGAACTACTTACGATTTAACACATTGCAGATTCCCTGTCTATAAATAGCAACGTTCAAAATGGCCACGACTTTCAAGTTTGTCTTTGGAATTACGTTTAATTAGTTTTACAGTTATTACATTTTGATAGCGTTCGATCTACAAACACTAAATTAAACCGTATTTATGCCATCGTGACAGTCAGATAGACAGATCTACAAATATCTACACCACTATACATAGTATAAAACAAAGTCTTAATTCTTAATTCTTTATTGTACACACAAATAAACATTACAATATACTTAATAATAAAAATCATGTACAAAGGCGAGCTTAACTCATAATGAGTTTTCTACCAGCAAACCTTAGAGTGGTAGAGGAGAAGATAAGGCGAGAGAGCAAATGAAGTGTACACCAGACTAAGAAATAAAAAACAAAGGAGATAAAGAAAAGAGAGAGAGAGAGAGAGAGCAAGTTAAAAAGTCGCTTCCCGCTATCTATCTGTCCCTATGTATATGTATAGATCTTTAAAACTACGCAACGGATTTTGAAGCGTTTTTAATAGTAAAATACATGCATATTATAGAAGAGAAATCCAGAATAAAATGAAGCGAAGCGAGGGCGGGTCGCTAGTCTATACTAATATTATAAAGCTGAAGAGTTTGTTTGTTTGGTTGAACGCGCTAATCTCAGAAAGTACTGGTTTGATTAGAAAAAATATTTTTTTGTTGAATAGTGCATTTATCCAGAAAGGCTATAGGCTATATAACATCACGCTATGATCAATAGGAGCGGAGCAGTAGTGAGATAAGTTGCAAAATCGGAGAACATATTCCAAATTATCATGCGAGCGAAGTCGCGGGCGACCCCTAGTATATTATTAAGAGGTAAAGTTTGTGACGTTGTGGGGTACTCTCTGGATTTACTGAACCGATTTTATTTTATTTACCAACAGAAAGCCACGTTAATTGTGTGTCATAGACTATTTATTTTATTGGCAAAAACATGACAGGACCCCGGGATATACCACCCGTACGAAGCCGGGACGGGCGGCTAGTATATTATAATTGCATTTATAAAATTAGTAAATGTTGAAGATATGTTTTTTTTATCTACTTGGGTGGCAAACAAGCATATGGCCCGCCTGATGTTTAGCAGTTACCATAGCCTATGGGCGTTTGCAATACCAGAGGCATCACTAGCGTGTTGCTGACTTTTTTTTTTACATTAGGGCTTTAATGAGGTAGGAAAACTTGGTTTACAAAATGCAATTGGTCTACAATAAAATGTTTTAAATCTATCTATGTATCTAAATCTAGATTTTTATTTCAGGCAAAGAAAGCAGGCTAAGCCCAAACATAGCAACAATCGAACGTTCTCGATTCAACCGACAAGCGATGGAGTCCCGACGTCCACACTTCACCAACGTCTTGAGCGACTACAAGGTGGTTAAAGGCGGTACCATTGGTCTTCAAGTAGAGATCAGAGGATGTCCTACCAGAGTAGAATGGCTTAGAGAAGGTCTATCTGTTACTGATGTATATAGAAATGCTAGAACATTCGTTGAACAAGGTCTTTATACTTTGGCACTTTCTGACGTGACCGAAAAAGAAACCGGCATGTATACCTGTAGAGCTTGGAGTACTCATGGCAACGTTGATATGAACGCAGCGATTACAGTAGTACCTCCTAATGATATGGAAGGAAAGCCAGCAATCATTGCTGGAAGACCAGAGAAGGATATTCTGATATCAGTTGGAGAAGATATTAATATATCTTTTAGAGTACAAGGGGAACCCAAACCTAAAGGTAAGATTGTTTGGTTCTAAGTAAAAAACATTTATTAATTTGACTGCACGGTTCAGTGGCTTAAATGGTTACTTCACCATTTACCACTGCGCGGCGTGTTATAGGTACGAGACCCACAAGGGACAAAAAATTGTGTACAATTTACGGACACAAATTACACCCAGACTAGGAACAAACATTTATCAATAACACAAAGTTTTGTCCCGTGTGGGGATTGTACCTACTTCCGGCTTAGCAGTCAGGCAGACTAACCCACTAGACCAAAAGGCCAGTCCAAATGGAATATTAGAATATTCATACTTTTACTAATGTCCCTTGTCAATGTCCCTTATTGTCCCTTGGCAATAGATAAAATTAGCTGCCATCGTCTCGAGTACATTCATAACTTTTGACTTACAAAAGTGTTACTTTGTGACTGTGACTTAGATTTTAAAAAATATTTGGAGTTTGAGTTTAAAAATTATATAAGTTTATAGGTAAATATTTCTGACTGGCCTGTTAGTCTAGTGGATAGCGACCCCGCTTGCTAAACCAGAGGTCGTAAGTTATTTAATGAAAGGAAAGGATTAAATCTGGCATAGAGCTAGATTATAGTCTGGAATAGCTAATAGTGATAACCGACATCCACGTTGGCGGAGCCGCGGGCAACAGCTAGTCAATAATATGTATGTATTTAGAAATATATAAGTACCTATGTTTTTCAGTTCCCTGGTTACCATATATATCCTATCTAATTAATTTTAATTAAATAACATTGACATTAGTCATCGTCATCTCAAACCAAAAACGTCCCACTGTTGGGCAGGGGTCTCCACCACACATTTGGAGGGATCCTACTATACCACGCCATAGGGTTTTGTTTCAAGTTTTTCCTCTCTCGCAGTGGACATTAGTAATGTATAATATTAATTTAATAGGTCTCCAGTGCTCATTTAAGTATACGTTTTGAAAGAAACATATGCCTATCCCAGGGACACTCTTATCTTAAATCGCTGGTGTAAACAATGGGTTGGCAACATGCAAGTGATACCTCTGGTATTTCAAGCATCCGTAGGCTGCGGTAACTGCTTAAAATCAGGCGGGCCGTATGCTTGTTTGCCACCCAAGTAGAATAAAAAAAAATTAGCATGCCGCGAGGCAAAGTATAGTGATACCATAATAATCATATATGTCAACCCACTGTACCTATATTTTGCTAAATAAACAATTTGAAATAATATTCAATAAACCTTTTTGTTTTCCAGTGGTATTCATGAAAGGGATCCGTGACATTACGAACAGTCAGCGAGTTTGCAAGATGACATCAGATGATTACGTCAAATTCACTCTTAAAAGATCTGTCGTGTCGGATGCTGGCACCTACTGCATAATGGCTAGGAACGCGTATGGATGTGATAGAGCTTTTGTCACTGTTGTGGTAAGAACTTCTTTTTTTTATATTGTTTTTTTATGAAAGATAGTAAAATCCCTACATCATCGCTGATAGTCTTCAAACTCCTGGACAGATCATCAAAAATTATAGCTCAGATTGCTAAGAGACATCTCGATCATGTCAGCTTTTAAACAAAAAAAAAACCACATCAAAATTCGTTCATTCGTCTAGGAGCTATGATGCCACGAACAGATACACAGTTATACACGTTAAATTTATATGAATAACACCCCTCTTTTTTGTCGGGGGTTAAAAAATGACTGTAATTACTGTAACGCAATAGTAATAGTCGTCCAGACCGATATGTCACCTAATATTTAGCTTGGCACCGATTGCAATCTGTATCAATTATTTTTAGCTTTTTTAAGGCGAAATATTTTTTTTCTCTATTTTTAGTGATAAAATAATAGTAAAAAAAAACATAGTTAATACCTATAACATTTGAGGGTTGCACCCAATTTCCCTGTATCCTCGATTCCATTATCAGATCTTGAATTGGTGCCAATGAGAACACCTCAAAAGTATACTCTTTCAAATAAAAAAAATATTTTGAGAATCAGTCAGAGAATGGGGGAGATATCGGTAAACATACATAAAAACAGTTGAACAGAACCTTCTCCTTTTTTGAAGTTTAAAAAACTAACCTTCATATAGCGGCCCTGTACATCTATCACCGTTGCGGTGTGTACAATACAATCACAGTATTAATATATATAGTATTAATTCTGTGATACAGTATAATGTATTGTACTCGTATCTATCGATCCCCCTCGCCAACACTTCGATACGAGCCTGTCTCACCCTCTAACGCCCGTAACAATATACGTAGGTACGTACATATATATAGCACCGTCACATGTAATATGTGGTTATAATTGCATCATGCGGAATATATCCGATCGCCATGCAACCATAAATTGTCGGTGTGGAATACGAATATCAGTCAGGTGTGAATCCTTAGACCCGGCACAGATACATCAAATCTATCTACAATCCTAATATATCTAATACCTAATTCTTGTATATACATATAACGCTTCAACGATTTTCATGAAATTTAGTATACAGGTAGTTTTGGAGGCGATTAATCGATCTAGCCAAGTTTCATTTTTAAAAAAAAGCCTTAATTTCCAAAAAAAAAATACCGGTCATCCAGGTACTACTATTATAAACGCGAAAGTTTTTAAGAATGTATGTTTGTTACTGTTTCAAGCAAAAACGGAACGAACGGAAAGGAACAAATGAATGGATCTTAATAAAATTTGGCATACCAGATAGATTATAGTCTGGAATAACACATTTTTATCCCGGAAAAAATCACTGTTTCCGATGAATTTGTACGCGCGGGCGTATTCTAGTTGTAGTTTATTTCAGTTTCTGTTTTTAACCGAATTTCCAAAAAACGAGGTTCTATGTTCGTATGTTCTTTTACATGTTGAGTGTTGTTATTCTTATAAATGTAATCTTTTTATAATTTATTAAGTTTTTATTATAATGAAAAAATATAGCCTATGTTATCTATAGGTAAAACTTTTGAGATTTTTTACTACGAACAAATATATAAATTTTTCCTTTTTATGTCCCACTGCTGGGCACGAGTCTCCTCTTTATCAAGAGGGCTTTAGACTTCTTTTTTTTTTTTAATTTTACATTCGCTAGCTTGATGAGATGATGAATTTGTTTAGACATGCCGTTAAAATTTAGCAGATAGTAAATCATTTGATTCCAACTCAGCTATAAGACGTCCACCGCTGGACCTCGTAAGGTTTTTCACAACACTCGGTCCTGAGCTGACCTTGTACATCGGTTGCCCGATGCCTCTACTAGATCGTCGGTCCGAGCCCTGCCCACGCTGCGTTTTCCAGCTCGTGGGCAGGTCACATAGCCCGCAGAACCAATCGCTATTGGAGCAGAAAGATCTAGAGTGGCAACCACGAACGGGAAATTATTCGATTCATCATCATCTCAACCCATAACTGCTGGGCACGGGTCTCCTCCATACTAATCAATTGATTAGTACGTTACTTCTTGGGTGGCAAATAAACATAAGGCCCGCCTGATGTTAAGCAGTTATCGTAGCCTATGGACGCTTACAATACCAGAGGTATCACTTGCGTGTTGCCATCCCATTTTCTTTACACCAGGGTTTAAGATGGGAGTATCCCTGGGATAGGAATACTTTTCTTTTAAAACGCATCCCTAAATGAGCGCTGGAGACCTGTTACTGTACTCTCACACACACACACCCACATTGGTACAGCCACCGTCGACTTGTGAGTACAATTAGTCTGTTACTTTCCCATTGCACTATCACCGCTTTTTCACATTTGCTTTACCTAAAATTAATATTTTATTCTCTTACCCAAGGTGAGGCAACGTGCATCGTCCGAGAACTTGATATCTGACTGGACCTATCCCATGGATGATTCCGCCTTGTCGATTGCTGAAAGAAAATACAAATGTAAGTATATTTCATCAATAAAGAATAATCTCTAAAGAATAAAATCTATGATATAAAAGGTTTACAAGACTTGCAGTTTAATGGCGCTTGTCTATGAGCCGGTGAAGAATACCCTTTACCTATCTAATAACCAGATCAGACATATTTATTATCAACTATTATTTATGCCTTTGACTTGCTTACTACAGAAAGAAGTAGGCACGCCTACCTAGGCACATTCTGTGTGTTAATAACTATCAGTTGAGATGAAATTCATTTGGTTATCAAAAGAGTGAAGGTGATAAAAGAAAATTGATTAAAATTAATTCAATTAAAATTGCCATGAACACTTTTCGATAGAGAAGTTGGTAGGGGCCGCCCTAGGAGAACATACAGCGACCAAGTAAGGGATTTGCTTAACAAGGGCCAAGATAAAAGTACCCAAAATCTATGTTCGTGCATGATGAGGTTGATGAATGTAGAGGATGCGAGGGAAGTTTTGACTTTTGCATCGAAGCAATTGGCGTAGGTACCATAGTCTTTGCCTACCCCAGTGGGAGACGGGCGTGATGATATGTATGTAATAATTAATAAAAAATATGTCTCATCTGGTTATCAGATGGGTGAAGGTCATTCTTCACGGTCTCCTCTACTATAATATGGCCTGCCTGATGGTAAGCAACTATCGTATACTATGGATCTATACCTAATCTATCCATCCATCTAATATAAAAATGCTGAAACCCTTGCTTGCCATTACAGCACTTTGCTGAGTAAAAATTTCTAACAAATACACCGTACTAGCACTAATCAGTCGGCTCACTACAATTCTTCTATTTTGCCAGACAAGAGTCCTAACTTTACTTGCCAAAAATAATAAGATGCCTCCCTAATGGCACCGTGTAATTGGTGGATTAGTTTAACACTATTCATGAGTATATTACTTAACTCTCGGTAGATTTTTGTATCTATCATCAGATATAATAATAATAGCAACCCCAATATGTCCCACTGTTGGGCCCAGGTCTTTGTTATCTATTAAATTTACACTACAATTTCGTACATCAGAAGCCTAAAATAGTTTGTTTGTTTTATACGTAGGTGATAATTTATGAAATTGCTGAAACCATGTTGAAAGTTCCTTCACTGATAGGGAGGTGCACTACTAGGTACATACTTTTGTTGGATAAATTATTATTTAAGAGATGTAGGGCACCATACTAGTGAGCAAACCCGACTGGGGAAGGACCTCTACCTTACAGAAAACCACAACCAAATAACTACACACAGCAGTGTAGTCGTGTTCCTGTGTGAGAAATAAACGTATTCCTTACCCAGGGATACTCCCATCTTAAAGCCTTGGTGTAAAAACACGAGTTGGCAACACGCAAGTGATACCTACCTCTAGTATTGCAAGCGTCCATAGGCTATGGTAACTGCTTAACATCAGGCGGGCCGTATGCTTGTTTGCCAATCTAGTATTTAATACAAATAAAATACTAAAAACGTATGATAGGTTTATAATGATCAATACACCAATTGTGTAACACTAGCCGCCCGCCCCGTCTTCGCACGGGTGGTAATTCCCGGGGTCCCGTTATGTATTTGTCAATAAAACATAGCCTATGTAGGTAAAAGAAATTTTAAAATCGGTTCTGTAGATCCAGAGATATCCTCTACAACGTCACAAACTATATCTCTTAATAAAATGTATAGTAGATTCCTATAGATAGATTTTGCTAACTATTCTTGTAGGTAACAAATATATATTTTTTTAAAGATTTAATCCAATTTTCAAATGTTTTTGTATGTAACCCATAATATATGTCCCTCTGCTGGCCATGGGACTCTTCTATATCAAGAGAGTTGAAATTTAAGCCTTAATCCACACACGCTACATCGTGAGGAATTATAAACTAAAATAATCTAGTCGGGATATTTTGTTTTCTAACTTAAGCCATACTATATAGGTCTTTTTAATTAATACATTTTGGTAATGCTTGCAATACCAGAGGAATCACCCTCTGGGAACTGTAGCTGGGCATACGGCCGGCCTTATATTTATTTGGTACTAGCGTGCCGTGACCAATGGAAATAGGGATTCCTTTTATGTATAACTAGCGGCCCGCTCCGACTTCGTCCGGGTTTAACTATTTTCAGCGCAAATTTCTTTTTTTTACATAAGAACCTTCTGCTGACAGTAAAAAATACTACAAAAAAAGAATTACCGAAATCGGTCCAGCCGTTCACGCGTGATGCCGTGACCAAGGGAAATAGGGATTAATTTTTATGTATATAGAAGAAGATAAAATCTAGTGTCATTATCTTGTAGAAAAATAAGGAATAGTTATTTTTGTACTTCCGTACAAAAATAACTATTCCTTATTTTTCATTTACCCATTGATTATATAAATATTATTCGTCACTTCCGTGACGAATAATATTTATATAATCAATGGGTAAACCAGCGGCGGTGACAGCCGGGTGGGAAAGTAATAGTCTTGCACACAAGAGGTGCGAGTTCGATCCCGGGTGGCAGTACCAATGTGAATTTTACTTTGTGAAGTTTATGTCTAATTAAATGATTGGCCATCTGCTAACGGTGAAGGAAAATCATTGTGAGGAACCCACATGTCTTAGAAGAAATTCTAGACATGTCCATTCACCAACCCGCATTAGGCTAGCGTCTGTAAATTAAGGCCTAAACCCTCTCTCTCTCTTGATAAAGGAGAGAGGACCAGGCCAGCAGTGGGACGTACCAAGTATACCTGTGTGGTTTATGTTACGAATTAATAATCGAAATTTATCAAAATAAAAATAACTGGTAAATATTTTTGTCAAAACAAAGACAACGGAAACAAAGTCAACTCAGGACAACCATTTATGGATCACATAGTAATTAGTCTTTTGTCAAATAATAAGGCACTATTTTTCCAAGCAAAGTCACAAGCAACATCTAGTTTTATGTAACGATCAGAGTATCTGACGTGCTTCATACTAATGTAATACTTGAAAGGCTTCTGATGTACCTAATATAGTAGTTACGTTGAACAAACCGACATAGCAGCAGCATACACACTATTTTAATACAAAAACTAATCTGCCAATTCCGCGTATCTATTATCAATCACCAAACAATACATTTATCATCTGGCAACCGATCTGGCATCTCGTCAAGTATTCATTAAGGTCAGTGGCGGTTTGGTTCTCATTTTAGCCGTGCCTGACCGCATCCCGGGAGAACCGAGCGTCGTTGACGGAGGGAACAACTGGTTATCTCTTGCCTGGCCAAAATCAGACCCAGGAAATACTGCTTCAGTCCTCGCCTATAAAATTGAGGGCTGGCTCCTCGGCAAAGAAGGTGGAGCCCGCTGGATAGAACTCGGAATCACTCCTTTGAACTCCTTCGACGCTTTCAACTTGAAGCAAGGCGAAGAATATCATTTCCGGGTCACTCCTCGCAATAGATACGGCTGGGGCGAATCTGTTCAAACATCGTCTCCAATAGGCATTGGTCTTGCTGGAGACAGACCAGAGTTTCTGGATATTTTACCAGGACAGTTGAAGGTATTAGCCGGCGAAACGGCGCACTTAACCTGCAGTGTGAAAGGCAAGCCCTGGCCTGATGTAGTTTGGATGAAAAATGGGCACGAGATCGAAGAAGAAAATCGGATGACAACGGTTATCAATGGGCAAAACTGTAGTTTGACTATCGAGGATATAAATACTGAAGATGAAGGAAGATACAGTTGCGAAGCATCAAATGTGCATGGTCGTGCATCAACGTATGCGAGAGTTGCTGTCGTCACGGACAGGTCGATATGGGAGGCTGATGCCAAGCTTAAAAGGTGAGTGAAGTCTTATTTTATTATCTTAAGTATTTCTCGTGTTGGATTGGTGAATTTCTCTCCAAAAATAACGGCACGTCCCGGCTTTGCACGGGTTAATTTATAAAATTAAAATATTGCCTATGTTACTCGCTGATAATTTAACTTCCTAGAGGTGAAATAATTTTTAAAATCGGTTGAGTATTTTCTAAGTTTATTCATTATACCTAGTTTGGGATCAGATAGCGATGTGTAAGTTGTCCCGAAAATATTAATATCATTATTATAAACAAAAATACATCACATACATATGTAAACACTCCGGTAAATTAAGCAAGAACTTAATTCTGAAAATGTGTCTATTTCAAAACCACATTTTCTGACTCAAAGGGGAACCTCTTTGATTTTTTTAACCTTCCACACTAGAAAACAAGCTCTGTGTCGTGGGGACTTTACAAACATACAATTTAATAATAATAATATAATAATTTGTTTAATGAGATAAAAACGATTAAATTAACAATTTACGGACACAAATTACATCCAGACTCAGAATAACTCTTTGTGGTTCACACAATCTTTTGTCCTGTGTGGGAATCGAACCCAGTATGTGTCCTCTGTGCACGAGGTTGTGTGCACAGAGGACGCATACTGCGGCCACTGCAACATCAAAGCAGCCTTTGTATGTACTTAATAATAATGAGATGTTACTGATTTAATTAATGGGATATTATTAACTATCAGCTGAATCTTGAAACTACAGTTATCCCCGTACAAACTTTCATCGGCTGATTTTTATCTTTAGCAGTTAAATTTTTAAAAAACCTTTCTTGGCGGATGCCTATATCATAATAGCTATCTGTGTGTCTAGTGATTTAAACTGTGTGTTGATAGATAAGTCAGTCACGTTTTTATTCTATACATTTAGATTCTGCGATTCATAAACTTCATGAAGAAATATTACTTGTTTGTATGATTGTTCTGCTCTTCAAATTGTCTTAGCACAAATGTGAACCACCTTAATTGGCCAATCACCTAGCTAATAGTTTAAGTAATGTATTGTTATGTATCAGCTGTGCCATACCTTGTTGAAATCTCTACATCTATTACATTTCGTTTTAAATTGGTCACTTTTAACGTCATAGGTACACAGTTTGGGAGGGCTAAAAAATTATACATTTCTAAAGAGTATAAAAGTCGGCAGTAGTGCTCAAGGATTTCGGTAATTGAGCTGCTCATATTTAATATAGTCGACCATATTGGTGAGAGTTCAATTTAAATCCGTTATATATCCATATTTATCTTTATCTCAGTTTTTTTTAAATTACGATTTAAAATTACGAAGTTTCGGTGTCTTTATCCGGAATTATCATCATATTAGTCCAATTACACCATTTTCCACTGTCGTTTAATTATCATCGTTTATTAGGTATGTGTATCGGCGACGGAAGCCGCAACTGCTGTGCGTGCCGCGTGCAAACACCAATTTGCAGCAGGAGGCGCCTCTGACGCGCGCGTACAGAACACTTTACTTGGTGGCTAGCAAAATAGATTTATTCTGTTGCAATCGGCGTGAATTCACACAAATATCATTGTTTTTACTTTGTTACCAAAATGTTTAATTTGATTAAGATTTATTACTTATGTAAAGATAGGCTGCATCATTGAATTGGTAAATCACTGTTAGAATGATGCAGCAAGTGGTACCTAAATAAATAAATAAATAAATCATAATTGAGATACATAATGCCGGATCTCCGTCGGCAAATTATTTATCATTGAGAAGTTATGGCCATCTGTAGTATTCTTCATCAATTTCACTTAACCAATTGATGCTTCCTGAATGCGTTTGTTTGATTCGTTGCAAAATGTACCAACTTTGCTAATTATCTATGCCTATATTATTTGAGTAGTTTACTCAATTCCCTACGGATCCCATCACCAGAACTAACATCAATTACAAAAATAAATTTTAAGATATATTTTTAAGAGAGGACACATAGCGCTGCAGTTGTGTTCCTGTGTGAGAGTACAGGTCTTCAACGCTCACTTAGGGAGTCATATCTCTGATATTGCAAGCGTCCAAAGGCTACGGTAACTGCTTAACATCAGGCGGGCCGTACCTACGCTCGTTTGCCACAAAAGTAGTATAAAAAAAAAGAATATTACAAATCGGCTCCTAAATGACGATGTTGATTAAATGGCCAACGTAACTAACATAATTATTATATTCATCTGTATTACATAAAAATTTTGTTGTATGTGTACGTACTGTGGAAGATAGATATATATAGTATCGCGGACTTTTTAGATCTATTTCTGAATCACATTGCCTCCAACGGCAGGATTTTTCCGGCTACTTCAACTATCATCGTAATATTTCAGCCAATTCACACTCACAAAACTATTATTAAAGAATCACGTCTACTGGTGAAAATCGTATGAAAATCTATGTGGTAGTTATTGAGTTTATCGTGAACAAACAGATTCGGTGAAGTGTTTTCTTTTCTGTGCTGTTTTCCTGATTACCTAAATTAAATTATTGTTAAATGTTGGCGCCTACAAAAATGAAATAGCATCTGTTTGTCTGCCGCTAAGGCAACAACCAGTCAGAGAGACAAAACTGTTAAAATTTTATTTCTGTTGTAACTGCCATGCAAATAGCCACATGAATTTAATAGAAAGCTGTTATTTTGATATTACAAACATACACTTCAATTTTATTTATATGTGCATAGATGTATAACTGATATGTGCTTATGTCTTCGTTCGCGTGGACTTCAGGGTTTAAAACATAGAGATTCCAGGAGTTGCTAAACAGAAAATTGTTTGGAATCAAAAGAACCTGAGGCATAATAAGTTTATATTTTAAAAAATATTTTTAAATACAAGCTTTTATGGTGTATTTATGTAATACATGGATGTTCATGCATTAAATATTTTTAAAAGAGCCCAAACACGACACGGCTGTATTGTTTTGTTGAAAAGTTTCTATGTACCTTTGAACATCATCATCACACACTGAACTCCACCTTAAAATATATTAGCCACGAAGCTATATCATCAAATTCTAAAAACGACGCGGCTATCTTGTTTCATTAAAGAGTTCATCAGAGCCATCGTCCGACTTCATCATCACGTCCTAAACATACATCTAGGTATAATACTCATCAAGATAAATCCAAAACACCCAAACACGACACCGCTATCTTGTTTTGTTGAAGAGCTGCCGTAGCCACCTTGCGACTTCATCATTACGTTCTGAACACCCACCTACGAATATAGTAGGTACTCGACAAGATAAATCCAAAAGACCCAAACACGACACGGCTATCTTGATTCGTTGAAGAGTTACCATGACCACCTTTCGACTTCATCATCACATTCCGAACACCCACCTACGAATATAGTACTCGTCAAGATAAATCCAAAAGACCTAAACACGACACGGCTATCTTTTTTCGTTGAGGAGTTACCATGACCACCTTTCGACTTTATCATCACTTCTTGAACACCCATCTAAGAAAATAGTACTTGTCAAGATAAATAAAAAAAATACTCAAACACGACACGGCTATCTTGTTTCATTAAAGATTTGCCATGGCCACCTTCCGACTTCATCATCACGTCCTCAACACTCACCTAGGAATATAGTACTCGTCAAGATACATTCAAAATACCCAAACACGACACGGATATCTTGTTTCGTTAAAGAGTTGCCATGACCACCTTTCGACTTCATCATCACGTCCTAAATACCCATCTAAGAAAATAGTACTCGTCAATATAAATTCAAAACACCCAAACACGACACGGCTATCTTATTTCGTTGAAGAGTTGCCATGGCCACCTTCCGCCTTCACCATCTTGTCCTGAACACCCATCTTAGAATATAGTTCTCGTCAGGATTAATCCAAAACACCCAAACACGACTTGGCTATCTTGTTTCCTTGAAGAGTTGCCATGGCCACCTTCCGCCTTCACCATCTTGTCCTGAACACCCATCTTAGAATATAGTTCTCGTCAGGATTAATCCAAAACACCCAAACACGACTTGGCTATCTTGTTTCCTTGAAGAGTTGCCATGGCCACCTTCCGGCTTCATCATCACGTTCTGAATACCCATCTAATAATATAGTTCTCGTCAAGAAAAATCCAAAACACTCAAACCCGACGCGGCTATCTTGTTTCGTTGAAGAGTTCCTATGCCCATCTTCCGACTGCATCATCAGACCAGCTCCATGGTACCATATTATTGCATTGTCACCGAAGTTACGTAGGTATACAAAATTTCAGCTCCATCAAACACCGGGAAGTACTTCAAATCTAGCTCACAAGATTTGCTAATATACAAACTAACTAACAAACTAACATACATTGCAAGCTAAATAAAAGCTTGTAATAAGTTTATATTTTAAAAAATATTTTCAAATACAAGCTTTTATAGTGTATTTATGTAAAACATGGGTGTAAAATATTCTTAAAAGAGCCCAAACATGACAGTGCTGTCTTGTTTCGTTAAAACGTTTCTATGACTACCTTTGAACATCATCATCACACACTGAACTGCACCTAAAATTATATTAGCCATGAAGCTATATCAACAAATCCAAAAACGACGCGGCTATCTTGTTTCATAAAAGAGTTCATCAGAGCCATCTTCAGACTTCATCATCACGTCCTAAACATCCATCTAGGTATATAATACTCATCAAGATAAATACAAAACACCCAAACACGACACCGCTATCTTGTTTTGTTGAAGAGTTACCGTAGCCACCTTGCGACTTCATCATCACGTTCTGAACACCCACCTACGAATATAGTACTCGTCAAGATAAATCCAAAAGACCCAAACACGACACGGCTATCTTGTTTCGTTGAAGAGTTACCATGACCACCTTTCGACTTCATCATCACTTCTTGAACACCCATCTAAGAAAATAGTACTTGTCAAGATAAATAAAAAAAAATACTCAACACGACACGGCTATCTTGTATTATTAAAGATTTGCCATGGCCACCTTCCGACTTCATCATCACGTCCTCAACACTCACCTAGGAATAAAGTACTCGTCAAGATAAATCTAATAGACCCAAACACGACAAGGATATCTTGTTTCGTTAAAGAGTTGCCATGACCACCTTCTGACTTCATCATCAGGTCCTAAACACCCATCTAAGAAAATAGTACTCGTCAATATAAATTCAAAACACCCTAACACGACACGGCTATCTTGTTTCGTCGAAGAGTGGTCATGGCCACCGTTCGGTTTCACCATCTTGTCCTGAACACCCATCTAAGAATATATTCTTAGATGGGTAGAACTATAGTTCTCATCAAGATTAATCCAAAACACCCAAACACGACATGGCTATCTGATTTCCTTAAAGAGTTGCCATGGCCACCTTCCGGCTTCATCATCACGTTCTGAATACCCATCTAATAATATAGTTCTCGTCAAGATAAATCCAAAACACTCAAACCCGACGCGGCTATCTTGTTTCGTTGAAGAGTTGCTATGGCTATCCTCCGACAGCATCATTAGACCAGCTCCATGGTACCATATTATTGCATTGTCACCGAAGTTACGTCGGTATACCAAATTTCAGCTCCTTCGAACACCGGGAAGTACTTCAAATCTAGCTCACAAGATTTGCTAACATACAAACTAACTAACATACATTGCAAGCTAAATAAAAGCTTGTAAAAAGACTATCACCTGCAACGCATCCTGTTAAAATTTCTGCTTCTATCACATTTCGTTGTAAATTGGTCACTTTCAACCTAGTACCGTTAACGCGTGATGTACCAGTCAGCTGATGTCTATTTAATAAGGTCGCCAATATTGATGAGAGTTCAACTTAAATTGTTCATATCTATAATATCTCCGATACCTCGCATTATTTTTTAATTTTTTTCTCATATAAACTTCAGTCGTAGTTTTACAAACTACAGTTAACAAAAGTTTCAGCTAGATGAATCGAAACGCGTTTCTTGATTAGCACGTGTGTTATTAAAGTTACCATTACTTTTTATTTGTATACCGATTAGAATAAAACAAGCCTTCATGTTATGGCAAGGTTGCCACAATATATTATAAGTGAAAACCGCATTCAAATCGGTTGCGTGGTTGCTGAGTTTATCACGCACAAACGCGGCCACAAACGTTCCTGTGTGAGTACAGGTCTCCAGTCTCCAGCCCTCATTTAGGGATGCGTTTTGAAAGACGTTATCCTATCCCAGGGATATTCCATCTTAAAGCCCTGGTGCAAAAATGGGTCGGAAATACGCAAGTGATAACTCTGGTATTGCAAGCGTCCATAGGCTGCAGTAACTGCTTAACATCAGGCGGGCCGTATGCTTGTTGACCACCCAAGTAGTATAAAAAAAATCATAGTAAATAATAATGATAAATGAATGGCTAAGATTTTTTGGTCTTCATAGGCAAGCCAATTCTCTATTTTCTTCATTAACTACCAATGTCTTCCCCAATGAAGAAGTACTTGTAATAGGAAATTGAAGTGAACAGCAAAACCATACCATGCCAGAGATATTATATAGTTTACTCCTCTTCTTGTCAATGGTGCAATATGTACTTAAACTTAAATTGTACATAACATACCTACTCATAAATAAAGGGCTTTCTATTGGTAATTTTTTTTTAATCGGTTCAGTAGTTCCGAATACAGATTATCTCCTACAAGCTCACAAACTTTACCTCGTTATGATATTATTATAAATTTGATTACAGTATTTAAATAATTTGTAAAACAATTACTTTATACAAGCCCAGAATGTTGCCACTGCTATGGTGTCACCCATAGCTTAAGAACAAATATCAGTTTGAAGGAGCAAACCCTGGAATTGAACTTTGCTAACTCAATATTCAAATAATTTGAATAATCTACAAAACAATTACCTAATACAGGTCCAGATGTCAGTTTTAAGGAGCAAACCCTGGAATTTAACTTTGCTAACTCTATATTCAATTAATTTGAATAATCTATTAAACAATTAATACAAGTCCAGAAACAGTAGCTCAAGACCAGATGTCAGTTTTAAGGAGCAAACCCTGGAATTGAACTTTGCTAACTCTATATTCAGTTAATTTGAATAATCTATAAAACAATTAATACAAGTCCAGAATTTTCCCACCTCTATGGTGTCATCAGTAGCTCAAGACCAGATGTCAGATTTAAGGAGCAAACCCTGGAATTTAACTTTGCTAACTCTAAATTCAATTAATTTGAATAGTCTATAAAACAATGAATACAAGTCCAGAATCAGTAGCTCAACACCAGATGTCAGTTTTAAGGAGCAAACCCTGGAATTGAATTTTGCTAACTCTATATTCAGTTAATTTGAATAATCTATAAAACCAGATCCAGGCCAGACCAGATGTCAGTTTTAAGGAGCAAACCCTGGAATTTAACTTTGCTAACTCTGTATTCAATTAATTTGAATAATCTATAAAACAATTAATACAAGTCCAAAATTTTCCCACCTCTATGGTGTCATCAGTAGCTCAAGACCAGATGTCAGTTTTAAGGAGCAAACCCTGAAATTTAGCTTTGCTAACTCTATATTAAATTAATTTGTCTACTAACACAAATCTACTAACACTTGTGTTATTAAATCCTTTTACACCACACAAAAGAGACCATAGCTAGACACCGTCCAACCAATCTATTAACTTTTTCTCTACACTTTGACATTGGCAGAACTGTGAGTATAACAAAATGGATGAAGGCATAACTACACAAAAAAAACCCTGTACTCTGAATTTCGATTTAGGGGTTAGTGACCACAACTGCTAAGCCAGAGTTCAATACCCACTTGGGACAAAACCTTGTGTAATTCATAAATGTTTTTGTTTAGAGTCTAGGTGTTATTTGTGTCTGTGAATTTTATATGTGTTAAAGTCCCCTAAGACACAGGGCTAGATTCTAAGACACAGAACTAGATCCTAAGACACAGGGCTAGATCCTAAGACAGAGGGCTAGATCCTAAGACAGAGGGCTAGATCCTAAGACACAGGGCTAGATCCTAAGACACAGGGCTAGATCCTAAGACACAGGGCTAGATCCTAAGACACAGGGCTAGATCCTAAGACACAGGGCTAGATCCTAAGACACAGGGCTAGATCCTAAGACACAGGGCTAGATCCTAAGACACAGGGCTAGATCCTAACAACAGGAGAGGTAAAACATAAAACTTGAAAATAGTTAATATAATTTATTTACTCACCTTTAGTACACTCCAGAGCAGAAGACTTGATAATGATGCTGATATTCAAGCTGGTCCAGCATGAGATGACTTGCAGACTTGCAGTGAAACAGTATTGCATTAACAATTATCTCTTTGTTTTGAGCCCCATGGAAGAGTATTGTTAAAATTAATATAATGTGCACACATCATATTGCCACCATTGAACACTGGCCACACTGCCTGCTAGCGAGCAAGTCATAGAGCAATTCACACTGTAGGTGTGATAGGTTAGAGATGCAGGGCATCATACTAGCGAGCAAGTCCTATTGGGGAAGGACCTCCACCGGTTGTTGGATCCGACATGACTTTAGATTTTTTTCTAAATTAAATCATGGTATTCATGATAAAGGAAGTATGTATAAACTTCCCATTGGTACAACCTTCGATAATCAAACCTCATGGGTACAAGTTAATTACTTTCCCACTTGACCACCAATAATGTAATTTCATCTAAGTATAGCTTTTTATGATATAGGTTTATCCTATATTGAACAAGTAAGGTATTTCTTTGTACCTTCCTACCTAGATAGGGACAAAAAAATATAAAGAGTTATCTATCAACTCTTTTTTGTCTTTAAGAAATGATTGGAAAGGGCCGAATTAGAGATCACAAATCCTTGCGTACACATTCGTGGGCTATTGGGAGAGGCCGGCGGAATCGGTGAATATTCTATATTACGAACAACACTTGTATTTTCACTTGTATCACTTTCACTATTTAGTTTACACATAATGTCACTAGTTTGTGGTTTGTTTAAAGGGTTTTCACTTAAATAAATCCATTTTACGTCCATGCACTTTATAAAAAAGCTAAAGGCAAAGCTGATGGCTTGTAGGTTGGATTGGATTATTGATTTTATATTTCGCCGGGCGACGGCCGACGATACCGAGTACACCCGAATACGCTCAGTGTTACCACTTACCGTTTGGGAAACAAGAAAGTCCACAAGCCTACTCACCTATTTCAAAAGACAGTAGATTAAGAAAATTATATGTTAACATATGAACATTTCTTATATTTACACTTAATGTGTGATTATAAGCGGATTAGTTTAATGAATCATTTATGAATAATATCGTTACTTAGTAATAGTAGCTTGTATAGGTAGCTACTATTACTATATTGTAATGATCCTTACAAGATATTACTATGTTGAAGGCTAAGCGAAGGAAGTTGAAGCGAAGATGTATTGTTTAGCTCGAAGCTATTGGCGTACCATAGTCTTTACCTACCCCAGTGGGAGATGGGCGTGATGTTATTATGTATGTATAAGCACAGAATACTTATGGTTTAGGTAGGTATATTAACAAAGTACAGGTACTTTGTACTTTTTAGTAGGTCTACTAAACAATCTGTAGGTACCTAAGTATCTAATTTGAAAATTAATGTTCTTGTCAGGGGCATTTAGACATAAAAATTATACCTACATAAGACCGATCAAATAAAAGCGAATATTGAAAAAGTCATTTGAAGTCTTCGATCATGATCAAAGCTTAAAATCTCTAATCTTTTTTAAGTTACCTACCTACCTACGTAAAATCTAAAAAAAAGGCTTCAGATGGATAAAGTCCACTAGATCTGACAAAATCACTAAAACGGCAACACCTTTTCCGATCTTTTGTTCAAAATAAAAAAATACTACTAGTAGAGTACGTTCAAAAACTGTTTTGTTTATCCATGGATGAGTCCTGATTATATTTTATATTTGGTGTTAATTAGCTTTTCTAAGTCTAAATACTGTAGTTATTAATGCCGACCACTTTTGCCTGTGCAACTGAAACAATAGTATTAATTCCGATATACCGTACGAAGTTAAGTGGTCTTTAAACCTAGATGGAGCTACATCAAACAACAAAGTCGTTTACTCACACCATTTTCTATCTCGAGAACGGCTGAACAGATTTTAATAATATTTAATTTGTAATATTAGTCTCCACCCGAAAAAGCAGAGTAACTATTAATAATATTATAGAAAAAATATTTCGTTCTTTCTTCGTTGTCTTAGAGATCATACGGTCTATCTTTTTGTTACGTCGCGTCGCGTGGTCGGTTCGATCCGCACACGAGACAAAAATATCTGTTTGATTCACAAATTGTTATGTGTTATTCTATGTTTGTAAAGTCATCCGCGTAATTACAGGATGGTACCTATCCGTTTGTAGGAGTCGTTTCAAGAGATTCACCAATTTACGCATCTTCTTTTTAAAAATAAAGTTGAAAACATTTTCCGAAAATATTATTAAAAGTTCCCAGAATAGATTGTTCATGCATGAAGAGGTTGATGAATGTAGAGGAGGCGAAGGAAGTATGTTTGGATCGAAGCAATTGGCGTACCATAGTCTCTGCCTACCCCACTGGTAGACGGGCGTGATGATATGTATGTATGTAAACGTAATTTAGGGTTTTATCTTTAATCATACCAAAAGCATTAAGTTTTATCTAGACTAATCGTAATAAAATTTATTTTACTAAGCGAACTGAAGGTCTTTGTTTGTTTTCGTTAGTTCCTCACTAGATGGCGGTACTGGTATTTAATCTATGAAGCTTTCCTTTGTTCTGTAGCTATTTTATGCACGTAGAAAGACTAGATCAGTAATACTAAAATAGCTATAAATATTTCATCTCAGCCATAAGATGTCCAGCAATGGACGTCTTATGGCTGAGATGAAATATTTTTAGGTCGGCAATTATGCAAGTCGTCCCTCTTCAGTAGGTATAATCTTATATTGCAAGCGTCCATAAGCTGTAGATGATGTTGTAACTGCTTACCATCAGGCGGGGCGTATGCTTGTTCGCCACATAAGTAGGTATTATCAAAAGGTCAGTGTCGATCAAATGTGCATGTTAGCTATTATAATAAATTAAGAACTTTTTGTTAGCTTCTGAAGGGCACGGGTATCTTAATTTAATCACTTCTGAATGTACCTATTCCTTCACTTCTTGTCAAAAAAGTATGTTAATAATGATAATCATAATCGAATGCCCCAGAGAGTCGGTCAGGGCCTCGTCTCTGGATTACCTTCATAGGCTGTGCGGAGTGGGCTGGCAAGAGCGCCCGCAGGACACTTAACTTTGGCTTGCCTTAATTGGCTGATCAGAGAAGGGTCACCAGAGCTATAGGTATGCTTAGGGGTGGAAGTGTAATTTTCAACCGCGTAAGCCTTCCAAAGGGCCGAGTATTCTCCTTGAATGATGGGAAAATACCCGTGTTAAAGAGAGAAATAATCATAATATTTTTCGGGACAACTCACACAACGCTATTTAATCCCAAACGAGACAGAGACTTTGCTATGCAAGGCAATAAGACAACTGACTAACATGCCATTTTTCTAAATATTATTATAGATAAATTACGCCCAGACACAGGACAAACAATCGTGCTTATCATACAAATATTTGTAATATAAAATAATTAAATTACAACTTTGTCATCAAACAATTAGTGACAAAATAGGTAGGTTGTGATACGTCCAGGTAGCAAAATAAAAATACATACATTTTACGTCAACATGTAAAGCGCCTTAATATTTTATTAGAGCAATATTATGCAAAATTGCGTAATAATGGTTTTTAATACGGCGTATAATTAAGTATAAAATTATTATGGCTAAATATTATGCATAAACAAAATTAAATGTATGCTTTAGAATAATACCAAAACCTCCCACTACTTTTGCTTTATTATATTTATTTTCTCTTCTGTCCATCCAAAGGTTGCCTGGCAGAAATTGCTTTTAGCGATAAGGCCGCCCATTGTACATAAATGTGTAAAATAATATCTGTATCATTAATGTAACTGGTGTACAATAAAGAGTTTTCTATTCTATTCTATTCTAATATTCTTAACAATTATTTTAGTTATAATATATGCTTAAAATGTGGCTAAACAGTTACGCCAAATTAATAACTGTGCGTAACTATTATTACTTTTTTTACCACTTGGGTGGCAAACCAGCATACGGTCCGCCTGATGTCAAGCAGTTCCAAGGCCATGGATGCCTGCAATACCAAAGGCAAAAGGCATCACTTGCGTGTTGCCAACCCATTTTTTTACACTAGGGCTTTCAGATGGGAGAATCCCTGGGATAGGAATATATTTCTTTTAAAACGCATCCCTAAAGGAGCGCTGGAGACCTATAGTCACACACAGGAACACAACTACACCACTGCGTGTAGTTGTGTTCCTGTGAAATATCTTTAAGTAAACCAAAATATAGCATATAGTTTTATCTAGTAATTTATTTTATCAAGCGAAAAAGGTCTTTGTTTGTTTGTTTTCGTTCATTCCTCACTAGATGGCGGTACTGGTATCCAATCTTTAAAACTTTCCTTTGTTCTGTAACTATTTATAAGTAGGGCACCATACGAGCGGGCAAACCCAAACTACAGAAGACTATAGCCATATCTTAATTCAATCTATTCATATATAAGAGTGGCAGGGCACCCCACTAAGGAGCAAGCCCGACTGGGGAATGACCTCCACTAAACATAAGACAACAGCCAAATAAGTACACACAGCGGTGTAGTTGTGTTCCTGTGTTTGATTACACGCCTACAGCGCATTTTAAAAGAAACGTTTTCTTATCCCAGGGATACTCCATCTTACAGCCCTGGTTTACAAAATGTGGGTTGGCTACACACAAGTGATACCTTTGGTATTGCAAGCATCCCAAGGGCACGACTGATTCATGAACGCAGAGCCGAAAGCACTGAGGATATAAACTTGAAATATTGGACTAAGAACGGAGTTTTGGAAATGTCACCCCTAATAGGTTAAAATAAGGGATGAACGAATGTATAAAAATAAAGTAAGAAGAATAAAATTTCATATAGGTATCTGCTTCAGATTAAAAATAATAACAATAAATGGTTTAATAGCCAAGAGCCTCGACCAACACTTTAAGAGGCTCTCGTTAGGTGGATGGAATTAGGGTCTGATGCAGAAGGCAGTGCTCCTCGACACGGCACGTATAGTGAGGAGATTCCTGTCTCGGGAGCCCTAACCGCCAGTAGCTTGGACTTTGTTCCCGATACCGGTGGCTAACTTTTATATTTTTAATTATATAAGTTTTTATTTTTATTTAAGTATTTAAAAATGTTAATTATATGTAAAATAAATAAATAAAGTAAATAATAATAAATATTTTTCGGAACAACTCACACATCGCCATCTGATCCCAAATTAGGCAGAGCCTGTACTATACTATGGCTACCAGACGACTGATATAATTATATGATTTATGAAAGTCTCGGTGAGAATTACATTTTAGAGCCGTTTGAGCCGTTTGGTGTTGAAACTCTAGGATCATGGGGTCCAAGTGCCTACAAGCTGTATCGTGAGATATCTAAGCGTTAAGTCGAGTCATCTCACGATCCTAAAGCTGGCCTTTACTTGGGTCAACGTATTAGTCTTGCAATCTAGCGTGGAAATGTAGCCAGTTTTTTGGGGTCACCTTTCCTCAGAACTGCGACCTCAATCAGATATTTTATTTATGAGTCAATACCTTTAAATACAATATCTGATTGTTTGTAAGTAGTTTAGGATATAACTTTTGTTTTAATAACTATAAAAATATATTATAGATACATAACACCCAGACACAGAACAAACGATCGAGGTCATCACACAAATATTTGGCCTGGGTAGGAATCGAACCCACGACCTCCAGCATAGCAGTCAGAGTCACCAACCACTAGGCCAATCAAATAATTGTATACATGCATCTTGGTTTTGAAATTCAAACTAAAATGAATTTATTCACATAGGTTATAAAGTAACACTTATGAAGGTCATAATTATATGTATTATGAACAAGCTAGAACAATTATGTCAGTTAATTTGCCAAAAAGCTAGTTCAGTGTCGCTTTTTGAAATTTCAGCCTTAAGGGTTTAGAATACGTGATGAACGGTTGTATGATGTTGTTTTTTTTTCTTTTGTACTAAGTACTTGGGTGGCAAATAAGCATACAGCCCACCTGATGTTAAACAGTTACTGCAACCTAAGGACGCTAGCAATACCAGAGGTATCAGGTGTTGCTGACCCATTTTTATTTACACCAGGGCTTTAAGATGAAGTATCCCTGGGATAGGAAAACGTTTCTTTTCGGCGTCTACTCGAGAATCAACTGACGTTCACTAGTCGACACCAGGGTGACACCGAGCGATGGAGTGATGCTGTTCGGGTGTCGGGTGGGTCTATGCTATGACCTTAACTTTGTGTATGTCTAGGCTAAACTAAAATACATTTCTAAGCAAAAAAAAAATGCTGGGGCAGTTTTTGGGGACTGCCGATAGAAGTGAAACCTAAGTAACTTGTGAATTGTATCGTCAAGCGCGTTCGGTGATAATGACGCGAGTTTCATGTTTTTTGTTCACCCAAGAAGTACACAGTATACATCAGTATCATCGTCATGGAAAGAACGCTTTCCATGAACAGATGTATACTGTGTACTTCTGGTGACGATGACGCGAGTACCATAATTTTTTACTTAAAAAATAAATTATGGTATCTACCTAATAAAAGTGTATAACATAATTACTCTACAAACGATTCACGAATTTCCCTGAGTGATTATAAGTAAATTAATGCCATATTTGATTCAAAATTGTCTTGACAAGACTTTAAAAACTACTACCTGTTGCCCGCGGCTCCGCCCGTGTGGTTGTCAGTTATCGCGATAAAAAGTAACCTATGTGCTATTGCAGACTATAATCTATCTCTGTGCCAAATTTCATCGAGATCCATGAAATAGTTTTTGCGTGTAAAAGTAACAAACATTCATCATGGCTTGACCAATATTTGCATGCCTTTGACAAAGGCGGAACATGAAAATTTTAAAACACATGTCATATTTCAGCGAAAAAATGTATCCCTATTTCTATACCATCCTTTGATAAGTAGGGAAGGCACACACTCGCTGTTTTACTTTATTTAGATTCACAAAATTCAACAAAGAAATAATAAAAAAGAAATCTAGCCTTATGCAAAATGAAAGTAACAAGCAATACGAGAACCAAATAGAAGGTAAAAGGATGTTTTCAGGTATTCGACTTCGTTCCCTGTACTGTTAATGATATGGAACGTAAAATAATATATATAACTTATAACCAATACAACAATATTTTACTGAACAACATAAAAGAATGGGAAAGAAAAAATACAATGCACTGAATGCAAAATGAAAAATGTAAGCCCGACAAAGATACCTGACAAATTCAGTCTCGATTAATTAATAATAAGGATTAATAGAAATAAGAACAGGCCAGCCGAATTTGATGAACTCGCTGGCTTTACCGCGTTTGTTTCGAGCTTGGGTGTAATTTTTAGTGAATTACATATATAGGTACGTATCGTCACGCCCGTCTACCACTGGGGTAGGCAGAGGCATGGTACGCCAATTGCATCGATCCAAACATACTACCTTCGCCTCCTCTACATTCATCAACCTCTTCATGCATGAACGTCGATTCTACAATAGGGCCAAATTCTTTTAAACCCTCCTCACTTAACCATAGCTTTAAGACGCTTGCAAATCTAACGGTCACCCTGGGACAGAAAACGTTTCCTTCAAAACGCATCTCTAAATGGTGTTTCCACTGAAGACCTGTAGACACATATAGGAACACAACTACACCGCTGTGAGTAGTTATTTGGCTGTTTTCTACTGTAAATTGAAAGTCCATCCCCAGTCGGGCTTCGTCGGTTGTATGGTGCTACCTCTATCAGCTAACTTCGCTTGATAGCTTTGTTAGAAGTCATACATAATTATCTTATACTAGCTGTTGCCCACGGCTCCGCGTGCATGTCAGTTATCGCAATAAAGAATTTGCTATTGCAGACTATAATCTATCTCTAAGTAAAATTTCATCCAGATCCGTTCCGTAGTTTTTACGTAAAACGGTAACAAACATTGTCCTTACAAATTTACACATCCTACTAATATTATAAACGCCAAAGCTTTGTAAGAATGTATGGATGTTTATTACTCTTTCACGCAAAAATAAAAAGTTGGCACAGAGATAGATTATAATCTGGAATAGCATAAGGGCTACTTTTTATCGCGATAACCGGCATCTACGCGGGTGGAGCCGCGGGCAACAACTAGTTTATAATATTAGTAGGATTGCTGGGGCTGTTTTTATCAGCTAAACACTTCCCGTTGTGCTTATACTCATGTTCATATATTCACTCGTAATACTTCTATTTATTTTCAACTCATATCGACAAAAAACCCCTTTAGAAAATAAACGAATGTTTTCATTTGTGAGGTAGTGAGGTAGTGTTTTTAGTATTTGTATTTTCATATGAAAAATCCAATATTCATATCGGACAGTTTAAAAAAAACCTTTGTCTTTGAAAATACGTTTTTTAATTTATCTGACTTTTGGATTGGCAGGTCAAATTTACTTTGTTTGATGATATGTCAATCACAATATCAAATAAAGGATTTGTAAAGAGTATTTTGGGCTGTAGCGGTTTGTTGTGTTCATAGGTAGTTATTATGCCGATAGGAGCAGGTGCAAGTATTCTTTTGTGTTTTTCCTGCATTCAAACTTTACATTTTAGTTATTATTGTAGTCATAAAAGCTCGTAGCTATTTGTTAGCGGCGTAGTCGACAGATCTCATAGATGGGTGAATGTTTTTTCCAGAAAACACAGATACACCTCCGTGTCTCGGAAAGCGTGTAAAGCTATCGGTCCAGCGTCTGATCTCTCTTCAGTCGTGTCGGATTGCCGTTCCATCGGTTTATCAGTTGGTTAATGTTCGTTGTGATTGGCTGTCTAGATTGATATCGGTTTGGACGACTAGTAGTTATTAATATTTTAGTCATGATTATACTATGAGCTGTGTTGAAGAAGCCGTCTACAGTCACGGACTCCATAGTCCAAAACTATCGATTGTGGCTATAATTAAAGGCCTATCCATTTTGATATTGTTATATATACATATTTAACAACTCCCACACTAGTATACAAGTTCTGTGTCGCGGGGGAGTTTACAAACATACAATTAACGGACACAAAGTACACCCAGTCTTAGGACAACCATTTGTGTATACCACAATTTTTTGTCCCTTGTGAGGATCGAACCCACAGCACGTCGCGCAGTAGTAAATGGCGAGGTTGCCATTTAAGCCACTGAACGAACTGTACAGTCAATTAAATTAAACCTTATTGTTAATTAAGTCAAGCCAATTGAAGTTTTAAGGCGGGTATCGACATATGCTGGCTCGCGAGGAATGCCGTTGGAGGCATCCTCCTGATGTGGAGACGCGCTTGCCTTGCGAGCAAATTTAAACGTTGCCGTTGTCGAAGAAATTGGTGAAGCGGTGGTGGCCGAGTGGGATAGTAACCGACTTGCACGCAAGAGGTGCGACTTCGATCCCGGCAGTACCAAAGCAAATTTCACTTTGTGGAGTTTATTGTACTAATCAAATGATTCGCCATCTGCTAACGGTGAAGGAAAACAACTAGTAAAGATGCACCCCGAATCTTGGAATAATACATAGAATGATTCAAAAGGAAAGTCAAAACGGCCCGCCTGATGTTAAGCCGTAAAAACCTTATAACTCTTTTCTTGAAGAACCTCATGCTATGTAATCCGCAAGTTATTGTTCTGAGGTTCGGTTTACTTCGTGCCCGTTAAATTGTATGTTTTTTCCTTTTCATTGTATTGTGAATCGTCTGTCTGGCTTGTTCCCTAGTACGAGGGTAGTCTGTAAAAAAAAACTGAATCAAAGCGCAGGCGGGTAGAACGTATTAAATAAAAATATGAAAGCCAGTTCAATTCATTGAGTGGGGAAGTAAAAAACCCCGGAATTAATTTGTTTCGCAATATCTGACCGTGGTTTCACAAAGGTACATTCAATCTGAAAAAAACCCTATAACAAATAAACACGGCAGAATAATACTGAGATAGAATATCTGGAATATGCTGTTAAATTAAAAGCACTAGTGGCCGATTGGAAAAGTTACCGACTTGTATACACGAATTCGACTCGTGTTGGTACAGTAATAATGTGAATTTCACCTTGTGGAATACAAATATTATTCATACTACATGCAAGTGATACTTCTGGTATTGCAAGCGTCCATGTACGTGCGGTAAAATACGAGTTCGAGTCGTGTTGGCAGTAACAATGTGAATTAGACTGCCTCGGCGGACCAGTGGCCGCTGTATACGCCTGCTGTGCACGAGGTTGTTGGTTCGATTCCCACACAGGACAAAACTTTGTGGGACCCACAAAGAACTGTACTGAGTCTGGGTGTAATTTGTGTCTGTTAATTGTATTTTTGTAAAGTCCCCCACGACAAAGAGCTTGTTCTCTAGTGCGGGAGTTGTCTTTTTAAATAAATTAAAGAAATTTCACTTTGTGGAAATTAATTTTTATTTAGAAATCGGATCGGCTACACGCAAGTGATACTTCTGGTATTGCAAGTGTCCATAGGCTACGGTAACTGCTCAACATGAGGCGGGCTGTATGCTTGTTTGCCACCCAGACATTAGGATAGAAAACGCGACCGTCATGAATATAATTACCTAAGTAATGTAAACCGATACACAAAGATTACTAGGTACATATAAACGCCACAAAGTGAAATTCACATTGTTACTGCCACCCGGGATCGAACTCGTACCTCGCGTGCAAGTCTGTTACTTTCCCACTCGGCCGCCACCGAGGAGGAGCGAGAATATTTTTTCCTACATCTCCGATTGATTTCTTTATTGTTTTTATCGCTAAGCTTATTTCGCCAAAAGTACAGCAACCAATAAAACTAATGGGTAGGTAGGTACATAATTAAACTGTAATAATTTACTCTTTCTAAAGAATATCCATAGAGGTGTGGTACAGAAACTGACCATGATTAATTAGTTAATCTTTCAAACACAGGATCATGTAATTTTTTAACAATTTTAGAATCGGTAGATGCGGCAAGTCATTTAGAATATAATATATATACCAGGTATTCAGGTATTAAATAGGTCGGTAGGAAGGGCAACTATTAGTCTTTTAGACTTAGTAAGATGCAGTTGCTTGCAAAAGGTTCATATTTTTTTAAAATATAAAAAGCACCACAAATGAACGCTGACAAAACAAGAGACTATCGGAAATTGATCACCTTCCAATAGTGCTTGTAAAAAATACGTGCATGACATTTTTTACCTTATTGACATTTTTTTAGACTCATTTTTTTGACAAATTATTAACGCAACAGCCAAAAACTTGTAGGAATTAACCTAATTCTCTAATGTCAATAAGATCGAAAATCGCTTGCACCTATGTTTTACAACCACAATTGATAGCTGGTCATTTTGCGATAGTAATAATAATAATAATAATATTTTTCGGGACAACTCACACATCGCTATCTGATCCCAAATTAGGCAGAGCCTGTACTATGGTAACCAGACAACTGATAAACATACTTATATATTTCTAAATACATACATATTATAGATAAATTACACCCAGACACAGAACAAACATTCGTACTCATCACACAAAGATTTGTCCTGGGTGGGAATCGAACCCACGACCTCCGGCGTAGCAGTCAGAGTCACTAACCACTAGACCAACAGGCCAGTCTTTGGTTTTGACAGCGTTTATTTGTTAAAATACAAAAAAATAAAAAATTGCACTCTGGGAGTGCCGACAGAAGTGAAAACATTTTTTTTATTTATCTGGATGCGTTCGTGTCTCGTAACGGTGTCGCGAATCCAGAGATTTTATCTCATCTAAAAATATGCGTACCGTGCTAAAAGAAGTATTCACTCCAATTATATGTATTTGTCTGCCTTGGTGGTCCAGTGGTCGCAGTATACGGCTGCTGTGCACAAGGTTGTGGGTTCGATTCATACACTGGACAAAATTTTGTGTGACCCACAAAGAGTTGCTCTGAGTCTGGAATTTGTTTTCGTTATTTGTATGTTTGTAAAGTCCTCCGCGACACAGCTAGTGCGAGAGTTGTCTTTGAAAAAAAAAACACATTCTCATTTCATATGATTGGACTTTTTTTTTTGAATATTTTTTTTGACATTTTGTTTATCAAATGAATACCAGAGTTTTGCCATATTTCCTTTCTATTTTTATGTCTTATTCTTATAAAATTCATATCCATCGTACATTATAATTGTTTATTTGGGACTTTATTATTTATTTTAATTTACATATATAATTATAATATTATTTATATGTTCACTAAAAGAATATTTTTCTTGTAGTGCATAAAATTTTAAAATTTTCGTCAAAGTATTAGGATTTTCTAGAACTTGAAGACTAAAAGTTTGAAGAACACTGTACTAGACTGTACAATGATTATTATGATGCTCAATCGAAGATGTGGAAAGAATATGCCCGCTTCTCCTATCAATCGTAGTTCCGATCGGAGGACAGGGAATTACCCCAACCAAGCATACCGCTTGCCTGACATAATGCAGTTACCGTAACCTATAGACGCTTACCACAGGTATCGCTTGCGTGTTGTCAACTCATTTTTAACAACAGGGCTTTAGGATGAAGTATCCCTGGGATAGGAAAACGTATATTTTAAAATGGAACGAGAGCTGGAAACACAGGAACACACCAGCAGTGTGTAGTTATTTGGCTGTAGTCTTCTGTAATGTTGAGGTCCTTCCCCAGTCGGGCTTGCTCGCTTGTATGGTGCCCTACCTATCTTAAGGTCTAAGCTAACAAGATTAATGATCTTGACAGCCCCATTAGACCAATAAAATTGACCATTTAATTATTTTTCATTTATTTAAAAAACTTCACATACAAAAATGTACACTTTACATACAAAAATATTTTAAAAGGTTTTTAAATAATTTTTAATAATGATTTTAAATAAATTATTTTTTTCGCAGGGAAAGATCTCAAGATGCTGTTGGTGAATACCCGCCACAATTCACGATGCGGCTCCGTGACCGTCGCGTGCAGGCGACGTATCCCGTCCGACTCACGTGCCAAGTTATCGGTAACCCACCACCCAGCCTCACCTGGTTCAAAGACGGAAACGATTTGGTATTTGACAGTAAGTATCAATTTTAATTACCTATTGTACTAAAGAAAGATGTTAGTTATATCTCTGGTATTGGAACCTAACGTAACTGGTTTCCATCAGGCGAGCCGTATGCTTGTTCGCCACCTAAGAAACATCGCATATAATCCTACAAATATTATAAACGCAAAAGTTTGTAAGAATTTATGAGTGTGTGGATGTACATATATGTATGTTAGTCTTTCACGCAAAAACCACTGAAAGGATCTGGATTAAACTTGGCATAGAGATAGATTATAGTCTGGAATGACACAGGCTAATTTTTGTTCCGGAAAAATCTCTGTTTCCGAGGGATTGTACGTGCGGGCGAAGCCGGGGGTGAAAGCTAGTATTTTATACTAACTGGAGATTGCCCGGTGGTCGAAAAGCGACCCTAATTAATTTTCCGTATGAACTTTAAGTATGCTAAATCTCATACTTGTCCGTGTACGCAATGTACTTAAAATTGGAATTTAAATTTGACATTGGAATACACGTTGTAGTGTGGGAGTGCAGGAACACGAGGAAGCGTATCGGTACGATAGTATAAACAACACTAGGCATTTTCCGCCATTGTTGTTGTAGCGTGCATTCGTTATTAAGTGATTAGTATTAGTAAGCTTACGGGGTCATGACATTCGTTGTTTCACTTTTCCAAATCACGTAAAGCACTCCTATCTTGGCTCCCGTAATATTTTAGTAAATAAAATACAACAAGTTCCGTTTATTACGTGTTAACGTTCAACATTAGTCTGTTAAACAAACAAATCGTACTTTATTCTACTAACCAGAATGTATAAAATGAGCTTGGTAGAGTTAGACATATTTTAAAAAAATAACATCATTTGTAAAAAACATTAAAAGATATCCTCCATCTTAATTTCAGTGTTGACCGTAAGTGATGAGAATAATTAAGTGCATTGTTATCTTTAATTACATTTTTTTTAGTTTTTTAAAAAGACAACGCCCGCACTAGAGCACAAGCTCTGTGTTCCGGGGACTTTACAAACATACAATGAACGGATACAAATTACACCCAGACACAGAAAAACTCTTTGCGGGTCACACAAAGTTTTGTCCAGTGTGGGAATCAAACCTACAATCTCGAGCACAGCAGGCGCTTACTACGGCCACTGGACCACCAAGGCAGTTAAATTGTTAAATCTTTATCTCAGTCACGAATACTATGTTTGCTGAGCGCACAATATTTACGTTCCAAGCTAGGTCATATTCGATATTGTTAGATTGTTACATTTCTGTCTTGCTCGTAATAAGTGTTGCAAGCGCCCATAGGCTACGGTTACTGCTTAACATCAGGTGGGCCGTATGCTTGTTTGCCACGCAAATTCAACCTTACGCACATGATATAAAGTTGAAATTGCAGTGTAGTGCAGTGACTGACTACTAAAATAGTGCACGCATTTTATGCGGACGGTTTTGAGACGCTGATTGTGTATCTCAGTTTATTTTGAAGTAAAAACATCTTTAGGCGCGTTAAGCACTTTTTGTATGAACAAAGATCATGGAACTCGTGTCATCGTTACCGAACGCTTTCCATATTCAAACTTTTTGGGCGAACAAAATCATTGAACTCTCGTCATCGTCACCAAACGCTTTCCATATTCAAACTATTTGAGTGAACATAATCATGGAACTCGTGTCATCGTCACCGAACGCTTTCCATATTCAAACTTTTTGGGTGAACAAAAATCATGGAACTCGTGTCATCGTCACCGAACGCTTACCATATTCTAAAATAATAATGTAATAACTCGACGATACAATTCACAAGTAACTTAATTTTCCCCTTAATCGGCAGTCTCAGGGTGCAAAGATATTTTTTACGTAGTAATTTGTGCCGGACTTGTTTGTCTGTAAAGCCCCTCACGACACAGCTCCCTAGTGCGGGATTTAAAATAACCTTTTAAAAATGTAAATTTGTGTTAAAAATATACAATTTTATTTAATTCAACAAACTTTCAACCAAAATTCACGCTGCCAACTATCGGCTATCGATCCAAACTTGTACTGTGAGAATCGCTGAAGCGCAATTAAGCCATTTAGTCTTAGAAGAGACTTTGCACCCTTGTATGTGTTCTACAGTCCATATAATGGGTTGTATTTGTTTGGTTCAATGCTTACGGCCATAATTTATCAACATTTTTTGTAAAACAATTATTAACAATTTTGGAAAAATCTTAGCAGTTTTACAAATAATATTAATTCTTTCATCTCAGGGATAGTCCCTTCATAAAGCCCTGGTGTAAAAAAAGGGTTAGCAACACGCAAGTGATACTTCTAGTATTGCAAGCGTCCATAGCCTACGGTAACTGCTGAACATCAGGCGGGCCGTATGATTGTTTGCCACCTAAGTTTTTTTTTTTTTTTTATACTACCAAGTAGGCAAACAAGCATACGGCCCGCCTGATGGTAAGCAGTTACCGTAGCCTATGGACGCTTGCAACACCAGGGGTATCACTCGCGCGTTGCCGACCCTTTAGAAACCTTATAACTCCTTTCTTGAAGAACCCCATGCTATAGTCTCTCGGGAAAACCTCGGCAGGAAGCTCATTCCACAACTTAATCGTATAAAAAAAGTAAAGTAGTATAAAAAAATAAAAATTTGTATGACTATAATAAGAACCGATATAGTAAAAGGCAAGCCTATTGCATATCAGCCGAAGGACGTCCGCAGCTGGTCATAAGCTAAAGATTTCCACAACCTTCGATCCTGAGATGCCCTTGTCCATCCCGCCTATCTCACCTTATGTCGATCAGGTCATCGGTTCGCTTCGTCTCCGTCGTCCCCAAGCTCATGTGCCCGGCCATTGCCAACAAAGAGAAATATCAACGTTCAAAGCGTACTTCCTCTTAGAAGAACGACGTGGCTCATTATTTATCTCTAATATTTATTACAGAGAGAAAACAATCTTTATTTCCCCGGGATGGGAATACGTTTCTTTGAAAACGCATCTCTAAATTTGCGCTGGAGACCTGAGAATCACACACAGGAACACAACTACACCGCTGTGTGTAGTTATTTGGCTGTGGTCTCCTGTAAGGTGGAGGTCCTTCCCCAGTCGGGCTTGCTCGCTAGTATGTTATATGTTCATTATCTATCCTGTACTTTATTTTGTGTACATTAGAGAATGAAATAATTACAACGGTATAAAAAAAGGATAAACGAGTTTTCAGTTTATTATCTCAAATTTTGAGGTGAAACGCTAATTTGACTGGGCTAGGCACTTATTATCCTATAGGAATAGTGTTTTTTTGGGAATAAAAGCCTGTGTGCTGTATTCTATGCCTGTGTTACTGCGTCAGCGGCTCAGTGGCTAATCACGAGGTCAAGAGTTCGATTCCCGGGTCAGGTTAAAAATGTATAGTGGGTTTGAGTAAGGAAATTTACGTTGTTTACACCCCCTTGTTTCGGAAAGCACGTAAAGCCCTTGGTCCTACGCCTGATCCCTCTCCGGCCGTGTCGGATTGCCGTTCCATCGGAGAAAGGGATAAAGAGTGCATTTGTGTTTGCGCACACACTTGTGCACTATAATATCTCCCGCACAGACGGCTAGTCTCCGTTAAGATTAGCTTCCATGACTAAAATTCGGTTTCGAGGTTATTATTATGCCCGTGCAAAAATTTATTCCGATCTGTTTTGCCGTCATTAAGAAACAAACATACATACAACTATCCATCCATTCGCATTTACAATAATAATATTGATACCATGAACTTTGTAAGGCTATGTGCTCGCGCGTTTCTCGTAACTACATCGTTTGTAGTCACGTTCAAAAGAGTAAGTTCCTTGACACAGTTCCACATTTTGTAAAACATTATAATATTAATAGCAACACATATTATATGGCCCACTGCTGGGCACGGGTCTCCTCTCCTCTATCAAGAGAGAGAGAGGACGTAGGTCTTAATTCACACACGCTGGCCTAATGCGGGTTAGTGAATCAGACCAGATTTAAGAGAGGTAGGCCACCATACTAACGAGCAAGCCCGACAGGGGATGGACCTGCACCTTACAGAAGACCACAGCCAAATAACTACACACAGCGGTGTAGTTATGTTCCTGCGTGTGAGTACAGGTCTCGAGCGCTCAATTAGGGATGCGTTTTGAAAGAAACGTATTCTTAACCCAGGGATACTCGCATCTTAAGCCCTGGTGTAAAAAAAATGGGTTAGCAAAACGCAAGTGATGCCTCAGGTATTGCAAGCGTCCATAGGCTACGGTAACTACTTAACATCAGGCAGGCTATATGCTTGTTTGCCAACCAAATAGTATACAAAACAAGATATGTCTTTAGAATTTCTTCTAAGACGTGTGTATAATACATTGCACTTTACTCAATAAATTAACTACAAATAGCCGTGTAGTTGTCTTCGTCATCACCTAATCTCAATAAAACAATGACCAAAACCAGGGGCTGTACCATCACTTTCTTGTAGCGATTCATTTTCGATCTCAATTTGTATTTCTACTTTAATAACGCAATCATTCGTAGAATCATAGCACTATGTAGCAGTCGTAGCTCACATAGCACTACGTAGCTGTCGTAGCTAGTGCTACAATTTTAACTAACTTATTTGTTTTATTTTTTACTTGAAATTTCACACATTTTAAAATAGTTGCTATAAAGTCTTCAATAATATCCGAAAAAAATATATAGCCGTTTTTAACAGTACTATAATTTATATGATAAAATACAATATTGATTTATTGCGCTATCGTACACAAACATAAAATTTCGCCACACGGTAGAAAGAGAGGGGGATATTAATTACTTCCTCTCTCTCCCTTCGTCTTACGAATTTTCGATCAGTTCACGTGTCCTGACGTGAGTTTAACATTTTTTACCCATCCCAAAAAAGTGCACAACGCCGCTAAAGAAGCTTTCACTTACAAAAAAAAATTACACGCGTTTCGTTGCCTTACTTTCGTTTCACAATACGCTATCTATGCACATTGACTGAGGTAGCAGCCATTCTTCGGTAAACACGCCACAATCAGGTTAGACGTCCAGAACTTTGAGTTTGGTGAGTAAGGCACTCTGACCGAGCTCCTGAACTGTGCACCTCTTGGCTAATGCAAACAATTTATCAACGACTGTCTACCGTCTTTTACCACAATTATTTAATTAATTTATTTCATAAGACAGCTCCATGTAACATCTAATTAATATATAAAATTCTCGTAAGACAGTGTTTGTAATTAAACTCCGAAATGGCTCGACCGATTTTCGTGAAATTAAGTGTGCATATCGGTTAGGTCTGCGAATCAGACAAAATCTATTTTTTTTCTCCCTAAATGTTAACCGTGGGTGGTCCACCCAAAATTTTTATTTTTTAGACAACTTTTATTGTTTTTTTAATGATTTAGCATTAAAAATACAAACAACCCTCAATTTTCACCCTTCTACGATCAATCCCTATATTTTAATAGCGATATTACTATTTCAGTAGCAAAACAACGTTTGCTGGGTCAGCTAGTGATTTGTAAAATACAATTCTCAGACACGAAGTAACCAAACATGGAACGAACACATGGATCATTTAAAGTTTACCCTGTAGGTATCAAACCGAAATCGGAATGCAAGTAATTATCTACCTAACGTGTACCTATGGATATAACTTTGCCCTCTTATGGAGAATAAATTATTTTCATTTTCAAGTATATGATAGCAGCAATTCGCCCTGGCTTTGCATAAAAATAAAACATTTTATGTTTTATTTTTACCCTCTTAGGGTTAACGTTTTTTTAAACCCCGATATACATGTAAGGAACATGTATCATCATCATCATTATCATCTCAGCCAAAAGACGTCCACTGCTGGACATAGGCCTCCCCCAAAGATTTCCACAACTCTCGATCCTGAGCCATGGAACATGTATATCGAGGTTTAAATAAAAGCGAGTATATTAAATTTCATGCTTCTTTCTTTGGAAATGACGGGCTTCTATACAACCTAATGATGCACTAGTGACCCGTGACGGCCGAACGGGATTGTTAAAATGAAGGTCGTGGGTTTGATGCCCTCTTAAACATATAGAGTAGGTAAGCTTACTAGTTCTCTGATTGCCATAGTGCGCACTATGCCTAATCATAATCAGATGGATGTGAGTCAGTCGTTGGCAAAGATGGCGCCTCATTTTCAGAATGGTCAATTATCGTAATCGATCAAAAATAATATTCAGTTTACGTAGTATCAATTTGTATTAATTAGATAAGAGAGTAATTAACAAAAATAATCAAGGATTAATCGGATGTAGACAGATTTAAAACGGAGTTCAATACAACGTGGCAACGTTAGTTCGGTCTCGACTGACTTATCTGCCCGTGCTTCAAAACTTTGTGTCTCTTCTCTACTTACCCCCTCACTACAGAACAAGCCCTGTGTCTTAACTACTAACATACAATTCATGGACACAAATTACACCCACACTCAAAACAAACATTATGCATAATACAAATTTTTGTCCTATGTGGTAATGGAATTTACGACCTTCAGCAGGCCAGTCAAATTTAATTAATTTAATGCACACACAAAACACTTTTTACTGTAATTGCAAAATAATTATCTACAACAAGTGATACCTCTGGTATGGCAAAAATAAAATTATACGTGGGTAGTATAAATTTCACTATGATATACACAACGGTACATATTGGCAGCGGAGTTAGTTCTACAGGGCCGGCCGATACATGAAGATAAGTAAGTTTTTAAGGAAAACCAATGCATAAATTTGTGTGAAATATATTTTTATCTGTAGGTTTAGTCTATTGTACACTGTTACCAAATTCCACAGAAATATATTCTTTGATTTTCTTTAAGAGCGTATTCACAAAATAGCGCTGCTACAGATTAGGTAATTATCAGTCGACCGGCCATGAAGTGCGCCTGTGTGCGTGATCATTGCACACAGTGCAAGGCTGCGTAAACTTTATTGTTGTATTACGGTAAGATTTTTGGTGTTATAATATTTGTATTGTAAATTTGTAGAATATGTTATTATTAGAGAAGTAAAGGAACACTTTGGCATAGGTTACCATGTTATGGCGTATACCCACCATATCTATTCTAATACATATTATAAATGCGAATGTTTGGATGAATTGATGTAAGTACCTATGGATCTTTTTCTTGCTTGTTTCTGCTTACTCTGTTCCCGTGGGGTTGTACGTGCGGGTGAAGCCGTGGGTGGAAACTAATGCCATAACATGGTACCTAGCCTACAAAAAAGTAGTACCTACCTACAAAAAACTAAAGATCATAATATTAATAGACCACAGCTAAATTACTACACACAGCGGTGTAGTTGTGGTCTTGAGTGTGAGTACAGGTCTCCAGGGCTCATTTAGGGATGCGTTTTGGAAGAAACGTTTCCTATCCCAGGGATACTCCTTTTGTTCTATTTTATAATATTTTATTTTATTTAATTCAATTTTATTCACATATAACAAAAAAAATATAATATGAATTAATAAAATTTATTTAATTTTCAAGATAAAGCACTATATTTTGATTGCAATTGCGTGTTGCCAACCCATTTTTAAATTCAAAACGCATCCCTAAATGAGCGCTGGAGACTTGTATATATATAGTCCTCCTCATCGTTTTCGATGACGGCGACAACTACACCGCTGTGGATACTTATTTGTAGTCGCCTGTAAGGTGGAGGTCCTTGCCCAGTCGGGCTGGCTCACTAGTATAGTACCCTACCTGCTATAAAAGTAGAGTGTAGTAGAGTGTTTATAAAGTCACCCGCGAAACAGCGCTTGTGGGGGAAATGACTTTTAAAAATAATATATTATATAATTTGCTATAATTTATGTCTGTCACAAATTGTGGTGTAAATTATTTTAGGTCAGCACTAGTAGCTGCTAACTATCAGGCTGACCGTATGCTTGATTTCCACCTGAGGAGTAAATAAATATTTTAATATGTTTACTGCCTTAATGGTGCAGTGGCCGCAGTATGCGCTTACTGTGCACGAGGTTGTGGGTTCGATTCCCACACAGGACAAAACTTTGTGTGACCCACAGAGAGTTGTTCTGAGTCTGAGTGTAATTTGTGTCCGTTACATTTATGTTTGCTTGTATAGTACCCCAGGACACAGAGCTTGTTCTCAGTGCGGGGGTTGTTTTAAATAAGAGAAGAAAAGAAAGAATAATATTTTAAAATAATCTTTCAAGAACGAGAATCAAAGTTCACCTTCAGTTTAGTTACTATTACGCGCACTAGATGGCGTTACTAGAAACTTTCATCGCGTTTTAATTCAACAGGTTTTCAATATCAACACAAAGTCAAACATTGAAAATGGTATTTGATAGAAAACCGATTTGTTGTTGTGTCGACAATGTCTATCTCTAATCTCTGAATATATATCAGTGATGTATTATCATTCAAGTAGTACATTTTTTTTTATAAAATGTTGTTAAAAAATTATATACTTGTAATATTTGGTTCTTGTATATATATTTCGAACATTATTTTTTCGACAACTATCGATTTCAATGAAACATTTGATAGGATTTCGAATAATGGGTGAAATGATTTTATAAAGAACTAGTGGCCCGCCCCGGCATTGCACGGATTTATTTTATTTATTTATTCAACTTCATAAACAAAAGTACATTGGCGGACTTAATGCCAAAGACATTCTCTACCAGTCAACCATTAAGGGTGGTGCAGAGACCACACAGCGTTTGTGTGGTCACAGGTGTTTTTACTGGTAGCTTTTATAAAAAAAGGGTTAACATTATTAACCTTTGTTTCCAGAAGCAGAGTATATAAATTATCATGCTTTTTACTTTGAATTTAAATGATGGACTATCATACATTTATTTTTAACCTGAAGCAGGTACATAAAGTTACCTGCATTTTACTTAGACATGACGGGAGTTGCATACTATATACATATAAGGGGTTAAAATAGGTTCATCCCTTATTTTAACCCCTTATGGGTGAAATGCGTAAAAACCTTAATACATTTATTTTTAACTTGAAGCAAATATGTAAAAAAAATATTTTATAACTTTGAAAATGACGGACTTCCATATAACCGTCCATCCCTTATTTTACCCCCTTAGGGTTGAAAACTCCTAAAACCCCCTCTTAGAGCATACTTACGTCGTTCTGCAGTTTTGTTTTGACACGCCTGTTGGTCTAGTGGTTAGGTACTCTGACTGCTACGCTGGAGGTCGTGGGGTCGATTTCCACCTAGGACAAATCTTTGTGTGATGGGCACGAATGTTTGTTCTGTGTCTGGGTGTTATTTATCTATAATATGTATGTACTTAGAAATATATATATATCTAAGTATGTTTATCAGTTGTCTGGTTGCCATAGTACAGGCTCTGCCTAGTTTGGGATCAGATGGCAGTGTGTGAGGTGTCTCAAAATATTATTATTATTTTAGGAAGCTTTGTACAAAATTTCAAGTTTGTAGTATCAGCGGTTTAGGCTCTGCGTTGATGGTTCAGTCAGTTAGTTAGTCGTGACAAGCAATATGTATAGATAGATAGAAGATACGCTTCCTTCATATTGAGCGGCCATGTTTTTTTATACTACTTGGGTGGCAAACAATCATATCGGTCTGCCTGACGTAGCTTTAGACGCTTGCAATACCACAGGAATCACTTTCGTGTTGCCAACCCATTTTTTACACCAGGGCTTTAAGGTGTAGTATCCCTGGGACAGGAATACGTTTCTTTCTAAACGCATCTCCAAATGAGCGCTGGAGTCCGGTACTCACACACAGGAACACAACTACAACGCTGTGTGTAGTTATTTGGCTGTGGTCTTCTGTAAACTGGAGGTCTTTCCCAGTTGGGTTTGCTCGTTAGTATGATGCCCTACCTCTCTTGAAAGTTTTAGTGCGTACTTCTTATATATTTTACTAGCTGACCCATCAAACGTTATTTTGCTACTAAAATAGTAATATCGCTATTAAAAATAGGGGTTGATGGTAGAAGAATGAAAATTTAGGGTTGTATGTATTTTTAAATGCTGAATCATACAAAAATAAAAACAAAAAAAAAATGTCTAAAAAATTAAAATTTAGGGGACCACCCTTAACATTTAGGGGGAAGAAAAAAAGATGTTGTTCGATTCGCAGACCTAACCGATATGCATACAAGATTTCACGAAAATCGGTCGAGCCATTTCGAAGGAGGTTAATTACAAACACGGTGACACGAGAATTTTATACATAAGAAGTATGAAAGCGATAAATAATACGGAACGTATGGATACAAAAAGAGATGGTGATAGATGAAATGAAACTACTAAGCAACAGTTGACAGTAACAGTTTCCGCGCGCTAGTGCGGTCCGCGTGGTGATTAAAAATATAAATGTCACTACCTCATTATTTTTTTGATTGCCTTTAGTGGCCCAGTGGTCGCAGTATGCGCCTGCTGAGCACGAGGTCGTAGGTTCGATTCCCACACAGAATAAAACCTTGTGTGACCCACAAAGAGTTGTTCTGGTGTGGGGATTGAACCTAAAACACGCCGCGCAGTGGTAAATGGCGAGGTAACCACTTAAGCCACCGAACCAATGCAATCATTAGAAGATAATTGGACGTATCCTACAACGCACCACTGCGCAATACGACGCTTATAGCAGTCTCACCATGCCACCCTACAAAGCCGACTAGCTAACAATTTTCTACTAAATATATATTTGAAAGTACTTAATATTTAAACTCATACCAAATTGTAAGTGTTATACTCTGGCGATTAAAAATATTGGCCCAAGTTTCTTGCTGATTCTTCTCTAGTTACAGAATTGGCCGTAGGGAAAAAGTATGCTGGCATTTGTTTTTATGTCGTTCATAAGTATTATGTATTTGATCTAAATGAATAAATGAGTTTTACTTTGACTTTGAAAGCCCACATTTCAATGTCCAGAAGCGAGGACAACGGCTTACAAACAGCTCCTTTAAATCTTTTGTTGCCTGAGAAAAGATAATTGCTGTCTTAGTACATTGTGTCGATATAATACAAAATGCTACCTGTGTTGTTTATAAAACAGTTGCTCGATCTCTCGATGGATATAATAACAAAGTGTTTCGATTGACTACTTGTCTATTCACAGGTAATTACTTTATAATCAGTAAGAAATAAGTTTATATTTTAAGAGTGGTAGGGCACCATACTAGCGAGCAAGGGAAGTACCTTACAGAAGACCACAGCAAATAACTACACACAGCGGTGTAGCTGTGTTCCTGTGTGTCAGTACAGGTCTTTGGGGCTCATTTAGGGATGCGTTTTGATAGAAACGTTTTTCTACCCCAGGAATACTCCCATCTTAAAGTCCTGGTGTAAAAAATATGGATTGGCAACACGCAAGTGATACCTCAGGTATTGCAAGCGTCCATAGGGTCCATAGTGCTTGTTTGCCACCTAAGTAATATTAAAAAATATATATTTTTTAATTACAAGTTTTATAGTGTATTTTGTAGTTTTTGGGTGTTTAAGCATAATATATGTTTTCAAATGATATCCATGTTATACTAACTACACACGAAACGGCGGTCGTGTTTTGTTTAAGAGTTCCTATGGCCACTTTCTGACTTCACGACCTCTAACAACGTTGTACATTGACGCTTTTTGGTCAAACTATTACGTCATCTGTGTATATAAAAATTCAATGAATAGTCTGGTTTATTTTCTGGACGGCATTATAAATGCATTAACATCTATAACTGCGTTACATATTGGACGCCACTATTTGGCGTTGTTTTTGTATGAGACCGTGCATCTATTGTATATTTGAGCGAAGCTGGAAAGTGCTTCAAATCTTGCTTACAAGATTTGATCTAAACAAACGAACTAATATACATTACAAGTTAAATATAATAGCTTGTATGGTAAGCAGCTACCCTAGTCTATTTCACTTGAAGTATCAGTGGTATCACTCGCGTGTTGTCGACTCAAACTTTTGTATTAACTGAGAGTTTTAAATGACCTTTTTGTTTTTCAGAGAATAAACAGAAAGTACAGATTTTCATTTGTTATGATTAAAAAGTTATATAATACTAGTGGCACGTTCCAGATTTAGGTTTAGTAAGCATCCCGTATTTTTATTTTTATAAAATATAGCCTATTTTATATTGTAGCTTTCTAATGGCTCACTGCTGGGCAAACATCTTTTGTCCTCTATCAAGAGAGAGAAAGAGAGAGATGATAGTTGGTCTTAATTTACTTGGTAAATCATAAATCATAAATTTATTCATTCTCAGGTTGGTTTTACAATTAATTTTGTTTCACAAAAAAGTGCCTAGCAAGACGTTTGAAAAATATGAAACATTCAAACTAATAGGTATTATAAAATTTTAAATACCCAAAAATAAATAGTTTTATGCAATGTCAAAATCAATCAAAAAATAATAATAAGATGTCCAGAAAAATCACATTTATTACACTTATGAAATGAAATGTCAGCAGGTATTATAAAATGTGAATACATATGATAACTAGCGGCCCGTCCCGGCTTCGCACGGGTGAACATAAAGAAAGACATTTTAGGGCACCTTGGGTTACGTTACTTAAGTTTTAGTAAGGATCCCTAATCATTTCTAGCAATAAATATAGCCCTCAGGGTGAATGTAGCTTTCCAATGGTGAAAGAATTTATGAAATCGGAATAGTAGTTTTTGAGTTTATTCATTACAAACATACACACACACAAAAATACAAATCTTTACTCTTTATAATATTAGTATAGATAACAAATTAAATAAATAAGGTAATAAAAAATATATAGGTATATCGGACATGCCTTTAAACTTTGCAGTATTGGCCGAATAGTGTTGTTTCATCTAAGCGTCTCCATGATACATATACATACATATGTATATCCATAGTTAGTCCTGACTGTTAACAGTAGTTAGATCACGACAGTGGCCTAAATAAGGGCGATCTATATTTACATCGCCCTTATTTAGGCCACTGTTGAATAAAAAATAGTTTATCCTACTAATATTATAAATGTAAAAGTTTGTGAAGATAACAATGTATGGATGTTTATTACTCTTTCACGTAAAAACTACAAAACGGTTGTGGATGAAATTTAGCATAGAGATAGATTGTAGTGTCGAATAGCGAATAGACTATGAATTTATGGCGATAACGGACACCCACTTGGGCGAAGCCACCGGCAACAACTATTCTAAAATAAATGTAAAATAAAAATACCTAAATGCAGATTGAAGTCGGTGCTAGGTTCGTCCTGTCACCTAATAGTAAGCTTGGCACCGACTTCAATCTGTATTCAGTTATTTTTAGGTTGTTGAAGTCTGTTTAATTTTTTTTATTTTTAAATTTTTTGTGATAAAATAAAAGTAAATAAGTTTATATTTTAAAAAATATTTTTAAATACAAGCTTTTATAGTGTATTTATGTAATACATGGGTGTTTATGCATTAAATATTCTTAAAAGAGCCCAAACACGACACGGCTGTATTGTTTTGTTGAAAAGTTTCTATGTACCTTTAAACATCATCATCACACTCTGAACTCCACCTAAAAATATATTAGCCATGAAGCTATATCATCAAATCCAAAAACGACGCGGCTATCTTGTTTCATTAAACAGTTCATCAGAGCCATCGTCCGACTTCATCATCACGTCTTAAACATACATCTAGGTATAATACTCATCAAGATAAATCCAAAACACCCAAACACGACACCGCTATCTTGTTTTGTTGAAGAGTTGCCATGGCCACCTTCCGGCTTCACCATCTTGTCCTGAACACCCATCTTAGAATATAGTTCTCGTCAGGATTAATCCAAAACACCCAAACACGACATGGCTATCTTGTTTCCTTGAAGAGTTGCCATGGCCACCTTCCGGCTTCATCATCACGTTCTGAATACCCATCTAATAATATAGTTCTCGTCAAGAAAAATCCAAAACACTCAAACCCGACGCGGCTATCTTGTTTCGTTGAAGAGTTCCTATGGCCATCCTCCGACTGCGTCATCAGACCAGCTCCATGGTACCATATTATTGCATTGTCACCGAAGTTACGTAGGTATACCAAATTTCAGCTCCATCAAACACCGGGAAGTACTTCAAATCTAGCTCACAAGATTTGCTAACATACAAACTAACTAACAAACTAACTAACATACGTTGCAAGCTAAATAAAAGCTTGTAAAAATATATGAAATACATTGTTAATACCTATAACGTTTGAGGGTTGCCCTCGATTTCCCTGGGATTCCATCATCAGATCCTGACTTGATACCAATTGGACCACTTCTAGAGTGTACTCTTTCAAATAAAAAAAGAGTTTTGAGAATCGGTCCACAAATGGAGGAGATATCGGTGACCTGCTCCTTTTTTTAAGTCGGTTGACAAACTGTATTTGTACTTGTAGGTCGCCGCTGCAAGTATCAAGATGAACATTTCCACACTCTTGAGATAGCCCCCACTACGCTCGAAGATGGTGGTGTCTACGAGGCCATGGCGAGGAACAGCAGTGGAGCCGTCAGCTGCAGGTGCAGCCTGGTAGTAGACAAGGGTATCAGAGCATATGTGGCACCGGAGTTCTGCTGTGGACTTGAACCACTTTACAGACTGACTGAAGGTTAGTATGCAAATAAAATAATAATAATAGTAAGCCATATGCCCCGCTGCTAGGCACGGGTCTCCTCTCCTCTATCAAGAGAGAGAGAGGGTGTAGGATTTAATTCACACACGCTGGCCTAATGTGGCTTGGTAAATTAGACATGTCTTTAGAATTTCTTCTAAGACATGTGGGTTTCCTCACAATGTTTTCCTTCACCGTTAGCAGATAATGAATCATTTGACTAGTAGAGATATAAATTATTATTATTCGATAGGAATACGTTTGTTTCAAAACGCACCATCTAAATGAGCGCTGGAGACCTGTACTCACACACAGGAACACCACTGTGTGTAGTTATATGGCTGTGGTCTTCTGTAAGGTGAAGGTCCTTCCCCAGTTGGGTTTGCTTGCTTGTATTGTGCCCTACCTCTCTTAAAATAAAAGTATATAGTGCAACGCGATAGTTTAAAATTGAATATTGAATTTAACTGCAATGTATAGTATCGGATCAATAGCAAAGTGTAAGGAATAATCTTATCCCTCTATGTAGTGATGACACTGTCGGATAATGTCAATTTAAATACCTATCGCTCAAAAACTTAACTGCCTTGGTGGTCCAGTGGTCGCAGTATGTGCACGAGGTTGTGGGTTCGATTCCCACACTGGACAAAACTTTGTGTGACCCACAAAGTTGTGTTCTGAGTCTGGGTGTAATTTGTCTCCGTTAATTGTATGTTTGAAAAGTCCCCCGGGACACAGAGCTTGTTATCTGGTACGGGAGTTGTCTTTTTAAAATAAGAAATAATAATACTCAATTAGCAAATAAGTAAGACCTGGTAACGTAGCAGGCGCGGCCGGCACCGGCGGCGGCGTTCGAAGTTTTCAGTTTTCAAACAGTCGGCAACCCTATGCGTTATGATGGGGCTTGCGACGTAAGACGCGCTCTAGGTATATATTTGTCGGCTTTTGACAAAATATAAACGAGTGACGCTACTATATAGTCTTCACTATACTATGTCAATAGTTTCAAAGATTAAGCCCTATTTGTACGATCGGCCATACAAAGTTACAAACTTCATACTAATTCTTTTGAACATAAGTAAGTTATTAATAGTTTAAAAACTAACAAAACTATTTTCAGGTTTCTCCTATACCGTGAAAAGAGTCATGGTAAAGGCGAAACCTGAAAGTTGTTTGGTCAATCAAAAGAAAGAAAGAGTAAAGGTGGGTACAGATTAAGTAACACGTTTGGTAACTTGTGTTTTATAACACGTCCACATTATGTAAAGGTGAATCTAGACTATACTAAAACATGTTATAAAGTATATTTCTTTCTCTCTTTTTAACCGACTTCAAAAACGAGGAGGATTTTTTTTATGTTTGTTACCGCATAACTCCGTCATTTATGGACCGATTTGAAAAATTATTTTTTTGTCTGAGAGGACATAGGTACTTCCAGTTTGGTTTCATTTTCATCAAAAGAAAGTTCTGATGATAGGATCCATGAGGAATTGAGGGAACTCCTCAAAAATTTCAATATTTTTAATTTTAACTACTAATCAAACATTTGCATTTAGAAAGTGTAATTTGGTGGAGTAAAACTGGTGGTAACTCGTAAAGCTGTTTTTTTTATACCTGTTATCCTGTGTATGTTCGTGTGTATCCTGTGTATGTGCTTTTTTTTCTTTCTTTCAAATGTAATGTAGCAAATTAAAACTGGTACATTTGAACTGAATTGATGATGAAATTTTACAACTTGCCGTACTGAAGTCGGTTTTTTTTGTTTAAATTATAAAAAGACAACTCCCGCACTAGAGAACAAGCTCTGTGTCGCGGTGGACACAAATTATACCTAGACTCAGAACAATTATTTGTGGGTTACACCAAGTTTTGTCCTGTGTGGGAATCGAACCCACAACCTCGTACACAGCAGGCGCATACTGCAGCCACTGGACAACTGAGGCAGTCAAATAATAAAGCAAGTAAAATAAAAAAATACAATAAAATACTGAACTCAGCTCTCTTTCAAAGTCGGATAACTAAATGCAGTCTACGTCTTACGTACGGCCAGTTCGGCCAAGTCTCATTTCGGCTGTGTGTGCAATGCTGGGACGTGGTTCTCTCAATCTACGGTTTATAGAAGAATGGCATATTACAGCACGATCAATCAGCTAGTTTCAGACCACTGCTGAACACAAGCCAGTCCTAATTTACACATCAACACTACAACATAACATGTACCTATACATGTGCAGGCAAATTAATAGAATCCACCCTAAACAACAACAAAAAATATGATATTTTAAACTCCCGCTCGAACGCGGCTTAATATTTGGAAAGCATCTAATGCTACAGACATGCGACTATAAACAAAGGCGATCTGCGATTTAGTCACTTTTTAGAAGCTGAATGCAGATCCGAAAGTAACTCAATCACCGTGTTTGGCGTTTCTGTGCGGTGTAGAATGTTTGGTCGCACATTCTACACTGTAAAGAAACGCCATACCTATACGGTGAATGAGTTGCTTTCGGAAGCTCGACTAAACGCTACACTACCGCAACTGAACACAGAGAGTCGTCAAAGGGTCGGCAACGCGTGAGTGACACCCCTGGTGTTGCAAACGTCCATAGGCTATGGTAACTGCTTACCATCAGGCGGGCCGTATGCTTGTTTGCCACCTTGGTAGTATAAAAAAAAAACGCAATGCAGAATTCATACAGTCAGAAAATCGCAGATCGCCGATGTTAAAAGTAGTGTGTCTGCTGCAAGCCTCAATAGATTGACCATGCGTAACTTTTGATTGGATAAAAGAACGGTATAGAGATGAAATTTACAAAGGTTTTAGCCATGGCTCCAATATCTATCCTACCTGGGCAAGTAACTCGATCCCGTATCCATAAAAAAGCTTTCAAGTTTTACTTTTATGCCTTTTTAAATCATCCGCTTCGGTCAAAACCTTAGTAAATTTTTGAATGCAAAAAAAGCCCCTGGAAGCAAAATTTTATCAAAATGTTTCATAGAATTTTGCTTGAGTGAGCTTTTAAATTTCATAGAATAGACCAATATTGGATACTAGCTACTAAAATAATTCTTGATACTAGCTACTACTACTAAAATAAAATAAAGCCTATGTTACGCGCTGATAATGTAGCTTAACTATAGGTGAGAGAATGTTTTAAAATCCGTCCAGGAGTTTTTGAGTTTATTCGTTACAAACATAAACATAATTAAAAGAGGTAGGGCATCATACTAGCGAGCAAGCCCGACTGGGGACGGACCTCCATCTTACAGAAAACTACAGCCAAATAACTACACACAGCGGTGTAGTTGTTTTCCTGTGTGTGATTACAGGTCTCCAGCGCACATGCGATGCGTTTTGAAAGAAACGTTTTCCTATCCCAGAAATATTCCATCTTAAAGCCCTGGTACAAAAAAATGCGTTCGGTCCTGGGCTGACCTTATCCATCGGCTAGTGCGCGATCGTCGGTCCACCTTGTTGGATGCCTGCCCTCGCTGCGTCATCCAGTTCGTGGTCGCTACTCTAGAACCTTTTTGCCCCGTAGGATATCAGTTCTACGAGCTATGTGCCCTGCCCATTGACCCCTTCATTGAGGCTATTCTTCGAGCTATGTCGGTCACTTTGGTTCTTTTTTTTTTGGTATAAGTCCCGTTTATACATTCATATATATTTTGATATTAGAAATAGACACTTCAATTCTATTTATATTGCATACAGAAAGAAGAATATAAATATACCGAAAGGTAATGTTCATATACCACCTTTTTAAAAGGCAGTATGGTATGCACTCATCTAATAGCCACTGGCAATGCATTCCACAAACGTGTGGCATGGACGGTAAACGGATTGTCAAAATAACTCAGTTTTACAAAGGACTTTTTTGCTAATTGGAAGTTTTATTTCGTACGGAACAAAACCCAGTCCAATTGACAATAAAATTCCTTTGTGCCACTATACCACGAGCTTTATTTGTTACATTCCCATTATATTAAATACAATATAAGGGGGTGAAAAGGGGGAGCAAATTTTGTGTGGGACAACGTGATGTTTTGATTCAATAAACTTCAAATTTTGCATAAACCTTTTTCAACAGAATTGATGGAAGCTGTGTTTTGTATTTTATTGAAATTTATCTCCTGGCGGAGTTACAAAGGGGTAGAAAGTTATTTTGAACTGTACGTCCCTATAAGGCCGTGTCCTAAAAGTGCATAACCTCTTTAAGCTTAGAAACCTACAAATGAGATGCTAATATACTCGTAGTAACTTTGATGACTTTCAAGATATTTCAATTTTAAAGAGTATTTTCATACCTTTAATAATACATTATTCGATATTTAAACATAATAGTAATAGCAACCCATATATGTTCCACTGCTGAGCACGGGTCTCTTTTCCTCTATCAAGAGAGAGAGAGGGTTTAGGCCCGTTGGCCTAATGCGGGTTGGTGAATCGGACATGTCTTTAGAATTTCTTCTAAGACATGTGGGTTTCCTCAAGATGTTTTCCTTCACCTACTATTATAAATTTCTTGACAGAAAAACCTAATAGCAGCTTTTGGGCTAAACCCGGAATCTAACCTGAGATTAAGTGATCAGCAGTCACAGACATCGACCTCTGAGCCACCGAGGCAGTTAAGTTTATGCGTAAAAGTAAAGAGAAATACCTATACTATTACAGGCACTTTTAACTGCGTACAATAACTTACATACCACGGTATTAAAAATGAAAATGATTTATTCACCATAAGAGGGCAAAGTTACATCCATACACATAGGTACACGTTAATTAGGTTAATAAGTAATTAGACATTTGTTTAAAGTAATTGGACTATAGAAAGACTTAAATATCGGGTCGCCTCTCGGGTTCCGGCCCAGTGTACTACCAATTATGCCATCCGAGCTCCTATCCCGGACTCGAGTTTTTCCACATTGCTTTAATATTTAAGTATATTTGAGCTAATTGCATAGCAAAAACGCTAAAAAAAATTATATATAGAAAACCCGTTGTCTAAAGTCCAATTACTAATTGAGAATTGAATTGAGACTCCTGAACTACAATGATTTGGAAAATTTGAGGCACAAATAAAACTCCAATTTAACTTATTATAGTTCTCTATCAACGTTAAACTTTGCTGCTTAAGATTATAATCTTAAATTTAAGTATAAAATAACTTATTATAAGAATCCTTACGTAACTCGCTCATGACTGACTTATCATTATTTTTTCACGGCATCATTATTTTCTTTAAAAAATTTAAAATATTTGAAAACATTTATTTTCCAAACGCCAGAGGTTTTACTATGGTCACACGGCCAGTGAGTGATTACCTATAAACCTCTTTACTACCTACCTATAAAATGACTGACAAAATTTGCAAAGTCCATAGATACCCCGGGTTGACACAAGACTAAGAGACGTTCGGTTCGGATAGATTAGATTAGAAGGCTAAGGCGGGAGTAGAGCTCTTGAGAGATTATCTAGTTATTGTATAGAATCCTATATTATACAGATTGTCGTAAACTGTTTTAAGAGAAGTAGGGCACCATACTAGCGAGCAAGTCCGACTGAGGTAGGATCTCCACCTTACAGAAGACCACAGCCAAATAACTACACACAGTGGTGTAGTTATGTTTCTGTGTGTGAATAAAGGTCTCCAGCTCATTTAGGGATGCGTTTTGAAAGAAACGTATTCCTATCCCAGGAATACTCCCATCATAAAGCCCTGGTGTAAAAAAATGGCAACACGTAAACAACAAAAAATAACATATAAACCAATTGTAATCGGTGGGTATTGTTTCACGGTGCTGGCCCCGACACATAGTAATATGCACGTGCTCACCGGGTGGCCGGAGGGCAGTCGTTATATTGTCCGACTCAATCACTAGTTGAATAGACAGACAACCATGCAATGAATACCAGCAAACAGCCCGGTGTAGCATGAATGACTGGTTCAGTGGAAACAACACGGAGTATCGTAAATCATCCTTTATACAATATAATAAAATAGCAACCCATATATGTTCCACTGCTGGGCACGGGTATTCTCTCCTCTATCAAGAGAGAGAGAGGGTATAGGTCTAAATTCACACACGCTGGCCTAATGCGTGTTGGTGAATCAAACATGTCTTTAGATTTTCTTCTAAGACATGTGGATTTCCTCACGATATTATCTTTCACCGTTAGCAGATGCCGAATCATTTGATTAGTATCTATAAATTCCACAAAGTGAAATTCACATTGGTACTGTCGCCCGGGATCGAACTTGCACCAAATTCAAACTAAATTTAAAAAGCGTTATTGATTTGTACATTTTTCCAGGTGAGGAGCTCCGAATTTCTGCGGTTGTTGAAGCCTACCCGTCAGTTGGAGTGACCTGGTACCGCGACGGAGTCCGTCTTCGGCCCAGCCGCCGCACTATCATGACTCTAGACCGGGATGGCCAGATAGAACTGGCACTAGCCTCCGTTACCGGTAGAGATGCAGGCGTTTACACATGCACGGCGTCTAATGAGGTTGGAAGAGCGTCTACCTCTGGAAAGGTGGAAATCATAGAAGGGGATGGACACCACGTGACGAAAAGGAGTCCACCAATCGTGATAAATACACCTGATGTGCCGTAAGTTAAATTTCGATTTATTTACTAGTTTAAGTAACTTAACTATCTATTTTTAATATGTACCTACTTATAATAAATGTTCACTGTTCCAATGTTATGAAAGAGTGGGGTCTCCTAGTACAGGTATTATTTTATGCTTAAAAGGAGACCTCAACCACTAGGTTGAGAACCATACATTGTTTATGAAAATAAAGTTATTATTATTAACATAAAGTTTCGTATCACGAAACGTACCACGGGAAGCCTTTGACTATAATTTATCTCTGTTCCTAATTTCATCCAGATTCGTTCTGCTGTTTTGATGTGATTGAGTTACACACATATCTACACGTACATAAATGAATACATCCATCCAAACTTTCACATTTATAATAATAGGAGACATAGATTGTATAGCTTGGTACTTATAGCCCTGTTGATTTATACGAATAAAACAAAGGTTAAAAGAAACAAAGACTCAGTGCTATTGGGTAGGTAAGCATAAACTGTAGCCTATGAGCGCTTGCATTACTATAGATATTACTGACGTGTTGAATTGAAAAAAAGAAAGAATATTTAAGTTGCTGGACCAAGACACATGGTTATAATAAGGAAGGCAGAAAATTATAACAAGATTAGGTAGGAACAAAGAAATAAATTAAAATTACAAACAAGAGTTGTAGGTATAACAGAAAACTCTTTATTGTTCTTAACTAGCAATCCGACCCGTCTATACGGTCGATACGAGTGCTTTACGTAACAACCTTAAGGTGCTGTAAAGTATTTGTAAACTAAGAAAAGTAATTATAAATTCGATAAACTCCTTCTCAAGTTATGGTGAAGCCAAGAAAAATAGGCAATTATTTTTATATAGGTATAACATTTTGATTTGCTTAACTTCAAAACTCTTGTCTGGAAACTTTGTCAGGAAATCTTTTAAATAAAACAGTAAAATAATTTAACCATAAACACAATTGGTAATTATAAACTGCAAAACATATTAAAATAATAAACTACAGTGAGATTTTATATTTCAAAGGTATCAGATGTAATTTAAAGAGATGTAGTGCTCCGTATAAGCAAGCCCGACTGGGGAAGGACCTGCACCTTACAGAAGACCACAGCCAAATAACTACACACAGTGGTGCAGTTGTGTTCCTGTGTGTGAGTACAGGTCTCCAGCGCTCATATAGGGATGCGTTTTGAAAGAAACGTATTCCTATCCCAGGGATAGTCCCATAGCCTTGGTTTAGAAAAATGGATTGGTAACACGCAAGTGATAGGTACTTCTGGCATTGCAAGCTTCCAAAGGCTACGCTAACTGCTTAAAATCAGGTGGGCTGTATCCTTGTGTGCCACCTAAGTAATATAAAAAAGGCGAGCAATAAAGGATACTTAATTATTATAATAACACAGTGTAATGTAGACCATAATACAGTCTACATAGTCTGAAAATGTATTAAATAATGTACATCCTAACATTCTTTGATAAATTCATGGACTGTATTTCAACATTTCAAATTTGCCAAGTTACTCACAATCCGAGCTCTGAAATACCATCCTTGTTATTTGTTAATAAAATTACACTATAAATTTGCCGTGGTCCAGATATCTAAGTCAAGTTAGACAAAGCGGATTACATGCAGACCGTCAGTAACGACCTCTAGAAATAAATAAATAGTAACATCAAATTTAAACAGAAGACATATATGATAAAATAGTACTATAGACGAAAAGGAATAAAAAAAGATCCAAAACAATATTTTGCATGGCAACGGTGATATGTATACAGAGCTCCTAGACAAGTGGCATAAACTAAACTACTAACTAAACCTACAAATAAAATATAGGTATTCCTAAAAAACTAATATTTATATAGCGGCCCTGTACCTCTGTCTTCGTTGCCCACCGTACGTTACACGCATGTAAAAAAAATGGCTACCACTCAGCATAATGCTACTATGCTTTTCACAGAATAAAGCAAATGCACAGAAAAAAGCGACAGCCAATTTTATTAAAGATGAATAGGCACATTACGTATCGCGATAGGAATTCTCTACGAGTACACCATACTATATTCGTCATTTTTATTATGCCTAAGTGTTTTTTAAATTCGGTGGCAACTGAGTGGTTAAGTTACTGTCTGCATATGAGGTTTGTGGTTGAAATCGAAATCGACAATATTTGCTTTTTTGTTTTTTCGAATCGACTACCGTTAATGCCACTTGTCTGGGGGTGATCAGGCCAGCGTGTGTAAATTACGGCGTAAACTCTCTTGATAGAAGGGTTGAGTGGAGGCCCGTGCCCAGCAGTGGGGGCATAATATGAGTTATTAGACTTATGATTTACTAGCAGTTGTCCGCAGCTCCACCCGCGTATTAGTCAGGCAATAAAAGCCTATTCGCTATTCCAGACTATAATCTATCCGTATGCCAAATTTCATCCAGATCCGTTCAGTAGTTTCTACGTGAAAGAGTACCAAACATCCATACATACATGAAAGAAAGAAACATTACTCACTATGTGTAGCTTATGTTATTATACCTGTAAAAGGATGGGGCTCGGCCGCCATAAAGTATCGATCAGAATATAACATAAAAGCGGGAACATAGTTGGTGTGTAACATTCCCAGACAAATTAATAAAAACGTTTGTATTGAATCATCAACGACTGCACTGGTGGTTAAGTGGTTTAAGTGGCGTGGCATGTTGTGGGTTCGATCTCCGCATGGGATAAAAAATTGATCCACAAATGCTTGTCTTGTTGTAAAGTCCCTGGCGATTCATCGTTTGTGCGAGACCAGCAAATCAAATTGTAACTACCTACTTACATTTGGCTATTGAAAAGAGTGGCCTCAGTTTCTTGCTGGTTTTTTCGTATGCCGCTTTAGACAAGTGGCATAAATAGTAGTTGAATGGAATAGAATAAAAAATCATGATGGGATTTGACATAGGTTTACAATATAATGTTTTAAGCAATGTGAATAACTGATTTTGGATTTGAACATAGTAAAAATAATATAATAATAATACTTTATTGACACAAATTTCTTATATAATTTAAGTTTTATCCATGTTTTCTTAAAATATTGCACAATCACATGCACTTAAACATTCTAATGAGCACTAGCATCTTAACTAGGCCGAGCCTGTAAACTAATTACTACTATGTATATATTTCTTTTACTTTTATCATCTCAGCCCATATACGTCCCACTACTGGACACGGGTCTCCTCAATACACTTGGAGGTATATTAGCCTACTATACCACGCTGGCCAGACGGGTTGGTAAAGGGTTTTGTTTCGAGTTTTCCTCTCTTGCGGACTCTTACGACACCCTCGGGATGGAACGGGGTGGTGATATTTATATTCTTAATTCGTCACTATACTTACTCTAGTATTATTTTTAGTTTTAAACAATATAATTTTATTTGCAGGTATTCTAAAGAGCCAATGTTTACCCGTAAGCCACGCTCAAGCGAGGCACGTGAAGGAGACACCGTGATAATACAATGTGAAGTCATCGGTGACCCGAAGCCTGATGTTTACTGGCTCAGGGACTTCTTAAAGGTAATGACGTTATACCTAATAATAAATTTAAGAGAGGCACCAAACTAGCGAGCAGGCCCGACTGGGGAAGAACCTCCTATTTAAATCGTGAAGACCACAGCCAAATAACAACACACAACTACACTGCTGTCTCCAGAGCTCATTTAGGGATGCGATTTGAAAGAAACGTATTCCTATTCCAGGAATATCCTCATCTTAAAGGCCTTTTGTAAAAAAAATTACAACACGCAAGTGATACTTCTGGTATTGCAAGCGTCCAAATGGTACGGTAACTGCTTAACAACAGGCGGGCGGACCGTTAGCTTGTTTGCCACCCATGCAGTATAAAAATAAGAACAAAAGTTTGTTGTTTCAAAGTTAAATCGGCACAATTATTTCATTTATACATTATATTGTATGGTTTAAAAAGCGGTGGTGGCTAAGTGGGAAAGCAAGGACTTGCGTTTGCCACGCGAGGCAGCCTTGTCGATACCCGGCTTAAAAGTTTAAATACAGGCTTAAATTTCAGAAAATTATTTCCAGGCTCGATTATTTTTCACAACATTGTACAATGTTAAGTAAAACATACGTATTTCGTTAATATTGTATCGATTTTCTAAGCCTTAAAAATAATAATATTATCAATAATCATTTATTCATTGAAATTGGAACAAATTTATACATATAGGTCTTACAAAACAATAAATGTGCTCTAAAAATTAGGTCTATTGCCTGTACTAAGTAAAACTATCTCACAGTATCTCATGCGGTATGTGCATTTAAAAACTAATAAACTAAAAAATGGTGGTCAAAGGTATTAAAAAAGCTTTCAAACTAAAAGAACGACTCATTTAATACTGTTTCCACCTTTGTTCTCGCAGTTTTGACAGCCGTCGACTCGGTCCATTAGTTGATTAGATTATCTCGACACTGGCAACAGGTTTAGGATATACGTGTACTATCCAATGTTGTCAACTTGATTTTTTATATTTTCACCTATTGTGCTTAGAATAGAGTAGAATAGAATTTTGTTTCAACATAAGTATTACATAGTACACACTATAAACTTAAATAGGTAGTTACATTTATGTGGTTACAAAGCAGTATACATTTAAAAACTTTACCTCCCGTGCTAGTCAAGACTGTGTTACGGCAAGGTAAGGATTACTTTAAAAAAATATTAAGTATCGGTATACATTTCTGTTAGTAAATATTAATACCATTATTTTACAAAAATGCTCGATTACTAGTAATGTGATTCTAGTTAATCACGTTTTTAATTTTTTTTTAAAACAGTCTTGCATAGTTTGACTTTGACTTTGAATATTATACAAAAATATATTAAATTTAAATAGTTTAAATTCGATTTAAATTTGTTTATAATAGTAATAGATAATCGATTCGTTAGACAACGGTACTTCACTGGCACTTTGCTTTTTGACAGATGTAAAAACGGACTTCATAAATGAAATTTAATGTACTGTAATGGTCGACATTCAACGGTATTTTTTTAAACAACTCCCGCACTAGAGAACAAGCTCTGTGTCGCAGGGGACTTTACAGACATACAATTAACGGACCCACATTACACCCAGACTCAGAACAATAATTTGTGGGTCATACTGTTTTGGTCCTGTGTGGGAATCGAACCCACAACCTCATGCACAGCAGGTGCATACTGCAGCCACTGGACCACCAAGGCAGTAAATTTATTTAAATTAAACTTCTCAATTGCTTTCTAACGACTTCAAAAAGAGTGTTATCAATTCGTGTGTATTTTTTTAAATGTTTGTTACCTAGCTGTTTATACTACTTGGGTGACAAACAAGCATAAGCCCGCCTGATGTTAAGCAGTTACCGTAGCCTATGGACGTTTGCAATACCAGAGGTATCACTTGCACACGCAAGTGATACCTCTGGTATTGCACGCCAACCCATTTTTATACACTAAGACTTTAAGATGGAGTGTTGGAGTATAGGAATACGTTTCTTTCTAAACGCATTCCTAAATGAGCGCTGGTGACCTGTACTCACACACAGAAACACAACTACACCGCTGTGTGTAGTTATTTGGCTGAGGTCTTCGGTAAGGTGAAGGTCCCTCTTTAGTCGGGCTTGCTCGGTAGAATGGTGCCCTACCTCTCTATAAATCGTTGCTTACTCGTACGGTACGGTATCTTTTTATTAACTGTGTCGGTAAATTCTTTTACAGCCGGATTATTACAGAGATGCGACGCACTTTAAGCGTGTGGGTGAGGGCCCGGAGTACCGGTTCGAGATCCCGCATGCTAAGCTGGACTACACTGGAGCGTACTCGGTGGTCGCCAGAAATGTATATGGGGAAACAAAAGCTATTATATCCTTGCAGATCTTGGCTAAAGGTATGTTAATTTATTTATGTACACGTGGCAACAGAGTTAGCTATACAGCCCCTCTAGACAAGTGGCATAAGCGATTTAGTCGAATCGAAAATTCAAAAAACAAATGTATGGGATTTGACGTACGTCTAACGATATAATGTAGTTAACTTATGTTAAATCCCATAATTTGGTTTTTTGACTTTTCGATTAGACTATCCCTTATGCCACTTGTCTCTTGTCTAGAAGGGCAAGGCCGATATATGAAGATTAGGTTTTTAGAAAACCAATGTATGAATTTATGTGAAATATATTTATCTAAAAAGCGAATCTTTATATAGCGGCCCTGTACAGCTAACTCCGTTGCCGTCTGTAGATACTTATTTCTGATACAGTCTCATGGGAACTGTGTTCTATTCAGGGCAAAAAGTAGTTTATGTGCTGTTTTAGAGTATCTATCTCTATGCCAAATTTTGGCGTAACAAACATCCATCCATCGTATAGAGAAGTAGGTATAGGTAGGTAGGTAGGTATACTAACGAGCTTTTATTTAGAGATGCGTTTAGTTATTTGGCTAGGGTTTTTGGGGAAATGACCCAGGAAAATTGTAAATACATCTTAAAGCGGGTCTAGCGTCCATAGGCTACGGTTACTGCTGACTATCAGGCTGTATGTTTGTTTGCTACCATAAAAGTAGTATTAAAAATATATTAAGGACGATGTAATCGCTCAGCGACAAAGTCCATATAATAAATAAAAAAAAAAATATATATATTGTCTGAAATTTGTACCGAAAAGTTGTTGCATGGGAAAGGTGGCCCAAAACAATTTATTTCGGGTTTCAAGTGATGCTGGTTTTAATTAAATTGCCTGTCTACTGTACTCAACGCTTACTACCCGACATATCATTTTTAACTCGGCTTCAGTGAAGTGAAAATAATTACGTAGGCGACGACAGCGGTTCATCATGACCCAGATTGAAACGGTAAATTTTCACGAAACTAATATTGAAAACAATTTATTTATTCAAATTTATGACTGATCAACGCTTTGCATGACCAAAAGACCGACATTTCCTGCAAAGAGAATTAGCATTGCCACGTTGAATGGCAATGCCGCCAACCTTTTGGGCACTTTTCCAGTCAAGAATTTACATCAAATGAACGAATTTATGTAAAAAAGGGAGATAATAATTTGGTTTCGGATTATTATTAAACTATCAATATCTCAATCAGTATTTATTTCCCATTTGGTTTTGAGGAGTTCCCTGGTGTATTTCCGAAACCTAGGTCAATAAAAATGGCTCCGTACACCATTGGTTACATTATGTGCATAAAGTAAGTAATGTGAGGGAAAACACCATACAAGTGAATAAGCCCGACTGAGGAGGGACCTTGGTATAAATTTTGAACTGCATTAGGGGTACAGCATTGGCTCAAGAACATATCAAACATAATTATCTCAAGTCACACGAATGTGACTTCCTGAGAAGAGCTGGACACCCAAGGGGAGGATCTCCATCTTACAAACGTTCAATGCCCAGGCGTGGGTCTAGCCCTCTAAGAAGGTTGTAGGTACAGCCACCCGTAAAACAGGCAAGTGCAAGTCTAAAATTGAGATAGATAATTATATTCAAAGATGTTTACGAAACATAATTATTATCTTTCTATCAATCACAATAGACCGTGAAAGTGTGACGTCACGAGACTATTAGGGCTGTGGGCATGCCCATCGTGCTCACAACGGTGGATTCGCGCTTGCCACAGCCAAACTACATGCAGCGGTGTAGTTACTTTGTGTTCCTGAGCCTGAGTACAATTTCCCAGCACTCATTTTGGGATGTATTTTAACAAAATGTTTGCCTATTCCAGGGATAATTCATAATAAAAAATACTAGGGTTAATTTTTACCATGAAGCAGGCCATATGCATGTTTGCCACCTAAGCTTAATAAAAAAAACGTTTTAAATCTATAATTACCTTTATGAAATACTAGCTTCCGCCCGCGGCTTCGCCCGCGCGTGTAATCCCTCGAGAACAGAGTTTCTTTTCCGGTATAAAAAGTAGCCTATGTGTTATTCCAGACTATAATCTATCTCTATGACTATAATATATGCCAATTTTAATCCCGTTCCGTTCAGAAGTATTTGCGTGTAAGAGTAACAAACATACATACATACATTCTCAAAAAAGTTCGCGTTTATAATATTAGTAGGATTATCATATTTTTGCATCATCACAGAAATGAACATTTTATTTCAAGAGAGGTAGGGCATCATACTAGCGAGCAAGCCCGACTGGAGAAGAACCTCCACCTAACAGAAGACCACAGCCAAATAACTACACAGAGTGGTGTAGTTGTGTTCCTGTGAGTACAGGTCTCCAGCGCTCATTTCGGGATGCATTTTTAAAAAAAACGTATTCCTTTACCCAGGATTTTCTCATAGCGATCAGGTATATAAAAAATAAAAGGTCCCGATTGTTAACAGTAGTATGATCACGACAAAGGCCTAAATACAAGTGATCTACATAACTCTATCTGACCAGGTTGGCCACCAACCAAAAGATAAAAGAATTAGCATTTAATATAAAAGATGTCCTCCTTACCGAATTTCAGTCACTGTGGCTAGTCTCGACAGAGATATAGATATTATAGTGCACAAGTGTGTGTGTACAAACACAAGTGCCTAAGTTTATTCCCTCTCTCTCATAGTCCGATGGGACTGCAATCTGATTCGACCGAAAAGTGACCCCGTGTCCCGGAAAGCACGTAAAGCCGTTGGTCCTAACGGCTTTGCGTGCTTTCCGGGACACGGGGTAAAAAGACCGCCAATTTCCAAACTCCGGGCATCTATTGTGAATTTCTTGACAGTAAAAACCAATATCGATTTTTGACCCGACCCGGGAATTGAACCTGGGACCTCGTGATCAGCAGTTAAACACGTCGACCACCAAACCACCGAGGTAGTTAATTAAGTCAATTAAAGTTAATAACTAACTTACGTGGTTCTCAATTTATCAAACACGGTAGCTTGGCATGTGGCAATCAATACATTACTGTATCACCGAATATAATGGTGGCTTTTTTGATGGCATGCCTCTTATCCATGTTGCACCTAACGACTCCAAATACAACAAAATGGCGGTGTTGTTTCGTTAAATAGTTCCTATTACCACCTTCCAACTGCATCATCAGACCAGCTTCATGATACCACATAATTGAATTGTCATTACGTCGGTATACCAAATTTCAGCTCAATCAAACACTGGAAAGTGTTTCAAGTTTTGCTTTCAAGATTTGACCTAAATAAACTAAAGTACCTAACATTACATATATTGCAAGCTAAATAAAAGCTTGTAATAATAATAAACTCTTATCACGCCTATTGCATAAATGCCGAGTCGGATACTGCCAAAAATTAGATGGCTCACCCAACCCGAAACCATCCAACACAATACCGGAGAGTGTTCAACACTAACACAAGCCGACTATACACAGCGATACAACCAAATTGCAAACATAATTCACGAAAAACTTGCATTCGAACACAATCTCATACAGAACACAACCTAACTACAATTATACACCAGAAAACACCACACACAAACTTTATTATGCCATACTACTCGTAACAGACAGGACCACCCATTAAAATAGACCAGATATAATAATCAAAAAGGGTTAGCAACACTGCCGTCCTATAACTAGAAAGCCGTTAAGCCCAAAAAGTAGTTTTGGAGAAAACAGCAAAAAAGGCGGCAACCGTTATTTCTTAAAAAGTACAATACTTAGCTTGACGGGTGTTAGGCAGATTATTGAATATTATTTCCGTGGATCATTTTAAGGTTTTAGTTATTAAAAAAAACTACACCTCGTTAAAAAAAACGTTCTTTTTCGATTTAGCTAAGCATTTTAGATAATTTTTGGCTCTATATCCTGTACTAAAAGGTCGCTAACGTTACCGTAACGGCTTTTTAGTGAAGTAATTTTAATAAATTTATACGATTCTAAATCTTAGTTAAATTTATTATGCAATCCTTAACTAGAAAGTCGCTAAGTCGTCTAACGGCTTTATTGTCGAAACTTTTCATCAATCTGAAACTTAATATATTTTCTAATAAGCGGCTTAGACTCTTTTAAACTAAGTAGCGTTAATAGAATATGAAACTGAACACAAGATTATTCTAATAATACTTAACTAAAAGGCGGCAATACTTACTTCGCTTGAGTTTAACTTCCTTATTGCTAAGCATTTGACAGGATTATGTGAGAAATATAAAATTTTTAAAGTATTAAATTAAAGTTTAATAAAAAAAATTAAAACACAATTAAAAATGCCTCCTTTTAAAATTCCAGACAAAAACGAAAATTTTCAATACAAAATTCGTGATTGCGTGAGTCGAGCAAACTTGGCGATTAAACTACCATATATATATAATGGATTTAAGTAAAAACATACATACATACATAAAGACTTGCGTTAAAAATGTTAACAAATTGTAAAGGGAAGACGAAGATGTTATATTGTCTTGATTTTTTTAAAGATGTTATATTGTTTTTGTACCTGTTGGTAAACAAATCGAGCAAAGCTTCTAAGAGTAGCTTAACATAAGCGGGCCGGCATTAATCGGCACAGTCGGGCAGTAAAATCGAATTAATATATGTAGATGATGTTCGAGGAAAAAGTATAAGCTTTGAGTTGGCTTTGTTGCTGCACAGATTATGCCGGGCCGCTTATGTGTGTAGTAAGCCTTATGTTCTCAAAACTTTGAGACGCAGTTTACAGAAACGCCCCACGTCCGCACAAACCATGCGATTCTGAAAGCGCACGTTGAAATATAAGCGTTTGGCAAGCTTTCGGTATTGCGCATTGCGAGCATACGCTACCCGCGCCGATACGGCATCAACTAATGCGAAAAGAACTTAATCAAATATTACAACTCGAACCGTAAGCTACTAGTAGGTGTGTGCGAAATTTCAGACATTAGTATAAGAATTAATAACGAGCATCCAATATTTCATATTTATAAAATTAATGATGATGATGTCCTCCTAGACGTATCCTTCGACGGCGACCCCTACTAACTCACGGCCATACGTCTCCGCTTATGTGCTCGGAGGGGGCTCGCGAAGCCGAATTACGTCTTAAAAAGACGGTCACACAAAGCGCAGTGAAGCCCTCCTTGCGCATTAGGTATACTCATAAGAGGGCCTGAGTTGAGTTTTACGGTGCTGGCGTTTGGCGTCAAGGTCTTTAAGACGACAGTTTTCAAACTCTTCTATACATCTGTGAACAGCATTATGCCAGTCTAACCTGTGGGTAGCAAGCTCCTTCCATGAGTTTGGAGACACACCGGTTACAGATAAGTGTCGCTTAAGAACATCCTTGTACAAAGATACTGTCTGAGCTGATCTCAGAGTAAAAGACAGCTTTTGGCAACCTTGAGGGCTCCATGCGTACAAGATGTTCACACCAGCGAAGCTGCCTTTTAATAAGGAGGCTCTCCATGCCCACCATATCCGCCGACGAAGTACTTCCGTGTTTGGAATCCGATCCTGCCAGCGTATGTGAAGTATACTGCCTTGGTGGTCCAGTGGCCGCAGTATGCGCCTGCTGTGCGCGAGGTTGTGGGTTCGATTCCGGCAAAACTTTGTATGACCCACAAAGAGTTGTTCTGAGTCTGGTTGTAATTTGTGTCCGTTAATTGTATGTGCAGTCCTTTTCCTTCTCAACTAATCTATCTTTCAAGCTGGTATCATATTTCTTTCTCCTTGTGGATGATGGTGGTGCTAAATTTATTAAATTCATAGAAATAGAGCAATCAATAAAAGATGCGTCTTTTCTTAGGTAACCGATGTCCGATGTCTCTTCTGTTCTTGTAAATTCTTGAGTATGTCGTCGCGTTATTAATTTTTCGGGAAACGTTTTAGTTATTGATGTTCTCCTTTTCAATATTGGGTTACTTTTAGGGTTTAAAACTGTATTTTGCCTTTGCATGTCATAACCATATTCAGTATCATCACTTAAAACTTTGTCACATGGCTGGCCTTAGTCCTTATCCTTAACGGAGTCATCACTATCATAATCTTATATTTCTGGTATAATGCAGTGAGAAGAAGATGGCATCGGAGAAGGAGGGGGTATCGATTCGTGGCAGTATAAAGAATGTGTTTCAAGCTGTTGCTGAGTTAATGTTTCTATTGTAAGCTTCAGAGTTTCTTTTGGTTGGCTGTTTTTATATGTTATTTGTGTTTCATTAAATTTTTGAAACTCTTGTGTTGTCATCGAGTAAGGTTCTTGGTTAAGAAGATTAACTAAATCGTTACTGTTCATGTGGGCGTACTTTGATTCTTGGCTAATATTAGAGCAAGTGGAATTGCGTGTAGATGGCATACTTTTAATTTCAAGGCGTTGTGCAGTTAGAAATTCCTGGTCCACCAACACACTATTCATCATAGTTTGGATCCTTTCCTTCCGGAATATATCCTGAGCTCGTCAAACGCAAACAAAAATCACAAGCGTTTAACTGCTTTTTAGTCTAGTATTGTCGTTTGACTGCTCTCTAGCGATTGATATTTAGCTAATACTAATTTCAATACATAACTTAAAAGCCGCTTTTGGCGTATAACTGCTTTCTAGTGTAGTTTTTCTTTATAACTGCTTTATAGTTAAGGTACGATGTTCAGGTGGTTACTTATATGACACAATACATGAAGGTAGTTAAAGACGCTTAACTGCTTTTTAGTCAAGCATGACTAGATAACGTACTTTTAGTTAAGTAAAATTAGAAAAAAAGATGCATCAGTTTGCCGTTGAAGTATGTTAACGTCTTTCTAGAGAAGTATTGTGGCTTAGCCGCTTTTTAATTAAGGAAGTAACGAAATTTATGTGGTTTAACTGCTCAGCAATGTTTTGTATCTCTAAAACTAAGCTAGCTAGCAAAATGAATCTTAGACCAAAAGATAGAGCATCGAAAGTTGTATAAGACTACATTAAAAAGTGAAAAACGGCTAACTGTGGCTTAACGGCCTTTTAGTTAGTGGACGGCAGAACACGCAAGTGATACCTCTGGTATTGCAAGCGTCCATAAGCTACGGTTTCTGCTTAACATCACGTGGGCCGTATGCTTGTTTGCCACACAAGTAGTATAAAAATAATAAATTCAAACTACTAACCTAATAGATATTGCAGTTCCTAACACTTATAATTTACAAAAACCGACAAAATGAGCAAATATGCAGAACTAAAAGAAGAAGTCGCAAGAATTTGGAGGCAGGATAAAGTTTATGTCGTACCCAAAGTTCTTTCCTCAACATCTTCACCATAGCTTCAAACTACTACAGTTGAATAAATTTCCGTTCATAAGTATACAAAAAGCCGCCATCTTAAATACCTGAAGAATTGTCCGGATTTTTTTGCAAATAGACGAAACACAACACCTACATAACATCACACAACACACGCTGCATTTACTTGGCTACCAACAGTACTTGTAGTTTTGACCAGTATACAAGCTGTGAAATAGAAACCTACACAAAAATTAATTAATTCCTATTTCCTTGTATACAAGCTGTGAAATAGAAACCTACACAAAAATTAATTAATTCCTATTTCCTTTAGTAACGCCATAACTCGAGAACGACTTTACTTACCGACTTAAATCATCTTATTCTAAAGTTTTATAATTGTAGTGTGTTACGCATCGCCCCTCATTCCCTTAATATATATTGTAAAGTAGCATGTAAGTGAATGCATTAAACCTCACACATGAGACAAAAAAACATATTTTACTTTAACCACTACAACGCCCAACATTACATAATAATATTTCTATAAGAAAAAAAAAAGGAAATGGCCCTGGAAAATAGCCCTAACAATACATTGTTAGTAGATAAATACCCAGACAATTAATAAATATATAATAATAATTGTGCTTATCACTCAAAGATTTATCTTAGGTAGGAATAGAACCCACTACCTCCGGCTTAGTACACGAGTAAACACTTTTCAGTAAACTATTAGGCTATTGAAATCATTACTTACAACAAACAAGGAAAATAAATAGTTTTGTGCCGTAGTGCGGGAGATGTCTTTTTAAAAAAAACAATCTATCCGTATTAATACAATCATTATAATAGCAACCCATAGATGTCCCACTGCTGGGCAAGGGTCTCCTCTCCTCTATCAAGAGAGAAAGAGAGAGAGAGAGATGGTGTAGGCCTTAATCCACTGAGATTGTGTTCCCTAATGCGGGTTGGTGAATCAGACATGTCTTTAGAATTTCTTCTAAGACATGTGGATTTCTTCACGATGTTTTCCTTCACCGTAAGCAAATAGTGAATCATTTGATTAGAACATGAAAACTCCACAAAGTGACATTCATATTATTACTGCCGCCCGGGATCGAACTCGCACCTCTCGCGTGACAAATTGCGTTGTTAATTTGTAGTTGTAGCAACCTGACTCGAACCAACGAAAAATCGAATATGTCACAAAAAGTTTTGTCCCATGTGGGAATCGAACCCACTAGGCTCGTTTGACCAACAGACCAGTCTTAGTCACAGACAGTTAATAAGCCAGACAAACTAAAATGAACTCATACCTACTATAATTACGTTTAACTAGTGAGTCGTCCAGTGCGCGCGATCGATAATATCCGAGAGGGAAAGTTACTGTCGGCCTGTACCGCTATCTACTCTCGTACCTGTACCACGATATCACTATCGTTAAAAACTAAACAACGAGAATGGTGCAAGCTATGTTTGGGATAATTTACTTATTTATACTTATGGGTGGCAAACAAGCATACGGCTGGCCTGATGTTAATCAGTTACCGTAGCCTATGGACGCCTGCAATACCAGAGGTATCACTTAAGTGTTGCGAACCCATTTTTTTACACCAGGATGGGAGTATCCCTGGGATATGAATACTTTTCTCAACCCATAAACGTCCCACTGCTGGGCACGGTTCTCCTCCATAAATATGGAGGGATATTAGCCTACTATACCACGCTGGCCAGACGGGTTGGTATAGGGTTTTGTTTCAAGTTTTCCCTCTCTCTTGCAGTGGGTATTGTCTGCCTGATTCCTTTAGTCGTCTCTTACGACACCCTCGGGATAGAACGGGGTGGTGACATTTGTATATGTGATATGAATACGTTTCTTTCAAAACGTACCCCTAAATGAGCGCTGGAGATCTGCACTCACACACAGGAACACAACTACACCGCTGTATGTAGTTATTTGGTTGTGGTCTTCTGTAACAGGGAGGGCCTTCCCTAGACGGTCTTGCTCGCTAGTATGCCTTACCTCTCTTATAACATTATCTATACTAATATTATAAATGCAAAAGTTTGGATGGATGTATGGATGGATCGTTACTGACGTTAAATAATGTAAGTAAGTAAATAAGCAAACGGCCCGCCTGATGTTAAGCAGTTACATAGGTAGCCTATGGACGCTTGCAATACCAGAAGGACCACTTGCGTGTTGCCAAACCATTTTTTTATACCAAAGCTTTAAGATGGTAGTAGTCCTGGGATAGGAAAAAAATATTTTTTTCAAAACTCATGCCTAAATGAGCGCTGGAGACTTGTTACACAGGAACGAAATTCACCGCTGTTTGTAGATCACTATGTGTGAAGGGAAAACAAAGTGAGGAAACCAACATGTCTTAGAAGAAATTATAAATGCATGTCTGATCCAATCCACATCAATCTAGCGTGTGTGGGTTAAGGCAAGGCCTAAACTCTCTCTCTTGATAAAGGAGAGGAGACTAGTACTTCAATCAATCAATCAGCCTATCACATTCCACTGCTGGACATAAGCCTCTCCTAACACGCGCCACAGCACACGGCCTCCGCCTTCCGCATCCAGTGCGTCCCAGCGACCTTTTTTTTAGGTCGTCGGTCCATCTCGCTGGGGGCCGCCTTACCTTACGCTTACCGAGTCGCGGTCTCCACTCTAGGACACGTCTGCTCTATCGGCCGTATGGTAATTAGCAGTGAGACATAAATATGTTCCGTAGGAAAAAAAATTTTGTTTTTATAACGTTCATAAGTATCATGTATTTGATCTAAATGAATAAATGAACTTGACTTGACTTTGACTTTGTTGCTATTATTATTATGACTGACATTAAAAAGTCCTGACGTCTAAAAAGTTATGTAAATAAAGAAAGCAAAATAAATTTGCTGCGTACAGTGGAGGCGCGTAGGAAGATCCTTTTCTCCGCATCAAAGGTAAAAGGGCACGTGTACTTTTTATACGCTTATTGAACAATGAAATAAAACGCAATAAAAATCGTTTTGTATACTGTTTATTTAAAAATAGCTTAAAACTCACATCTTAGAATCTTTTTTGTGTCGTTACATTACGACACAAAAGATCTTATTAATACCTATGTAACACTATCTGCATTTCTCTTGTATACATTCGAGAATCTTCTAAGATGTGGGTTTTAGTAGTATAAATATGTCTCACCATATTCGTCTTCAGCCTTACAAGGAGTTAGGTTTTTAAAGGGTCAGCGTGACGTGCGAGTGATATTCCCGGTGTCGCAAGCGTCGATAGGCCACGGTAACTGCTTACCATCATGCGGGCTATATGTTTGTTTATCTCCTAGATTGGTAGTATAAAAAAAGTAGTCAATGTATGGAATGTGGGATGAGTGTGGAATTGAATTTTAGGAAATCTATTTAGGAAAGTTTTGAATGGTGACTGGGTTTGTGAAATGTAATTGAGTTATTTTTAGTAGGTTTTCAGTGTCTATGTAGAGGTAGTTTAGTACTAGATACAGGTGAAAGCTTTCTTATATTATTTAGTTTCGGATGTTGAGCATGATTTATTGTTCGTTTGTGAGCAATTTTATTGTAGAGTAATGGAGAAATTGCGGCATCGTCTGGCGAATGATGTGTTAATTTGTTTTACTGGTCTCCAAAATTTGCGTTTAGTGAGAAGATTTTTGTAATCAGGTGATTTTAATATAATCTTTTGTTCGGAGAACTACGAACTACTTTTAGAATATATAATCTTATTACGCTCGTTACTTGAGTCTCTTTACACAGAGCTTCGGTTGGGAATCGGAACGGCTTTCTTAGCATAACCTATAAAACGGAACACTGTGATCGCCCTAACTGGATTAGATACGAAGCCACTGCTCCAGACAGTTATTGCAGTAAGACTATGCTTTGATCTGCTATGTCTCGAAGATTTTACATAATAACTCATCTTAATCTATTTGATGAAGTCTTTGTGTTTGTAGAAGGTTAATTTTTCATCGATCGTCACTCCGAGATAAATATCTCGGAGAATTAATTTTGTACGTTCGGGTCGCCGTTGCAACATAAAGCTCGACTGTTGGTAAGCAATTAACATAGCCTATAGATTGCGTGTTACCAACCCGAAAGTTTTTTTATAATTGAGTATCTATGGGTTACAAAAACGTTTATAAAAAAGCATCCCTAAATTAAGGCTGGAAATTTTTACACAATATTTCTATTACTTGAAACTTGACATACTTATGTAATTTCAGTGATGATGTCCTCGTAACCGAATTTCAGTCACGGCGGCTAATCTCAACGGAGACTAGCCATCTGCGCGGGATATATTATAGTGCACAAATGTGCGCGCAAACACAAGTGCACTCCTTTTTCCCCCCACTCTCTCATTATAGTTCGATGGGACGGCAATCTGACACGACCGTAGAGAGATCAGGCGTAGGAACAATGGTTTTACGTGCTTTCCGAGTCACGCGTGTGTAAATACCGCCAATTTTCAAACTCCTATGGTGAATTTCTTGACAGAAAAACCCAATATAAAATTTTGGCCTGACACGGGAATCGAACATGGATCACTGAGCCATTAAGGCAGTAAAAAATAAAATAGTATAGTACCATGGTGGATCTATACAGAGAGCAGACAGCCTAGCCATAGAAACTCCACAACGAAGCACGATATAATGCCTAATTGCGTTACGTATTATCTATCGCATTCATACTTGAAATCTCATACTTGAAAGAGAGCTATACTAGCGAGCAAGCATCTGGGGAAGTACCTCCATCTTACAAAAGACCACAGCCAAATAACTGCACAGAGCGGTGTAGTTGTGTTCCTGTGTGTATATATCAGTGATATATGTATATACACACAGGAACACAATCTATATCAATGATACTCCATCTTAAAGCCCTGGGGTAAAAAAAAATGGGTCGGCAACAGGCATGTGATACCTCTGGCATTGCAAGCGACTATAGGCTACGGTAACTGCTTAACATCAGGCAGGCTGTAAGTTTGTTCGCCACCCAGGAATAGATATAGCTATAATAACAATATATAAGCAAGTACGCACTAAAACATTGTTACAAAGTTAATTTACAACTAAAAGTATATTTACACAAATTAAAATTAAATTAAAATAATAAAAAATAACACAAACGGACGGGGGTTGAGCACTGCTATAGGCGTCGTAATTCCTGTGTATCGATGTGTACTCAAAACATGCCTAGGAGACTGAATGGCAATGCTTAATCTTTGAGCCTAATATAAGCCTGCCTTCTGGTCACGTGAGGCGATGTAATTGATGTTTGAATCTATACTAATATTATAAAGAGAAAATATTTGTATTTTTGTGTGTGTGTATGTTTGTACAAAAACCACTATGCCGATTTCAAAAACTCTTTCACTATTGCAAAGCTACATTCACCCTGAGTGACATAGGCTATATATTATATTTATAGCTAGAAAAAGTAGGGATCCTTAATAAAACTTAAGTAACGTAACCCAAGGTGTGAAAAAAGTGCCCTAAAACGTATTTCTTTATGTCCAATGGATTTCCAAAACGGAGAAGCGGTGGTAGCCGAGTGGGAAAGTAACAGACTTGAACGCAAGAGGTTCAAGTTCGATCCCGGGTGGCAGTACCAATGTGAATTTCACTTTGTGGAGTTGATACATGTACTAATGAAATAATGGTGAAGAAAAACATCGTGAGGAAACCCACATGTCTTAGAAGAAATTCTAATGACATGTCTGATTTACCAACCCGTATTAGACCAGCGTGTGTGAATTAGGGCCTAAACCTTCTCTCTTTCTTGATAGAGGAGAGGAAACCCGTGCCCAGCAGTGGGACATAAACGGGTTGCTATAATTATAAGTTATATATTCCAAATTTCACCTTTCCAAACGCAGCAGTTTCTATTGGTGTGTTGATAGTCAGAACGGAATATATATGTATATAGATTTATCATTTCAACTGTTAGACTATTTGTTTTATAGTATCGTTTTCAGAGGAAACCATTTGCGCCCTGATTGATATTCCAGGAACAATCTTCACAAAGTACATTTGCTACAGAAAAAAGTATGTGTAAATTCAGTGAATTCATCACAGATCTATACACTGCAGTTTGGTGGTTACGTCGCCTTTTACCACTGCGCGGCGTGTTATGGGTCCCGTGTGGGGATCGATCCCCACACGGGACAAAAACTTGTGTGATCCACAAATGGTTGTCCCGAGTCTTCTTTGTGTCCGTTAATTGTATGTTTGTAAAGTCCCCCGCGACACAGGGCTTGGTTCCTTAGTGCGGGAAATGTCTTTTATAAAAAAAGTTCTGGGCATATTTTCACATACTTTTTTCAGTGGCATATTTACTTTTCTTTATACGAGGGCGGGTCAATAAGTCCGTGACTTTTGGAATAAAACACAGTTTTTTTGATAAATAAATCATTTTATTTTTCAACGTAGTCTCCCTTGAGCTCTATACACTTTGTCCAACGCTTCTCCAATTTTTTTATCCCTTCCAAAAAATATGATTTGTCGAGGTCCTCAAAATAGGCCTTTGTTTGCGAGATGACTTCAAATTGGAGTCAAATCTTTTTCCACCAAGCCATTTCTTCAGGTTTGGGAACAAGAAGTAGTCACTCGGAGCCAAATCTGGAGAATAGGGCGGATGAGGGAGCAATTCATAGCCCAATTCATGGATTTTTGCCATGGCAACTGCACATGTGTGCACCCTTGCATTGTCTTGGTGGAAAAGAACTTTTTTCTTGGCCAAATGAGGTCGGTTTTTTTTCAAATCGTCATTGAATCGGTCTAATAAGTTGGCATAATATTCCCCATTGATTTTTCTTCCCTTTTGAAGGTAGTCAATGTGGATTATCCCGCGTGCATCCCAAAAAACAGTCGCCATAACTTTATTGGCTGACAAACCCACCTTGGCCTTCTTTGGCGCCGATTCACCCTTAGAAACCCACTGTTTTGACTGTTGTTTGGTCTCTGGTGTGTTGTGATGGATCCATGTTTCGTCCACGGTTACAAAACGGCGCAAAAACTCCTCCATATTGCGATTAAACAACGCCAAACCTTCCTGTGAAGTTGTTACACGATTGCGTTTGTGGTCGACTGTGAGCAAACGCGGCACCCATCTTGCGGAAAGCTTTCTCATGCCCAAGTGATCATTCAAAATTGAAACCACTGAGCCATGCGAGATCCATACGGCTTCCACAATCTCTTGCATTTTCAATCTTCGGTCGGCCAACACCATATCGTGAATTTTTTCGATTGTTTCGGGTGAAAAGACCTCAACTGGGCGTCCAGGACGTTCGGCATCTTCAGTGCTTGTACGGCCACAACGAAATTCAGTAAACCACTTTTTTACCATTGAAATCGATGGTGCAGAGTCCCCATAGTATTTATCAAGCTTAGCCTTGGTCTCGGTAATGGTTTTTTTTCGCAAAAAATAATGCTTAATAAGCACACGAAATTCACTTTTTTCCATTTTTTCCTCAAATTACTGAGTAGTCTGATAAAGATAGCTGTTAAACACAAACTAACTGACGCAGCAAGTTCAAATTTTGACAGGAGTCAACTGACAGATGCCTGTTGACAGGAGTAGTGTTGCTTTTTCAGTAAAGAGGTCAGAAATTCAAAAAGTCACGGACTTATTGACCCGCCTTAGTACTAGTTGGGTGTCAAACAATCATACGGCCCGCCTGATGTTAAGCAGTTACCGCAGCCTATGCACGCTTGAAATACCAGAGGTTTCACTTGCCCATCAACCCATTTTTTACACTAGGGCTTTAAGATGGAAGTATCCCGGGGATAGTAATACGTTTTATTGAAAACGCATCCCTAAGTGAGCATTGGAGACCTGTACTCACACACAGGAACACAACTACACCGCCGTGTGTAGTTATTTAGCTGTAGTCATCTGTAAGGTCCTTCCCTAGTTGGGCTTGCTCACTAGTATGGTGCCCTACCTCTCTTGTGACAAATGTACAACAATCCCCAGACTCTTATCTATATCTATGCAAATTTTTATCTAGATCTGTTTAACTGTTTGTTTTGAGTAACAACCATCCGTCCAAAATTAGATTTTGTTTTAAATTTAACAATTACAGGACCTATCGTTATCGAAAGACATTAATACTGTTTCACTATGTGAGCAATAATTGCGTAAACACATTTCCACTCCGAGCCCGATGCCCGAATGTCTTTTGTTTTGTAATTTAAGCCCGAGCGTGGCTTGTGTGACGTTTTTATAAAAAATAAACAAATCTACTTTGTTAAAACTATTACACAAAACTTCACTAATGGAATAGTAGTTTTAGGGCACTATACTAGCGAACAAGCCCGACTGGGGAAGGACCTCCACCGCGTAAATGATATCTCTTATATTTCAAGCGTCCTTATGCTACGGTTACTGCTTAACATCAGATGGGCCTTATGCTTGTTTGCCACTTACGAGTAAGTATATTCAACAAAACTAATTTAACTTATTTTAAAAGTATCTACCCAATTTTTTAATTACTTAAATCAAGTTATAAAAAGTTATAATTAAATTTATATTCTCAAATGAAAAACAATAAACAACAAGTTACACAATAACAAAAAGTTACTCTTAACAAAATTTTCCGCCATATATGGTTTCCCTCCATAATACGTAGGTAATTCTAACATTCAATATATTTTTTTGTCTTTTTGTTTTGTTTTTGTTTTGTTTAAAAAGACAACTCCCGCACTAGTTAAAGCTCTGTGTCGCGGGGGACTTTACAAACATACAAGTAACGGACACAAATTACACCCAGACTCAGAACAATTCTTTATGGGCCACACAAAGTTTTGCCCTGTGTGGGAATCGAACCCACAACCTCGTGCACCGCAGAAGTCGCATACTGTGGCCACTGGACCACCGAGGCAGTCAAATTATTCTTTATATAATTATTTTTTTAGAATTTGGTTCCAATTACAATAACAGTTACAACTGTATAATTGAAATTGCATCCAAATTCTAAAAAATTAATTATGAAAAGATTAGATTCCATCTGATGATAAATTTTAAATAAATCATTGGGATTAAGGAAGAATATAAGCTTGTCGGGTGCGAGTAATATCATTCTCATACCGCATTCATTATACATAGAAACTCCACGAAGTGAAATTCACATTGGTACTGACACCCGGGATCGAACTCGCATCTTTTGCGTGCAGGTCGGTTACTTTCCCACTCGGCCGCCACCATTTTTGTTATACACATATGTTTACTTCGAAATGTTTTTGTAGATTAAAAAAAAAATTGTCTAAAAAAATGAATAGCGGGAATAGCTAACTACACAATATTTCGACATAAATTGTATGGAATGGCTTTTTGTTTACCTCTGTGTCAAAGGGCATGTAAATGTTTGCAGTAGATGCGCAGATTTGTTTACATAAAATAGTCACGGTTGGACTGTCAAAGCACGCAGTGAGCATCGTTTAATATATTGGCAATGACGACGTCGATAGCAGTTATCCGTTTCGCTTACAACTATAGCTACGATAAACAACGTAGCCATAGTTGAGCCAGCGACGTATTTAGTTTAGTCATATCAAAAGTCATGAATATTTACAAAATGATATTTCTGCTCTTATATACCTGCAGAATAATAAAAGGCTTTCTGGCAACCACCTGTCGATAGGGTATTTAACCCTAAAAAAACAAAAAGGGTAAGAAATAAAAAATAATTTAATTATACCTAGTATCAGTCCTAAAATTTGTAGTAAATTATACAGACAGTATTTTAAATTAAGTTTTATTTTTTACCCTGTTTGTTATTTTAGGGTTTAACACACGGGCCACAAAGGGTTGTAAGAAATACCTTTTATTATTCTGCAGGTATATAAGAGTTTTTCTAAGTGAATTTGTATGACTTTCGAAATGAAAGAAAGCAATAGTAAATACGTCGCTGGCTCCCCTCTATAGTACCTATGCTCTATGACGTAGATACATTTTACGCTCCGATTGACGCACTAAGGACGACTGCTACAATAACCTGAATCTGAATGTTATTTCAGTAACTTGATGTAACGTCTTTTTAAAGATTTGTCGAAGCGTTTAGTCGACGCTTCACGTGACCAGAAGGCTGCCTTATATTTAGCTCAAAGAATAGGCATTTTTTTTAAGTTATCCTGTACATGTAAAGTAGGGACGTTTATTTTTTTCTCATCTACCCCATGTTGTTTGTTGTCTTTTAAATGCTATTTTTTGTCCTGAGCGTGAGTGTAAATTGTGTCCGTTAATTGTGTTTCCAAAGACCCCGCGACACAGGGCTTGTTCCCTAGTACGGGAATTGCACCGATTGCACGCAAATAGTGTGAGTTCGATCCCAGGAGGCAGTGCCAATATTTTGTGGATTTTTTATTAAAAAGTAAATGATTTACCATCTGCTAATGGTGAACGAAAAAACTGTAAGAAAACCCACATGTCTTAGAAGAAATTTTAAAGACATGTCTGATTCACAAACCCGCATTAGGCCAGCTTAAGTGAACTCTTTCTATTCATCGATAGAGGAGTCCCGTTCCCAGCAGTGAGATACATATATGTGGGTTGCTATTCTTATTAAATTAAATAAATAGGATCGCAGTACACCTGTCTATGCATATCTCCTCGATTTGTTTAATGCGATTAGGTTTCCTACAAATATGTAGAAACTTTAAGATGCTAAGCTAACGCCAGAAGTTATCAATATCTTTAAATATTGTTACGGAAACCAGATCAACAATGTTCGATGGGGGGTATGCTCGACCCCCGTATGGATTGGTCTGTGGGGTGAGACAGGGGGGTTTTAGCTCACCCACACCCTTTAATGAACAATACATGGATCAGTTGATAACATAGAATAAGTAAATTTGAAATAAATTGATCATAATTATATTGACTGACTGCCTCGGTGGTCCAGTGGCCGCAGTATGCGCCTGCTGTGCACGAGGTTGTGGGTTCGATTCCCACGCAGGACAAAACTTTGTGTGACCCACATAGAGTTGTTCTGAGTCTGGGTGTAATTTGTTTCCGTTAATTGTATGTTTGTAAAGTCCTCTGCGACACAGAGATTGTAGTCTAGTGCGGGAGTTATCTTTATAAAAAGAGTTATATAATATAATGTCAAACATTGAAAAATAGTAGTTTATTGCAAAATGTCAAAGATTCAAATAGTCAATAGCGCTAAATTGTCAAAATCAACTAAAATGTCAACAAAGCCACAATATCAAATGCTTAAAATGTCAATAACGTCAAAATGTCAAAAACGCCTAAATGTCAAAGATGTATCTAAAGTCTTTTGTAAGTTTGAGGTCCTTTAGCAGACGTGCTTGATCGCTAATACAATAAATAAATCATACATGGTAACTGCTTACCATCAGGCAGGCCGTAAGCTTGTTTGCCTCTTTGGTAGTATAAAAAAACAACTACAAATCTGACTGTCAAATTCTATATTAATATCATTAACACTACTTCTTGTCAAATTGGACTCGACATAATCACATTATATAATGGCTATGTTTGGAACCGTAGCTGTAGGAAAATAGTGATAGGTGAAATATAGAACTTTGCATTCAAGTCTCATTATTACTATAAGAAAGGTAGGGCAGGTACACGGGAAGTACTACCACCTTATAGACGACTGTACCCACATGACATTTCTTTTCTTTTTTCAAAAGTCAACTGCCGCATTAGAAATCAAGTTATATGTCGCGGGGGATTTTACATACACAATTAACGGACACAAATTCCACCCAGACTCAGAACAAATCTTTGTGAGCCACACAATTTTTTGTCCCGTGTGGGGATCAAGAAAAAAAGTTTTAAGTTAAGGCGCAGTTAAAAGTTTTAAGGCGCTCATTTAGGTATTTGATTTTAATTTTGGTTCTTCAAGCGGCCATAGGCTACTTACTTTTTATTTAAATATAGCTCCCGCACTAGCAAACAAGCCCTGTGTAACGGAGCATTTTACAAACAAGTACACTCAGACTTAGGACAATCATTTATGGATCACGCAATTTTTGTTCCGTGTGGGGATCGAACCCACAACGCGCTGCGCAGCAGTAAATGGCGAGGTAACTACTAAGGCCACTGATCCAATCCCCAGTCTACTGCAACTGCTTACTGTCGCAACTTATTTATAATTGAAAGGATAGCTTCCACTAGAGCAGACAAGTCCTACGAAAGTAATAGAAAATATCACCGAGATTCTGAACTGTCTGGGTTCTTTTTATAAAAAAAAGAAAACAAAAATCTTTGGGTTACACAATTATTATCTGTTTTATATAGAAGTCGAACCTACAATCCAATTATTACGTTGTATACAAATTGGGTGACGCCTAAGTTTTCCTTTTTTATACTACTTATGTGGAAAACAAGCATACGACCCGCATGGCAAGTATTTAATCATCATCATCATCTCAGCCAAAAGACGTCCAATAGCCACAATACCAGAGGTATCATTTGGGTGTTGTTGACAGTGGTCTTCTTCTTCTTATCGTTTGGTTTGTAGCCAACTTGCCTTTGTCGTAATCTAAAGACTTGTTAACGTGTCCTCCGAAGCACGGAGACGCTCCGCTCCTATAGGATTACCGCACCCTTGGTAGCCTAGCCGAATCTTTTAACAAACAGCGAGTGCATTTGGCCAAAAGCACCGTCAAAGTGAAAAATAGTGTAAACAGTGAGGCTTTAATCCATTTGATACGAAAAAATACTAAAAACACGTTATAATAATTAAATCTGACGTCCCCCCGTTGATCTTTTACCGAACGAGTGCATTCGGCTATTGCAAGCAGTGACACTAATTAATCCATTTGATACGAAAGATACTCACAATACGTTTTTTTTTAAATTCAAACGAGATTAGCTTGAAAGCCTGACCCCCTGTCAGGCTTCTAAGCATAGCAAACATAATACGCTCTATAGAAGACTACAGCCATCCATCTCAGCCACAAGACGTCCACTGCTGGACATAGGCCTCCCCCAAGGTCTTCCACAGCATTCGGTCCTGAGCTGACCTTGTCCATCGGTTGCCCGCGACCCTTACCAGGTCGTCGGTCCACCTTGTTGGAGGCCTACCCACGCTGCGTCTTCCAGTTCGTGGTCGCCACTCTAGAACCTTTCTGCCCCAACGGCCATCGGTTCTGCGAGCTATGTGCCCTGCCCATTGCCACTTAATTGAGGCAATTCTTCGAGCTATGTCGGTCACTTTGGTTCTCCTACGGATCTTCTCATTTCTGATTCGATCTCGCAGGGAAACTCCGAGCATAGCTCTCTCCATTGCTCTTTGGGTGACTTTGAGCCTTCGCATGAGGCCCATAGTGAACGACCACGTCTCAGATCCATAGGTCATCACTGGCAACACACACTGGTCAAAGACTTTCGTCTTGAGACAGCCATAACCAAGTACCTATGCACAGAGATAGGTATTTTATTTATAAGTTCTTTAAATAGGTACAATATCTGATTATTTGTGTGTTGCTTTTATCCCGTATATTTGTTTATTTTTCTTGTTTATGTATGACCACGCATAACTTTTTACAAGGCCGTCCTATTTCGATAATTCGATAATTCTTTTTTTTATAATTACTCTTCTTGCATTTCTGAAGAAATTTATTTCATAAGATTAATGAATGGTTATTAAAATAAAGTAAATTAACCTGAACTTCTTACAAACAATCAGATAGGTTTTACCTGTAAATAAAATATCTGAAGAAATAAACTATCAATGTTTATTTTTTGCATTCGAAATCTTACTTTATTTAGATGGATGTTTGTTACTTAATCACGCCAAAACGGCGGAACGGAATTGAATGAAATTTAACACAGAGTTTTTATTACAAGCTTGCAATGTATGTATGTTAGGGTCAAATCTTTTAAGCTAGATTTGAAGCACTTCCCGGTGTTTGATGAAGCTAAAATTTGGTATACCGATGTAACTTCGGTGACAATGCAAAAATATGGTGCATAGAGCTGGTCTGATGATGCAGTCGGAAGGTGGCCATAGCATGTCTTCAACGAAACCAGATAGCCCCGTCGGGTTTAAGTTTGCAGTATTTACCTTAACGAGTACTATATTCTTAGTTGGATATTCAGGACATGAGATGATGAAGCCGAAAGAGGGCCATGGCAACTCTTCAACGAAACAAGATAGCCGTGTCGTGTTTGGGTGTTTTGAATTTATATTGACGAGTACTATTTTCTTATTTGGGTGTTCAGGAAGTGATTATGAAGTCGGAAGGTGGTCATAGCAACTCTTCAATGAAACATGACAGCCGCGTCGTTTTTGGATTTGTTGATATAGCTTGACGGCTAATATATTTTTAGGTGGAGTTCAGTGTGTGATGTTGATGTTCAAAGGTATTTATAGAAACTTTTCTACGAAACAAGACAGCCGTGTCGTGTTTGGGCTCTTTTAAAAACATTTATGCATATATATATATATATATATATATATATATATATATACATATATATATATATGTCCCGACTTCGCACGGTTGGCGTAGGGATCCTGTAATTTTTATTAAATAAAATTTATAGCTTATGTTACCCGCTGATAATATTATGTCCTTTATAATGGCAATTTTTTTTTAGTTAAATCGTAACAAACCAAAATCTAATTATCTTTTTATAATATTAGTTTAGATATGTGTAAGCTATTTTATAACGGAAAAGGTACGGTTCCCGAGGGAGCTTGTTTTATAGATGTTTGCCAGCTGTCTCACTACCATAGTACAGGCTACATATGTATATATTATTTTTTTTTGTAAGCTCCCCACTAGAGAACAAGCACTGTGTCGCGGGGGACTTTACAAACTCAGAACAATATTTTGTGGGTCACACAAAGTTTTGTCCTGTGTGGGAATTGAACCCACAACCTCGTGCACAGCAGGCGCATACTGCGGCCCCTGAACCACCAAAGCAGTCAATTATATGTTTTATTTCTTTCACAGATCCAAGTTCGACGGATGACACACACAATGTCCGATATGGGTAAGTTATTTTTCTTAAGTTATAAGAAGTTGCGTAATCCTTAAAGTGGTTTATATATAATAGCAACCCATATGTGTCCCACTGCTCGGGTCTCCTCTGCTCTATCAAGAGAGAGGGTTTAGGCCTTAATTCACACAAGCTGGCCTAATGCAGGTTAGTGAATCTGACATGTCTTTAAAATTTCTTCTAAAACATGTGGGTTTCCTCACGATGTTTTCATTTGATTAGTACATATAAACTCCACAAAGTGAAATTCACATTGGTACTGCCCGGGATCGAACTCGCACCTCTTGCGTGCAGGTCGATTACTTTCCCACTCGGCCGTGGCTTATACACTTTTAAAACTTGACGCGAACCTACGGTATCGCGGGCTGTTTGCAGCAACTAGTGCGTATTTTGCATCCAGGTGGGTGGTAGGGGGATTATTTTATCCACCCCAGTTAGTTGAGGAAGGCTAGCAGATTTTAAGGGTACCTGTGCTGACAGGGAGTGCAGTGCAGTGCAGTTCAGTCGAAGGGATAACGTTGATGTAGGCTATGGGACTGTTAGTGACCTAAATTTTTTATACTTCTTGGGTGGCAAACAGGCATACGGCCGGTCTGATGTTAAGCAGTTACTATAGCCTATGGACGCTTGCAATATCAGAAGTATCACTTGCGTTTTGCCGATCCATTTTTACACAGGGTTTTAAGATGGAGTATCCCTGGGACTGCCCGACCCGATACAGATGTAAATAAAAAACATAAGCTTACATATAGTTTTTAATCACAATTTGCACATTGCTTTTTTTATGAAAACCATAAAAAATGGTTGAAAAAGCATTCATTCGTATTTTTTATTTACATCTAGCTCGGTCGGGCAGTCGATACAGCATGCTATCGATATGGCTTACTGTCGATACAATATCATATCGATATGATAAACTGTCGATTTTGCACAAAGCCAAAATGTATCAAATAATTCAGTTATTAATTATGTGAAGATACGGTTTAAAACGATACGGTTTAAAACGTATGTTTACAAAGCCAAAATGCATCAATTCATTTACATAAATTGAGTCGAACGGCTGTCGGCCCCTCATAACATTTCAAACAAGTGTTATTAATAACAAAATGAAGTGAAGTAATTTTAGATTTTCAATCAATATTCGTACAAAGCACGTACGGACACGCAAACAATGAAAGGCTTTATAAAAATAATCATTTATTTCGAAAAGAATTCCATAGTGTTAGTAACAAAAGTGGGTTTACTGCTAGTGTTAGTAGATAGACAGAATACAATTTACAATATTATAAAAACAAAAAAAGGAAAAATAAAAATTCAATTCATAATCAGTATATAATAATAAATTTCAATTAAGTATATTAATTTAATAATATATAAAATTTGGAAAAATAATATGTAATTATGATTATTTGATATTAAATTTATAAAACATGTAAATCTACCCATCTTCGTTGCATAAGCGAGTCCCACCTATCTGCGATACTCATGATACTGTTAGTGCTGCCGCAGATACGGGCTAACAGAGAAGCACACCGCTTTCTGATAATTGCCGCAAAGCCATCCGTGTGCGCTTCGGCAAACATGCCTGACGCACTACAGCGCCATGGCAGCCCCAGCAGTACCCTGAATGCGTTATCGCTGTTTGTCTGCTGCGTGAAACTGACCCACAGGTTGCACGTGTAGAAAGACTGGCAGTAGGCTTTAAAAAGTGTAATCTTTTCTGCCTTTGAACAGCGTGCAAACGTGCGGGCCAGCATGTTGCATCGAACAGCCAGCGATCTGCGCACCATCATCTCTCAAATCCTCAGTGACCCAATGGCCCAAATATTTAAATCTATCTACTCGCCGTAGAGGTTGAGCATAAAGTGAGACTACCGGTATATCCGCATATGTTTATAAATGAACGAAAATGTTATCAGAGCAACATCAAACCGAGTATTTGCTTTTGGCAATTTCACTAGTATGAATTTGAAAATGTAATGTTTCGATGTATATTTGTTACTCAATCATGCCAGGAAATCTAAACGGATCTAGATGAAATTTGGTATAGAGAAAGATTTATATTCTGGAATAGTACAGAGGCTACTTATTATTCCGAAAATTCCGTGGTATTGTACGCGCGGGTGAACCTGCGGGCGGAAATTAGTATATTATAACATCCAACATGTTATACATATATATTATACATAAATTTAGTTCTTAGGAATCCCGTATTTTTTCTTCTATAAAATATAGCATATGTTACCCGCTCATAATGTAGCGGTCAGCAACAGCCCGACCACGCACATGCCGCTGTAGCGGCAGCGGTGAGCGTCGGCGGCGAGTGTTGAGAATAAGTGTACTAAAACGTTGCGTTGTATGACGCCACATGGCGCCGCTCAGGGCGTCTCGCGTTAGCTCGTGACTATATCCAGTTGCGAAACAAAACCTGTCTGTTCAGCGTGGTATAGTAGGCTAATATTGCTCTAAGGTACGCGGTAAGGTACGGTGCCCGCAAGCAACTTTGTCTCTGCAACTTATTTGTCCCATCACATCAAGTCTATGGGTTCGTATGAAAAGTCTCCTGGCTGTCGCGTCGCTACGTGGGCGCACTTTCATACTAGCCCATAGACTTGACTTATGTTGCAGAGACAAAGTTGCTCGTGAGCGCCCTACTTAAGTGTAAGGAGTGTTCAGCAATGGGACGTTTATAGGTTGAGATGATTTAGAATATAATACTAATAAATTGAGATAAACTACCAATAAAAAAAATATTCAACATGTTTTATTTTACCATTTCAAAATTAGTTTGCATTGTAATGTAACAATATCGTACTTAATTATATAGGTAGATAGGTACTTATAATGAGATAACTACACCGTTGCGTGGAATTATTTAGCTGTGATCCTCTATAAGAGGTCCTTCCTCAGTCGCGTTTACTCGCTTGTATGGTGCACCTTTTCCTAGCCGTCGCGTAGTTTCGGTAGAATTGCACAAAAATTTGCGTCGGTTTAATATAGACCTACTGCACAACATAAAACCAACAAATATTCCCAGATTCTACACTGTCAATAGCCATATACTGGTAAACAAAGTTTTTAATATTTGGAAAAATGCTACACATTTCATACATTCCATATAGTAGAAAAATATTCGAGTTGGAAAACAGAGCTTAGAGCGAATATATTCGTCATCGTCAGTCTATCGAAGTCATAGTCATATAATAATTTATCTGCATTCCATAATGTGATACTAGGTGGTAAAAAGTGACTCATAGCTTATGGATTAAACATTATAGTTGTTGTCAGGCATAACAACATTTTTGAAGTGAAAACTTCTTTTACCTACGCATATTTTTAGATGAGATAAAATCTCTGGATTCGCGACACCGTTACGAGGCGCAGCTTGACATAACTGAAAAATCTTTTTAGACTGTCACGTTATTAAAGCAAAGAGGCGATTTATGCATGTACACATAGCAGGCCGCGAACGCGTCTAGATAAATAAAAAAAACATTTATTGCTATAGGTTAGGTATAGTTTTGCCTAGTGTTTTTACTTCTGTCAGCACTCCCGAAGGGCAATTTTTATATTTTTATACTATCTTTATGTATATATAATTCTTCAGTACGTGTGTGTCACTGAACTCCTCCTAAACGGCTGAACCGATTTTAATGAAATTTTGTATGTGTGTTTAGGTAGGACCGCGGATGGTTAAAGTCACAATTGTACCCGGTAGGTAGCGCTGCTGTCGGTATATCAGCTTTTCCGTGTAGGGCGACGTCTGCCAGGTCCGCTAGTGTAATATAAAAGAAGAGGGGCTCGTAGATAAGTGTTAGCAGTGCAGATCGATAGATTTACCTGCTAGGTTAAGCATGCTTGCCACGGTCGGTCCGTAGATGGGTGATCGATTTATAAAAACAAAGCAAGACCCCTCCGTGCCTCGGAATGACTATGAGTGTGAAAGCGGCGTATCTCAACGGAGACTAGCCGTCTGCGCGGGGGATATATAATGCACAAGTGTGAGCGCAAACCCAAGTGCACTTTTTATTCACTCACTCTCATAGTCCGATGGGTCAGCAATCCGACCGGAGGATCAAGCGTAGGACCAACGATTTTACGTGACTTTCGAGGCACGCATTACTTGAAAGAAAATCCCTATTAATTTTTATGGCCTGGCCCTGAAATCGAACCCGAGACCTCGTGAGCAGTTACACACATCGACGACTGAGCCACCGAGGCAGTCAAAACTATTAAGTCTACCTAAAATTTGGCACAAAGGTTTATTTTGTAACGTAAATATCCGCTGAGAACAGATCATGTGAACGTCGGGTGCGAGGCTGGGGGTGGGGGTGGGGGCCACGTCACGGCCGCAGCCACCCTCAGTGCAGGTGCACTGGATAAAACAGCCTCTTGTTGCGAGGTAAATACGGAAATTGTTGAATATTCGTTAGATTTCCTATTTTGTTTCACACTGTGCCCAAAATAGTTATAGTTTTGTAATAGCTATGTTGTTTTTAATTAAATTGTCATGAGATTTCATTGTTATGTTGACTTTTAATTTAGACTTTGGTTTACCTATTGCTGTTGTTCTCTCTGTGTTGCGTATGTTTACATCATCGTATTTCTTTCTATCTTTCTTCCATAAAAGTGAGTCACCATATAAAAGACTCTCAAGGACTTAAGATTGATGGTCAGTATGTGTTAATACCGTAGCCTATAGATGCTTGGAAAAAACTTTAAGTTTTAGTATCACTGATATAGGAAAACGTTTCTTCAAAACGCATCGCTTATTTTTGTTTTTGGTTAAGTCAAGGTCATTGTCTTAACCAAAAACAAAAATAAGCGATTTGTATTAGATTAATAGCATGTTATTCATCTATACCAATATTATAAAGCTGAAGAGTTTGTTTGTTTGGTTGCTTGAACGCGCTAATCTCAGGAAGTACTGGTTCGATGGCCACGCCCGCGTGGTAATTTGGAACGTACATTTCCCCGATTTTGCAACATATCTCACTACTGCTCCGCTCCTATTGATAATAGCGTGATGTTATATAGCCTTTCTAGATAAATGCACTATTTAACAAAATAGATATTTTTCTAGTCGAACTAGTACTTTCTGAGATTAGCGCGTTCAACCAATCAACAAACAAACAAACTCTTCAGGTTTATATTATTAGTAGATAGAACAGCTACAATTACACCACCCCCGTCAAATTTATTTGTTGCTAATCGGCTTCGCTCGCAACAAAAACATCATATCGGTTATCGATGAATTCATTCTTGTTTATGGAAGGCACTAACCAAGTTTCTGTCAAGACAATTTGACATCAAAACAATTAGAGATAGTATTTAAGTACAGGTTATTAAGTTTACTGAGCTTTCGAGTACTAAAGTTACCCATAGTGGCAGCGATTATACTATTTCATGTTACTAATTACATTGTTTCTCAGTTTGTATTGTTAGTTTTAAGTTTAATAATATCATTGGAAGACTTAATAGCTATGGTAGGGGAAGTTTCTGATTGCCTAGCTAGTATAGTAGAGTGCTTGACCCAGACAATTTGTAATTGTACCTCTTTGCAGTTTCCCTGGTTTCTCGTAATAATTGTTTCTTTTGAAGGGTCAAATGTTTATTAATGTAGATGGTGCTTTGTACGCCAGAGATTCCCAGCTGAGTAGATGTCAGTATGTTTTTTAACGATATGAACTAATCAAATTGTCTCGCAAGGTACGGGTTTTCAACTTGACGATGATGTTTTTAGGTCTTGCATTAGTAGCGGCTGCGGCGTGTTGAACACGATGTATAGATTCGATGTCCGCGCGGGTGACAGTGCAATCGATTTTTGTCTGTGGTGTAGTTGGCTGTGATCTTCTGTAAGGTCGAGATCCCTCCCTAGTCGAGCTTGGTCGCTAGTATGGTGCCGTAACTTTTTAGAATCTTACACAAAGATAAGTCGGTGGGCATCGAACCTTCGGCAGACCTTCGACCTCAGCAGTCAGCAACATTTAGTAAAAAAATACATCGACACATGTAGCTTTAAAACTTTCGTTCACATTCGTCCAATATCATTGATTGCAATTTTTATTGACATAACATACCTATATACCTTTCAGGTTTTATGAACCATTCTGGTATTTATTCTGATTTTCATGAAATAGGATTCAAATAATAAAGATATATTCCACGAAATGTATATTGATTCCTCGTCCTGGTATTAATGATTTCGACAAAAAATAATTAACATCTATTCGGATTTCGAAGTATTATACCTGTAATTACAAATGGTGAAGGTAGAGGAAGCGTAATAACTACGTCTGGCATTGAAGAAATTGGCGTACCATAGTCTCTGCCTACCCAAATAAGAGACGGGCGTAGTAGTGGTATGTATCTACCAATAATACCAATTTTTGGCAATAATTGGCAGGTACCTAGTCAGTGAATTGGTAGTAGGAATAAATATATTTATGCTGCCATTTGTTTTTATGACGTGCATAAGTATTATGTATTTGATCTAAATGAATAAATGAGTTTGACTTTAACTGCCTCGTTCGTGTTGTAGTCTATGAGCGTGACTGCTGATCACAGGTTCAATCCCGGATCGGGCCAAAAATTGATTTTGCGTTTTTCTGTCAAGAAATTCACAATAGATGCTCGAAGTTTAGAAGTTGGTGGTGCTTACAACCCGATGCCTCGTAAAACACGTAAAGCCGTTGGACGTACGCCTTATCGCGGATCACTTTCGTGTCGTGGTGGGTTGCCGTCCCAACGGAGTATGAAAGTGAAGGGAATAAAGGTGCACTCTTTAATATATAATATTTAATATATATTTATAATACCTCCCGCGTAGATGGCTAGTCCCCATCTTATTATATATAGAAAAGTAGAAGCTGACTGACTGACAGAATCAACGCATGGCCTAAACTATAAGGGTTAGAAACTTGAAATTTTGCACAGGGATTCCGTTTATAACGTAGGGAAGCAGTAAGAATTTTTAAAAATTTACACCGTAAGGGGGTAAAATGGGGGGGCAAAGTTAGTATGAAACTTTGCCGTTTTTGAAGTTGTCGAGTGAAATTTAGTATGAAGAAGGTTCTTCATTGAAAGTCATGAAACGCGTTTAAATTTTTTTTTCGAAAATCACCCGTTAGGGGGGTAAAAGGGCAGTGCAAAGTTGTTTGTTGTAATTATCAAAAACTTTACACTGCCCTTTTACCTTCTTAACGGATGATTTACTTGTAGTTTGTAATTCAGAAACGAGCTGTACGCTCAATTTACTTGACTGCAAAGACGTGCTGTCTTTATTTTTTATATTATTCTGTCTTAGGTAAAAGCATATTTTGTATGGCACCCAAAATTTACAACAAAATACCGAATACTTATAAGGTCTTTGACATTAATATGTTTAAGCGGAAAATAAAAGACTGTTTGGTCCATAAATGTTATTATAAAATTGAAGATTGCCTGAATGACAGACAAATAATGTAATTTCCATAAATAGTATCAAATTTGTTTTTATTATTTTTACATTTTTTTTTATTATTTATTAATCAAATTGACAAATATCATATTACCTACTGTTGACATTTATACCTTAAATAATCTAATATTAATTACTATTGAATCGCATGTCAGAATTTATTATAATGTGATAACCTTTTATTTTATTATATACAAATAAGTGATCTGTTACTATTACTTTTACCTAGACTAAGTAACATATAAATTTACATGTTTACCCAGACAGAACATGTTGAGACAAATAAATATCTTTACCTTTTACAATCTAGGCTCACGAGCTTCTCTTAGAGAACGTTTTAAAGAAATAGGTATTTTAACAGTCGCATCACAATACCTATGTATTTGCAAATATTATGTTTGTTAAACAGAATATTGAACTATACAGTAAGAACAGTGATATTCATTCAGTAAATACTAGAAATAAACATAAGTTAGTTGGCACGTACCATCGCTTACACAAAGTGCATAATTCATTTGTGGGACTCGATATACGTTTTGTTAACAAATTACCTAAAGAGATAATGAATTTGTCCTTACACACGTTTACCTTATTTTATCAATAAAGTAAGTATCGTGTTTCGACGCATCAGTATTTTACAAAAGATTGTAACTATCTGGCGATTAAAAAGAGTGGCCTGAGTTTCTTGGTAGTTCTTCTTAAGGCTACACGTCAGCTAGCCGTAGGACAATTTTGCTGACATCATCTTTCTGGCTTATTCATAATTTATGACCTTCATAAGTGTTACTTTGTAACCTAAATGAATAAATGAATTTTGTGTTTGAGTTTGAGTTCAACGGCTCAACGAATCTTAATGAAATTTGGCAAGGAGATAGATGGTATCGTGGGGAGGAAAATACTTTTTATCGTGATAAATAACATCCACGCGGGTAGAGCCGCGGGCAACAGCTAGTCAATATATAATTTAGAGCAATTTGGTGACCGAGTGTTAAAGTAACCGACTCAAGAGGTGCGAGTTCGATTCCGGGTGGCAGTACCAATAGGAATTTTACTTTGTGAAGTTTATATGTACTAATCAAATGATTCACCATCTGCTTACGGTAAAAGAAAACATTGTAAGGAAACCCACATGTCTTAGAAGAAATTCTAAAGACATGTCTGATTCACCAACCCGCATTAAGCAAGCGTGTGGGTCTCTCTTCTCTTGATAGAGGAGTCCCGTCCCCAGCAGTGGGATTATGTGGATACGAGTACTGGTCAGTTAACTTTTTTTTTAAAGATTACTCGCACTAGGGACTAAGCCTAACAGGGATTAACGGACATAAAGTACACCCAGTCTCAGTACAATCTTATATGGATCACACAATTTTTGTTCATTTGAATTGAACCCACAACACGCCAGTGGTAAATGGCGAGGTACAGTCTATCAGCTGGTTAAGGTCTCAAGGGTGCGGTTACCCATTGGTTGGGTGACCATAACACACAGTGGTGAAGATAATGTTCCTATGTGTGAGCACATCGAAAGCTTTCCCTATCCCAGGGATACTTTATCACCAAGCTCTGGTGTTACCAAGATACCCAGGTATTCCAAGTGTCCATAGACTACGGTATCTGATTACCATTAGGCGGCTTGTTTGCCACCTAAATAGCATGAAAACTACAAAATGTAGGAAACAATATTAAAAAATATTATATGGTGGTGTTTCTTACCAATTCTTATCGAAACCTTTATTCAGCGAATTGGCTTAATTTTTTTTATGAGTAAGTCAGGCAGACAATATCCACTGCAAGAGACAAGAAATTGGAAGCATAACCCTATACCAACCCGTCTGGCTATCAAATGTAAAGTAGGCTAATATTAGGTTTATGGGTTGAAATGAGATTTCTGGTATATAATTCTTATTTTCTTGCAGTCGGGTGGAGGTAATTCCGCGGTTTGAGAGGGAACTTCAAGACTTGTTGTCCTACGATGGTGACGCTGTGGAGTTCGAGTGCCGAGTTACTGGCAACCCTGAGCCCAATATTCGGTGGTTCCATTACAATGAGGTTAGTCATTTTGTTTTTATTTGTATTCAAAAAGATAACTCTCTTGAACAAGCCCTGTGTCGCGGAGGACTTTACAAACATACAATTAACGGACACAAAGTACACCCAGACTCGGGGCAACAATTTATGGATCACACAATTTTTGTGTTTGTATGTGTTTCCCCGTGTGGGTATCGAACTCACACATGCCGCGTAGTGGTAAAATGGCGAGGTAACCACTTAAGCCACTGAACCATCGTGCAGTCAATACCTTAGTATAATAACATTTAAGACGCTTATAAGTGCCAACGACACGACGTTGAGAATCTAATATTCATTTGGTCACTGTCGAAATGCAAAGAAATAAAAGACAAGCAAATAATAAAAACGAGTCGGCGGAACTCAAAAATTGAGAAAAATTATCTTATATGTATGTACCATATAAAATTCTTGTGTCACGGTATTTGTAATTAAACTGTTCCGAAATGGCTCGACCGATTTTCGTGAAATTTTGTGTGCATATCGGTTAGGTTTGCGAATCGGATATCCGATTTTTATCCTCCTAAATGTTAAGGGTGGTCCACCACAATTTTTTGTTTTTTAGACAATTTTTTTTGGTTTTATTTTTTTATGATACAGCATAAAAAAATACATACATACAACCCTTAATTTTCACCCCTTTACGATCAACCCTATTTTTAAATAGCGATATAACTATTTTAGTAGCAAAACAACGTTTGCTGGGTCAGCTAGTCTATATACGAGTATATAAAAATCAATTTCTGTTAGTCTCGCTAAACTCGAGAATAGCTGGACTGATTTGGCTAATTTTGGTTTTGAATTATTTGTGGAAGTCCAGGAAAGGACAACACAAAAATTCTGCAATTATCAGTCAGCTTTTTTTTATTTTTATTTATTGATTCAAGTTTACCGGGTCAGTTAGTAATTACTAAATAAGTAGTGGCATAATTATAAAAAAAATCAAACGTGTTATTATTTCTTTTTTTCTTTCTTATAAACATACTTAAATATTTCTAACTTAAGCTGTTAACTTATAATATTAAGCTATTGCCCGCGGCTCCACCCGCGTGGATGTCGATTATCGTTGTAGTCTATAGATGTGTTATTCCAGACCATAATCTCTGTGAAAATTTCATTCAGATCTGTTCAGTAGTTTTTACGTGAAAGAGTAACAAACATCCTTACAAACTTTCACGTTTATAATATTAGTAGGATAGTTAAAGATTTGTCCTGGGTGGGAATCGAACCCACGACCTTCAGCTTAGCAGTCAAAGTCACTAACCACTAGACCAACAAGCCTATTTCCTATTTCTCCTATTTTAGGAGAAACCAAAGCGACTTGACTGGCCCTATGGTCTAGCGGTGTGACCCTGATTTTAATCAGATGGTTGTAGGTTTGATTCCCATCCATTACAATATTTTGTAATAAAAGCGAAAGTAAGGTAACTTGACTTTTTAATAAGTTTATATTTTAAAAAATATTTTTAAATACAAGCTTTTATAGTGTATTTATGTAATAGATGGGTGTTTATGCATTAAATATTCTTAAAAGAGCTCAAACACAACACGGCTGTATTGTTTCGTTGAAAAGTTTATATGTAAGTACCTTTGAACATCATCATCACACACTGAACTCCACCTAAAAATATATTAGCCATGAAGCTATATCATCAAATCCAAAAACGACGCGGCTATCTTGTTTCATTAGAGAGTTCATCAGAGCCATCGTCCGACTTCATCATCACGTCCTAAATATACATCTAGGTATAATACTCATCAAGATAAATCCAAAACACCCAAACACGACACCGCTATCTTATTTTGTTGAAGAGCTGCCGTAGCCACCTTGCGACTTCATCATTACGTTCTGAACACCCACCAACGAATATAGTACTCGACAAGATAAATCCAAAAGACCCAAACACGACACGGCTATCTTGATTCGTTGAAGAGTTACCATGACCACCTTTCGACTTCATCATCACATTCTGAACACCCACCTACGAATATAGTACTCGACAAGATAAATCCAAAAGACCCAAACACGACACGGCTATCTTGATTCGTTGAAGAGTTACCATGACCACCTTTCGACTTCATCATCACATTCTGAACACCCACCTACGAATATAGTACTCGTCAAGATAAATCCAAAAGATCCAAACACGACACGGCTATCTTGTTTCGTTGAAGAGTTACCATGACCACCTTTCGACTTCATCATCACTTCTTGAACACCCATCTAAGAAAATAGTACTTGTCAAGATAAATCAAAAATACTCAAACACGACACGGATATCTTGTTTCGTTAAAGAGTTACCATGACCACCTTTCGACTTCATCATCACGTCATCACGTCCTAAGCACCCATCTAAGAAAATAGTACTCGTCAATATAAATTCAAAACACCCAAACACGACACGGCTATCTTATTTCGTTGAAGAGTTGTCATGGCCACCTTCCGGCTTCACCATCTTGTCCTGAACACCCATCTTAGAATATAGTTCTCGTCAGGATTAATCCAAAACACCTAAACACGACATGGCTATCTTGTTTCCTTGAAGAGTTGCCATGGCCACCTTCCGGCTTCATCATCACGTTCTGAATACCCATCTAATAATATAGTTCTCGTCAAGAAAAATCCAAAACACTCAAACCCGACGCGGCTATCTTGTTTCGTTGAAGAGTTCCTATGGCCATCCTCCGACTGCATCATCAGACCAGCTCCATGGTACCATATTATTGCATTGTCACCGAAGTTACGTCGGCATACCAAATATCAGCTCCATCAAACACCGGGAAGTACTTCAAATTTAGCTCACAAGATTTGCTAACATACAAACTAACTAACAAACTAACATACATTGCAAGCTAAATAACAGCTTGTAAATAAGTTTATATTTTAAAAAATATTTTTAAATACAAGCTTTTATAGTGTATTTATGTAATACATGGGTGTTTATGCATTAAATATTCTTAAAAGAGCCCAAACACGACACGGCTGTATTGTTTTGTTGAAAAGTTTCTATGTACCTTTGAACATCATCATCACACTCTGAACTCCAACTAAAAATATATTAGCCATGAAGCTATATCATCAAATCCAAAAACGACGCGGCTATCTTGTTTCATTAAACAGTTCATCAGAGCCATCGTCCGACTTCATCATCACGTCTTAAACATACATCTAGGTATAATACTCATCAAGATAAATCCAAAACACCCAAACACGACACCGCTATCTTGTTTTGTTGAAGAGCTGCCGTAGCCACCTTGCGACTTCATCATTACGTTCTGAACACCCACCTACGAATATAGTACTCGACAAGATAAATCCAAAAGACCCAAACACGACACGGCTATCTTGATTCGTTGAAGAGTTACCATGACCACCTTTCGACTTCATCATCACATTCTGAACATCCATCTACGAATATAGTACTCGTCAAGATAAATCCAAAAGACCCAAAAACGACACGGCTATCTTGTTTCGTTAAAGATTTCCCATGACCACCTTTCGACTTCATCATCACTTCTTGAACACCCATCTAAGAAAATAGTACTTGTCAAGATAAATAAAAAAAATACTCAAACACGACACGGCTATCTTGTTTCATTAAAGATTTGCCATGGCCACCTTCCGACTTCATCATCACATCCCCAACACTCACCTAGGAATATAGTACTCGTCAAGATAAATCCAAAAGACCCAAACACGACACGGATATCTTGTTTCGTTAAAGAGTTGCCATGACCACCTTTCGACTTCATCATCACGTCATCACGTCCTAAGCACCCATCTAAGAAAATAGTACTCGTCAATATAAATTCAAAACACCCAAACACGACACGGCTATCTTATTTCGTTGAAGAGTTGTCATGGCCACCTTCCGGCTTCACCATCTTGTCCTGAACACCCATCTTAGAATATAGTTCTCGTCAGGATTAATCCAAAACACCTAAACACGACATGGCTATCTTGTTTCCTTGAAGAGTTGCCATGGCCACCTTCCGGCTTCATCATCACGTTCTGAATACCCATCTAATAATATAGTTCTCGTCAAGAAAAATCCAAAACACTCAAACCCGACGCGGCTATCTTGTTTCGTTGAAGAGTTCCTATGGCCATCCTCCGACTGCATCATCAGACCAGCTCCATGGTACCATATTTTGCATTGTCACCGAAGTTACGTAGGTATACCAAATTTCAGCTCCATCAAACACCGGGAAGTACTTCAAATCTAGCTCACAAGATTTGCTAACATACAAACTAACTAACATACATTGCAAGCTAAATAAAAGCTTGTAAAAATATGAAAGACTAGGGGTCGCCTGAGACTTCGTCCGCGTGGTAATTTGGAATATCTTTTTTTCCTGATTTTGCAACATATTCCACTTCTGCTCCGCTCCTATTGATCATAGCGTGATGTTATATAGCCTATAGCCTTCCTGAATAAATGCACTATTGAACAAAAAAGATTTTTTCAAATCGAACCAGTACTTTCTGAGATTAGCGCTTTCAACCAAACAAACAAACAAACTCTTTAGCTTTATCATATTAGTAAAGATATGGAGGGACATACATATAAAAAATACTTCGTTTGAAGTCGGTTAAAAAGTGAAAATGGTAATATCGATCGGAATCGAACTCACACCTCAGGTGTTTTAACTTTTTTTTCATACTGCTTGGGTGGCACCGGCCCGCCTGATGTTAAGCAGTTACCGTAGCATATAGACGCTTGCAATACCAGAGGTATCACTTGCGTGTTGCCAACCCTTTTTTTACACCAAGGCTTTTAAAATGGGAGTATCCCTGGAATAGGAATACGTTTATTTCAAAACGCCTAAATTCCTAAATCAGCGTTGGAGACCTGTACTCACACACTCCTGTGTGTGAGTACAGGTCTCCAACCCTCAGCCAAATAACTACGCACAGCGGTGTAGTTGTGTTCCTACACAACTACACCGCTGTGCGTAGTTATTTGGCTGAGGTCTTCTGTAAGGTGGAGGTCCTTCCTCAGTCAGGCTTCTAGTGAGCAAGCCTCTATGGTGCCCTAACTCTCTTAAATTCAGTTATTACTACCTCTGCTCTCTACAATAATATTATAAATAAAGTGGTCTAGATGGGTTTCCTACGCAACATTCGATCTTTATTAATTTAAACAAAAAAAACCGACATCAATACTGCAAGTTGTAGAATTTTCAAAAAATTCTAAATCTCAAGTCTAACGTACATATTTAAACAGTATGATCTTTTATACGAACTCTTATCTCACATTTCCTCGCTCAAAGACGTTTTTTTTTTCATTATATCAGATCATTTACAACAAAAGTGCATCGCTTTTGTTGTAAATGATCAAAATTAAACCATACCCACCCATTAAACCTAACCTAACCTAATGACCATTCAAATAAGCCTAAACACGGCTATATTACATTATTTAATTATGGAGTTCCGTTGCCTACCTTCCAGCTCCGTCATCAGTTCAGTTCAATTGTACAATTTTCATTTGCTACATTACATTTGCTTGGTTGCTAAACAACCATAATCAAACTTACCTAATCGCCATCCGTTAAATACTTATTATTGAGAAGTTCAAGTGGCCATTTATTCTGTGGTCTTCTTCATCAGTTTTATTTCATCATATTATACTTTCTGAATGCAAATGTTTGATGTGTTTTTAAAAATATTGAAATTGCTATATGTGGGCCTATAATTTTTGAGGAGTTCCCTCAATTCCTCATGGATCCCATCATCAAAACTTTCTTTTGATGAAAATGGGACCAAACTGGAAGTATCTCCTCTCAGACAAAAAAATATTTTTTCAACATTAAAAAAAATACACACGCATTGATAACCTCCTCGTTTTTGAAGTCTGTTAAAAAAGTGCTAACGTGCATAAAGAAGTTTACACTTCACAAAAAATCTACCTAAGTACACCTTGTACTGATAACCTTATTAGCTCCCTACATATTAATAATAATAATATTTTTTTCAAAAAAGTATTACAATATTTGTAACTACTTATTAGAAACAAAGTGAGCTTACATTGTTTTCTTTAAGGTCATGTACGTCAATAGTTTATTAGTAAGTGGAAGTTATGTCTGGTTACGGAATAACCGGACATTTTTATCGCATACAAGGATGAGAAGTACCGATTCGTATGTCATTCGTTTGAACGTAACAATTAGTGTCCAATGTATGTTGAATTTTTACATATATTAGGATTTACGAAACCCTAAAATATGTAAAAATCCATCTCCAATCCCTAAGATCTATCTATCTACAATAATATCTATTATAATAATAATCTACTTATAATAATATTTTATTAAAAAAATAGTTCTACAAAAAGAGATGATGTCTCATTACCATAGTGATAGTGTAATTTGATACTTAGTTTATTTTAATTATATAAATTTCTTTTATACTACCAAGGTGGCATACAAGCATACGGCCCCGCCTTTTGGTATGGTGTGTTGGTTCCGTACCTTTTTGTCACCTACACCTAAAGAGTGGCCTTCTTGCCAATTATTCTCGAGGCTGTAGGAAAAAAATATGCTGACTTTTATTGACGTTCATATTGACGTTCATAAGTATCATGCATTTGACCTAAATGAATAAATGCCTCTGAGTTTGAGTTTGATATGACACGTGGCCATATGATCCCAAACTAAGCTTATTAATTATGACAATAACATAACCTATATAAAAATAAAAATGAAACTCCCCAAATGTATGTACGCGCAGAACTTCCGATCGTCTGCACCAAATTATGTAGATAATTGATGTGAAAACTTCTTTTAGCACGGTACGCATATTTTTAGATGAGATAAAATCTTTGGATTCGCGACACCGTTACGAGACGCAGATTGACATGTCCGAAAATTCTTTTTTCGACTGTCAGATTATTAAAGCAAGCGATATATGCATGTACTTATAGCAGACCACGAATGTGTCTAGATAATTAAAAAAAATAACATTTATTGCCATAAAATTTATAACAACTGTTTTGCCTAGTGTTTTCACTTCTGTCGTTACTCCCGGAGTGCAATTTTTTCTTTTTATTTAGTGTTTGTTATTGTCAGGACAGGGTTTGTAAAGAAAAAAATGATCTTTTTTATATGGCGGTACAAAGTTCGCCGGGTCAGCTAGTTATAAATAAAAATGTACAATTGTTAATACTACATACACTAGAGAACGAACTTTTATTTATTATTCTTTTTAACTGACTTAAAAAACGAAGAGGTTATGTTATATATATAATATATATTTTATGTTTGTTACCGCATGACTCCGTCATTTATGGACCGATTTGAAAATATATTTTTTTGTCTGAGAGGATATACTTTTAGTTTGGTCCCATTTTCATCAAAAGAAAGTTCTGATGATGGGATCCATGAGGAATTAAGGGAACTTCTCAAAAGTTATAGGCACACATATAGCGATTTCAATATTTTTAACTAAGTATTAATCAAACATTTGCATTCAAAAAGTGTAATTTGGTGAAGTAAAACTGATGAAGAAGACTACATATGGCCATCTGAACTTCTCAATAATAAGTATTTCACTAGCTTTTAATAAGCAATAACGACGTGAATGAATTGAGCACGGATCGCACAGTTTTTTTAATACCTACTTGATCTGTGTTCAGCCCGACGCTCAATCGATTTTATTCGATTCTAACAAACAAAAAAAAACTTTATTTAAACATATTTATTCCCTCAATTTTTTTCTAACATTCTCAAACACTTATTTAAACGTATATTAGGTATATTCTGTATCATAAATGTGTGGTGTACAATAAAGAGTTTTCTATCAAATCAATTATCTATATAACTGACCGTGACATCACTAAGATCTGATCAGAATATCAGCGCTGCAGTTTAAAATGCTACAGCACAGAGCTAAGATTGCTGACATCACACATGATATTTTTTTGTTTTGTTATTGTGTGTCTATTGTTTTTGTTGATACCTGTTATCCTGTGTATATTCGCATAAATGCTTTTCTTTCTTCCTTTCAAATGTAATGTAGCAAATGAAAACTGGTACATTTGAACTGAACTGATGATTTAGCTGGAAGCTAGGCAACGGAACTTCATAATTATACAATGTAATCTAGCCGTGTTTGGGCTTATTTGAATGGTCATGAGATGCACTTTGGCTGTAAATTATCAGATTAAAAAGAACCTTCTTTAAGAAAGAAAAAGTGAGATAAGAGTTTGCATGAAAGTTCATCCTGTTTTAATACCTATGTTAGACTAGGGGTTTAAAAACATTTGAAAAGTTACAACGTGGAAAAAAAACATATTTTACAACTTGCCGTACTGAAGTCGTTTTTTTTTGTTAAAATTATTTACGTTTAGTTTCGCAGAACTTTGTCAGTTATAAACCGATTTGGTTCTTTTTTAAATTCAATAGGATTATATTCCAGATTGGTCCCATATTATTGAAATCCAGTAATCCATAATGGAATGTAAAAGAAATTGAGAGAGTTCCTCAAACATTATACATACATCGATTTCGGTATTTTTGGCATCAAATCAAACATTAACATTCAGGATGTATCATTTAATAAAGTGAAACTGATGAAGGTTTGTCCAGGAAATCGAACCCACAAACTCACTAACCAATAGCCCAACTTAGAAACAACATCATCATTGTCCTCGTTCCCTCACTGCAGAATATTGCGACCACGTACGATGACTCTCCAAGCTATGTGGTCTTTTGAAGTGTGGAACGTACGGTATATGCTATATCCAAACGCCTTCTTAATAACGCTTGACCTTCTTACCAGCACTCGTCAACAAATCAAATTCTATATTAAAAAAGAAATAGAAATATGGTGTAGTTCTCAATGTAGGTTTCTTTACAGTTAGTAGCTGTTACTTAAATTAGTTCGCTGCATTTTACCCAAAAGCACACGAAATGATGTACCGCTAATAAAACTAAAACTTACATATATCTAATTTACACATATCTAGCCAAAGTACATTATTGTTATTAATAATAATAAGAATAGCAACCCATATATGTATGTCCCACGTCTGGACACGGGTTTCCTCTCTCTCTCTATCAAGAGAGAGAGGGAGGTTAGGGCCTTATTTCGCTGGCATAATGCGGGTTGATAAATCAGACATGTCTTAAAAAATTCTTCTAACATTGTTATTATTATTGAACTTGAAATAAATTAGACATATATTGATGTTATATAAACTAAATATCACAAATGAATACCATTATTCCGCGACCTAATTACTTACACAAAACTTTATTGGTACAGTTAATCCGTGACTGCCCTGACTTCGAGTCTACCTTCGATGAGGGTGCCGCCCGACTGAAGATCAAACAGGTCACTGCTGAAGACGAAGGGACGTACTCCTGTGAAGCTTCCAACAGCCTCGGCAAGGCAACTTCTAACGCTTGCCTTGTGGTTTATCGTAAGTACTCTCAAAATTAGTTTCTTTCTTTCGTTTTTTCTTTACTAGTTAGGTAGCTCGCAAGAATACGGCCTGCCCAATGTTACCGTACCCTATGGACGCTTGCAATACCAGAGGTATCACTTTATATATCTTTTTACACCAGGTCTTTAAGATGGAGTATCTTAAGGATATTACAACGTTTGTTTTAAAACGACTCGAACTCACATACAGGAACACGACACTACACCGCTGTGTGTCAATGTAGTTGTAGGCTGTGGTCTTCTGTAAGGTGGAAGTCCTGGTTTTAGTATTGTAAGCGCCTATAGGCTACGGTCACTGCTTAGAATGGTAAGCAGTGACCGTAGCCTATAGGCGGTTCCTAATGAGGAAAGCCGTATGCTTGTTTGCTACCCATAAAACATCCAATATGTAGGGTCAGCAAAGCGCAGGTAATGGTCCAGATATTGCAAGTTTACAAAGGTAACTGGTAACTTTTAGGTACCTCAGGTAAAAATATATTGAGACTTGGTAAAAAAATGCAGTTAGTCTGCACTCGCTCTATTTTACTTATACTCATAGCTTTATAGTATACCTCTGACTATGCCTTCAAGAATGATACCGTGAAGACGTGTTAAAATAACAAACGTCTTACTAATGTGCAGAATAATGCTGGAAGTTTGGTTGAATGGATTTTTCTTACTCAATCACGTCAAAACAGCTGAACTGATCTGGATTAAATCTGGCACAGAGATAGATTATAGTCTGGAATAGCACAAAAGCTATTCTAAATAAAACATAAATCTATGTTTGCCATTGGCTATTACTTAATACTTCCGACCGCGGCTTCGCCCGCGCGTAAATTCGTACGCGAAGCCGCGGACGAAAAACTTTTAATCCCGGAAAAAAAAACTCTGTTTCCGAGGGAATCGTCGGAAATAGAGTTTTTTTTTCGGGATTAAAAGTAGCCTTTATGTTATTCTAGACTATAATCAAATAAATATATCTCTATTCCAAATTTAATCCAGATCCGTTTAGTAGTTTTTGCGTGAAAGAGTAACAAACATCCATACATTGTTACAAACTTTCGCTTTTATAATATTAGTATAGATAATATCTGATATAATTGTTCTGCAGCACCTGGAGAGCCGAACACCCTCAGCCAGCGGCTCCGTCGTCCACCAGCATTACTCTCAGCTGCTTCCACTCCTAGATCTACACCACGCAGCACTCCCGCCAGATCCGTGTCCAGGACACCAGGTACACCTTACCAACCTGCATATACCTGTTGACACTTTTGAACGTGGGGTCTAAGAGTGAATTCCTGCAGCTGACAAATACTTGTCTGACCAACAGATAAAGTTTGAATGTAGGTACGGTTGGTTCAATGGCGTGTTTTTTTTTTAAAAAGACGCCATTGAACAAAAATTTCATCTTCTTTTTTTTAACATTTTTTAAAAATTAAAAACAAGAAGATGAAATACCACTATGCGGTCACCCATCTATAGGGTTACCGCGACCTTGGTAGCTTAACCCTTATGAGCGCCTCCATCTAGGTTTTCTATATTTTATTAAAAAGGCAAACACTAGGGAACAATCCCTATTTCGCTGGGGGCTTTACAAACATATAATTCACGGCAGTCAGTGTCACTAACCACTAGACCAACAAGCCAGTCATGACTGACTGACTGGCCTGTTGGTATTAATAGCATATCTAAAACTGACTGACGTCATTACATACTTATGTAGTCATAATACCGAAGTTCACTTGGGAGGATTGAATAGAGAAGTACAGCGCCGCATGTCTTGGCACCGTCTTCAATCTGAATGACATCGCCTGCATTATGTATAAACTAATTTTATTCAGTACTATGTCCCAAGGCTATGTTACGTACAAGAAAACTAAAATAGAAAGCGTATTTTATTTTTATATATAAATAGTACAATTTTTTATATTACGCACGTCCAGAGCCTCTAGACAAGCGGCATAAGCGATAGTCGAATCGAAAAGTCAAAAAAGCAAATGTCGATTTGACTTAATTTTACGATATTATATCGTAGACTTACTAAATATACGTCAAATCCCATACATTTTGTTTTTTTGACTTGTCGATTCGACCATCGCTTATGCCACTTGTCTAGAGGGGCAGTACTAAGTACGATTAGCTTTATTATCAATAAAATAAGTATCGTGTTTTGACTGCATTAGTATACTGGTATTTTACAAAAGATTGTAACTATCTATTAAAAAGAATGGCGTGAGTTTCTTGTTAGTTCTTCTCATAGCTCCACGTCAGCGAACTAGCCGTAGGAAAATAAAGCTGACATCATATTTCTGGCTTATTCATAATTTGTGACTTTCATAAGTGTTACTTTGTAACCTATATGAATAAATGAATTTCGATTTTACTGTCGTATACTTTGGGTACTGAATAACAGGCTAATATTATTTGCAATAGAATTCACCTGTTAATCGGTATTAGGCCTAATGGATTCGGCCTATTATATTCGATCGAATAAGAAATTGCAAGGTGCTTACCAGTAGGATATTTAATAAATTTGTTCATGCGTCGTAGTTAGATAATAATTAGAAATATTGAAGTATCATTTTATTTTGTACCTACCCTCAGTTTTTTGCTTTGATGTGAGGCATTTTTTTGTAAACTATAATAACATTATATAGTTTTATCAAAGACCATCAAGTAGAATTTGCGTCAAGAAGTAACAAACACCTATCCAAAACTTTCGCGTTTATAATATTAGCAAGTAGGATTAATTTAACCAACCATTTTTATATTCTAGGTCCCGATCCTCGCCGCCTTTGCAGTCCATCCCGTCAAATGGCTCCATCTTTTTACACATACCCATTCAACAAAGTGGTTGAAGAAGGAGACCATGTCACTTTCCAATGTGCGGTCAAAGGTCAACCAGCGCCGTGGACAACGTGGGACAAGGACAGCATTATAATAACACCTTCATCAAGAATCACAATGAGAGAAAAAGATGAAATCCTTCGCATCTTAGAAATCGAACAAGTCTCGATTGAAGATGTGGGAATATACCGAATAACGGTAGAGAACGAATACGGAAGGGCAGAGGCTTCTGCGAGGCTTGAGGTTATTACTCAAAAAGGAAAGTTTTATGGAGGTGTTAGGGCTTACAGTGCGAGTCCTAGGAAGAGTCATTCGTATAGGAGGTATCCCTCAACATCAAGAGACTGAACATCTGGGTTGGATTATGTAAGACATGTGTTCATTTACCGAATTTAAGTCTGAGATCGATTTTGATAGCATTTGTAAATGAGACAGTTCAACGCTCATGCATCTTTGTTTCATCATCATCAGCTTAGCTTAGCTTTTTTCTTAGGGTTTTGCAGTTCATTCTTTCAGTACACTTATCCATGAGCATTATATAATACTCATAGCAACATAATGTACGTTTAATCTCATAACTTTTGAGTAAGTAAACTTCTACACTTATAGTACTATAAACAAATCTTCAATATTCAAATCGATCATAATAATAGCATATCTAAAACTACTGTCGATTACTGAATCAAATCAAAATATTATACGAAAATATGTACCTATACTAGCTGGTGCCCGCTCCGCTCGCGTGGATGTCGGTTATCGCATTAAAAAATTGCCCATGTGCTATTCCAGACCATAATCTATCTCTGTGCCATTTCATTCAGAACCGATCAGTAGTTTTTGCGTGAAAAAGTAACAAACATACATACGGTTATAAATAGACATTTATTCTCAAAAAGAATTACAGAAATTCACTTGACATGAGAACATTAAATTTTAACTTAAGAAAAATTAAATAAAAATAGTCACAATCGTGAGCGTAGTGGACATCGCACTACATACATTCTTACAAACTTTCGCGTTTATATTATTTACTTAAATAGAAAATTATATTTAATGATGTCTGTTAAGCATTACTTAAGAATTGCTTGACCAATTTGCTATTTAAGATTTTAGTACTTTATCAGTAATTTATTTCGATACTTTCATGCTAGAACGAAATTTGATTGAAATGTTAAAAATCGATTTTAGTCTTAAATTTTAATTTATTAATACGGACTTCGAAAACTGAATCAAAGGTTGATTGATGACTAAATTAATTTTCAAATCTGATAACTCATTTATCAATGTAAATTAATGTTGAATTAGTATCCACATAAACGGTAATGTATTTAATAATAGGAAACAAAGGTACGCGTTTGTCCCATTGCTGGGCACGGTCTGTATAGAGAGCAGAGAGGGTTAAGTCCTGCTGCACCAATTGGTGAACTGTAGAGATTTCTACCAAATATTTGTTTATATATTTATTTAGTCATAAATCAACCGATATGTCGCACCCGCAGGAGAATAATGGCTTAAGATGAGATACGCCTGTCTTGCAATTTTCATCTTATGCTTCATAACATATAAGGTTCAAAATTGTCAAATGGCGCTTCTAAACTTGCGCCTCTTTTCTACTGATGGTGCGATGTGCTCTTACAAGCGCAGCGAATTTGGGTACCCATATTATTTGTTTGAGCTTGAGCTTGGCGACATTATGCTGTGCGTGTTTTTTCTGCAAAAGTAGCAAATTTAATTTTTGAATATAATTAATTTCAGGAAAGGAAACATCGCGCAAGAAGATAATTATTAGGATATTTTTTATATTTATTTTCTGTGCATTTTATTTGTTACTTTTTATACCTGTGGTATGAAGTTGTTACTGAACGTAATTAAAAATGTTAAGTTTTTTTTCTTTCTTTTGGTTAGTTTAATGTTATGGCCGATAACAAATTCAAATTAAATTAAATTATTAAAATATTAACATTTAATAAAATTCGTATACTTATATAATTATTTGTTATTGTAGATACTTTTAACTTAATATATAAATGTTACGCTGTATAAGGTTCCTACTTGGCTATGGGACCTGTCATGGCGTCAAGTACATACCTAATTATTATGTAGTGCTTTGTACATGTCATTTTGTTTGTCTCCTACATATAAATCGACCTATTGTTAAACAATATTAGCATAAAATTGGTGTCACTTCTGTTATCACATACAATAAAAACTAATTTTAATTCCACTACGTCTCTTTTACTTAGTGAATCACAGTCAAAGTTATAATTCGTCTTATCGTTTGGTTGGTGACCAAGCTGGTGACAGAGTTATTTAGATTGCCCATATTTACGACACTGTCGTGATCTAACGACTGTTACAGTCGGGACTTTTATCTTGCTCTTCGTAGTACAAAGCCGTGCAGATGAAATACCACTATGCGGTCACCCATCTATAGTTACCGAACAATGAGTGCACCTGACTTTGAGCGCCTAATAGCCCGGCCACGAACACGCCGCGGCCCTTGCCGCACGAAATCATGGCCGAGCCAAGCCGAGCCGAGAGTACTATACTATAGATCGATAGGTATTTTAATATGGTTTTTTGAAGTGAAAACTTCTTTTGGCACGGTACGCATATTTTTAGATGAGATAAAATCTCTGGATTCACGACACCGTCACGAGACGCAGCTTGATATATCCGAAATCTTATTTCGACTGTCACGTTATTAAAGCAGGCAATATATTCATGATCATAATAGCAGACCGCGAACGCGTCTAGATAAATAAAAAAACATTTATTACTATAAAATTTATAACAACTGTTTTGCCTGGTGTTTTCACTTCTGTCGGCACTCCCAGAGTGCAGAACTTATTTTCTACTACAAATATTATTCTGTTAAAACTGTGTTGGTCTTGGAATAATCAATTTTAGATAGCATAAATTTATGACTATTTATGGATCGAACCAACCCCACACTGTGCAGTATAAAATAGTGACCACTAGACACTCTTGCAGTTAATTTTAGTATAGTGTATTGTAGTTATAATCTCAATCGAAAAATGCCCACTACAGGACAGAAGCCGCCCTCAAACATTTCTATAGCACTTGGTTCTGAGTTGTCTTTTTTAATTTAATGACAACTCCCGCATTAGGGAACAAGCCCAGTGTAGCGGAAGACTCTACAAACATACAATTAACGGACACAAAAAAACACTCAGACTCGCAAAACCATTTCTGGATCACATAATGTTTGTCCCGTGTAGGCTTTCTATTAAGAAAAGATTTTTCAAAATTGGTTTAGTAGAGTTAGAGTTTAACGTCACAAACTTTACCACTTTATGACATAATAATGTACGTATTTAGAAATATATAGTTTATCAGTTGTCTGATTACCAAAGTAACTACTCTGCTAAATTCGGGATTAGATAGCGCTGGAGAAGCTGACCCTAGACCATCTAAATATATAAAACAAAGTCGGGTTTGTTCGAGCATTTATAACTCGAAAACGGCTAAACCGATTTTCATGGTTTTTAATTTGTTGGATTTTTCTTTATCGTGAATAGCAGAATTACTATTAAAAACAGCAATATTTATATTAAATAAAATAAACTGAAGAGAAGTAAGGGCGGGTCACTAGTTATTATATATTTTATTGTCAACAGAGTACACACTGAGTGCATTCTGTGCAAGTCAAAAACTCTAGTCAACAAAAGTTACGTGGTCACGTACCTACATAACTTTTTGTGACTAGAGTTTTCTAGAGAGAGTTTTCTAAAGTTTGCCATACATAAAAAAAAAAACAAATATACGGGTCGAATTGACAACCTCCTCCTTTTTTTCGTCGATAAAAATTAAAGTAAATGTTTTGTCCTTTTTCAATTATTATTATTAAAAAGAGACAAGTGAGATTTTAATTAGTAACTGATATCAGAAAAGGCACTTATTATAATATGTGTATTTATGTAAAAGGTTTACCTACTATGCGTTGTCTAGGTTAGATGAGAACACCCCGGGGTATTGGGATTTGCAATAAATTTTATAACGAGTTTCCTTATTGTTTTATTTAACCTATGCCAAAGCTGAGCTATGTAATCTGAGATTGCAACTGCTACAACTGCAAATGAATAATGTATCAACAGCCATTTTCCAGGAAAGTAGCGTATAATAATCATTTTTTTAAATCATTTAAAAATACAGTTGCAAAATTACACATATAGTCTTATAAAATAATAACTATCGAGAGTCAAGGTGAGGCGTTGGCGGTTAGCCTAGATATAGCTAAGGCGTTCGATCGGGTCTGGCACCGGAGTCTTCTGTCGAAGCTGCCATCATACGGACTCCCCGAGGGATTATGCGAATGGATTGCCAGCTTTTTGTCCAGCAGAAGCATACAAACTGTCGTTGACGGTTGTTGCTCGGATCGCCTGGACATCAATGCTGGCGTACCGCAAGGCTCTGTGCTGTCTCCGACGTTGTTTCTTCTGCATATAAATGATATGTTGTCTACTGACAACATTCATTGTTATGCGGATGACAGCACCGGGGACACTTTTTACACAGGCCGCGCAAATATCCCTCGTTCCATTGTTGATGAAAGTCGCGAAAACTTGTGTCTGAAATCAGTAGCACTCTTTCCAGAGTCTCTGATTGGGGACGACTAAATTTAGTCCAATTTAACCCCAGTAAGACACAAGTTTGCGCGTTGATCGCTAAGAAAGCCCCATTTGCTATGGCTCCACAATTCCAAGACACAGCCCTTACAATATCCAAGAGCATTGGGATCCTCGGCGTCGACATCTCTAGTGACGTCCAGTTCCGACATCACTTGGAAGACAAGGCTAAGCTGGCATCTAGAAAGCTAGGTGTGCTCAACAGGGCAAAGTGGTACTTCACCGCGGGCCAAAGACTGCTGCTCTATAAAGCGCAAGTCCGGCCCCACATGGAGTACTGCTGCCACCTTTGGGCGGGAGCACCTGGATACCAGCTTGGACCCTTTGATTCTATCCAAAGACGCGCTGTGAGGATTGTTGACGATCCCAAGCTCACAGGCGGTATTGATCCACTAAGTCGAAGGAGAGACTTCGCCTCCTTGTGTGTGTTCTACCGCCTGTACAATGGGCTGTGTTCTGAGGAATTGTTCGAGATGATGCCCACGGCCACATTTTATCAACGCACCTCTCGCCACCGACAGGGAGTTCATCCTCATATCCTTGCACCTCAAACTTGCCGTACCGTAAGATTCCAGAGGAATTTCTTACCACGTACGATTAGGCTGTGGAATGAGCTCCCTGCCGAGGTTTTTCCAAAAGACTATAGCATGGGGTTCTTCAAGAAAGGAGTTATAAGGTTTTTAAAGGGTCGGCAACGCGTGAGTGACACCCCTGGTGTTGCAAACGTCCATAGGCTACGGTAACTGCTTACCATCAGGCGGGCCGTATGCTTGTTTGTCACCTTGGTAGTATAAAAAAAAAAAAAAAAAACTGCTCTACAAATTCTGGTGCCTGTACTAAGTGAAAACTTGTATCACGGGCTATATGTGCATTAACAATACCTACTAAAATAGGTGCAGAAATTTAAAAATATTTAATAATCTAAGTGTTTAAGAAAAATCAAAATGCATTTTTTTTATTTATAATGATAACTTAATATTATATGACTACATAATATATCTATTCTCTAATTACATACACAATTTCAGACTATAATCTGTACACGACGATAATGTGTACGACTGAACGGTTAGTTCAGTGACTTGATGACAACCGACGATAGGACGACGGAACTTTGGGTCGACGAACTATAAAATTATATAATAGGTACCTAATATGATTTAGTTGTTCGTATGTAAATGTTAGCTTCTGCCTCGCAGTTCTGTCGCAATTCTAACTTTTTTTTTACGTAACGGTAGCCCTATCATTTGTCGTATATTTGTTTGTCGCAACTTTGATATTCTACCAATACGCGACGTGTTGTGGGTTCGAAACTCACACGGGACAAAAAATTGTGTAATCCATAAATTGATCCCAAGTCTGGGTGTACTCTATGTCCGATAATTGTATGTTTATAAAGTACTCCGCGACACAGGACTTGCTAGTGGGTAGTTATCTTTTTAAATGAATTTACCGTAAGGTACCTATGGATACACATATTGTAACATTAGTTTATTTTTATAATTAACTCTTCAAACGGAAACTTACGCTACTACACTACAGTGTAGTTATTTGGCTGTGGTCTTCTGTAAGGTCCTTCGTCGTAACGTAAGTCGGGCTCGCTCGCTTGTATGGGGCCCTGCTCAGTATGAAAGTAGCTTATCTTTCTTTATAATATCATTGACTATCGGCCTATCTATATTTTATAAGGATATTTATTATTAAAGATATTCTAATGATAGGATCCATGAGGGATTGAGGGAACTCCTCAAAAATTATTGGCATACATCCATATAGCAATTTCAAATTTTTTTTACAACAAATTTGGCATTTGCATTCAGAAAGTGTAATTTAGTGAAGTGAAACTGATGAAGAAGACCAGAGAAGGCCACCTGAACTTCTTACTGATAAGTATTTCACGGATTGCGATTAGATGAGTCTCGATTGAGGTTTTTGGAAACTATTACTAAGCAAATTTAATATAGTAATTGAAAATGGAACAACTGAACTGAACTGATGATGAAGCCGGAGGTAGGCAACGGAACTCCATAATTAAACAATGTAATCTAGCTGTGTTTGGGCTTATTCGAAAGGTCAAAAGATGTGCTTTAGGTGTATCAGATCAGATTTAAAAAAATCTGTCTTCATGTGAAGAAAAGTGGGATTAGAGTTTGTATGAAAGTTCATGATGTTTAAATACTTCAGACTTGGGATTTTAGGGTTTTTGAAAGTTCTACAACTTGCTGTATTTAAGTCGTTTTATTTTTGTTAAAATTATGTAATGAACACTATAGACGTATACTTACGCTACAACACTACAGTGTAGTTTTTTGGCTGTGGCCTTCTGAGAGGTGATAGTCCTTCTGCAGTCGGGTTTGCTCGCTTGTATGGTGCCCTGCTCAGTATGAAAGTAGCTTATCTTTCTTTATAATATCTACTATCATCCTATCATAAGAAATGAAACATTACTTGAGTATAATCTCTATCTTTCTTGGCAGAAAATCTAATAACTATTTTAATACTATCAAAGAGGCAAACGAGTATACTGCCCGCTTACCAAAGCTATTACCGCAGCCTACAGACACTTGCAACACCAGGGGTATGCAGTTACATGTTGAAACCTGACGGTTGTAAACATACAACAGTCAGGTTTCGGTTTCGGTTTCTCTGAGGGATATACCACTAACAAGTTGGCATATCCCTCGGAGAATCCGTATGACAGCAACTTCCACAGAAGACTTCGGTGCTAGACTCGATCGATCGCCTTTGTTATGTTTCTGCTAACCGCCAACGCCTTACCTTCACTTCCAATGATTACAGCCATGGAAAAACCGTAGTGTCTCTCGTGATCCTCTAGTTATTCCAACGCCATAGGTTTTAGCTATTGGCCCTAACTCACTATATAATTACTTCTTTAAAGTGGAGGTTCTTCCTTAATTTCAAGAGAGGGAATCGAACCCACCTTCCCGACATAGCACTCACTAACTATAAGACCAACAGGTAGTATGAGTCATTCTATTTTGAGGCATAAGATGATGTCATCAGTTGTGTCTTTTTTTTTCTTTTTTTATATTACCTAGGAGGCAACTAAGCATACCACCTGCTTGATGTTAAAAGAGTTACAGTATCCTCCTTAACAGTATAATCCTAGGAAAAATCGTACTTAGGTGGCAAACAAGCATATGGCCCGCCAGATGGTAAGCAGTCACCGTAGCCTATGGACGCTTGCAATACCAGATGTATCACTTGCAAGTTTAGTTTGACCCAGACCAACAAATCAACGCCAGATTTAATGATGGAGTATCGTGGGATAGAAAAACGTTTTGATAAAAACGCATTTCTGAATGAGCGCTGGAAATCTGTACTCATACACAGGAATGCAACTACACCGCTATGTGTAGTCATTTGGCTGTGGATTTTTGTAAATCTGTCTTTTCTGGTGATTATGTTTGTATTTTTGAGTTTATATTCGTTTCGGGAAATTTAAATAATACACATAAATTCATTTTATCACATATATTTAATCACATTTTCCTATTTATTGACACAAAAATATTCTTTATATTTATTTTTAATAAATATGTCCTATATTATATTATAGATTTTTGGTACCTCTGGCAACATCAGAAGTGTGTGGGACACTTCTGATGTTGCCAGAGGTATCAAAAAACTTCAAACATTTTTATTTTTTTATATGGCATATTATATACAAGTGAAATTAATGATTTTGGTGATGTTTCAAAATCGAAATGTATTGAAAAATATATCTTACACAATACAAAATCTACTAATTTGTGTTTTTTCTGCCTTCTTGAGAAAAATAAACTCGTTATTTTATATTATCATATTGTGTTTACTTTGTCACATTGTATTTAAAACAATAAACTAACCAATATTAGATTATTAAAGTTAAAAACTTCGTCTTGTGCATCATGAAAATGTAAAGAAATTTGATGCCAAAATTACATTTCTTGTTCGTTACAAGGCCATTTATTTAAAAACATTTACCAACCGTTGAATGTCAAATATATTATTATTTAAATATGCTTTACTTTGTCGATTTGTTTATCGTTTGGCCCACTAACTTTTTGCTTTATAATATAATTTTAACAAAAAAAAACCGACTTCAGTACGGCAAGTTGTAAAATTTTCGGATATTTGTTTGTTACAATCGAATAAAATCGACTGAGCGTCGGGCTGAACACAGGTCAAGTAGGTATTAAAAGCAATATTTAATCTGTGCAATCCGCGCTCAATCCATTCACGTCATTATTTCTTATTAATAGTTGCTTAGCAACAATAACCGAAACTTATCTAATCGCCATCAGTAAAATACTTATTATTGAAAAGTTCAGATGGCCATCTGTGGTCTTCTTCATCAGTTTTACTTCACCAAATTACACTTTCTGAATGCAAATGATTGATTAGTTGTTAAAAATATTGAAATTGCTATATGTGTGCCTATAACTTTTGAGGAGTTCCCTCAATTCCTCATGGATCCCATCATCGGAACTTTCTTTTAATGATAATGGGACCAAACTGGAAGTTTGTCCAGTCAGACAAAAAAAGAATTTTTCAAATCGGTCCATAAATGACGGAGTTATACGGTAACAAACATTCAAAAAAAAAAAAAAAAAAATACACACGAATTGATAACCTCCTCTTTTTGAAGTCGGTTAAAAATCTAACAATATGCTTTCTTTGTCCCAAAATATCAAATTATATATTTTATTCCTGCTTCGCCCTATTTTATATTCCTTCTACGACCAATGCTTTTTGTATCTGCCAAACTTACATTTTTATTATTATTATTACAAGCTTTCATTTAGCTTACAATGTATATTAGTTAGTTTGTATGTTAGGGTCAAATCTTGTAAGCTAGATATGAAGCACTTCTCGGTGTTTAATGGAGCTATTTGGTATACCGACGTAACTTCGGTGACAATGCAATAATATGGTACCATGGAGCTGGTCTGATGATGCTGTCGGAATATGGCTATAGCATCTCTTCAACGAAACAAGATAGCCGCGTCGGACTTTGGTTGGTAGGATTTATCTTGACAACTACTATATTTCTAGATGGGTGTTCAGGACGGGATGATGGAGTCGGAAGGTGGCCATGGCAACACTTTAACGAAACAAGATAGCCGTGTCGTGTTTGGGTATTTAGCATTTATCATGACGAGTACTATATTCTTAGATAGGTGTTTAGTACGTGATGATGAAGTCGGAAGATGACCATGGCAACTCTTCAACGAAACAAGATAGCCGTATCGTGTTTGGGTGTTTTGAATTTATCTTGACGAGTACTATTTTCTTAGATGGGTTTTTAGGACGTGATGATGAAGTCGGAAGATGACCATGGCAACTCTTCAACGAAACAAGATAGCCGTGTCGTGTTTCGGCTCTTTTAAGAATATTTAATGCATAAACACTCTTTATATTACATAAATAAACTATAAATTAATGAGCTTGAATTAAAAATATTTTTTAATATATTGTACAGTCAGCATAACAGAGTACGCATGGAATTTAGGATGAAGTATTTATATTTTTATTTTTGCATACAGATTTCCTTTATACAACCAAACTACTACTTTCTCTGAATCATTATAATACGGCACGATCTAGAGGTTCTTAAAGGTGAACTTTCAGTGGCGGGAGCTAACTTGATGGAATGTTGGTATCATATCAAATAACTTCTCGGAAAACAGCCTATTCTATAGGCGGTAAAACACACACAAAGAGGCAAAGCCATATTAGAGCACACATACCTTCCTAGATACCAGTTTGGCCTTGTTCTGCAAATAATGATGGAACTGTACGTCATTAGAGATATCAATCCGAGGATCCCAATGATCTTGGATATCTATATAGGGCTGTGACCAGTGTTTTTGGTAAAACTGATGAAAAAGACCAGATATGACTGGTTTTAAAACACATTTATCTTGAGAAATAACGCTTGTACATTTTTTAAATGTATTCCGTATTTTCAAAAAAACTATTTTATTAATAAATATCTTATGTTTTATAAATATTCTATCACAAAAATATTTTTTGCTAACAATTTTATTAATAAATATATTATGTTTTAAACTTATTTCTTTCACAAAAATATTTTTTGCTAACAATTTTGTTATTAAATATATTATTATAACATTTTTTATTATATTTTCTTTTAATCGTAAATACGTCAAACGTAACTTATTACTAACTTATTTAATCATTCCGCAACTTAAAAAAAAATCAGAATTGAAATATCAAAATAGTTCATTTCTACTCTAATTTAATAACTCTATTATAATCTATAGGACAGTTAATGCATATCACAATAAAGTTACCGGCTTCTAGTTTTAATAAAAATAGATAAAAACGTTTAGTTTGTTTAAAAAAAACAAATATTTTATTAAATTGGACGTTTTTTTTTAAATCTGATATCTAAATCGCTGAATTTATAAATATACATTAATTACAACAACATTAATATTTTTTTAATTAGAGACAACATTTAATATGTTAATATTATTATACAATAAATACATACATACTTAGTTAATAAAATCAAAACACAATTGAAATATCTAATTAGTTCATACCTACTGTAATTTAATTACCTCTACATTTGACCTATTTTCAAATAGTTTGAAACTAAATGTTTCTCACAACAAGTTTTAATAGTTGTTTTTAATCAACACTCACTAGATGACGCAACACTTTAGGAGGTTTAGCTGTCCATAAGTAGAGAACTGTTCATGGGTAATACAGAGGATTCGCAACTCCTGGCCGCTCCATCTTCCGATGATTCTCTCGAAGTAGACGGTTGACGGTCAGTATAAATAACTGGTGGCGTATGAGGTCCTAAGTCCATAGACTGAGACTCACTAGTCGGCTGAGCATTTACTGATAGGTCTCTGCCAACAACATAGATCGGTGGAGGCTCAGTTGATGCTGAAGATCGTATAGGTCTCCGAGCGAAAACCTCTTCTTGAATCCTCTCAACACTAGTATCTGTTCCAATTCTATGCTCAGGATTATCAGAACTGTTTTCAGGCATGATTTTTGTGTTTACGACTTGGTTCTTTGTGTTTAAATGTTCACGGTAAGCTGTAACAAAGAAATATATGTTGTTACCTAATGTCTGTCATCGTATCTTGACGTGAAACTAGCGACGGCCCACAGCTGAACATGAAACTTCTTATAACCTAACAATATAACGTGGCTAGTAAACCATGTCTTAAGAGAAGTAGCCCGACTGGGGAAGGACTTCCACCTTGCAGGAGACCACAGCTACATTACTACACACAGTGATATAGTTGTGTTCTTGTGTACAGGTTTCACGTTTTTCTATCCCAGGGATACTCTATCACAAAACCCAATATTTTTGGGTGGGCAACATGCAAGTGTTACCTCTAGTATTGCAAGCATCTACGGTAACTGCTTACTACCAGCCAAGCAGTATGCTTATTAGCCACCTAAATAGAATTAAAAAATAAATAAAGAGACAAATTGTGGACGGTTGCTTCCTTTGACCTGTATTTGCAAACCGACAATAAAATTTGTCCCTTATCTTTAAAAAAAAACGTTTCATTTACTGAAGTAAGGTATTTGTTGTTTATTAAAATAACAAGCCCTATGTAACGGGGGATTTTACAAACATACAATTAACGGATACAAAGTAAACCCACACTCAGGACAACCATTTATGGATTATACAAATTTTTGTTCCGTGTGGGGACGAACACACAACACGCAGCGCAGTGGTAAATGGCGAGGTAACCACTTAAGTCACTAAACCAAGGGGGAAGACATATTTGATGTAACGACAAATATCTTACCTTGAATGAAAAAACAGCTTCTACGTTTTCATTTAATATGTGTGAAAACCCCGGGGCGATCCGTAGCGCCCTGTTCTCGGAGTCGTTGGTGATGGCGGCCTAGGCTGTTGGCGGGTCCGTTGCGGTGAGGTCCATAGGGATGTCGTCGATGGCATACGAGCTAAGCGTGGCGTAGGTGGAAGAACACGTTGGGTCCGGTGTGGTGAGATCCATGGTGATGTCGTCGATGGCATACGAGCTAAGCGTGGCGTAGGTGGAAGAACACGTTGGGTCCGGTATGGTGACATCCATGGTGATGTCGTATTCGAAGCTATCAGTGGCAAGCGTGGCAGAACACGTTGGGTCCGGTGTGGTGAGATCCATGGTGATATCGTTCTTGAAGCAATTATTGCCGTTGGTGGAAGAACACGTTGGGTCCGGTGTGGTGAGATCCATGTTGACGGTGTATTTGAAGCTGGGATTGGCGTTCGTTGAAGAACACGTTGGTTCCAGCTTGGTGAGATCGATAGTGATGTCGTCACTGCAGCTGACAGTGGCGTTGGTGGAAGAACATCTTGGATCCGGCGTGGTAAAATTATAGCCACTGGGACTTGTCTTGAGGATGGTGCGATCAAGCGCTTTGGCTCCAATATTACCTCCGGGACTGGTTCGTGATCTCTCCGCTCTTGAGATCTCTGCTGTCTGTTTTCTGTGGCGTGTAACGACTGCGACGAGGTGCCTGACTCCTCATCGGAGTCATAAAAAATATTAGACGCTTCTTCTTCTTGCTCTGGTGAGCTATCAGTCACATCTGTGATCTGTAAAATATAAAGAAAAATAGCATACATTTTTTTACGGCAACGTAATGTGTGTGATAGTTTTACATATTTTATTTTGAATATTGTTAATAGATTTACATTTGTAATTATATCAAAAGATGTACAAAAATGAAAAAATATACGAGATACTTACGTTGTAGTTTTTCTTCTTTAGTTTGACGAATTTAAAACATTCGTCTGGACTCGGAATCTCCAAAGCTAAAAGTTGACAAAGGAAATCATTAGCGTCACCTGAAATGGCTTTTAGTCCAGGTATATGAAACCCACCCGAATCCCTTATCGTACAGGTAGTCTCCACATCCAATGACAGTTAACTATTTCAATGGTAAACTTTGGTAAACAAAAATTTTAAAGTAAATGCAAAAATAAAAAATAAAGTCCGCAACACAGCTAAGTTTGCTATGAAGTTTGCTTCTCAATCATAAGTATTTCACGGAGTGCGATTACATGAGATGATATGATTGTTAGGAAACTGTTACTAAATAAACGTAATGTAGTAAATGAAAATGGTAAAATTGAACTGAACTGATGATGAAGCCGGAACTCCATAATTAAACAATGTAATCTAGCCGTGTTTGGGCTTATTTGAATGGTCAAGAGACGCACTTTAGCTATAATTGATAAGATTAAAAAAAACATCTTTATAGGATAAGTGAGATTAGAGTTTGTATGAAAGTTTATCCTGTTTAAATAAGTTAAACTAGGGATTTTAACATTTTTGAAAATGTAGAATTTTCAAAAACTTTAAAATCCCAAGTTTACTTTTTTAAGAACTTACCGATCACTAACCGGTCGGTCACGTTTCTTCTGTGTTCTTCGTTCTTCGTTTTTTTGATTATGCATTCATAGCTGCTCATAATAGTGACATTTCTAATATGAAGAAATGGTTTGTCAGTTACCTCGGTTGAAATTAGCTGATATTTACGGCTGTTGGCGTACATTATAATTTTGACCGTATAAAAATACGGTTCTATATTGTCACCCTCCCTGAAAAAAGAATTTTACAATAATTAATTAATAATTTAATTTTTAAATAAAAGGGAATAGTTTAGGCGTCATAATATTTATTTATGGAAAACCAACAGCTTATTCTTAATATGTCAACATTGCCGTTCATCGTGGCAATGCCACAACCACTTTTCCAGTTGACAGTGATGCGGAGGCGACGCATAAACTATTCCTTTTTATTTAATTAATTAGTATAGAGTATAATAATTTTCTTCTCAAAAGAATACCTATACCTTAAAACATCTAGTAGGTACTTACCAAGATACTTCAACGTATGGAACTTCAGGTTCAGGTTCGGGTATTCTGAAGTCTATTTTAAACTTGTCGGACTGAGTGACATTGTGTGCCACGTGCACGTAATAATACGTCTTGTCGAATCTGCAAAGAAAACTAGCGGTGAGTAACCTCGTCAAGTCTACACTACTCATTAGAGTCATTTATTATATAAATACTAGCTTCGGCGGCTTCACCCGTGCGTGCAAACTATTGTAATATAAACTCTAAGAAACTTCGATCCAATGTACGCTTGCCGCTCGTAAAACATACTCTAAGGACAAAAAAAATGAAGAGTCGTACTTTCGATAAATATAAGTTTGTAATAAAGTATATATATTTAAATTTCCCATGTAAAATAGTACTTTTATATAGCAATATATGAAATCGTTTGAATTATTTTCACTGTCTCACTGTCACGTTCGCTTTCCATAACGCGATTTCACTCGCACTGTTCGAGTGCGGAAGAGGTACCATGTTCTTAATACACCTTGTTAGTCACGAGCAACACACTAACGACGTTGTACATTGACGTTTTTTGGTGAAACTATTACGTCATCTTAATTGTACAGCGACATCTAGTGGCGTTCTACAGAGCTACTCGTATTACAATATGAACAACCTCGTGCACATCAGGCGCATACTGCGGCCACTGGACCACCAAGGCAGTCAAATATATGTATTTTAGGGGTCCCCTGCGTCTTCGTCCTCGTGGTAATTTGGAACTTATATTTTTTTCCCGATTTTGCAACATATCTTACTACTGCTCTGCTCCTATTGATTATAGCGTGATGTTATATAGCCTATAGCCTTTCTGGATAAATGCACTTTTCAACAAAAAAATATTTTTTCTAATCGAACCAGTACTTTCTGAGATTAGCGCGTTCAAGCAAACAAACAAACTCTTCAGCTTTATAATATTAGTATAGATAGGTATATTGTAATTAGTCTATTATTACTAAATATAATGATTGTTGGCTTCAAAATAATGAAACATACTTACCTAATAATGGAAATTAATAATTTAATATCCGGATTACCCATTTCCGGATCATGGACTATGCGCAAGGTCTGTAAAACAAATAGGTAATTACCATTCAGGCTAAGGCTTACGAGTACTTGATTTAATTACTAGAAAAAATAACTGTAGAGGTACATTAATAGAGAGGATTATATTATTCTTCATACTTTCTGCTCTAATAGCTAGAGATCGGATTATACCTTTTTTTAGACAACTCTCGCACTAGGGAACAAGCCCTGTGCAACACAGGGGAGCTTTACAAACATACTAATAACGGACACAAAATTAAACTTGGGACAACAATTTATGGATTATTTTTTCACGTGTGGGTATCGAACCCACAACACGCCACCCAGTAGTAAATGGCGTGGTAACCACTTAAGCCACTAAACCAGTGCAGTCAAAAAGTAAATTTTTGGCTAACAATTGTAATTCTGTCATTGCAAAAAAACTACCAATAAGTGAGTCGCGCCTGCTTCATAAGTTCGTAACTTCTGGGCTGATTGGACGAATGAGTATTATACTCCCTGACGGATGCCTTGATTAACAACCACATTCGTTTGTCAATTATTGACTCTAATCGTCCTGAGCATACTGGAACTTTCGCACTTAAAAATAACCTCAAATAATTAAAAAAGTTGTGATTTCACTCTTATGTTCCTTTCCTTGCCACCCCAGGATTTTCTTATGTGTAATATTGACTGTGGTCTTTCGTCAGTCAGGCTTGCTCGCTTGCAGGGTACCCTACCTCTCTTAGTAATACACCAACCTTTTTCATATGGTTAATGATGGGTGTACCGTCATCAACGAGTGTAAAGATTGTATTCGAAGGATAGTGCACGTCTTCCTCCGAAAAATATTTAACTGGAAACACTTTCATATAAGCGACATATCTTATTTTTTCATGTTTCATTGTAAAGATGTCGCATAACACCTCACCCGCCATCGATTTCTGCACGTTATTGATAAATAATAAATGTTTTCTACGAATAGATTTCATCTGAAAAATAACAAGTTTTTTTTTATACTAAGCTAAGCTAAATTTTTATGTTAAGCAGCAACCGTAGCCTATGGACGCTTGCAATACCAGAGGTATCACTAAGCAAGTGACTGAGTGCCAACCAATTTTTTTACACCAGAGCTTTAAGATGGATGTAACCCTGGGATAGGAATACGTTTCTTTCAAAACCCATCCTATCGCATAAATGAGCACTGGAGACCTGTACTCACAAACATGATCACAACTACACCACTGTGTGTAGTTATTTGGCTGTGTCTTCTGTAAGGTGGAGGTTCTTCCCCAGCCGGGCTTGCTTATTAGTATGGTGCCCTACCTCTCTTTACAAACATACAATTAACGGACACAAAATACATCCAGGCTCGGGATAAAAATATATGAATCACACAAAATTTTGTCCCGTATGGTGATCGAACCCACAACACGCGGCGCAGGGGTAAATGGTGAGGTAACCACCGAACCAACTGTGCAGTCACACAAACATTATAAAAGTATATTATTATATACTTTTATAATGTTTGTGTGACTTTGTATGTTAAATTATAGTCTTACCGGTATTCCGGTAAGACTATAATTTAACATACAAAGTATCAAGATATTTCTCACGATATACAAGTTTGTGTACAATACCAGTTGACCCGATATTGAATTTACATTACTTACCATAAAAGTCTTGTCATTTTTGGTAATTACTAATTTGCCAACGGTCCACTGAACTTTAACAACTTCAACTTTGTTGCAGTAGCATTCTAAACATATCTGAGCACCTACGGACGTCTTCACAGATTCCATAGTAATCGTATTCATAGTTTTAGGTTTAGTTTCCCTATTATATTGGCTATTTTCTGTAAAAAATACAAAAAATTATAACTTACTTAAAATCAAAACTTTAAAACCGAACCGTAGTTTTGTTCGCCCATCGATCAGGGTATTGATGGACGAACAGGTATAACAGAATATCGCGGTTTTAAAGCAAGCCTCGCTGAAGTTAGATTTGTCCACCAACTGACGTTACTCCAAGACGTAAACAAGCGGTGGCAATTCGAACTCTGGAGTAGGAGCTCGGATGGAACAGTTGGTAGTGCGCTGGGCCTGAACCCGAGAGGCGCAGGTTCGAGTCCTGCTCCGGACTCGTCTTTTTCCACATTGCTTTAATATTTAAGTATATTATCATTTCAACCCATAAACGTCCCACAGCGGGGCACGGGTTTTCTGCATACATTGAAGGGATATTAGCCTACTACACCACGCTGGCCAGACGGATTGGTATAGGGTTTTGTTTCGAGTTTTTCCTCTCTTGCAGTGGATATTATCTGCCTGACTTACTCCCTAAATCGAATCTTACGTTATCCTCGGGATGGAAAGGAGTTTTTTCTCTTACATTATATAATTCCTGTTCTAAAAGTTGTACCAATGACAGGGAATAGCTGAAAATCAGTGCAGTACTATAAGTACAGCGTATTCTGAGCTAGATGCGCTACTACACTTGTATAATGTCCTTTGGATTATATAAGTATAATATTAAATAAAAAAAAATTTCTGTACTTTTATGCGTGTGGCAAAAATAAATGGTTTGAATGATATTCTTAAAAAAAAAGAGATTTCTTTTGTCGGATAAAATTTGGTGCAAACTGATATCGTGAGTATGGATAAACATATGTATTAGGTTTCGTCTGTTTGTTATAATTTATTGATAGTATCGTTTATGTACTTGTACTTTGTATTGATGGGAATATTCGTAGCAAAAACTTGAGCAATTTATTTTTATTCAATAAAATCGTTTGAATATTTTCTAACAGCTTTCAAATCTGCAGCGGTCAGCCATTATATATTGGTGCTACCAATATATAATGGCTGACCGCTGCAGATTCACAGTCTCAAGTTCCATTGTACTAACGAAATATATACAAATCTTTCAACAATACAACGTTTCGTACAAAACGAGGCCACATGGTTGGTGGTTGTTTAGTTTTAATGACTGTTACTAAGTTCCCGTCATGATCGCGCGTGACGTAGTGCGCGCTTGCGAGGTGCGGTGCGTAAATGTAACCACAATTTGACATTTATTTTCCAAGGTCATGGGTCTCAAGGAGTTAACCTAAGTATGTAAGAAGGCAAGTAGATTTTAACTTAAATAGTAAGAAATGGCACAGAATCTACCTAGGCTGTAAAACTATATTAGTTTCAATTGAGAATAGGTTAGTTACATTCGTATTATTTTTTTATACTCCTTAGGTGGCAAACAAGCATACAGTCCGCTTGATGGTAAGCAGTTACCGTAGCCTATGGACGCTTGCAATACCTGAGGTATCACTTGCGTGTTGCCAACCCATTTTTACACGCTTTTGATTCGCTTCACCTGTATGTTTGTAACCGACTTCTTTGGGCGCGATTTTAACACACTTTAAACGGCCAGATTTCGTTCAAACTTTGTAGATTTATCGAGGACCGATGACAATACACTAATATTAATAAATAATAGTTTAAAAGAAAAACAAAAAAACACGCTTTTTATAGAAAACCGAACTAAAAAATAGAAAATAAATTTTAATAAATTTAAATTAAGAATAAAAAAAATATATTATTTAAAAATGCACCCCGCTTTTAAGATATTATCAAAATGATAATCACTCTACTCATATCTGTCAATACAATATTTATAACTATTGACACCATGCACCTCACGCTTTTTTTATATATTTTTCTTATTCTTAATTTAATCTTAATTTAAATTTATTAAAATTTATTTTCTATTTTTTAGTTCGGTTTTCTATAAAAAGCGTGTTTTTTAGTTTTTTTTTAAACCAGAGCTTTAAAATGAGAGTATCACTGGGATAGGAATAAGTTTCTTTCAAAACGCATCCCTAAATGAGCGCTTGAGACCTGTACTTACACACAGGAACACAACTACACCGCATTTGGCTGTGGTCTTCTGTAAGGTCTCCACTTTACAGAAGACCACAGCCAAATAACTGCAACGAGCAAGTTTGCTCGCCAGTACGGTGCCCTACCTCTCGTATCCTAAAATGATGACGATAAAATCTCAATTTACCTCTCTTAATAATTTGGATAAAAATAAGTAAATTATCGATTTTGATGAAGTTTAATAAAGTTAATTATTTTTCTAAAACTTGTATCTACGGACGCATGGTAGTGCCCACGCCGAAACTAGACAAAGAAACCGAAGGGCCTTTCTTTTCTCTAAGCGTTTCACCATATTCTGTACCCTAAAAGCTTCGATCTGGATACTGAAATTTATCAGATTTTATGGACTACTACGAACTATAAATGTATATCATAGCGTATATAGTTCTGCCTGAATCCTAGTTTTAAGTTTACTACAAACCCTACACAAAATGTTTGACTTGGTCGTTTCGTTATGAAAATAAATAATTATTTTTTTGTACTTACCTAATATTTACTAGTTTTCATAAATAAATAAATAAAAATATACGAGTTAATACTTAGTCTACAGTCTTAATTTTTGTTTTTTTATTATTTAAGTATAAATTAATTTTATATTTAAGTAACGATATTTATTTATCCTGTCCTTTGACAAGTTGTGCCACTAACAACTCCATAAAAAATACTACTAAAAATAGATAGAACTTCCGAATAATTATATAGTTATTAAGTTAGTTTTTATTTTATTTTACTTATAATTAGTTTTACGATACAATTATTAATTAAAGTTAAAAGAAGGAATTTAATTTGGCACATACGACGTTTTATTCAGAGGGCACGCTTATTATAGCCATCTCCACTTTATACCCTACAAAGTTATTTGCATCACTCTCGCTCAGTACTCGATCAGTCCGCCGGTATGCTTCACCGACGACGGATCTATGCTATTCTTTTTTTCAAACTTACTCTCGAAGTTTCGTGATTTTAAATTTATTTTCCTTTTTTTTATTCTACTTGGGTGGCAAACAAGCATACGGCCCGCCTGATGTTAAGCAGTTACCGTAGCCTATGGACGCTTGCAATACCAGAGGTATCTCTTGCGTGTTGCCAACCCATTTTTTACACCAGGGCTTTAAGATGGGAATTATCCCTAGGAAAAAATGTATGCCTAATACGTTTCTTTTAAAATTCCCTAAATGAGCGCTGGACACCTGTACTGACACACAGGAACACAACTACCCTATAACACTGTGTGTAGTCATTTAGCTATGGTCTGTAAGGTGGAGGTCCTTCCCCAGTCGAGCATGCTCGCTAGTCGCTAGTATGGTGCTCTACCTCTCTTATATAGTATAATTTAGTTGGTTGATATTTCAACAATTAATGCAATCCAATTGTTTGACTAACTTGTTTGGTGACATTAATAGTTTAACATTATTGTTTATTTCCTATTGTTATTATAGTAGTTATTATATGTTTCTTATACCGCAATAAAGAAAATGTTAATTAATTATAGTTTTTGTTTTGGATACGATACGATACGATCACAGGGTAAATCCAATACATTTGTCATACTTCATTTTCCTACTTCTCTTATTGGAATGGGTTGTGGGTAGTGATTGGGAATTTCATATGTAGTAATAATTTTTTTTACAAGTGCATGCAAAATGTATTGTACTTGTCTTGGCGTTTATTTACATGAAAATGGGTTTTGGTGGGATATAAGGAATTGAAACGATGCTAGCACAAAATCAATAGCACTAATTGCGGTCCACCTGCCTATGAATATACCTATAACCAATCTGCTCATAGAGAGAGGGCGCCGTTCAACTTTGTAACAATGTTTTAGCGCATACTTGCTTACAGATTGTGCCAAAGCCCTGTAAGTATAAATAAATAAATAATTTCTTTATGTACCTAAGCCATAGAAAGTTTGAGTGTAACATGTTGATCTTAAAAGCGCCCTTCGTAATAACGGCCCATTTCGTAGTGCATCTAAATACTACTACTAATACATCTAATATTTGGCTATGTTCATACGTCAAATTTGATCGCAATATAATTTTACACGAACTTCAACCCTTTTAAAGAGTCCTATTAAAGGGTTTATGGGGTAATTTTTAAATATTTTATATTGGTAACTAATATTCCAAATATCAATTTTTATATTCCGAGCTTAAAATTCTATCTATCTTCTTAGTTTAGTTCTATCTTCCACAAGTTTTTATCCCCCTAATTTAAGGGGTGAGGAGCAAATTTCAGTTTTCTATGACTTCAGCCTAAAAGTTTTGAGTCAGTAAGTAACGAAATTTAGGTATTTTAGATATTATTATTAACTTTTAAATACTTGCTATGTTTAATTAGTCCTCTATTGATAAATATTCAAAGAATTTGGACTTTTTAACAGCATCTATTCAGACTGAGTCTACAAGGGTCCAAAAACACGACGAATCGCTTCGAGAAAAAGTAGGTAGTGCCTTGCGCTTCAGATGTCTCGCCTAGATAATTGAAGGAAGTTCTAAAAGTCTACTGGAACAATCAGGCATCTGTATGTATAAATATATATCCAATGATTACTTGACTATCGTTAATTGGAACCTTCACCGTCGAGTAATTTGGGAGGCCAATTATTAAGAGAAATAGATTTTTTACAGCTGTTGGCTGGTACTTCAACTCATCCCTTACTAACACTTGTTTCAACTTAGTTAATTGAATTAGGCTTCGTCACTCAACGTGAGGGCTACCGTTTCCTTTAATATTGCATCTCTTTATGAGCTGATTCAGATATTCAAAACCTCCGTACAATAAGAAGAAGATTAGGCTATTGGAGGCTTTTTGCTACGTATTTTATGCCAGATTCTTTACTATATTTAGTTTATTTCCCTTTTATTTGTTATAATAAATTATTATTATAATCTGAAAATGCCGCAGGCCAAAACTGAGGTTGAGACCTGACATCGCACAGGATAACAAATAATTTTTTTGAGTTTTTAATTTAATGTTTATTTTGTAAATATGTATTGTTATTTTGTAACGTCCTGAGTATGTTTAAATAATCGTTATCGTTTCTTTAACTAGCCTAAGGTCCAGCTTCACGTCCAAGACAATAACAGTTTATTGGGGATGCCATACTACTGTAGTGCACCTTCTCTCGCTTATGCGCATTCATTTGCAGAATACGCTTATATTAACCACCTGCAATACATGCTCTTGCTTCATATGTGAATGTACTGTGTTTTAGACACAGAGGTCCAAAACATTTTAGTCCTTACGAAGTAGGGACTTCGTATTTTTAACCGACTTCAAAAACGAGGAGGTTATCAATTCGTGTGTATTTTTGTAAGTTGTAGTGCAAAATTAAAGTTATTATATAGTTTTTCATTTCCGATCCATCCCGAGGATGTCGTAAAAGTCGACTAAAGAAGTAAGTAAATCCGACAATATACACTGCAAGAGAGGATAAACTCGAAACAAAAGCCTATACCAACTTGTTTAGCCAGTGTAGTATAGGCTAATATCCCTCCAAATGTCTGGAGGAGAAACGTGCCCAGCAATGTGACGTTTATGGGTTGAATGAGTGAGAATAGTTTCTGCAACATTATGGATACTTATTTAAGTATTTAATACAATTTCTACGTGTAAAATGAATTTAAACGTATTGAAATTAGTTTATGACATATTTTTTTTATAAAAATAGTGTCGTCTCATACAATAAGTATGTTTTTTTTTTTTTTTAAAGAGAACAAGTTTTGTGTCGCGGGGGACTTTACAAACATACAATTAACGGACACAAATTACACCCAGACTCAGAACAACTCTTAGTGGGCCACACAAAATTTTGTCCTGTGTGTGAATCGAACCCACAACCTCGTGCACAGCAGGCGCATACTGCGACCACTGGACCACCAAGGCAGTCAATATGTATGAAACAACTCCTTAACGCACCTGTAAAATAAAATATTTTTACAAAATAAAGAATTTGAAAGCTTGTGAGACTGATATCTATACTAGGGCACCTTGTCTTACAGATTACTAGGCCTTCGCCGACTTATTTCGATGGCTGATTGATTGATTACTGTCCAAATAAAGATCTTGGCTTTCTTCTTGATACCACTCTCAGTTACTGCAACTCTTCAGGCCCTTTATCGTCTGAAAACCTTTCTATCTTCTAGGACCAAGACAATGATTGCGCAGACTTTCCTGACATCGACTATGGTGATAAGTGTTACTATGACCTGAACTCACTGAAACAAACCTAACGAACTGTGTACTCATTAGTAATTCTTTATTACGACGTAATGAAACCGAACCATTTTTGAAGAAGCTGAAGATGAAAAGTGGATCACGTTGATGAAAAATCAGTATCAGTACCTACTTTACCTTTTGTATAGACTTTGTGTTTGTAAACTGTCCATTATATAATAATAATAATATAATAATATTTATTAATTCTCTCAAAAAGGTTAGTACATAGGTATTTTCTAAATAAAGGGATTACTTAAAGTAAACCTTAGTGAGAGCTGGAGTTTGAGCTATAATTGACAGTTTACAAACACAAAGTGTTCATCAATCTCAACTTACCCATTTTGACTTCTACAACTGGCTCCTCAAGCACCTCTCCACTGCACCCACAAAGCTTGGCAAACCTATAAATAGAAATGAAAATATTCGTTCTACAGCAAGGACAGGTTAATAACAATAACATGTTCGCAACAGCGAACATCTGTTTGCGAACATGTTATTGTTATTAACCTGTCCCACTGTTGGATAAAGACGCTTTCTTTTTCTCATGTAAGCAAAGTGATTTTAATTGTACCATGTTGCCACTGCCTGCGTAATTATAAAGGGAGAGCCCGCAACTTAATTGTGTGTATTTTATTTTGCCCACAACTGTGTTCGCAATAAAAATGCTTTCAATTTCAAGCGGAAAGTGAAAATTACATCCATAACATATACTGTATATAATTAACTGTTACCCGGCTCTGCCTGCGTTGATATCGACTATTGCGCTAAAAAGTACCCTATGTACTATCCCTGGATACCCTTTATCTCTTTGACAAATTTAATTCAATTCAATTCAATTTTCAATTCAATTTTTAATTCAATTTTCAATTCAATTTCCAGCCGTTTAGTTGCGATAACGTGACGAACAAACAAAGTTATATTAAAACAGGTATAGGTAGAGCTAGGGTGGGGGTGTACGTGCATGGGCCCGGGTGGCAGCCTGCGGGGAAGTACTACAAGACAATATTTTACAAAACTACATGTTCACATAAAAAGCGGTGGTGGCTGAGTGGTAAAATAACCGGAACAGGTGCGACTTCGATCCCGGGTGGCAGTACCAATGTAAATTTTACTTTGTGGAGTTTATATATGTACTAATCAAATGATTCACTATCTGCTAAAGGTAAAGGAAAACATCGTGAGGAAACCCACATGTTTTAAAAGAAATTTTAAAGACATGTCTGATTCACCAAACCGCATTAGGCCCGCGTGTGTGAATTAAGGCCTAAACCCTCTCTCTCTCTTGATAGAGAAGAGGAGACTCGTGTCCAGCAGTAAGACATGGGTTGTTATTATATATGTTCACGGATTACGTTAGAAAAGCAAAACTACGTTTCAAGGCGCAAATTGCTAACGTAGGCCTCAGCAGTCAAGCTAAAGTGTAACTACACCTCTAGACAAGTGGCATAAACGGCAGTCGAATCGAATAGAATAGAAAGCAAATGTATGGGATGTCACATAAGTGTACAATAAAATGTCATAAAAATCGGTGAAATCCGATTACCCTTTATGCTACTTGTCTAGAGGGACTAGGTGGGCTTAGACCAAGAGCCAGAAATTTACATTGGTACTGTAACACGATTTCGATTTTGTTTTTATACTACTTGGGTGGCAAACAGACATACGGCCCGCCTGATCTTAAGCAGTAACCGTAGCCTATGGACGCTTGCAATACCAGAGGTATAACTTGCGTGTTGCCAACCCATTTTTTTACACCAGGGCTTTAAGATAATAGTATCCCTGGGATAGGAGTACGTTTCTTTTAAAACGCATCCCTAAATGAGCGCTGGTCACCTGTAGTCACACACAGGAACACTACTACATCACTGTGTGTAGTTATTGGGGTGTGATCTTCTGTAAGGTGAAGGTCCCTTCCCTGTCGGGCTTGCTCGCTAGTATGGTGCCCTACGTTTCTGAAATTTACCTACTTTCCCACTCGGCCAACACCGCTTTGAACATGAAGTTTTTAACCGAATTCAAAAAAGGAGGAGGTTCTATATTCAAGTTTTTTTCATGTACTCGTATGGTAACCGATTTCTCCGCCATTTTTGAACCGATTCTCAAAATTCTTTTTTTTATTTGAAAGAGTATACTCTTGAGGTGATCCCATTGTCACCAAGTCTCATCTGGTGATTGAATCCCAGGGAAAACGAGGGCAACCCTCAAATGTTATAGGACAATGTTTTTATTTCATATATTTTTAACTTTTATTTTGACACTAAAAATAGAAAGTAAAAATTTTCGGTATTTTTTTTTTCAATTTTTTTTAATATATTGTCTTGTACTTCCCCGTGCACCCCTCACCCTAGAACTACCTATACCTCTTCTAATATAAGTTTGTATGTTCGTTACGTTATCACAACTAAACGGCTGGACAGATCTTAATGAATTTTGTCAAAGAGATAGAGGGTGGATGTGGACAAGGGGTAGTACGTAGGGTACTTTCTAGCGCAATAACCGATATCAACGCAGGCAGAGCTGGGTAACAGAACTATATATACAAAATATGTTCATGGTTGTAATTAATTTTTGGGTCTTTTTTTATAAGGGAACTCTCACTAGAGAACAAGCTCTGTGTCGCGGGGGACTTTACAAACGTACAATTAACGGACACAAATTACACACAGACTCAGAACAATTCTTTGTGGGTCACACAAAGTTTTGTTCTGTGTGGGAATCGAACCCACAACCTCGTGCAGGTGCATACTGCGGCCACTGGACCACCAAGGCAGTCTAATATAATAAGTGTGTAACTTTCTACCGCTTCTTTTTTTTTTGCGAACACAGGTGTTTGCGGATCTTACCAGCGTTGTGGTCCAGGGCAACAACATTAGAGCTGACACACACTCTCAGGGACCAATTTTTTTTTATACTAATAATGTGGCAAACAAGCATACGGCCCGCCTGATGTTAAGCATTTACCGTAGCCTATGGACGTTTGCAACACCAGGGGTGTCACTCACGCGTTGCTGAACCTTTGAAAATCTTATAACTCCTTTCTTGAAGAACCCCATTCTATAGTCTATTGGGAAAACTTCGGCTTATTTACTTTATTATTTATATAGCACAAGTCTTCCCACTCTCATTTCACTTGTCTTTGTCTCATTTCTTATTTTAAGATTTTCAACACTAAGTACCCACGTGTTATGTGTTCGTTGTGAAACCTGTAACCCTTAACCGACTGACAACCTGGTAAAGGTTCGGGCATCTCAAAAATAAAACATTAGTAATATTAACAATATTATGAAGTATTTTGCTGTTATCTTCTTGTCCAAATTATCCAATCCTCTGATACCTATATTGGGTTCGGCTTCTAGAATAATATATGTACAAATTCATGTATAATTAGCAACATTAAATCATCACATAGAATTTAAGTCTTATTATAGACTTATTCTTGTTTAAACTTAATTTCATTTAGCTTATATTAAGTACCTACGATATGTAATATTGAAACATCTACGAGTATACTAATCCGCCCCGAACTATTAACTTGATTTTGTTTGTTTGAACGCGTAAATCTCAAAAACTATCATGTCATTTTTGTTTGTTTTTTACATTTAGTAGGTGTCTGTCCATCTTTTCAGGCTGCTCGGAAGAGATGCTGTTTTTGCACTGTTTGAGTTGCCTTGGTGAGCATGTGGCCGCAGTGTGGTTGTAATCAGAACAATTCTTTGTGTGTCACACAAACTTTGTGGGAATCGAACCCACGGGCACAGTACGGGCACACTGCGGCCACATGCTCACCAAGGCACTTTAAATTCATTTATTCATTTAGGTCACAAAGTTACAATAATGAAGGTCATAAATTGTTAATAAACCAGAAAGATCATGTCAGCGAAAAATTTTCCTACGGCTAGTTCGCTGACGTGGAGCCTTGAGGATAACTAACAAGAAACTCAACTTCCACTCCTTTTTATTGCCAGATAGTTACAATCTTTTGTAAGATAAGATAAGATCATTTATTTGTGAAAACATCATACAAGGCATGTAGGTTATTAGATCAGTTATGTTTGGCCATTGAGGCATACAAATATTATTATTGAAATTTAATTACATAGGTACATTATAAATTGAGCACAGGTATATTAAGTTAAATAAATTAGGTATTATAATTATAAATTAGATTCAGAATACAACTAGAATAGGTAGAGACATTATTGTAAGTTATTGTAAATATTATTATTATTATTGTATGTCAAAGATGCATAAATAATTTTGTTGTCTGCTAGATTTTATCATTCATAAATTATAATATACTATAATATGCTTTTTCCTTAAGGTGTGATTCTAATTTCTTTTTTAATAAAGAGAGCTCTGTTCTTTCCATTTTTTTGGAAGCTTATTGTATATTTTGTTAATTACAAGTATGATAGCATGCAAGCTGATGCAGTCAAAACACGATACTTACTTTATTAATAAAAAAACTAATCGTACTTAGTACTGCTGGTCGTGCGAGACAAAAACTAGTAAAGTGTAAAGTCTGCTTCAATTTAGATATTGCTATAAAGGAATAAGGCAATATGTGAGTAGTGATAATTATTATTAGAAAACTAAACGTTTAACTACTAAATAATTAAACATAAAAGGAAGTACAGAATTATCACTAGAATTCACAATGTGCCTCACGTCACAAATTAGAACTTATATACTAAACTGATTTATTCTAAATTAAACAAACAACTATATAATGCAATTAATTCCATGACTTTTAGTCATTCAGATATCATTTATTGTATTATCACTAAAGAAATATCAATACAGAATAATTTGTGAAGTGTAGTGTGGTGATTATTCACCACACTACACTTCACAAATTATTCTGTATTGTAGTGTAGTTCTGCCTTATTCATAATTTATGACCTTCATAAGTGTTACTTTATAAACTAAATGAACTTTGAGCTTCAGTTCAAGTCGGTCCCGACTGTTAACAGTCGTCGTTAGATCACGACAGAGGCCTAAATATGGGTGATCTAAATAACTAGGTCACTAGGTTGGCCAATAACCAAACGAAAATAAATAAATACCTATGTTGGGACATTTTGTCCCAAGAATGTCCTCCTAATCTTTTTTATCGTGCATAAGACATCAACGCTCCTATAGATTTTGTGTTTGGTCAAAGTTGATTATTTCTTTTCTTTTTCATCAAGCTATCTTAACTGCAAATTTTATTAAAAACGGGTTATTACTTTATTTAAGAAAATGTTACATACCTTCTAATATTGTTTTATTACTAGTTAGGTATTTGTGTTACTAATCTAATACCTTTAAACGAGCAATTCTTATATAGGTATACTCGTATAATATATATAATCTGAATCTCGGAAACGGCTCTAACGATTTACATGAAATTTAGTATGCAGGGGATTTCGGGGGCGATTAATCGATCTAGTTAGGTTTAATTTTTAGAAAGCGTACAATTTTACGGACACAAATTACATTACACCCAGACTTAGAACAACTCCTTCTGGGCCACAGAAAGTTTTGTCCTGTGAGGGAATCGAAACATCAACCTCGCTCACAGCAGGCGCATACTGCAGCCATAAATATATTTTAAAATTAGGGGTTGTTAAGAAAACTAAATATTTTTTTAACCTGGCAAGTGTCACTAATGTCTAACGCTGGTAATTTGCTAAAGAAAACTATAATAACAACACATATTATTATGAAATGTTGGATGTTTGTTACTCTTACACGTAAAGACTAACTACTGAACTAAACGGATATTATTTATTATGCCAGGATAACAAGGTTTAAGCTGAAAACCAGCGCTTAGTTTTTTTTTTTTTTTGGATCCAAGCATTATGCTGACGCTCGAACCTTTTGCTTCCGGTACTTTAGTTCTCTGTAATGTCTTTACTTAAGCTGTAATACTGGAAACAATAAACTCTATTCTATTCTAATAAGCTTTTTATCGCGATGACCGATAACCACGCGGGCCGAACCGTGGGCATCTATTACCTAATATGTCCCACGGCTGGGCATGAGACTTCTCTCCCTCTATCAATAGACAGAGAGAGGAAGAGAGTTTAGTCTGTAATCTTTTCCCTTTTTACTAATAGACACATACCTATACACAAGCAATTTTGTTTTTTAAATCAGTACCTACACTCGGGGTTCATTTTACACTAGTCATTGCATACTATTACTACGAGCAACTACAACAACTTGAACCGTCCAACGTATACTGGACTCATATTAAATTACCTCATCAACCAATTTATTATGGTCCCAGCGAGGAATATGAGTAACCACCATAACTTTACCCACCATGTATATACAACTACTTTACTTTTCAGAGATCAACTTATACTGGACATTTGCATTACAACCGAGTAATTAAGTATTTATTAGCCGTACGGTTTGTAAAGACTCAGGTTTTATACCTGTTTGTGGCAAAAATATTAAAATAAAAACTTTCCTCGAGTATGCTCGATTGTTATGTAAATGGAAGTCTTATTTTTTTACTTAAAAAAACAAGTTCTGGAAATAAGCCCTGTGTCGCGGGGGACTTTACAAACATACCTAATTTACGGACACAAAGTACTGGGCATAAATATTTATGAATCACAAAAAGTTTTGTGCGGGTATCGAACCCAAGGCCAAGGCCAGTCGAGTCATCTAAACTTTCAAATTTTATAAACCTAAATCTCTCTTCTCTATCAAGAGAGCTGAGAGGAGACACGTGCCCAGCTGTGGGAGTAGTGAAACATTATTACATAGATTTTTTTTCCATGAAGCAAGCCATGCCGGGTGACAAACAAACATACAACTCGCCTGATGGTAAGCAGTTACCATAGCCTATTGACGCTTTTAACTCAGCACCTACAAAATATATTGATACATAACAGCTTTCAATGAAGCCACACCTTTAGGTGTTGAAGTTTGGCTCCTCCCTTTTATCGATTTTATATTCAAGTCATAGTACCTCGTAGTACGGCGATACGCCGAGCGTTTTGCCGTTTATATGCGATGTTTATGACCGTAGGTTTGATTTCTGTGCTATGCAATGTTTTTCCTAATGATTTTTGGACGATAAAGCCGTCTAACATAAATGTACATTCTTATGTGACGTTAGCGTGAAAAAAAAAGGTTTTTTTATTATTTTATTTTTACATCGTGTTACGTTGTTCTACATCGTTTTCCACTAACGACGGGTAAAATACAAAAAAAATGTTTTTTTTTACTTAGTTTTAGGTTATTTTATGACGTTTTCCGCTAAGTACGAACAGTTAAAACATTTTTTTTTTGAAAATAACAACATTGCAATGGACATTAAAATGGCATCTATAAACCGTGCATATACTGTTTTGGAGAGCAAAAAAATTTTTCAAGGGGGAAGAACGTGCAATCGAATTTGGATCTTATTGCTATCGTCATAAGGTCGAAAATTAAAATGCGTTACACGCCACCTCTGTCATTTCCCCCTCCGATTCCCCTTCGATTGTAAGAAGCGTGGCAATTTGTCTAAAGGCAATGTCACACTTCTTGAAAGCTAGTAAGCAATGCTTGAGCTATAATAAAATGTTGATTCTATGAAGACGGTTGTTAAAAGTTGTTTAATTTTCTTTTTATCATATTCAAAAACTTCAACATGTGTGTAGGGTACCTATTATATGACCAGAGTAAATGGCTAAGTCCAAATTAAAAAAAAAAAAAAAAAAAAAAAAAACTTCCACTTGTGTGTAGGGTACCTATTATTATGACCAGAGTAAATGCCTAAGTCCAAGTTTCCAAAAAAAAAAAAACATCCCAATCCCACTGTTGGGCTAACTCCTCTGCTCTATCAAGAGAACTGCTTCCTTAATCCTATTTAATTCACTGATACAAAGTCTATTTGCATACCACAATTTCTGCCTACCCCCAATAGCATACAAGCGTGATGATACAAAACCTGAATACTACACATTCCCACCAAAGAAATATAAAGTTAAAACAACGACAATATATTCACCAATATATTGAATAAAATCAATATCCTACAAAATCTAGGTCATGAACCAATTTCGTAACTATCTATCATAATAATATATATACATATATATAAGTAGATAATATGGGTATATATAATTATGGATTATAGTATACATTCTGGTAGTACACCACAAACTACCGTTTTCTCTATGACAAAGTCCATCTTAAGGTTGTCTGGTAAAGATCGCTTTGAGCGATAAGACCACCCATTGTACTGTTGTTCAAATTTGACGTATATTCTATTAAATTCTGTTATTATTTTTTGGTGTACAATAAAGAGTATTATTATTATCATATAAAACCTAACAAAATAATATTTCTACATAATATTATTTTAAGCTACCAATAGTGCGGTAATTCTATAGATGGGTGACCGTATTGTGGTATTACACAATGCGTTCATCTATCCATCTATTATGTCCATTTATGAGCATCAAAACTGTCTACCAGTTAAAGGGACAGAGGATTAAATGTGGGCGATAGGCCACAATACAAGCAATAACAAGAAGACAAACTGCACACAATCCTCGAAAATATTATGTATTTTTTTCTTATAGGTGTTTTTTAGGGTTTGATTGTAGCTGATGGTTGGACGCTAAAAAGGCCAATGCCCAGCATAGGACTAGACATATCCTAATCCTTGAAATATTTTTAATGTTGTCAAGTACACATTTACGTTTGTAATTCACAGTATTAGTTAGAAAAACAAAGTTATTTTTGCGGTTGGTTAATTTTTTAATTAAAAGAACGCTATTTGATTCGAACTTAGCACTATTCGTGGGCGGACACTACGCAAATCTTATATTTTTCAATATTGCTTGCAAAGTCTTTAAAAAAATCACATGATCATGTTTAAGTAGACGCTTATACTGAACTGTGACGTATTAAGCATATACCCAATTATTCTAGAAGCCGATTTTGCATCTGTAAACACATTAATACGAAAAAATAATAGCTGAAATGCGGCTTATATTTTTTACCAACTTTTAAAACTCTTAGGGGTATTAATAGGACTAACTTTGAATAATCACCTTGATTTGATGAGAGGAGGATGCTGTAAAAAGTTTAAAAGTTGTAAAATATTATAATACGCCTTGTATGTTAAATATTAGGACTCACCTGTCCATTTTTAGAAAAGCAGCTATCCTAAAAAAAAAAATTGTATCAAATCTATTGTACATGTTAATGAAAATTATTTATTTATCTACAATAGGTTATTAAATATAATAATTTTAAGTTATTGAAATTTTCTAAATAAGTCACACTTCGTAGGTACTGATTTCAGTCCTCCAGTACAAAAACAAAATGGCTGCTGCTTTTATAATGCTTCACTATTACAAAATAATAATTTTATATACTTACTAGTTGGTAGGAGATAGAAATGTACCGAAGAGGTCGTCTTCAAAAAAATCTGCTCCCGAATTCACAATTGCCTGTGAAAGAAGAAACCAAATATTAGTTTATGATTTAAAACCTTCAATATTAAAAGAAGATGGCCGCGGCTCCACCTCGGGTAAGTTGTGTAATGCGCATGACAAGTGGTGGGCGGTAACATCGTGCCACACCCAACCAACGCCATGTTGGTATCAATTATCTAAAATGTTGCCTATATTCATCAGGTAATGAGCAGCTTAGTTACCTTGAGCACTAAAACAAGATGGATGACAGTCTGCTTCAGTTACACACAAGTCCGATAGTCCGAGTGACCTTCACTAAATTTGCCTAAGTTTGCACTTATTCACTGAATATTTATCTGTCCTACTATGCTGGAAACGGATGTTCATGTAAGATCAAAATTAATGAACTAGCACTTTGAACGAATTAACCAACGACTTCTTTGGGTCGTAGGTATTGATTGACTGCCGCTAGCCGCAAAGAGAGTCTTAGGGCTCAAGTTTAGTATTCTACCAAAATCGAATATATTTTTACCAACCGATAAGTTTATTGTTACAATCACAAAAAAACGCGACGTTGGCCACCTCGGCTAGTGTTTTAGAGAAGACTGAACTACGCCGCTGAAAATGTCCTTGCGTTCAAGCTATCGATGGATTCCCTCCCTCTACAGCGCATCGCATTTACCAAGGCCAAGGCTTGAGCATGCGCACAAGTAAACTACGCAATAGCCTTGATGCATTTTATGTTAAATGTCATGACCCTAGAACAAATAATCTATTTTTAACCGTAATCGTTCAAAATACGAATAATAAATAAATTCACTGTAGTGACTATGGATTAATTGAACCTAGTAATGCAGAGCATATTTATTATTACGTCAATTTAAAAAAATATCCATTCCATTAACTTTTCGAATTCCTTCGATAAAGTATAGAGCTCATAAAAGTAATAAGCATATTATAAAACAATTGAAACACTGATCAAGTGCGCATCATGACTTAAGTAGTTCTAAATTCTGCCGCTGCAGCGCTGCATTGTAACACAGTAGCGATATTTTAAATGTCAAGGTCGCGGCATCATCCTGAAAACACTAAGCTTAACTTATGGTATTATGGACGTATCTGTTCCACTCCTTACTACCTGAAATGAATATATAAGACGTAAAAGAGCATAACGTACTTGTTGTTGAGTCGAAAGCGGTCACAGCAGAAAGTTCAAACAATAGCACTGAACACTACAGGCAATAAGGCGGAAACGTGATAAACGATAATACAATTTGAAATTAACACTTTTATTATTTAAATAATTATCACGGTACACGACACGACCACCAAGTTCATTGGCGATTTTCAATCGACTGACGTAGCAGGCGCTGTTTTCCTTGGTGACCTTGTAGGTGTAGGCGTGCGTGGGTGGGCGCGCTTGCGCGCTACTGTTATGTACTGGAGGTCACATAACTAACAAGGGAAAAACAATTCTGCGTAGTACAGCTTAAATGCCAAAACCAGGTCCGGCTTCCAGGAAGTTTCATGACCAAACATTAATACGTAGAGAAATCTAGGTCACCCGGACTGATACTAGGAACTGGCTCTGTTTATTTTTAGCTCGGAAATATTGATTTTCCACTAGATTCTGTGTAACATGTAGTTTGAAACGCAATTCTATGATACAACAGAATCAGGATGTGAATACATTAATTTATTTATTACAATCATCTAGACAATAACTATGACATTATTGACAGTTTTTGAACGAAATAGTGTCGTTATCCTCGTGCTAATATTACCTACTTTAGTTTTAAATATATAAGAATGTAGGCGTTAAGACGATGTTTAGGTACCATATCCTTTGGTAAAAGGGACGTACTTAATTTTTGTACCCTTCACAACACACTGTGATGTCATTATTGGTCTAAAATGTATACACAATCTTTTCATTAGAAAATAGAACATGGAACTTTAAAGCGAAAATACGCAATTTGCACGTTTTCAGGGTAGATAATTAAAATTACAAAAACAGATTTTTATAACATTTTACGTCTTCGACATTGCCGCAAATACATCAAATAAATATTACACAACTTGAGCAATCAAATTATATTACTTTAACATCGTTTCAAGGCTGCCAAGTCATGTAAAAATACATTTCTTTTATATATTTTGCTACAAACATATGATTTTTCGCCTTACTAGTTTATCAAAAAATCCGTTTCACTTGGACAAATTACCTACAGAAATGACAACATATTTTTTGGTCACACCCACTACAGCCACACCAGAGTATTCTACGTATTTTGGGACGTTCGACGACAATAATCTCGTCATAACTTACAAACAATATCTAAAAATAACGAGAAAACCTACCATTTTGGATATACCAACAACAAGTATAAAATATAATGGCAGAACGCTAATTGGACGTTTTACAGGTCATTTTGATGGATTTTACTCTAAAATAGTTAAGTACGTGGATTTTTTTCAAGCATATTATACTATTTAGACACAGTATTTTGCCAAATCTACATTCAATAACCAACATGTTTGATATTTTTATATAAACATTTTTTTTACGCCAAAATACAGCATTTTACGTCAGTTTTTGTAGAAATCAATGAAAAAAGCCAAATACACATACGTTTATACATTTTAATATAATATACAAAATACGTTATTTTCAACGAAACAAACAAACAAAGTATGTGCAAAGGTATTTTTGCGGGTTTTTTCCGTGCAAATCGCTCGACTATAGCATTTTGCCATTTACGTCATAGAGGATTGTCACCCTAGTAACTCTGACAAAATTGTGTGATGTATATGCAAAGTTGGGGCATAGAAAATGTCCATAATTTTTTTTTATTATATTTCATTTTATTACACTATTTGATAAATTATAATACTATAATGGGTTTTCTATAAATTATTAATTTTACCAAGATTTTTAAGTAGGTAGTCTTTATTATTTTGCAATAATTTCTTATGATATAGATATTTTAATATTTATATATTATTTAAATAAGTACACAAAATGTACTTATATACAAATTGCCTACCTATTTTTTTTTAACCAAGTTTATTTTTTATAATAATTTCTTAAATACTTCTATGTATAATAAAGTGTATCTGTACAAAAACATATATATATATTCCAAAATTCATCAAAATTTCTACATCTACTGTATGTAGGACGACAGTATATAAGAGGTAGTCCCTAACAAAACTCCAATATATACAAAGCCTTCCAGTACAAAATGCGGTGAAACTCATAAATTATGTACAAGGCCCGCCTTAAGTTTCGACCTTCGGCCTAATCTCGACCTTACCCACACAAAAATAAAGTGTATTTTTCTACTAATGTTATACAGTGGCTCGGTGCCAACGGCAACGCGTGAGACAATAAACGGTATATATATTATATATCTTATGGTATATATGTTATGGTTGATAATCGTGTGTCCGGGTGTATGTTGAGGCGTTGCTTGATCATTGTTTACTATCTTTTGACCTACTTTACTATGAAGGAGGTTTGAAAATTGTTTTCTGTTCAGAAGTTCATGTTGGGTATTTAAGAAACTTGCTGAATTTTTTATTTTTTTAAATTGAAAACATCTTTAGGAGCGTTGAGCACTTTTTGGGTGGGTGAACAAAAATCATGGAACTCACGTCATAGTCACCGAACGTTTCCCATACCAATACCAGCGTTCTGGTCCAGGCCACAACATTAGAGCTGACGCAGGAACCTTATTTGCTTTCTTGTACTAAGTTTTATTAAATGTAGTAATTATAAGTTTTATGTAATGTAACAGCAAATAAAAACAAAAACTTTCTTTCTGTCCAATTTTCAAACGTTTTGGGTGAACAAAATCATGGCACTTGGGTCATTGTCACCGAACGCTTTCCATATTCAAAAATAATAATTATAATTTCATAGCTCGACGATACAATTCACAAGTTACTTAGTTTTCATTTCTATCAGCAGTCACCAAAGACTGCCCCGCATGTTTTTTTTATACTACTTGGATGGCATTTAAGCATACGGCCTGCCTGAAGTTAAGCTGTTACCGTAGTCTATGGACGCTTGCAATACCAAGGGTATCCCTCGCGTGTTGCTGACCCAGTAGAAACCTTATAACTCCTTTATTTAAGAACCCTATGGTATAGCTTTTTGGGAAAACCTCGGCAGGGAGACGAAATACTCGTATTTCACCAAATAATTTTATCTATATACGGTTATGTGTAAAATAGATGTGTCACTGCTGGGCACGGGTGTCTTGTCTCTATAGAAAAGAGACCCGTGGGACATCTATACATATTTATAATACCTGTGGGTATATATATATATATAAATATATGTGTGTATAGGTACGTAGGTACATAATAGCGGCAGGTCTCAGCTGCACACCGATGGATTAATTAAAAAAAAACATATTACTCGCTGATAATGTAGCTTCTATTGGTGTATTTTTTTTAATCAGTTCAGTTGTTTTTGAGTTAATTCATAACAAATATACTAATTATTTCGCTGTAAGTAAAATAATAGTTAAGTATAGATAATACGTAAGAGAGGTAGGGTACCATACTAGCGAGCAATCCCGACTAGGAAAGGACCACTGCCTTGTTTACAGAATATCAGAGCCAAATATCTACATATAGCGGTGTGGTTGCGTTTCTGTGTGTGATTACAGGTCTCCAGCGCTCATTAAGGGATATGTTTTGAAAGAAACGTATTCCTATTCTAGGGATAGTTCATCTTAAAGCCCTAGTGTAAAAATAAATGTTTCAGCAACACGCTACTGATATCCTTGGTGTTGCAAGCGTCCATAGGCTACATTAAATGTTTAACATAAGGCGGGCCCTATGCTTGTTGGCCTCCTTGGTAGTATAAAAAAATGATTGCAAAGAAGCAATCTAGGTAGCAAACAAGCAGACTGACAGAGGTGAGTGCTCCTGATGTTCCGGCACCAAGCTTATGTATCTAGTACTCTTACCTCCTACTACTACATCGGGCAGGGTAGATGTGAGCTCCTGTTATCCCTTAGTCGCCTCTTACGACACCCATGGGAAAAAAAGAGGGTGGTGGTATTCTTCTAACGCCGCATTCTTTTAACACACACAGCTAAAACAGGGCTAAATCAAAAGTGCCAAGAACCGACGTTCATGCATGAAGAGATGGAGTAATGTAGAGGAAGCGGATCAAGTGTGTCGGTAAACAGTTGGTGTACCATAGACTGCCCACCCCAATGAGAGACGGTCGTGATGACATACACCTATGTATATAAGTTCGTACCATAACTCTCTGATAACATTCTCTGGTTTATTCACAGTTTATGCTTTTTCATAAGTGTTGCTCTTGAGTCTAAATTATTAAAAGAGTTAAGTATTTATAATGAGTAAAGCTTGCCTTGCCATTATCCAGGGAGTATTGACGCCAACATTGATGTATGGTTGATAGTAATGGTGAAAACAGAAGCATCAAGCCAAGATTAATGCATAATATGAAAGTGCTAAACTAATTCAACTAGATTAAACAAACTACTAAGTAAGTATATAACAACTAACAAGTATTTTAGTTACCACTGATGTAATTATAGCAGGGTAGTTATTTTGTCACTTGTAGGTTGTTAGCTGCCGTTAAGACACAATGTGATGGCAATTAGATAGATATAACGAGTATTGACGTACGAGGAGCCGCGCTGAATGATTTCAAGTTCCTATGCAAAGACGTAAGGCTACAAACAATATTTAGGTGTTCTTAACGCGTATAGACTGGCCTGTTGTTCTAGTGATTAGCGACTCTGACTACTACGCCGGTGGTCGTGGGTTCGATTCTCACCCAGGACAAAACTTTGTGTTATGAGCATAAGTGTTTGTTCTGTGTCTGGGTGTTATTTATCTATAATGATGTATGTATTTCAATTATGTTTTATGGTGTACAATAAAGAGTTATCTATCTATCTATTTAGAAAAATATAAGTATGTTTATCAGTTGTCTGGTTTTCATAGTACAAGCTCTGCCTAGTTTAGGATCAGATAGCGGTGTGTGAGTTGTCCTGCAAATATTTTTATTCTGTTTCTCTTTATCACGGGTATTTTCCCATCATTCAAGGAGAATACCCGGGCCTTTGGAAGGCTTACACGGGAACATATGTAGATCCAACACGCAGAGGCCCATAGAGTATTTTAATTTAAAATGGGATGAGACGCTTAACATAGTCATGCCATAGCTGCACTATTGCAGTACAGCCATGACATGTCTATGGTAAGTGTAGAGCTATTGCAACATGTGAAATTAAATAATTTTGGGCTATGGGATTGGGTGTTCGATGGACTGATTTACAATGATTATGGGATAAAACGTCGCCTGCCATCATTTAAATGTTGGGATATACTCTAAAATAGGCAGACACAATGTGATGGCAATTAGATAGATATAACGAGTATTGATGTACGAGGAGCCGCGCGAAAAGATTTCAAGTTCCTATGCAAAGATTATTATTATTATGTCTCTCTTTGTCACGGGTATTTTTCCAATATAAAGAAGAATACCCGGGCTTTTGGAAGGCTTACGAATCAACGAACGAAGGCCCTTAGAGAATTATAATCTAAAATGGAATGAGACACTTACTGTAGCCATACTATAGCTGCATTATAACAATGTAACCATAACACGACTAGAGTATGTGTTGAGCTATTGTAATACTATTTTGGTATCTAAAATTGCTGGGCTATGGGGTTGAGTGTTTCATGGACTAGCTTTAAAACTCTATAGAATAGAATGGCGCCTGCCATTGTTTCACTGACTTTAAATGTAGAAACGTAAATTAGGCAGACGGTGACTCGCCTATACACTAGATGGGCCCCCTTGATCCAGCACTGATACTGGTTATTTATTCGCTTCAGCTTTGACGCTTTACCGTCTAGGCCATGTGAGCTGTTATGTAGCTCACATGCCCTAACCGGTAAAGCGTTACAATTTAACGCTATGTCGAAGGCGCGCCACAGTTTAACGTCATGTCGGGGACGAAACAAAAATAAACTATACAGTAAGTAATGTAAGACGTGTTTTTTATTTTCTCGAATCCACCCCTAGAGAATGTGCAGCGACCAGGTTTAACAAGACCTTACAGAAGACCACATCCAAAATACACACGGCCATGAAGTTGTGTTCCTATGAGTGGATATAACTCTTCGGCGCTCATTGAGGGATGCAATTTTAAGAAACGTTTTCTTATCCCAGAGATACTAGGTACTTAGTTTTAGGCTCTTAAAGCACTAGTGGCAAAATAAAATAGGTTGGCAACAACAACTCAAGGTACTTACCTTGATAACCATAACACAAAAGTCCTTGAAAAATGATCAATGCATTAAAAAAATTCTCTGGTTTATTCACAGTTTATGCTTTTCATAAGTGTTGCTCTTGAGTCTAAATTATTAAAAGAGTTAAGTATTTATAATGAGTAAAGCTTGCCTTGCCATTATCCAGGGAGTATTGACGCCAACATTGATGTATGGTTGATAGTAATGGTGAAAACAGAACCATCAAGCCAAGATTAATGCATAATATGAAAGTGCTAAACTAATTTATCTAGATTAAACAAACTACTTAGTATATAAAACAAGTAATTTAGTTACCACTTTCCGTTCATCCTTCTTGCTTCTTAATGTCTGGCGGCCGGCGACTGGGATTAAAGCCAATATAGCTTCAGCACTGTCAGTTTTAAGGAAATCCGTCACTTGAATGATAAATAGATATAACAGAGTACTTTAAAACTGACAGTGTCGGAGCATAGGCTGCCTTCTTTTTTCGTTTTTATATATTCATCTGACTTGTTGACTTGTCAGTTAGATATCAATATGTTTAGCATACATGAGGATCAACCAATAATCATTTGAGTAAGTAAAGTGTGACGACTATCGTCAAAGCTTTAGAATATACTTATGCACAATAAACACAAAATATATATTTTTTTATTTTCAACACAAAGTGTCATTTATTAAACAACTGTAGAAACAATTGGATCTATAGAAACCGTTTAAAACTTCAACTCACATGCCCTAGCCGATAAATCGTTACAATTTAACGCTATGTCGAAGGCGCGCCACAGTTTAACGTCATGTCGGGGACGAAACAAAAATAAACTATACAGTAAGTAATGTAAGACGTGTTTTTTATTTTCTCGAATCCACCCCTAGAGAATGTGCAGTGACCAGGTTTAAAAAAACCTTACAGAAGACCACATCCAAAATACTACACACGGCGGTGAAGTTGGGTTCCTGTGAGTGGGTATAGCTCTTCGGCGCTTATTGAGAGATGCGTTCTAAGAAAGGATTTTAAGAAATCCTTTTTTGAAACGCACGGGATAAGTTCCAGGGATACTCCATCTTAAAGCACCTGGTGTAATAATAAAATAGGCTGGCAACACGCAAGTGATATCTCTGGTATTGTAAGTGTCCAAAGGTTACGGTAACTGTTTAACAGCTGTGCCCACTAACTTAGGGTACTTACCTAGTTTTATTTCCGGGACAATCCCACCCACATGCCCACCGCTGTGACTCCTGTGAGCCAGGATTAACAGCGGAGTAACCAACTGATACACCGAGTTTTGACACTCGTGCGTCCCGTGGACAACTAAACCTACTGTCTTGGACCCCGCAACGAATTTAATCAGAAGTAAATAGGAGGAATTAGAAAGAAAAGTTTCCACTTCCCTGCGTAGCAAAGCGGGAGACAAAATAAATCTGTATAGGTTTGTAACCTATGAAAAGGAGCACCACGGAGGACCTTAAACTACGGGACCTATGTGAGCTAACTTTGATTGCTATAATATGTATGGCAGAAACGTTTAAATGCACGGAAATTCCCTCCAGGTGAGACTAAATCCCCATGATAGGCCGCTCCAGATGATACATGTAAGCTGTTCAACATAATAGTACGATCATTATGCCAAAGACTACACTCCCAGAGTATGTGATGATCAGACTGCTCCTGATCGGAGCCAGGTGTTGAGCATTGACAGTTCGGCGAATCAGCTAGCTTAAATGAGTATAACTTGCTCCGAAAGTTACCATGACCCGTAAGGAACTGAGCGACACTGTGATCAACCTCTTACACACCTAGTTACCTAAAACACAAAAGCTCTAAGAAAATGTATTGAAAAGTGTTTTCATACCTACTAGCTACTAGGTACAGCAAACAGAAAGCATGCCCGATGGTAAGCAGTTACCGTAACCTATTGACGTTTGTAATATTGGTAGCTTCACTCGTGGAGGTATTCTAAGGCCTCCACACACGCGGCTAGAAAAGGGATACATTAAAAAGTACCCACAACCTAATCTGGAACGTATTTTGAGCTTTATTATTAAATACAACTGGAGTGGAACTTTACAAAACATAGAAATAACGGGCACAAAGTGCATCCAGACTTGGGACAAGTATTTATGGGTCAAACATTTTTTTATCCCATGTTGGGGTCGAACTCACAACACGCCGGCGCCGCACAGTGGTAAATGGCGGGGTAACCACTTAAGCCACTGAACGAACCTTACTGTTAATCCGCACACTACTATGTACTCTAGACAATTTTTTTTTGTGGAATTCGAACCTGGAACATGTGGTGTACTGACATAAATGTGGAAAAGTAACCACGCAGTTGCTTTAAAGGCAGTTTCATAGGCGTTGATGTCTAAAGTAAGTAACTTGTTGAGAAACAATGAAAAAAATACTTATTTCAGTCAGCCTGATTCAAATATGAACTCAATATTTAGTCTCATTGCGAATACAGAGCAATATGAATATAAGTTTTTTAAGAAAACCATTGTATATATTTTTGTGGTAAGTTAGTAACAGTGTATTACTTCTCAACCCATAAACGTCCCACTGCTGGGCACGGGTCTCCTCCATAAATTAGGAGGGATATTAGCCTACTTATACCATGCTGGCCAGACGGGTTGCTATAGGGTTATATTTCGAGTTTTCCTTTTCTTGCAGTGGATATTGTCTGCCGGACTTACTCCTTTAGTCGACTCTTACGACACCCACGGGATGGAATGGGGTGGTGACATTTGTATTCTTAATCCGTCACCACACGGACTGAACAACAGAACAGTGTATAATTAGACCAAATTTTCAGATGAAAATATATTTTACAGAAATACATACATTGGTTTTCCTGAAAAATCAATCTTTATATAGCGGCCCTGTACATCTATCTATGTTGCCCACCGTACATATTACACGGGCATACTGGCAAGTAATTTTAAGATTCTTTTGTTTTAAGCATTACTCCTAAGTGGTGGCCCAGTGGGAAAGTAACCGACTTGCACGCAAGAGGTGTGAGTTCGATCCCAGGCGGCAGTACCAATGTGAATTTCACTTTGTGGAATTTTAGTTTATATGTACTAATCAAATGATTCGCTATCTGCTAACGGTGAAGGAAAACATAGTGAGGAAACCCACATGTCTTAGAAACAATTCTTAAGACATATTTGATTCACCAACCCGCATTAGGCCAGCGTGTGTGAATTAAGGCCTAAACCCTCTCTCTCTCTTTTGATAGAGGAGAAGAGACCCGTGTCCAGCAGTGGAACATATATGGGTTGCTATTATAAGCATCACTCATTGTCATTTGAATTTTTTTTTTTTAGTCGGTTCTTAATGTCATTATACTTTGACTAAAAATTGGCCCTACGGTTTATAATAATAATAATAATAATAATAATGCAGGAATGGGGCCCGTGGCACTAAAGAGCTCCTGATTATGGACATGGCCATTAATCAGCAGGTTCGCCGTAACCGGAAAAATCTGTCTACATGCTGGATTGACTACAAAAAGGCATATGACTCAGTGCCACATACATGGCTCTTGAGGGTGCTGGAGTTGTACAAAGTTAATGCAACTCTATGCACTTTCTTGAAGGCATGTATGAGGCAATGGAGGTCTGTCTTGTGCTATCCAGGGTGTCGGCAGATTGATGGGGATGGCGATCAGCTGATCATGATCAGGCGGGGTATATTTCAGGGTGACAGTCTGAGTCCCTTGTGGTTTTGTCTGGCACTGAACCCTCTCAGTACTATACTGGAGGGGTCAGGGCTGGGCTATCGGTTGCGGAGTGGTGGTCGAGTTGTATCCCACCTTCTTTACATGGATGACTTAAAATTGTTTGCCCCCACCAATTTCCAGCTGATGGCGTTACTAAAGGTTACTGAAGCCTTTAGTAGCTCTATCAAGATGGAGTTTGGTGTGGATAAATGTGCGGTCATGCATGTGAAACGGGGTGGGATGGTGGAGTCTGAGGGAATACAACTCTCGGATTCTACACAACTTAGATCGCTATCTGCAACCGAAACCTACAAATATTTGGGTATGTCACAGGCGTTAGGCATAGCCGATGCTGGCATGAAACAGGTGTTGAAGGATCGTTTCTTCGGCCGCCTAACAAAGGTCCTTAAAAGCCTTTTGTCGGGTGGTAACAAGGTGCGTGCCTTTAACAGCTGGGTCATGCCTGTCCTAACGTACTCTTTTGGCATACTCAAATGGACTCAGACCGAACTGGATGCCCTGGATAGGAGAGTCCGTACACAGTTAACTGCTTTTCGTATGCATCATCCACGATCGTCAGTAATGAGGTTGTATATCCCGCGGAAATGTGGAGGTCGTGGCTTTTTATGTGCCAAGACCCTCCACAACCGTGAGGTATGCAACCTCAGAGAATACTTTCTCAATGCTGACGTGGATGTGCATCGAGACGTGGTTGCTGTGGATACCGGGCTCACCCCGCTAGGTCTAGCTAAAGAGAACTGGCGCAAACCTGTAGTACTCAGTACTACTGAGCGCGAAGAAGCATGGAGGAGCAAGGAGTTGCATGGACGTTTCTATCGGGCCTTGCATGGGCCCGATGTAGAATTTTTATCATCTGTGTCCTGGCTACGTTTCGGCGATCTCTTTGGAGAAACCGAGGGTTTTGTCTGTGCAATTATGGACGAAGTTGTTATGACGAACAACTACCGTAGGTATATCCTGAAAGATGGGACGGTTGACATTTGTCGGGCCTGCCACTATCCCGGAGAATCTCTCAGGCATATAGTTTCTGGTTGTTCTCGTCTTGCAAACGGCGAGTATTTGCACAGACACAACCAAGTGGCCAGGATTGTCCATCAGCAACTTGCTGTAAAGTACAACCTCGTAGACTCGCAGGTACCGTACTATAGGTATGTGCCCGACCCAGTTCTCGAGAATGGTCGTGCCACAATATATTGGGATCGATCTATCATTACTGACAGGACTATTGTTGCCAATAAGCCTGATATAGTGGTGATAGATCGATTAGAGCGCCTTGCAATGATCATTGATATCACTGTCCCACATGACGAGAATCTCGTGAAAGCCGAAAAAGAAAAACAGATTAAGTATTTGGATTTAGCTCACGAGATTGTTGACATGTGGGAGGTAGATTCAGCGATCATTGTCCCGATAGTTGTATCGGTCAATGGACTGATCGCCAAGAGCCTCCATCAACACCTTAGGAGGCTCTCGTTAGACGGTTGGATTGTGGGCCTGATGCAGAAGGCGGTTCTCTTGGACACGGCGCGCATCGTGAGGAGGTTCCTGTCTCTGGAGCCCTAACCACCGGTAGCTAGGTCCCTGTACCCGATGCCGGTGGATCTCCATTTTTATATTTTTAAATGTATACTGTTTTTATATACCTATATATTTAAAAATGTAATTTTTTGTGAATGTAATTAAATAAAGAGAATAATAATAATAATAATTTATTTTCAGATAAAATCCATAGTGTTAGTAACAATTATTCTTAATCTATGTTAGTAAAATCGGAAACATCTATTCCAGTAACACTCTTACGAACTCCTTCATAATGCAGGAGTCGTACTTATCTGCAATAACTTTAAGGATGCCATTAGTGCTGCTCCGCAGTCTATTAAGTAGTGAGGCAACCCGTTTACGAATGATGGCGTGAAAGCCGTCAACTCTAGCTTCCACAAACATGCTAGATGCACTACAAAAGCGGGGCAGCCCTAATAGCACCCTAAAGCCATTGTTATATTGTACGCGCAGCACATTAAGCGATCTCTTGGTATACTTGACCCACAGGCTGCTCGTGTAGAACGTTTGGCAGTAAGCTCTGAATAGAGTTACTTTAACATCGTTACTACAGCGAGTAAACCTGCGGGCCAGCATATTACTCCTGATCGCCATTGCCCTGCGCTCTCTTTCAATGTCCACTTGGTCATCAAGGTCCTCGGTAAGGTAATGGCCTAGATATTTAAATTGTTGAACACGCCTTAACTCAACCCCATTTAACATTATGGATGGCACAACAGATGGACACTTACCGGAGGCCTTGAAGACCAGGTATTCACTCTTAGCACAATTATATATGAGGCCATGATTGCCTGCGTATTTTTCACAAATGGCTAACAGTCTTCTCAATGCACTGACACTTGGAGCGAGCAGCGCCATGTCGTCAGCGTAACTAAAGTTATTCATACAAACATTATCAACTGAGCATCCGACCTGGGCACCGCTAAGCTCATGTATCAGCTCATTTATGCTGGTATATATTTCACACCATCAGTGGAAAAGAGGCGTAAGTTGAGAAATTTAATTTGTCAATATTGAACTTTAACTGTTATAAAGCGCAAGATGTAAATTGCAAAACAAGCATATCTCATGTTAAGTAATCATTCTCCTGTGGGTGCGATATGTGTAAACAACCGATCGTGAATACTATAATAAGAAAGGTAGAGCACCATACTATCCCGACTGTGGAAGAACCTTCACCTTATAGAAGACTACAGTCAAATAACTACACACAGCGCTGTAGTTGTGTTTCAGCGCTGTGTGTGAGTCAGATCTGCAGCGTCTTCCCCAGTCAGGCATAACGTGGTTATCTCACATACATGACTCCTTTGGTGATCTGATGGTCGCAGTATGCGCCTGCTGTGCATGAGGTTGTGGGTTCAATTCCCACACAGGACAAAACTTCATGTGACCCTCAACGAGTTCTGAGTCTAGGTATAATTTGTATACGTTAATTGTATGTTTGTGAAGTCCCCCGCGACACAGAGCTGTTCTCTAGTGCGGGCGTTGTCTTTTTAAAAACAAAACAAAACGAAACAAAACATAAGTTGTCTCAGCCTACCCTTTGTGGTATAAAAACCGTAATTATATTCGACTGCTGAAAACATTGTTCCTCTCCTCTACCAAGAGGGAACTCGCCTTTACTACCAATACGGATTTGTAGGTCTGAGACGCCTTTAACTGTTTTTATACATATGTCAAATTACTCACCATTAAGTGAATTGTGAGAAAATTGCTATTGCACAATTGATTGGCAAGTACTACACAATTGATTAGTCTCGTAGTCCAGTGATAAGTGATTTCGACAGCTAAGCTAAGTCTGAGATACGATTCTCACCCTGGACATATCTTTGATGACCACGATATTTTTATTTAAAGACAACTCCCGCTCTATTAAACAAGCCCTTTGTCGCGTACAAACAAAAAAATTTACGCACACAAAGTACAAGCAGATTCTGGATCTATGGAACCTAAAAATTTTTGTCCCGTATTGGGAACGTAACCCATAAACGACGCCCACTGCTGGGCACGGGTCTACTCCAAACATTTGGAGGGATATTAGCCTACTATACCACGCTGGTCAGACGGGTTGGTATAGGGTTTTGTTTCGAATTTTCCCTCTCTTGCGGTGGATATTGTCTGCTAGACTTACACCCTTAGTCGACTCTTGCGGCACCCTCGGGATGGAACGGGGTGGTGATATTTGTATTCTTAATCCGTCACCACACGGAAGTGCAGAGGTAAATGGGCAAGGTGAGCTCAATCCATCAACCTTAAATCAAGTAAACACTAAACAAAGTATTTGTTTAGTATTTACATGTAGGTATTTTTAACCGACTTCAAAAACGAGTAGGTTATCAATTTGTGTGATTTTTTTAATGTTTGTTGCCGCATAAATCCGTCATTTATTGACCGATTTGAAAAAACCTTTTTTTGTCTAAGAGGACACACTGGAAGTAAAAACAAAAAAAAAGAATTTTGGTCCTATTTTCATCAAAAGAAAGTATTGATGATGGGATCCATGAGGAATTGAGGGAACTCTTCAAAAGTTATAGGCACACATATAGCAATTTCAATATTTTTAACAACTTATCAAACATTTGCGTTCAGAAAGTGTAATTTGGTGAAGTAAAGCTGATGAAAAAGACCACAGATGGCCATCTGAACTTCTCAATAATAAGTATTTCACTGATGGCGATTAGATAAGTTTCGATTATGGTTGCTAAGCAAGTATTAATAAGCAATAATGACGTGAATGAATTGAGCGCGGATTTTTTAAAAATACCTACTTGACCTGTGTTCAGCCCGACGCTCAGTAGCTTTTATTCGATTCTAACAAACAAAAAAAATCTTTATTTAAACATATTTATTCCCTTCATCCTGTTTTAATACCAATGTTAGACTAGGGGTTTAAAGGTATTTGAAAATTTTACAACTTCCGCACTGAAGTCGGTTTTTTTTGTTAAAATTATATTAATTTGAAAGAGTATATAGTATATACTTAAGAACTGTTTTATTTACTAATTAAACAGGTAATTACGTATACCGAGCTTCCAATGTTTGACTAGTAAGTAAGGTATTATGACTTAGTTTGTCAAACGCATTCTCAAAATCTGTATATATAGCACAACCTGCTACCCTTTGTCCATGGCATCGAGTATATTCATCAACAAATGTTATTAAGTTGGTGTCAACGGAACGTCCTCTAACGAATCCATGTTGATTTGAGTCAATATGTATCTACGAGTTCCCACTTCGCTTTGAATCTAAAAGGTAACTAATTTTGTCAAAGATCTTAGTATCGTGGTATAATTTAGAAACAGGTCTGTAATTAGTAATATTTATTTTTTACTTGCTATTGCCTACGGCTCTGCCCGCGTGGATGTCGGTTATTACGATAACATGAATAATATTATTAAAATACTACTTGGGTGGCAAACAAACATACGGCTCGCCCGTTGTTAAGCAGTTACCGTAGCCTATGGACGCTTGCATTACCAGAGGTATCACTTGCGTGTTGCCGACCTATTTCCTTACACCAGATCTTTAAGATTTATTCTATTATTATTTTACAGTTGTAACATTTACACTTAATTTAAGATGCATTGCAATTGAGGATCTGATACTAGTGCACAACCACTTAAAACAAACATAACATGCACTTAGTAGTTAGTTAACTTAAGCATTTAACTAAAAAAAAAATTAACAATATTTAGTTAATGGTTTATGGCGGTACAAAAAAAAATAGAATAAATATATAGGTAGTACAATAATAGATTGGATTATGCATGTCGGTATATATAAGAAAAAAGGATGTTAGGTATGATTGAATAATTTTACGGAAATGAGGCATGGAATCATTAAGATGGAGTATCTTTGGGATAAGAAAACGTTTATTTTAAAAGGCATCCCTAAATGAGCGCTGGAGACCTGTACACACAGGAACACAACTACACCGCTGTGTATAGTTACTTGGCTGTGGTCTTATGTAAAGCGGAGGTAAGAGAACCACTGCGAACAGTTTTTTAAACGTATGGTTTCTTTGTTGTTATGTGTGTCTAGTTTAAAATATTATTAAAATAAATAAATAGCTTTGGCTGTGGTACATCAGCACTTCTTATTATCAGAAATTAGATCTATCTGGTAGTATATACATATATTCCGTCAAATAAAATAAAAATATTCAAATTAACTTATTATTTATTATCTTGAAACACAGACTTTTATTTATTTGCATTACACAAGGCTACACTAGTGGCTACATTGTGTTTCAGTTATCGTAGGCAATGCAGTGCATAACCACATGTAGTACTGCGTAGCCCTGTGTAACCTAGTGTAGCATTGTGTAGCCACGTGTCGCGCTGCGTAGCCACGTGTAACACTGCGTAGCTCTGTGTAGCACTTCATAGCCCTGTGTAGTACTCCGTAGACCTGTGTATCACTATATAGCCCTGTATAGCACTGTGTAGCCCTGTGTAGCACTACGTATCCCGGAGTAGCATTGCGTAGCGACATGTAGCACTGCGTAGCCCTGTGTAGTACGGAGTAGCCCTGTGTAGCGATGCATAGGCCAGTGCAGCACAGTGTAGCTGTGTGTAGCACTGCGTAGCCCCGAGAATCACTGCTTATGTAAATGTAACACAGGTGATTACGTGTAGCACAACGTAGGCTATCGTAGTACTACTTAGACCCTCATAGCACTGTTTTTGTTTAGCAGTCTTTTTGAAACTGTATTTTTAAAAACACACCTAACCAAACCTGCACTCCAGGAAACAAGCTCTGTGACGCCGGGGACAAATATACAATTAACGGACACATAGTCACATAATTTGCCCTGTATGGGGATCGAACGTATCAGTTAAGCTATTAAACCAAACGTGCAATCATGTGTAGATACCTAGGCATAAGTAGAAAAATGTTAATATGCTACTGCGACTACGTTTGCAGAATCTGAGGAATTGCCGACCCAAAAATTTAAATAACAGGGTTTTGTGACAGTATATCCCTGAGAGAGGAAATCACTTCAATAAAACTCATCTTTATTAATGGGCACTGGAGATTCACGCACAGGAACACAACTTACAGCGACCAGCTTTAACAAGACCTTACATAAGTTTATATTTTTAAAAATATTTTTAAATACAAGCTTTTATAGTGTATTTATGTAATACATGGGTGTTTATGCATTAAATATTCTTAAAAGAGCCCAAACACGACACGGCTGTATTGTTTTGTTGAAAAATTTCTATGTACATTTGAACATCATCATCACACTCTGAACTCCACCTAAAAATATATTAGCCATGAAGCTATATCATCAAATCCAAAAACGACGCGGCTATCTTGTTTCATTAAACAGTTCATCAGAGCCATCGTCCGACTTCATCATCACGTCTTAAACATACGTATGTATATATGTATACATATAGTTGCCGTAGCCACCTTGCGACTTCATCATCACTTCTTGAACACCCAGCTAAGAAAATAGTACTTGTCATGATAAATAAAATAAAAATTCTAACACGACACGGCTATCTTGTTTCATTTAAGATTTGCCATGGCCACCTTCCGACTTCATCATCACGTCCTCAACATTCACCTAGGAATATAGTACTCGTCAAGATAAATCCAAAAGACCCAAACACGACACGGATATCCTGTTTCGTTAAAGAGTTGCCATGACCACCTTCTGACTTCATCGTCACCTTTTAAACACCCATCTAAGAAAATAGTACTCGTCAATATAAATTCAAAACACCCAAACACGACACGGCTATCTTGTTTCGTTGAAGAGTTGCCATGGCCACCTTTCGGCTTCACCATCTTGTCCTGAACACCCATATAAGAATATAGTTCACGTCAAGATTAATCCAAAATACCAAAACACGACATGGCTATCTTGTTTCCTTGAAGAGTTGCCATGGCCACCTTCCGACTTCATCATCACGTTCTGAATACCCATCTAATAATATAGTTCTCGCCAAGATAAATCCAAAACACTCAAACCCGACGCGGCTATCTCGTTTCGTTGAAGAGTTCCTATGGCCATCCTCCGACTGCATCATCAGATCAGCTCCATGGTACCATATTATTGCATTGTCACCGAAGTTACGTAGGTATACCAAATTTCAGCTCCATCAAACACCGGGAAGTACTTCAAATCTAGCTCACAAGATTTGCTAACATACAAACAAACTAACAAACTAACTAACATACATTGCAAGCTTAATAAAAGCTTGTAAAAAAGACTGGTCTAATGTGGGTTGGTGAATCAGACATGATTTTAAAATTTCTTCTGAGACATGTGGGTTTCCTTGCGATGTTTTCTTTCACCTTTACGTACCTTTTGCAACTTATTTACCTGTAAATCGAATTATATTCTAGCGATTGCTTTTCTTGATAACATTTCTGTTATATCAGTTTTTCTGTTAATTACTGAAATACAAATACAAAGCATTTCAGTGCTAATTGAACTGAAAACGTTTTACTGTTGAAAAATGCTCAATAGCAGCACCTGGAGTCTCAAATTAATATAATAATCTATTCTAATCAGTACTCATATTATAAATGCGTCCATCCCCAATCGGGTTTGTAGATCAGTTTTTGTATCGGTCAAGCCCGACTAGGAATAAAAAATCCCATTAGCCAGACTAGTATATCCAATAACCTGACCAATGGGCAATACTGTGCTGTCCCTCGCTATGAAGTTAATCCTACCTCTCTACTAAATATAATCCGTGATTATTATAAAACTGTAATACGATACTGATACACGGACAATCTCATTGATATGAATAGCCCCACTATGAAGTGTTCATTAAAACACATAATCCTTAGTGATTGACAGCATAATACCCTGCAAACATCCAAGTTTATTTTGAAATTTGTTTATTTATTATATTACGGCTAAACAAAACATATTTGACACGTAAATATGATATAGTAAATATACCGACATATACAAGGGCGCAGCGGCGGGCAATATCTGGTTTAATAGTTAGTGTATTATTTTTTCCAACTGATTAATTATAGAGAGCCTAATGACATCAGTGAGCATTACGTAGGGATTTTTAAATATTCAATCGGATGTAATATTTTTTATTTCCGTTGCGATGCCGAGGCGAGTTGGCGCGCTGCTTCTAGGAACTTCGCAACAGACAAAGCCGTGATGACGTGGAAATCGAACGGAGAGATAATTTTGCACTTTTAGTCTCCTTTTTTTCTAGCGTTATTTAAAATATCTAATATTACCCTTTACTTCATACTGTGTGTTTTAAATTGCGAGTAGGTAGATGAAGCTACTGATATTACAAACGTCAATAGGCTTTACGCCCCCCCTCCGCCCGGGGAAGGCAGATGGTAGGGCAGTCGGTATACCGACTAAAACCCCCCTGTGCACCTACACCCGCCTTCACGGGTGGACTGGTCCACCCAGCGGCTGCCCGCTTTACGTGTGCTCCATCCCCAGTGACAGCGCCCAGGTGCACCGGGGACACTGTCCCTTTGCGGTAGGTTGCGGAACTCTACTGCCCCGCAGCCTCACTATGACGGCATCAGACGCTCGTAGGCGCGCCGACGCCGCCAAGTTCGCCGGCGACGGATCAGCGAGGATACTCTCCTCTCTGATCCAATCCGCCGCCTCAAACGTCAATAGGTTACGGTAACTGCTTACCTACTATCGGGCATGCTTTATGTTTGCTGTACCTAGTAGCTAGTAGGTATGGAACTTTTGTATGCGTGGAACATTTTCTTAGAATTTGTGGCTAACAAGCATACGGCCCGCCTGATATTAAGCAGTTACCTTAGCCTTGCGCTTGCAACACCAGAGGTATCATGAATGTGTTGCCAACCCATTTTTTGCACCAAGAAAAAAGATTTTGAGATTCAGTATCCCTGGGATAGGAATACATTTCTTTAAAAACGCTACCCTAAATGAGCGGCGGAGACCTGTACTCACACACAGGAACACAACTACACCGCTGTATGTAGTTATTAGGCTGTGGTCTTTTGTTCCTTTCCCAGTCAGGCTTGCTCGCTAGTATGGTGCCCTCTCTTTAATTAGTGAGGTAACCACTTAAGCCACTGAACATCCGTGCAGTCAAGTTTACTTAAAATTAATGTGGAAAGTGCATAAAGTGTGTTTCACTGCTGGGCAATAATCACCTTATCAAAAGAGCAGATATAGTGCTTTGTAAGTTGCTATTTCAAAAGGTGCACGACAAACTGATCCTAAAACCTCAAAAGACTTACGTAGTACTAAAAGCTTTTATGTCCGTACCAGGAATAAATATTATAATTATTACTTAGTGAAGTTCTACTCCTTAATTAATTAAAAATGTGAAGCCTTTCGATATTTTTTAATACTACTTGTGTGGAAAACAAGCATACGGCCCGTTTGATTTTAAATAGTTACTGAAGCCTAATAACGGTTGCAATGCCAGAAGTATCTGTAGCGTCATCTATCAGGCCAATAGAATAACGCTACAAAAAAGCAAATAAGTTCAAGATAGAAAACACAGATGTCACTATCCCTAGAAACACGCAACCGCAGAACAAATGATGACGCTTCTTTGAAAAGTGGCAATGCTGCTAGTCTTCTGGGCATGATAGGCAATGATGCAGAGAATTTAATTGACCAGTATTTTTGTTATTTTTTTTGTTGTGTTTTTTATTATATTGCTAATACAACTAATATTTAAATTTAGTTGTATTAGCAATATAATACATTGAAACTATTTTAATTGAAAAAAAAACTATAGGTACATAAATTTAAAAAAAACGACGATTTAAAAGATTTGCTATGGGTGTGGGATAGGTACATTTTTTTAAATTTTCCTAATAGATAGTCATCAACAGGCTTATTTCAGCTAGGTAGTAAAAAATAACAGCCAGAATGGTTCGTTGAGTTTGGTTACATCGCTGTGCTATGTCGACGTGAATTTCTACGAGGTTGAAATTTAATCGTTAAATATCTCGGGCATCATTTATTATTTTAAAGCTATTAATTAGCTAATAAGTAGAGACCAGTATACTAGACAACAACGTGGTATTATTTTGTGAATATCTCATGTTTCTATCTCACAGTAGACTATCATTGTAAACTACAAGAGTACCACTTTTGTACTGCCTAACTAACGACCCGCCCTCGCTTCACTTCTCTTTTTGACTGCACGGTTGGTCCAATGGTTTAAGTAGTCTCCTCGCCGTTTACACTGCATGGCGTGTTGTGGGTTCAATCCCCACACGGGACTAAAAATTGTGTGATCCATAAATGACTGCCTCGGTGGTCCAGTGGCCGCAGTATGTGCCTGCTGTGCACGAGGTAACGAGTGCCGCTAATTGTAAGTTTGTAAAGTCCCCCGCGACACAAAGCTTGTTCTCTAGTGCGAGAGCTGACTTAAAAAAAAGAAAAAAAAAGTGGCATGACCACCTTAACTAGCACGTGACGTTTCCAGATAAAATCATTTCTTTCATATTTACGTTTTCATCCAACTCATCCTGTATGCCTTTTTAATTTTGTATCGAATCATTTAAAAAAACCTCCACAAATTTTCATGATTAAGTTGACAATAATTAGATTAAAATATAATTTTAAGAAAAAAATGGACTACTAAAATAATAATTACATATACAATTTTCAAACCCCTGATATTCATTCTGAAGTACTTAAAGACTTTCTTAATTAAACAATAAAACCTGTAAGCCCCCCCCCCCCCCCTCCTCTCTTAAAGACAACATTTTTTTTAAATGTAATAATTTACAGCTAAAGTTCAGTCAAATCAGATAAATCATAAAAATAATCAAATATAAGGTTTTATGAAAATTCTACAACTTATTATTCTATATTATAAGTAGTTTTTTTTTTGTTAAAATTGTACTTTAATCCAATTATTATGAACCTCATTTATGACAAATACCTATTAGTTTTTTTTAAATTATTTTATACATATGTATATTATTAGGATTTTTCAAATAGCGAGTGCTTTTACATTTATAAATAAACCTATGCTCAAAATTTTAGCTTTTTAGAAAAAAACCTTTTTAGAAAAAAAATCGTCTTTAAGATAGAATTAGTAGTTGTCTTCAAGAGGGTACTCTTGAAGTACAACTTCTACTACTACTAACTAATTCTATCTTAAAGACGATTTTTTTAAAGTGATTTATTAACCCTTTGAAGGACAGTGAACGCCTATAGACGTCATGATAATAAAACATCTATTGTGTCTACGTTACTGTCCGCGAAAGTGTTAATAGTCAACGAATTAAACAAACATTGTTTTGGAAATTAATTAATTAAAATATTATAATCGAAGTACTCAGAATCTACTGGACAATCTACGGCTCGGCGTTTATTTGTATATATCCTACTAATATTATAAACGCGAAAGTTTGTAAGAATGGATGGATGGATGGATGTTTGTTACTCTTTCACGTAAAAACTACAGATCGGATCTGGATGAAATTTGGCACAGAGATAGATTATGGTTTGGAATAACACAAAGGCTTTTTACAGCTATAATCGGCATCCACGCTGGCGGAGCTGCGGGTAACAGCTAGTGTATATAAGTACATATGTATGTATTTGTTCGACAATAACTCGAGTATCATTGATCGGATCGTAGTAAAATTTGGTAGGTGAATTAATTAGACAAAAGGAACGGCTTATTGTCACGAGTTCACGAATCGGTGCGAACTAATTATATTACGGTGGACACCCGGTAATCTGACAAACGTTTTGCAGGGCAGTGTCGGAATTTGTCGATATTTCAATGGACTGGCCACATTTTGCCGAATAACCGATAAATCGTTGGAGCAGACATATTGTTGAGTAGAGGCCGAGACACGGCAAACGTAGGGTTGGATGAAATTTAGGCTGAGTGGAGCGATGATATTCAAGTTGCGAAAACCGTGTTAATTGGCTTGCAATTAGACAAACATTTGTCCAGGAGTTGTTGATTGGCTTGTTGGTTTCGTTAGTGATCCTGGCTGAGCCCAAACTACCGGCAAGTTTGGGTTCGATTTCTACACGGGACAATACTTTGTGTGATTTCTATTTTTTTTTTCCATGCCTAATTGTAATTTGGGTCCGTGAACTGTATGTTTGTTTTAGTCTTCAGTGACACAGAGCTTGTCAAAAAATTAAGGAGTGGACTGCGGCTGGCTGATGAAGATGATTAATGTGGCATTAAAGCCTTCTTTCAGCCCTTTTGGGACATTAGGTTTATAATAATAATCTATATAGTTTTCCTATCCCAGGCATAGCATATAAAAATCCTAGTGGTTTTTTTTTTGAGTTGGCAATAATCAAGTGATACCTCTGGTATTGCAAGCGTCCTGAAGCTACGGTAACTTTACTGGCGGGCCGTATGCTTGTTTGCTACTTAAGTAGTACAAAAAAGCACTGTAGTAAAAGTGTGTTTTTTTTTGTTTTATTATTACAAGCTTTTATTTAACTTGCAATGTATGTCAGTTTGCATGTTAATTTCTTTAGGTCCAATCTTGTAAGCTAAATTTAAAGCACTTCCCAGTGTTTGATTGAGCTAAAATACCAATGTAACTTCGGTGACAATGCAATAATATGGTACCATGGAGCTGGTCTGATGGTGCAGTCAAACTCTTCTGAGACAGCTGCGTCGTGTTTGCACTTTTTTAAGAATATTTGTAATTCATAAAAAAAAAACACTATAAAAGCTTATATTTGAAAATAAAAACTTATTATGGGGTTAAGTTAAAAGCCATCGTCTGGCATGTAAGCAAATTTTAACTTTTTTCTGTGTCACGGGACTTTACAAACATACAATTAGCGGACACAAATTACACCCATACTCGGGACAACCATTTATATCTTAACCAAAAGACGTCCACTGCTGGACATAGGCCTTCCCCAAAGATTTCCACAGCATTCAGCCCTGACCTTATCCATCGGCTACCCGCTATTATTTATGGATCATACAAATTGTTGTACCGTGTGAGGATCGAACCCACAACATACCGCGCAGTGGTAAAAGGCGAGGTGAACACTTAAGCCACATTTTCTCCCATTTACAATGGAGATGTCGGTAGGGCCGCCCTAGGAGAACATACAGCGACCAAGTAGGGGTTTTGCTAAAAAGGGCCAAGTTAAAAGGTACTTACCTAGAATCGACGTTCATGAATAAAAAGGTAGATGAATGTAGAGGAGGCGAAGGAAATATGTTTGGATCGAACCAATTGGCGTTCCATAGTCTCTGCCTACCACTACTACCACTGAGAGACATGTATGTTATGTATGTATACAATTTATAACTTAATTAAAATTGAATAAGGCTGATAATCAATTATCAGTAGATATGCTCTGGCCATTCTTCTCTTAATTAGTGTCAAGCCATAGCATATTACATATTACTGTCGAACGTGGGGTTAGGTCATTGTGTAATATCACTACAATGAAGGTACGTTGTACACCAGTTCTGTAGCAACATCTATAATGAGCTGTCATTGTCTGTGAACTAACTAAGGACCAATAGGTACTGTAATTAATTGAATATTGATTGAGTTATTAATAATACAAATTGTTATTAGTACTGTAGAAGTTTATTGGTGGTCACTAGCTGGCCTGTGTGACCATAGTAAAACCACTGATAACAAAAACAAATGTTATTATTATATAAATGTTGAAGTAAGAGATATGTCAAGAGGAGACTTGAAAAGTCATGCCCTGTCTTCCAAGTAGTGGAATCGTGCTTTATATGTAAAAATAGTTATAATTAGGGCAGTTAAGTTCAATATATGTAAAGTAAAACTCTAAAGTGGTTTTAATTGTGGAGAGAGAATTGGAACAATCTAGCGCCTACCCAAATAGTAAGCAGAGAAGAAATAAGTTTAAATTTTAATTTTTTTTTTCAAATAAGCTTTTATTGTGTATTTATGTAATACATCGGTGTTTATGCATTAAATATTTTTAAAAGAGCCCAAACACGACACGGCTGTATTGTTTCGTTGAAAAGTTTCTATGACTACCTTTGAACATCATCATCACACTCTGAACTCCACCTAAAAATATATTAGTCATGAAGCTATATCAACAAATCCAAAAACGACGCGGCTATCTTGATTCAAAAAAGAGTTCATCAGAGCCATCTTCCGACTTCATCATCACGTCCTAAACATCCATCTAGGTATATAATACTCATCAAGATAAATCCAAAACACCCAAACACGACACTGCTATCTTGTTTTGTTGAAGAGTTGCCGTAGCCACCTTGCGACTTCATAATCACGTTCTGAAAACCCACCTACGAATATAGTACTCGTCAAGATAAATCCAAAAGACCCACACACGACACGGCTATCTTGTTTCGTTGAAGAGTTACCATGACCACCTTTCGACTTCATCATCACTTCTTGAACACCCATCTAAGAAAATAGTACTTGTCAAGATAAATCAAACAAAATACTCAAACACGACACGTCTATCTTGTTACCCGACTACGGCGAAGCAAAAAGGAGGGTTTTGATTTTGACCTGTATGTATGTATGTATGTTCATCGGTTCCCGCATAACTTCTAAACTATTTATTATAACTTGACAAATGTGGTATCGTTAGAAACGTCCTGATTGTCTGCTGGTTATAAACACGACACGGATATCTTGTTTCAATAATCAAGTGATACCTCTGGTATTGCAAGCTTCCATAAGCTACGGTAACTGCTTAGCATCAGGCGGGCCGTATGCCTGTTTGCCACCCAATTACCAATTCGGGAATCGAACTCACAACAAGAAGTGTTATATGGCTCGTGGTAATCACACCAATTATGCATTCAAATATGGCGAGAATAGCTACATTTACATTCCTTGCAAATCCATCCTTAACAACGTTTCGTTTTGTAACGTACCCAATTTATAAAACTACCCTATGTTCCAAATTTCAGCTCTACAGGCTTTGAAGTTTAGGCTGTGCATTAAAAGTCACTCAGGGCAAACGATTTTATGTTAAGGCAATAAAAAATGGAGTGCTACGTGATGGTGTACTACATGAAGGATGAACGCGATCGCTTCTCGTTGCACAGACCACATAGTACAATGCAGAGCAGCCGTTATTTCGATCGCGTTCACGTGTCACTTACGCAGGACACTGGGCAAGGCTTTTAGAGTACTTTGTTACCGATAATCATATTAACGAACACGTGTAACCAATACCTATTTTTTATCTTGTTCGGTGAGTTTAAAAGCTTTTTCATTAGAGGCTAAAAGTTTTGCAAATTGATACAATGCTATAATATCGATGCTACGCGTGGTCAAAGGGTTGACTAATTACAATATGCGGTGCCGCTATATTTTTGGTACATTTTCAGTTGACGTTGAGTGATGCTGAAGAATATTCATCATCATCTAAACATAAACATAAACTTGTTTACTCCGATTAAGAGAGGTAGGGCACCACATTAGCGAGCAAGCCCGACTGGGGAAGGTCCTTCACCTTACAGAAGACCACAGCCAAATAACTACACACAGTGGTGTAGTTGTGATTCTGTGTGTGAGTACAGGTCTCCAGCACTCATTTAGGGATGCGTTTTGAAAGAAGCGTATTCCTATCCCAGGGATACTCCCATCATAGAGCCCTGGTGTAATGGGTAGGCAACACGCAAGTGATACCTTCGGTATAGCAAGCATCCATAGGCTATGGTAACTGCTTAACATCAGGCAGACCGTATGCTTGCTTGCCACCCACGTAGTATAAAAGCAGTATAACTTTGTCCCTAAGGTGTAAACAGCCTTTAACAGACACAGGTATCTCCAGTGATCATTACATATTCTATCACTAAACCGGTTACCATATGGCGTACCCGCCACTCGTTGGTTTATTCTAGTTAGTGTATTTTTAATAACTGTAACCATAGTAATATGTATAGAAGTTTTATTGTAGTATTAAGTTGTATAAAGTAATAGATATGTATAAAAAACATACTATTACATTTATTTTACAGTTCACCTCATGAATCCATCATAATTTTTACTGATATTTTACTGACCATGTCCTTTTTTTACAACGCCCGCACTACAGAACAAGCCCTTGCGAGGGACTTTAAAAGCAATCAACGGATTCAAATTACACCTAGACTCAGAACAACTCAATGTGGGTCACACAAAGTTTTGTCGTATGTGGGAATCGAACCCACAACCCCACTCGTGTACAGCAGGCGCATACTGCGACCACTGGACCACTAAGTCAGTCAAAATATTAGTTTATACCGTAGCATTTAAGAAACAATATTTTGTAACTAGGTTATGTTGAGAAATAAAACGAAATCTTAGTATATACGCAAGGTTGCATAAGAATCGGTTTAAATAGAATAAGTTGAGAAAGTTGTCGCAAGATTTGAAGCCTGACAAACTAAATAATACGGTTAATTAAAAGTTTGGTGATTGACCAAAGTGGTAACAGAGTTATTTAGAAACATTATTATTCAGTTTGCCCACAAAACAGCATTGCTTCGGGATCTTATGATACTGTTTTAACGATACATACTTATAGCACTGCCGTGAAATATATAGATATTCTATATTTCTAAAAACTTATACCTACATATGTATTAGGTTGTTAGGAATATTTGGATATTTGTAATTATTTATTCCATTATTAATTTTAAGTATTAGTACCTGTACGACCGAGCCTCGGTTGGTATTTTTTTTATTTTGGAAATTAACGTTTTGTAAAAATGAAACCTAGCTATAAACACGCTCGCAATATGCAACAGATGTTATTTAAGATCCATATTGTATACAGTTTAAAAAAACATCGCCCATATTTCAGGCCTCTGTCATTATATAACCACTCCAACATTTAACGTGCCCTTCGAAGCTCAGCGATGCTCATATGAAACACCACTATGCGGTCACCCATCTATAGGGTTGCCTAGGAGCGCCTCAAGTTCAAAAATGGAGGAAAGAAAAAAGAGGTGAGTACAGGTCTCCAGCGCTCATTTAGGGATGCGTTTTGAAATAAACTTATTCCTATGCCAGGGATTATCTTAAAGATTAATTTATCTTAAAGCCCTGGTGTAAAAAATAACGGTTGGCACCACGCAAGTGATATCTCTGGTAATGCAAGCGTCCATAGGCTAGGGTGAGTGCTTAACATCAGGTGGATCGTATGGTTGTTTGCCACTCAAGTATTGTTAAAAGTATATTACTAATTATATTGAAAGGCAAACCAAATATAAAACCACTTTACGTAGTAATAAGTACTTAAAACTAATGGAAATATTGCGACCGCAAATTTACTTTATTAATTATTGAACCAATTAATGATAATGAAATTATTATTTTACGCTGTTTGGTGCAATAAATAAACAAACATTTTGATTACTCTCAAGCTTCGTTCATTATCATTAACACACATGTAGTTTCACATACAGGATCGCTATATCGCATTGAATTTAGGAGAAAAATAAATTATTATAATATAAAAAATATTAATGTAATGTAAGGTAGATCATGTCCCTAAGGTAGATAGTCAATGTCCCTAAGATCAAATTTGTACAATAGCTTGATCGGTTTTGACGTATACATAAATAAATCTCTCCAAGATTCCTGTCTTTTTGTACAAGATTTTGTGTTTTGTAGTACTTCATAAGGGACTTCTGTGGTCTTTACTCATCGGACAAGAGATTGCCTTTCGCCTGGCATGTTCAGTTTCATTTTCAGCTGCCCGTTCTATAAGGGCAGGCACACTATAGCTCTCGGTCTGAGTGTGACCCTCAAGAAATCTATGTGTAATATAAGCTACGTAGGTTTTTTTTTGCACAGTAAGGTCTATAGAATCTCTACGACATAACCGTTTCTTGACCCTCTTCTTGGACGGGGCCTGGGGTTGATCACAACTGAAATTGTTAGGTGAACTTGTATAAGAAGTGGTGATTGGTATAAAGGGATGCAGTCCAGTGGTGATAAATCATTAAGTGTATATCATAAGTGCATTGGGCAGAAGGTATTGTGACAATTTCTGTATATATTCAAAGGAGAAAACTCTTATGCCTTCATAATTGGTAAAGACATTGAAGTCACATCTTCAAACTGCGGGTCAATTTTTAAAAGCTAGATGCTATATCTAAAATGGTCAAAATGGTTATTAATAGTTGTATACAAATAGTTATAATTGAAATTAAATACTATTGTTTGATTTTTCATGGTTCATTTCAGTTAGAAAAAGGGCATATCTTAATATCAGCCCTCGAATAAGGTAACATCTACATATAAGTCACATAGTTTAGATGTCATTTCCGCCCAACAAAGTTACATATCCATATATATTCAGATATTGTTTTGTGATTTACACGGAACAAAGTAATATAGAAAGATATACACCATTTTTAAAATGTATTAGAAATATGATAATATGTGTAATAATGTTTTTATACGTTTACTAATATTCCACTTATATTTATTGTATTTTTTCATAGGAAACTGATGTTCCACAGAAAATAGCTTTATTTGAGTATAGTAGGTACTTTTTTTTTCAAATTATTTGCTTGAACATATCATTTTGTAAATATAACCAATAAAAGTTCATGCAATCATTTTATTTGCTAAATATGACACAACGAACAAAAGGAATTTACTTACCTTGAATAATATCCGTAGTGTCTTCATTATTTGTCACTAAAGAATCTGTTGCTAACATTGCAAGCTCGAGGAACCGACTTTACGGTAAAGGTAAACATCGTGAGAATACCCACGTGTTTTAGAAGAAATTCTAAAGACATGTCTGATTCACCAACCTGCATTAAGCCAGCGTGTGTGAATTAAGGCCTCTCTCTCTTGATAGAGGAGAGGAGACCCGTGCCCAGCAGTGGGACATATATGCTATTATATATATATTTTTAATGCTACATAGGTGGCACACAAGAATACGGCTCGCCTATAATTAAGCAGTTACCGTAGCCTATGGCCGCTTGCAATACCAGAGGTATCACTTGCTTGTTGCCGATCAAAAGAAATTTACAACATTGTTTATGGTGGAGTATCCCTGGGATAAGAAAACGTTTCGCTAAAAACGCATCCCGAAATGATGTAATCACAAACAAGCACAACTACACCGCTGTGTGTAGTAACTTGGCTGTGGTCTTCTGCAAAGTGGAGATTAGAGAGGTATGACACCATACTGGTGAGGACCTCCACCTTACAAAAGACCACAGCAAAATGACTACACATAGCGGTGTAGATTCCTGTACGGGAGTACAAATTTCCAGAGTTTAGGGATGCTTTTTTAACGATTTTTTTTCCTATCATTTTTTTTTTTTTAATGGACAACTTCCGCACTAGAGAACAAGCTTTGTGTCGCGGGGGACTTTACAAACATACAATTAACGGACAAAAATTACACCCAGACTCAGAACACCTCTTTGTGGATCACACAAAGTTTTGTCCTGTGTGGGAATCGAACCCACAACCTCGTGCACAGCAGGCGCATACTGCGACCACTGGACCACCGAGGCAGTCATCCTCAGCAGTATCCTTGGGATACTCAAGCATAAAACCCTGTTTTGTTATTTTTTTTAGTCGGCAACACGCAAGTGATCTCTAGTATTGCAAGCATCTATAGGTTACAGTAACTGCTTACCATCAGGCTGGCCGTATACTTGTTGACCACCTAAGTAGTATAAAAAACGTCCTTCCCCAGTCAGGCTTGCTCAATTGTGTAGTGCCTTAATATTTAGTCACATTATCGAAATACTGGTGCAAATATCAAATTAAATCTTGTAATTACGGAGGTTAAAACATACATTTAATAAACACAAAGTCGACCTAGACTCGGAACAATCACTTAGGGATCACACATGTTTGTCCCGTGTGGGGATCGAACCCACTACACGCAGTGTTAAATGATGAGGTAACTACTTAAGCCACTGAACCAACCGTGCAGTCAATCTCTTTTTATTTGTTACCCCATACGACTAAACGGCTGAACATATTGTAAATAAATTTGGCAACAAGGTAGATTACACCCTAGGAAAGTATAAAGGGTTTTTATCGCAATTCCCGCCATCCTATGGGTGGACATTTATCGAGATTTTGTACAGGTCCATTTAAAAAAAAATTATGACTTATATTAGCTACATAATAACCTACTGGAATACATTTTTGAGCCATTTGGGGTCGAAACTCTAGGACCATGGGGCCCAAAGTGCCCACAAACTGTATCGTGAGATATCTAAGCGTTTAGTCGAGTCAGCTCACGATCCTAAAGCTGGCCTTTACAGAGTGGAAATGTAGCCAGTCTTTTGGGCACCTTTCCTCAGAACTGCGACCTTAATCAGATATTTTATTTATAGGTTAATAAAAAAAATTAAAGCGGTAATGGCCGAGTGGGAAAGTAATCAACTTGCACACAAGAGGTGCGAGTTAGATCCCGGGCAGTGTGAATTTCAATGCACCAATGTGAATTTCACTTTGTGGAGTTTATATGTACGAATCAAATGATTCGCCATCTCCTAACGGTAAAGGAAAACATCGTGAGGAAACCCACATGGCTTAGAAGAAATTCTAAAGACATGTCAGATTCACCAACCCACATTAGGCCAGCGTGTGTGAATTAAGGCCTAAACCCTCTCTCTCTCTCTTGATAGAGGAGAGGAGACCCGTGCCCAGCAGTGGGACATATGTGGGTTGCTATTTTAAAAAAAATAACACCTTTAAAGTACAATATCTGATTGTTTGTAAGTAGGTTAGGTAAGGTTACTTTAATTTTAATTACTACTCATGTAAATATCTTATGAAATAAATGTTGTTTACCTACTGGCTCATAATATAAGTTTCTATAAGAGAAAGAATGTTTATTCATTAAGTACAATAATTTTTTTGTTTCCTTTACTAGCAAACAAGCATACCGTAGCCTACGGGCGCTTGCAATACCAGAGGTACCAATTGTATGCTGCTGACCCAATATTATTTACACTTTTAAGATGGGCTGTATCCCTGAGATACCGATACAAAAGATACCGTTTTTTTTAAATGCTTCCCTAACTGAGCGCTGGAGACCTGTACTCACACACATCTATACAACTACACCACCGTATGTGATTTGGCTGTAAGTCCTTTTTCAATAGGGCTTGCCTACTTTAATGGTGTCCTACCTCTCTTTCAAAACAGATCTTTTCTCTTTATACTCGTAATATTATTATAGACTACCTGGCCCCCCTGCCCCCTTCGTTGGAAAATAAACATTTTTAAACTTGTGATGAAATCATAAATGTGATACGGTTAGTATTGAGTACGGTTTATTGGAAAAAGAATTTTTAAAATCTGTTCAGTAGATCTAGAGAATATTCCCTAGAACTACAACAAGTAGACTAAATTAAATTATTTGCATAGACGACCCAACGAAGTCTTCAATATATACTCAACAAACAGTCCACTAAACAAACGAGTGTGTAATAACGAGTGAACTGAGAGAGAATAAACCACGGTAAGTAACTTATGAAACTATTCAAGAGAGAAAACCTGCTCGGAGAAATATCTCTTCCTTATTGTATAGTAATCAAAAATATATGCACTGGCACTAGTCTCGAGTGCACGTTTAGGGATCAGCAAACTATTGTGTATTGTAATATTATATTATTCAGTTTGTTTGTAGTAGCACAGTCTATCTTTAACTACCTCGGTGACTCAATGGTCGATGTATGTGAGTGCCGATCACAAGGTCTCCGATTCGATTCCGGGGTCGGGGCAAAAACTGATATTGGGTTTTTTTGACAAGAAATTCAAAATATATGAAATTGGTGGTGTTTACACCCCTGTGCCTCGAAAAGCACGTACAGCCGTTGGTACTACGCCTGATCTTTTTCCGATCGTGTCGGATTGCCGTCCCATTGGACTATGAGAGTGCGGGTAGCGAACTATAATAAATCTCCCACGAAGATGGCTGGTCTACGTTGAGATTAGCCGCCATGGCCGAAATTCGGTTAGGAGGACATTATTATTATTATTCGTAGTAGCATAGTCTAAAGAGCTATGAGTCTTTTTTACACGGTAGTAGTAGTGTTTATTTATTTTAAAGGCTCACCAACAATTGTTGAATAAACAATACTAAGTATGAATCGTGAGAAGACCCTCATGTCTTAGAAGATATTTTAAAGACATGTCTGATTCACCAACTCGCTAATGCGGGTAGGTAATGGCCTAATGGAGCGTGTGAGAATTAAGGCTTAAACCTCTCTCTCTCATGGCAGACGAGAGGAGATTCTTGCCCAGCAGTGGTGTATAATGACACTTGGGGAGCTATGCTGTGACTACGTAATAATAATAATAAAATATAATTTATTTATATTTAAAGAGAGGGTTTAGGCATTAATATACACTCGCTGGCCTAAGTAATGCGGGTCGGTGAATCAGAAATGTTTTAGAATTTCTTATACGACATGTGGGTTTCTTCACGATGTTTTCCTTTACCGTTAGTAGATGGCGAATCATTTTTCACACAAGAAAATTATTAAATCTACAACATATTTTAGTTTCTTGCATGTAAATTACCTGCAAGAAGCAGTTTCTTAAACAGAAATTACTCTGAACTTTGAGTAAATAACAAGTTACGTACAGTAGGTGCCTAACTTTTTGACAGCATTCTCAAAAACCACCCGGATGCCTGCCATCAACATTAACTTAATTATTATATGTACCTTATTTTTTAATCTTAAACTGATGCTACCTTTAATTTGGTATTAAAGTTTTTTCCTTATAAAATTGGTTCTCTTGTCTCAAGTTGGTTTAGCTGGCAATATAAGGTTTTAAAAAGAAACTATGTACCTATTTATAAGCTTAGTTTTATAAAGACTTATCAAGATTATAAATAACTACAAAAAAGCTATGATACGATTTAAATGTGCTATTTAAAGTATGCTGGTATAAAGGGTCTAAAGTATGAAATTGCCTTTTTATTGTAACAGGTACTTCGAATTAACATAAAACCTTCATGGTTTCAGATTTTTGAGTGAAACTTTTTTCACATGGTACATAAAGTTCTTCTTTTAAAAAATGTGCAGCATTCGATTATCGACTTTAATTTTTTTTTTATTTAGCTTAGACTAGAAAGATGGATACATCTAAAATTCGAGTGATATTTTATATTTATTGCAAATTCATTTTAAAGTTCTAGTTTCGCTAAAACCTGTGTGTCCAAACATGACTACTCATACTTTAAAATTAAATAAAAATTTATTCGCATAACAATATATAGACAAATTCTTTATATTAAAGTCCTTAATTTGAAGTCCGGCCGAACCGGGTTCGAATCCCAAATATAAAAATACACTTTTTGTATTTTGTTTAGTTTTTAAAATATTTATAATAATATATCTTGGATGTAACATTTTTGTTGATAATTTTGATAACGTAAGACATTTTAAAGTTTATTTGTTGAGAAAAAAAATATATACCTGTATTATTTATTTTTAACATAACTCACTGTTTCACCGTTAATATATTTTTATACCTAGTGTGACCCAACAGTAAACTTCAAAACCATTATTTTAATTTATAAAAATCTGAAAATGCATACAGTGCCAGCGCCATTACTCACAGTCCTACAAGTTTCAACTTCTTAGTAGTACAAAATACTGCCGCCAGGACTACGACGACATTATTGATTTTTTTTTTTATTAATTTAAAATTAAAATAAGTTAGAATTACTATGATCACAGCAGTGTCCGTCCTAGGCTAATTACGAGGGGTGATCCAAATGTAATGAGAATGGATTTATTAAAATAACTATTTACTTAAAAATAAAATTTATTTCTCCTAATAGGTTAATACATTTAGTCCATCTCTTTTCTAAACCAACAAGAGTCAGTCAAAAAAAACACTCAAATTTCAAGCCCCGAAGGTGTTCCTTGAGCCGAGGAAAGTAATAAACGTCGCTGGAAGCTAGATCTGGAGAGTAGGGTGGGTGTTCAAGCAGCTGGAAGCCAGCTTCTTGTATGGCAGCCATCGCAACTTCAGCTTTGTATGCAGGAGCATTATCTTGATGGAACAGAACTTTTGCGCGCAGTTTACCCCGTCTTTTCTCCTTGATGGCCTCTCGCTATCTTTTGATTTGGTCAGCATAGTAGCAGCCTATTATTGTAGCTCCCATACCAAGGTATTCAACCATAATTATTTCCTCAGTATCCAAGAAACAGACGCCATAACTTTGCCGGCAGAGGTTGAAACTTTTAATTTCTTAGGCGTCGGTGAAGATGGCCTTTTCCATGTCATTGACTGTTATTTGGTTTCCAGATCAAAATGATCAAGCCAAAGAAATATCTTGATACGCCTGGAAAATTTCAAGATTGATCCTTGAAATTTTTTTATATTTTATATTAATTTAATAGTTTCTTATTGTCATTATTTATTTTTTATATTATATTTCATGTTTAACAGTTTCGCATTGTTTAAATAATACATACAGATACTAAAAATATAATAAAGAAAATAATAAATAGGTATTTTTATTTTGTAGATTTGTGTTTGTTGAACTATATTCAAAATTTCTTCACTAATAGAATGCAACATTATCACTGAGTAATTAGAAAAAAATAACTTATTAGCTTTAATTTATTAAAAAAAGAGAACCTTAATAAAATGAAATAATTGATTCCCGATTTTTCACGAACCTATATGATTTCTTTTTAATTGTTAGTATTTTCTAATTATCCTGTGCGATGTCTCTTTAACCTGTGCCACATTTTTTTAAATAATACATATATATTTCACAACGGTATGCACAAATCCTTTAAATAGTTATATACGAGAAAAAATACCAAACAGAATTCTGCAAAAAAATACTTAACATTTTCGGTTTTTTTTATTTTTTCGAAAAGTGCCACATTTTTGAGAACGAACCTTGAGCCGTTGAGAGAGAGAGAGATACAAGAATTGCTCGTTTAAAGGTATTAGATAGATAATGACAAGGCAAGTCGACAAAACATTGGTTTTACCCGAGTGGGAAAGTAACCGACTTGCTATTGTTATTACTAGTGGTCTTCCAGTGGTTGAAATTCGACCGTCGCTAAATCTTATACTTCTCCGTCATGAAGTTTTGCCCTCATTTTATTCCATTTTAGTCCCAAATGTGATATGTTTGGGGCTAAAACAGAACAATAGCAACCCATATATGTCCCACTGCATGGGTCTCCTCTCCTCTATCAAAAGAGCTGAAAGCGTCTAGGCTTAACAACTAGCTGAAATTAGTTTTATTAACACGTTTTTCAAGGGAAATATCTTGTTTCAGTTCTCAAAATAAGATGTGTGATGAGTTGAAGCTGATAGACGTTGTTATCAGCTTTGTAGACTTTTATAATAGTATCCCATATATGTCTCACTGCTGAGCACAGCTCTCCTCTATCAAAAGAAAGAGTGGGGAAAAAATCAAATCAAATCGTTTATTTTGTAATTCTTAAGACATGTCTGATTCACCAACCCACATTAGACCAGTTTGTTTGAATTAAGGCCTCACCTTAATTAATCTACACACGCTGGTCGAATGCAGTATGGTGAATCAGACATGTCTTTAAAATTTCTTCTAAGACAGTTGGGTTTCCTCACGATGTTTTTCTTCACCATAAGTAGATGGTAAATCATATGATAAGTATTGATACTGCCCTGCTACACGGGATTATCTATCAAATACCTTAAAACGAGCAATTCTTGTATCTCTCTCTCTCTCGGAAACGGCTCTAACGATTTTCATGAAATTTAGTATGCAGAGGGTTTCGGGAGTGTTTAATCGATTTAGCTAGGTTTCATTTTTAGAAAAAGATAATTTCCAAAATAAAAATACCGAGCATAGCTCGGTCATCCAGGTACTTATATTAAACCACTGTTAAGTGCCTACTTATTAATAATATATTATAAATGTAAACCATACAGCGTAAAATTAATTTTATTAAATTTTCCTTCATTAGTTCAAAACCGCAAATTTACGAGCACACTAATTTATAATAAATTTAATGCACCAACCTTATTAGCAAATCTATACGTACTCGTATAATATTGAAGTATCAATTTATAATATTAAGGGTTAAAGTTTGCTTTATAAATTAACATTATTATTTTTCTGTTATACAAACTAATTTTAATTGGTTTGTACAAGGATCTTTTTTTATAGGTAATAAGTAATATAACTGATCCTCAATTAGTTCCTATTTATTTTCTGTCTCATAATGGAGATAGTTTATGTCTTCTTGTGTGTTCTTTTGAGAGAGGTAGGGCACTATACTTGCGAGCAAGCCCGACTGGTGATAGACCACCACCTTACAGAAGACCACAGCTGAATAACTACACACAGCGGTGTAGTTGTGCTCCTGTGTGTGAGTACAGGTCTCCAACGCTCATTTAGGTATGTGTTTTGAAAGAAACGTATTCCTATCCTAGGGATTCTGCCATCTTAAAGTCCTGGTGTAAAAGAAATGGGTTGGTAACACGCAAGTGATACCTCTGGTATTGCGGGCGTTCATAGGCTACGGTAACTGCTTAAAACAGGCGGGCCGTATGCTTGTTTGCTACTCAAGTAGTATTAAAAAAAAATATATATATATATATATGTAATATATTTCACATCACGTAGCATGTTCCGATTTTAATAAATGGCTACTTGACTGTTGTTATAATAAAATATGAAATGTATTGGTTAAGGCAGCTCACAGATTAACATAACTTAAAGATAATTTTTATTTGTAAGAAAAAACATTTGGCATCTCTTTTTTATTTAATGAATATTTTTTAGGAAAATAACCTTAAATAATAACTAACACCTTTAATTGATGTGCCGAGTTTTTGAATGCAAAAACTTTGTAATAAGAACTTAAATAAGTAGTTTTGTTTCCTATAATGACGTCACATTTCAAACCTGACGTAAATTAATGTGATCGACTGTTTTCGCGCTACATTTCAGATAAATGAACAAAATCTGTTTGTACTTGTATTAAATAAGGTTTTTTCAAGAAAAATATATTTGTAAGAGGTATAAGATAAGCAGTAAACTTTAAAATACTTTTTCAAAAACTATCAAACAGCATAATCTGTATAGTAATAAGTGGATAATGCTGTCGGTAGTATAAATCAGCACAATTTAAGTTTAATATGTAACATTACCTAATTATTTTTTGTACTACTGTTGGTTATCCAAAATATCGTCAATATAAATTCAGAACACCCAAACACGACACGGCTATCTTGTTTCGTTGAAGAGTTACCATGACCACCTTTCGACTTTATCATCACTTTTTGAACACCCATCTAAGAAAATAGTACTTGTCAAGATAAATCAAAAAAAATACTCAAACACGACACGGCTATCTTGTTACCCGACTACGGCGAAGCAAAAAGGAGGGTTTTGATTTTGACCTGTATGTATGTATGTATGTTCATCTGTTCCCGCATAACTTCTAAACTATTTATTATAACTTGACAAATGTGGTATCGTTAGAAACGTCCTGATTGTCTGCTGGTTATAGACCCAAACACGACACGGATATCTTGTTTCGTTAAAAAGTTGCAATGATCACCTTCCGACTTCATCATCACATCATCACGTCCTAAACACCTATCTAAGAAAATAGTACTCGTCAATATAAATTCAAAACACCCATACACGACACGGCTATCTTGTTTCATTGAAGAGTTGCCATGGCCACCTTTCGGCTTCACCATCTTGTCCTGAACACCCATCTAAGAATATAGTTCTCGTCAAGATTATTCCAAATCACCCAAACACGATGCGGCTATCTTGTTTCGTTGAAGAGTTCCTATGGCCATCCTCCGACTGCATCATCAGACCAGCTCCATGGTACCATATTATTGCATTGTCACCGAAGATACGTAGGTATACCAAATTTCAGCTCCATCAAATACCGGGAAGTACTTCAAATCTAGCTTACAAGATTTGCTAACATACAAACTAACTAACAAACTAACATACATTGCAAGCTAAATAAAAGCTTGTAATAAGTTTATATTTTAAAAAATATTTTTAAATACAAGCTTTTATAGTGTATTTATGTAATACATGGGTGTTTATGCATTAAATATTCTTAAAAGAGCCCAAACACGACACGGCTGTATTGTTTTGTTGAAAAGTTTCTATGTACCTTTGAACATCATCATCACACTCCACCTAAAAATATATTAGCCATGAAGCTATGTCATCAAATCCAAAAACGACGCGGCTATCTTGTTTCATTAAACAGTTCATCAGAGCCATCGTCCGACTTCACCATCACGTCTTAAACATACATCTAGGTATAATACTCATCAAGATTAATCCAAAACACCCAAACACGACACCGCTATCTTGTTTTGTTGAAGAGCTGCCGTAGCCACCGTCCGACTTCATCAATACGTTCATTAAGTTTACGACATTATATCGTAGAGTTACGTCAAATCCCATACATTTTATTTTTTGACTTTTCGATTCGACTATCGCTTATGCCACTTGTCTAGACGCTCTGAACACCCACCTACGAATATAGTACTCGACAAGATAAATCCAAAAGACCCAAACACGACACGGCTATCTTGTTTCGTTAAAGAGTTACCATGACCACCTTTCGACTTCATCATCACTTCTTGAACACCCATCTAAGAAAATAGTACTTGTCAAGATAAATAAAAAAAATACTCAAACACGACACGGCTATCTTGTGTCATTAAAGATTTGCCATGGCCATCTTCCGACTTCATCATCACATCCTCAACACTCACCTAGGAATATAGTACTCGTCAAGATAAATCCAAAAGACCCAAACACGACACGGATATCATGTTTCGTTAAAGAGTTGCCATGACCACCTTTCGACTTCATCATCACGTCCTAAACACCCATCTAAGAAAATAGTACTCGTCAATATAAATTCAAAACACCCAAACACGACACGGCTATCTTATTTCGTTGAAGAGTTGCCATGGCCACCTTCCGGCTTCACCATCTTGTCCTGAACACCCATCTTAGAATATAGTTCTCGTCAGGATTAATCCAAAACACCCAAACACGACATGGCTATCTTGTTTCCTTGAAGAGTTGCCATGGCCACCTTCCGGCTTCATCATCACGTTCTGAATACCCATCTAATAATATAGTTCTCGTCAAGAAAAATCCAAAACACTCAAACCCGACGCGGCTATCTTGTTTCGTTGAAGAGTTCCTATGGCCATCCTCCGACTGCATCATCAGGCCAGCTCCATGGTACCATATTATTGCATTGTCACCGAAGTTACGTAGGTATACCAAATTTCAGCTCCATCAAACACCGGGAAGTACTTCAAATCTAGCTCACAAGATTTGCTAACATACAAACTAACTAACAAACTAACTAACATACATTGCAAGCTAAATAAAAGCTTGTAAAAATGACTGATTCACCAACCTGCATTAGACCAGCGTTTGTGTAGATTAAGATTTTTGGGGCTAGAACGGAATAAAATGTAGGATGAATACGGGTTTATTTACGTGGGGCAATTTATATATTTTTGGGTAAGCAAACTATCTGACATCGATAGGCTACGGTAACTGCTCACCATCAGGTGAGTCGTATGCTTCCATGCCACTACAAAGTGTTCTAACACAAATTCCTGGTAAGACTAAATGGAGTAACTTGTTCATTTGATATTACAATCTGAAGCCAAAATTATTTGATTTCACATGTCCCAATACTTTTACACTTGCCATAGGCAGATCATGGCTGTACTGCAATAGTGCAGCTGTGGCATGACTATGGTAAGCGTCTCATCCTATTTAAAATTAAAATTCTCTAAGGGCCTCTGCATGTTGGATCTATGTCCCCGCGTAAGCCTTCCAAAGGCCCGGGTATTCTCCTTGAATGATGGGAAAATACCCGTAATAAAGAGAGACATAATAATAACAATATTAGAACACATCACAAACAATATTAGAAAGTGCCTCGCATAAAGCTATACTACGACCGTGCTATACTTACCGACAGGACCATACACTATAATAAACCGGATATAATACTGCAAGATAAAATCAACAAAACCACATTCTTGATAGATATCGCAGTCCCCAATACACATAACATACAGAAGACCATTACAGAAAAAATAAATAAATATGGAGAACTCAAAGAAGAAGTTAGAAGAATTTGGAGACAGGACAAAGTATACGTTGTGCCAATAGTGCTTTCCACGACCGGTATGTTACCCAAGCATGTCCACAATCGCCTTAAATTGATAGACCTCAAAGAAAACCTCAAACATAACCATACAAAAAGCTGCCATGTTGAATACCTGAAGAATAGTGAGAAAGTTCATGCAAATAGACGAAAATGAAATCACAACATCACATCCAAATACAACCGAAATTTACACCACACGCTACATTTACTTGGCTACCGCCCGGAAATGTGGTTAAAACCAGTTAATAAAGTTTCCTAATAATAATAATAATAATCATTCTTCTTCTTCTTCTTATCGTTTGGTTAGTGGCCAACCTGGTGACAGAGTTATTTAGATCGCCCATATTTAGGCCTAATAATAATAATCATTTATTTCGTGTCGCATAAACACAGAGATAAAGACTTAGTCTTATAGACTAGCATACATATAAACATATGATTTGGGTTAGTATACGAGTTAAATAACTATGTTAGTAATGCACTTCACTTGCACTGCTTTCGGGTGGTACTTGTCCGCGGAAGCAACGGAACACCCACGCCCTGCGGCCAAAAGTCCTTTTCCATGACGAGGTGCAGGTAGCAAGTCGCTACTCGTACTACGAATGCCTTAAAATTGACATTACGGTGCGACTCCAGCAGCTGCACTCTCGGCATGTATTTCGTCTTTTTGCGCACGTAGTCTGCTATGTCTTCCGCCTTTGTGGTGTAGTGCAGGCGAGAGATGTAGACGGGTGTATTCGACGCCGCGGCACGTAGGTTAACACCGGGTTCCACAGGAGCCGTTCCGCAGCAGCTCTTGGTCGTTTGGGGACGGCGCTTTCTCCTTTGCACCGTCACGAAGCCATTCTTATCGACTAGGTTTTTAGCCTTTTCTGACACATATGCCAGCGTGTGTGAATTAATGCCTAAACCCTCTCTCTCTCTTCATATAAGAGAGGTGACCGTGCCAAACAGTGGGACACATATGGGTTGCTATTATTAGATACTATTATTATTACTCCGTGTGGTGACGGATTAAGAATACATATCACCACTCCTTTTCATCCCGAGGGCGGCGTAAGAGTCGGCTAAGGAAGTAAGTCAGGCAGACAATATCCACTGCAAGAGAGAGAAAACTCGAAACAAAACCTTATACCAATCCGTCTGGCCAGCGTCGTGTAGTAGACTAATATCCCTCCAATTGTATGGAGGAGACCCGTGCCCAGCAGTGGGACTATTATGGGTATTGTGTTGTTGATGATGATGAGTATTATTACTATACTTCTAGTATTGCAAGCTTCTGTAGGCTACGATACCTGCACACCACCAGGCGGGCCTTCTGCTTGTTGCCTACTCATTTAGGGTTTCGTTTCTAATAAAAAATTATCTATCCCAAGAATACCGTAACACAAAACCTTTATATTACAAACGATTAGCTACGGTAACTGCTTACCATTGCGAGAACCATATGGTTATTTTTCCCTATAGTAGTATAAAAACATCTTTTGTAAGTTACATTCATGATAGCATGCCAACTGACACACGGAAACCACTGTACTAATGAGTGGATGTCATTTATAATCTTGTCTTAATTGCATTCACGACAAACTGCCAGTGTCAGCTAATATCCCTTTGAAACTTCACAAGCAGATTTGTCTGATTTATTTTATATACTTAGTCCTGAAAACTAAATGCCAAGCATAAGGCAATAAAGGCTCGGATATTAAAACTCAACGAGCTATCTCTTCTCAGAATTATCCTTTACTACAAACTAGCTTTTACCAGTAAAATCCTTTGCTTTGATTTCACGCTTTACAAGTGAAATAATAATTTGTCTAAACGCGTCTGCCGTGTAGCGATACTTGTGAGAGTGAGGCACGACTCGATAGTGACACGAAGCGATGCGGCGCAACGCGACACGAGCGTGACACGGTGCGATGCGGTACGACACGACTCGAGCGTGATACGGCGTCATGCAGTGCAACACGACACGGAGCGTGACACGGTATGATACGCCGTGACACGACGCGTTTCAGATACGATGCGATGCAGGGAAATACGACGCGATATTACACTTTTATAGTAATATATTTTTATATGAAATTGTATGCTAAACTATGTTGTATATATACATATATCGGGAGGCCTGGAGATTTGTAACAGGCTTATTGCCTAGTACAGAGTTCAGGTCTCATTAAGGATCATACTACTTTTTTTATACTGCCAAGGATTCAACCAAGAATACGGCCCGCCTGATGGTAAGCAGTTACCGTAGCCTATGGACGCTCGCAGCACCAGGGGTATCACTCGCGCGTTGCCGTCTCCTTTAGAAAACTTATAACTCCTTTCTTTAACTTATATATACTTATAACTCCATGCTATAGTCTCATTGTACTTTAAGTCATACTTTTATTAAAGTGACCCAATGTACCTTTTTGAGAGATTATTAAGGTTGGCTCAGGATCGAGTGTTGTCTGGATGGACCACTGACGTCATATCAGGTTCCAGTGGTCCACCCGTGAAGGCGGGTGTTAGTGCACAGGGAGGTTTTAGTCGGTATGCCGGCCGCCCACCACCTTTGAGCCGGAGAGTCCGACATAACCGCCTCGCTGCCCCAGGCAAGGCGGTATGCGTAAAGCATTTCCCATCTTCAAAAAAAAAAAAAGGATCGACTGTTGTGGAAATCCTTGGAGGAGGCATATGTCCAGCAGTGGACGTCTTTTGGCTGAGATAATGATGATGATTGCACGTGATCTCACGTGATTCTCATATCATCTTTTTGTCTCGACTTTGTACGCGTTACACATTACATTTCATCAAAATGAATAACACTGGTTAGCCAAACGTTATTAACAGGCAGCAAATAGCAAATTAGTAAGACGCCTTAAAATACGCTAAAGTTAATGTAAACATAACACTAAGTTTGCCGTCTGCAACTTCAGGATAACTAGTTTGAGTAAATTAATACGTTCATATCGACGGAAAATTGGTTCAGCACTTGTTGCACGGAAAGCGAATGGATGTGGCACGTTGGCACTTTTTGTGAAAACATTTTCATAGCACAAAGCTCCTTTGAGTTTTGGTCGTTTGTAAAAAAAGCATTATTTTGTTTACATAGTCAGGCCTCAATTTGATTTTCGTGTGCAAATGGCTGTTTGACACAGAAAAACAACATGGAGAAACCTGAACGCAAATTCACATACGTGAAACAAAGGTTTCCCGTTTACAATGCTTTCACGAAAACTTTATTTCAAAGAATACTTCTTTTTTTTTACACAACTTGGGTGGTAAACAAGCATACGGCCCGCCTGATAGTAAGTAGTTACCGTAGCCTATGGACGCTGGCAATACCAAAAGGTAACACTTGCGTGTTGTTGACCCCCTTTTTAACACTAGGGCTTTAAGAACGTTTCATTCTAAACGCTTCCCTAAATGAGCGCTGAAGACCTGTACTCACACACAGGAACATAACTACATCACTGTGTGTAGTTATTTGGCTGTGGTCTTCTGTAAGGTGGAGGTTACAAGTCGGGCTTGCTCGCTAATATGGTGCCCTACCTCTCTTAAAAACTTCTGTACTCTTTGAAATAAACAATAAGTAATAATAATCATTTATTGGCAGACCATAGATCCAAAGCGTTAGCAACATAACTTACTTAAAGCCAAATGATAAGTCCCAGCCATCCACCCAGCATTGGACAGTACCACCGGTTACTTAATACCTTCAGCATGGTGTGGTAACTGTCACGTGTTTTGCGAAAGATAGTTGTGCTGCGCTTGCGGGTAGTTAAATGTAATCCTCCACCCTTGCTGAAGCAACGGTGGAGGATTTCGTGCAATCATTCCAGAAAGCGCTACAGAACCGAGCTTAGAGATTAAAGCTCTTGTAAAAAATATTTCTATGTAACGATGCATAAAAATTAGAATACTAACTACCCTTGCATTCGATTTCTGAGAGTTGGGATTTAAGCTGCCTCTGTACACGGATAATCCGCCTATATTTTTCATCTATGGCTATCTCAAAAGGTTTTTCCAACAGTTTGTAAAACAAACTAAATACGAGTAACATTTTGAGCTTTGCTTCCAGGAAAATCGTAACCAAGTCACGTCTGTACATTCAATTTTTAAAAAATAAACTATTATACGTTGTATTTATGTTATTTATGTTGTATAAATGCCTCGGTAGCTCAGTAGTCGATGTGTGTGAGTGCACATGGTTCCAGGTTCGGTTCCCGGGTAGGGCCAATAATTGATATTGGGATTTTCTGTCATAAAAATCACAATAGATGGCCGGGGCTTGGAAATTGGCAGTGTTTACATCCCCGTGTCTCAGAAAGCATCTAAAGCCGTTAGTCTCATGCCTAATCTCTTTCCGGTCGTGTCGGATTAGCGTTCCATCGGACAATGAGACTGACGGAAAAAATAGTGTACTTGTGTTTGCGCACACACTTGTGCACTGTAATATCTGCTTGTGACCGAAATTCGGTTAGGAGGACATTATAATTGTTATATGTATAATGAGTACTTACACCACAGGAGGAAGCGAAACAAGTATGTCTGGATCTGGATGAAGAAGTCTGGAATAGCACATTTTCTACTCGTTAACCCAGAAAAGTAACTGTTCCTATGGAGGTTTGGAGCGAGATTTGGAAGATCATGGGGGAGGCTTGTAACCCAGCAGTGGAACATAAGGGTTAAAAAAAGAACATTTTATGTTGTGCTTTCGAAATTGTATCTCCATACACTGTTGGGCATATTTATCTAACTCTCCGATAAGTATTAGTTAATACTTTAGCTCTTTCGCATGCAACCACAAAGTTGGGATAACTTTAAATAGCACAAAAGTTAATAACGGTGTATGAACTAAGCATTTTGATGGTCTCTTTGCTTTAAATATTCAAAATATTACATTTGCCTAATGGATATAATAATAATAATAATAAAACCGCAGAGCAGCTTGTGGCGGGCTGAATGTGAGTGGCGACACTGCGGTCTCGAATGCCCCAGAGAGTCGATCAGGGCCTCGTCTCCGGCTTGCCTTTATTGGCTGTCCGGAGTGGACTGGCAAGAGCGCCCGCAGGACTCTCAGCTCTGGCTTGCCTAAATTGGCTGATCAAAGAGGGGTCGCCAGAGCTATATGCTCGGGGGTAGAAGTGTCATTTTCAAGGGCATAACTACGGGGAGTCCCGCTCTCGGGTCTCAGACCCCCGATGATGAAACCGGCGCCGCACCGCTCGATACCCCTAGCCGCGCACTATGGTGCTGCCCTTATGCCTGTGGGCTGTTGCCCATGTCGGTTGTTACAAGGGGCCCATCTAGTGTATAGGCGAGTCACCGTCTGCCTATTTTACATTTAGAGTATATCCCAACTTTTAAATGATGGCAGGCGACATTTTATCCCATAATCATTGTAAATCAGTCCATCAAACACCCAATCCCATAGCCCAAAATTATTTGATTTCTCATGTTGCAATAGCTCTACACTTACCATGGCATGTCATGGCTGTACTGCAATAGTGTAGCTGTGGCAAGACTATGGTAAGCGTCTCATCCCATTTTAAATTAAAATTCTCTAAGGGCCTCTGCGTGTTGGATCTATGTCCCCGCGTAAGCCTTCCAAAGGCCCGGATATTCTCCTTGAATGCTGGGAAAATACCCGTGATAAAGAGAGACATAATAATAATAATTTTATTTATTCTTTAGGAAGTACAGATTATGTTAGTAGTTGGGATCCTCTTTTAAGCAACTTAATGCTTGTGTTAGAGGATACCGCTCTTCTATAGTTAGTAACATTAATGTACCTACTTATTATCTATGTAATCTTACATAATGATGTGTAATATAGGTTTTTATATTATTAAGAACGTATGAGTATGGGTGTCTGCGATTTTAAGCGTATGTATATGTGTGTGTGTGTGTGTGTGTGTGTGTGTGTGTGTATGAAGCTGAATTTTAGCTAGACATCACTTCTGTTATATAAAGCGGTGGTGGTCGAGTGGGAAAGTAACTGAATTGCGGCAGAGGTGCGAGTTCGGTACCGGATGGCAGTAGGTACCAATGTAAACACTTTGTAAAATTTATATGTACTAATCAAATTATTTACCATCTGCTAAGAGTGAAGGAAAACATCGGGAGGAAACCCACAGAAGAAAAAGAATAGAAGTAATGCTAAAGACATGTCTGACTCACTAACCCGCATTAGGCCAGTGTGTGTCAATTTGGGCCTAAACCTTCTCTCTCTCTCTTGATAGAAGAGAGGAGACCCGTGCCCAACAGTGGGATATATATATATATATGGGTTGCTATTATTATTATTATTTTATAACTATTGTGCTAGCTCTTCTCTAGCTAAGAGACTATCTAATAATAATAATAATGTCCTTCTAACCGAATTTCGGTCACGGCGGCTAATCTCAACGGAGACTAGCCATCTACGCGGGAGATATTAGGTATAGTGCACAAGTGTGTGCGCAAACACGTGCACTCTTTATTCCCTCACTCTCATAGTCCAATGGGACGGCAAATCCGACACGACCGGAGAGAGATCAGACGTAGGACCAACGGCTTAACGTGCTTTCCGAGGCACGGGGGTGTAAACACCGCCAATTTCCACACTCCGGGCATTTATTGTGAATTTCCTAACAGAAAAACCCAATATCGATTTTTGGCCCGACCCGGGAATCGAACCCGGGACCTCGTGATCAGCAGTCTCACACATCGACCACTGAGCACCGGAGGCAGTTGAAGAGACTATCTAAGTAAAGCAAGCTTGTCGCAGTCAATCTGTATATAGGTGACTACTACCAACTAGCAAGCACGACTGCGGAGTGATCTTTACCTTACAAAAGACCACAGCCAAATAATAATAATATGTTGGGACAACTCAGACATCGCCACCTGATCCTAATCTAGGCGGCGCTTGTACTTTGGCAACTTGAGAACTGATAAGTGAACTGATAAACATACTTATATATTTCTCAATACATAAATATTATAGATAAATAACAGACATTTATGTTCATCAAACAAAGATTTGTCCTGGATGGGAATCGAACCCACGACCTCCAGCGTAGCAGTCGGAGTCACTAACCACTTGACCAACAGGCCTGTCATGACTACACACAGTGGTGTAACTGAGTACCAGTGTGTGAGTACTAGTGCGTAGAACTCATTTAGGGTTTATCTATCTCAAAGAAATTTTATTATAAAGCCTTGGTTCTTTAATTTTATCGGTCAGCAACACACAAAGGATACCTCTGGTATTGCTTAGACTACGGCAACTGCTTATTGTAAGGCGTATGCTTGTTTGCTAAGTACCAGTTTGTCCAGTGTGGTATTTTTTAAATGGTATTAAACTGGAAGTAACTCCCAAACAACTAACATACATAACAAGCTAAATGAAAGCTTGTCACTATTCAACATTAAAAACAATTAACACTTAAAAACTTGAAGATGAAATTTTATACATTTTAATTTCACCTTAGTAATAAAATAGAATAAAACCAGGAGCTCCGTAATAATAGACTTTTTCAGTCGGTACTTCTAAACATCTTACTGACTCGAGCACTTGTTTTTGTTCACGGAATTTGTAAAGTTATACTCCTTTGATATTTAATAAAGCTGCATACAAAGCCCGACTGGGGAAGGGCCTAACAAAAGACTACTTGCTATGACATTTTCCGTTAGCAATATGAAACCCCAGGTATTGCAAGCGTCCATAAGCTTAGCTTTATTTACCATTAATTTTTTTTTTTTAAGAGAAGTCTTGTACCATACTAGCAAACAAAATGGACTGGACCTTACAGAAGACCACAGCCAAACTACTACACACAATGGTGTAGTTGTGTGCCTGTGTGTACGTGCAGGTCTTCAGCATTCATTTAGGGATGCGTTTTTAACAATATGTTTTCCTGATGCTCCATCTTAAATCTGGTGTAAACAAATGGGTCGGCAACACGAAAGTGATACCTTATGATATAGCAAGCATAGATCGGCTACGGTAACTGCATGACATCAGTATGTATGCTTGTTTGCAACCCAAGTAGTATAAAAAAACCGGCCAAGTGCGAGTCGGACTCGCGCACCGAAGGTTCCGTACAAACCTGTATTTTTGTATTTTTATTAAGATGTAACTAAAATTTAAGGTTTTCGCAATTTTCCCTTTATCTGTGCTATAAGAAGTTGTTTCGTAGCAAATTTCAAGATTCTGAGTTCACGGGAAGTACCCTGTAGGTTTTGATTCCCTTGCGATTGTAGCTTAAACCTTTGCAGCATAAACGGCTGTATCTTTTGATTGTGTTGGATTAGCAGTTTGATCTATCTATCTATCTATAAATTTCACCTGTGGAGGTGTCCACGCGTTCCTGAGACAAAGGGTCTTGACAGACAGACAGACGGACGAACAACAAAGTGATCCTATAAGGGTTCCGTTTTTTCCTTTCGAGGTACGGAACCCTTAAAAAAATTCACAAAACTAATACTTACCATAGTCCTAGTTTACCTTGAACTAGTAATAATATAATATTTTGTGCTCTACGCTAGCAGGTTTGCCTTTCTTCATTACTAACTGCCCCGGCTTCACACGGGTGGTACTTCCCAGGGTCTCGTAATGTTTTTGTCAATTAAATATAGACTATGACACTCACAAATAAGGTAGCTTTCTATTAGTAAAAGATTTTTTTAAATCAGTTCATTAGATTCAGAGATTACCTAAAAGTCACAAACTCAAAAACTTTACCTCTTTCTCCTGACAATAACAAACACATCAAAAAAGAATTACTGAAATCTGTGCAGCCACTCACGCGTGATGCCGTGACTAAGGGAAATAAGGATTTATTTTTATATATTAAGAAGATATCGATTGAATTAGTAAAACAAGAGGTCACTTGGTAGTCTAATATTGTCTTTTTGCTGTTATTTTCCATATTACCTTTACCTGTACAAAATCTTACACTCTTACGTGACTTAAATATGCATAGGGCTGCCGCTAATATGTCTAATAAATCAGTGACAGATTTTTGTAGGAGGTAAAAAGAACGTACTTATTGCAATAACACTATGCACTACAAAGCACGATAGTTTTTCCTACAATCGATCACCAATTATATTATAAGAGAGGATATTTTTAGAGAGGTAGGACACCATACTAGCGAGCAAGCCCGACTGGGGAAGGACCTCCACCTTACAGAAGACCACAGCCAAATAACTACGCACAATGGTATAGTTGTGTTCCTGTGTGTGAGAACAGGTCTCCAGCGCTCATTAAGGGAGGCGTTTTGAAAGAAACGTCTCATCATAAAGCCCTGGTGTAAAACAATGGGTTGGGAACACGCAAGTGGTATTGCAAGCGTCCATAGGCTACGGTAACTATTTAACATCAGGTGGGCCGTATGCTTGTTTGCCACCCAAGTTGTATAAAAGAATATATATATCGGACGGGTAGGTAGCCTAAAAAGAAGTATAAAGTTTTTTCTTATATATCTTTTATAGATTTCGTTGAAAAACTCTCGGTAGTATAAAATGAGGAAAACGGTGATATTAATTCACCTTTGTGCCGCTACTAAGAACCTGTCTTCATTTGTCAATTGCCTCTGTCGGCGGCTGCTCCCACCCGAGAGTTAGATTACCGCTACGTCGAACTGCGAACTTTTTAACGGATGTGTAATTCCAATTAGTGCAAGCGTTAAAGATCTTGGCCTGCATATCGACAGCACACTGGACTGGAAAACCCAGGTAGCAAATGTCAGCCAAAACGTGACCGGTACCCTGCGGTCTCTTTACCGTTTAAAGAACTTTCTCCCATCCAAGACAAAGGCGATGCTTGTGCAGACTTTAGTCTTTCCTGTTATCGACTATGCTGATGTGTGCTATCTCGACCTGAATGCAGATCTACTCGACAAACTTGACCGGCTTCTCAACAATTGCATTAGATTCATTTTCAACCTCCGTAAGTACGATCATGTATCTACTTATCGATCCCAGTTGCAATGGCTCCCTATTCGTCAACGACGTAGTTGGCGTGCGCTGACTACTCTTTACTCTCTCCTAAATTCTCCTAATGCTCCTATGTATCTTACTCCGCACCTACAATACCTCTGCAGCAGTCATGATAGGAATCTTAGATCTTCTAATAATCTCCTTCTTCTTTGCCCCACTCATAGTTCTAGTCTTGTTCACTCTTCTTTCAATATTCAGTCTATCTTACTGTGGAATGCACTCCCTCTCAAAATCAGGATGTCCACCAACCGGGACACTTTTAAAGCTAAAGTACGTCAACAATATCTCAAACTATTAGCAGAATAATCTTAACGTCTATCATTATTTCAGTTATTATTTATATATTATGTAGGTAGTATTTATGTATAATTTTATTGTATTTATTATTTTGTATTTTATATGTGTATATTAATATTTATGTATATTCTTGTAAATTGTGTATATCTCATTTTTAACACTAAACGAGCATAACTGCACCTACCATATTTTATCTCTGCACCCCCAAAGGTTGACTGGTAGAAAATGCCTTAAGGCATTAAGTCCGCCGTTGTACAATATTATTATGTGCAAAAGTTTAAATAGATAAATAAATAAATAAACTGCGCTCACACATGAGCACTATAAATAGTTAGTTACCGTTGTAGTTTTTTTTTTATTTTATTTTTTAGAAGACAACTCCGCACTAGATAACAAGCTCTGTGTCGCGGGAGACTTTACAAATATACAATTAACGGACACAAATTACACCCAGACTCAGAACAATTCTTTGTGGGTCACACAAAGTTTTGTCCTGTGTGGGAATCGAACTCACAACGTCGTGCACAGCAGGCGCATACTGCGGCCACTGGACCACCGAGGCAGTAATTGTTGTATTATACTATTACAAAAGATATGAAGTTCATTTTAGTTGTGTATTTTTGTAGAACAAATACGTAACGTAGTGTAGGATATCATAATACAGGTGAACCAACCCAACTGTGAAATTACCTACACCTAACACAAAACCTTACCCAAATAACTTCACACCATGTTGTAGTTGTGTTTTTATCGAATTCAAATACGAATTCAATATATATGATGTTGTGCAGTGTTATGCAGGTCAATGAAAAATACCAAATGAGACGTCAGCTAATTTACCTATCACTGGGTTCGTTGACTGAGCAGACAGGGGTAGAGCCTAAGGAAAGAACCGGCAAGAAACTCGGGCCATTCACACTCTAGAGATCAGAACTCCAGTGCTATTTTCGATATAGGTTTTATTATCCAAGAGTTAGCCGTCACACAAACTCGACTTAAAAGATTTTACGTTAGCAACACATGATTGACGTCCCAGGTATTGCAAGCGCCTATAAAGTTACGATACGACTGCCTTGTTTTGTTGAAAAGTATCCATGGCCACCTTCCGATTTCATCATCACGTCTTGAACATCCACCTAGGAATATAGTACTCATCAAGATAAATTCTACGAACTGAAACACGACACTTCTATCTTGTTTCGTTGAAGAGTTTCCTTGGTCACCTTCCGATTTCATCATCACGTCTTGAACACCCACCTAGCAATATAGTACTCATCGAGATAAATCCTACAAACCGAAACACGACGCTTCTATCTTGTTTCGTTGAAGAGTGCCCATGGCCACCTTCCGATTTCATCATCACGTCTTGAACACCCACCTAGCAATATAGTACTTATCGAGATAAATCCTACAAACCGAAACACGACGCTTCTATCTTGTTTCGTTGAAGAGTGCCCATGGCCACCTTCCGATTTCATCATCACGTCTTGAACAACTACATAGGAATATAGTACTCATCGAGATAAATCCTACGAACCGAAACACGACGCTTCTATCTTGTTTCGTTAAAGAATTCCTATGGCCACCTTCCGCTTTCATCATCACGTCTTGAACACCCACCTAGGAATATAGTACTCATCAAGATAAATCCTACAAACTGAAACACGAAGCTTCTATCTTGTTTCGTTGAAGAGTTCCCATGGCCACCTTCCGATTTCATCATCACGTCCTGAACACCCATCTAGAATTATAGTACTCATCAAGATAAATCCTACGAACTGAAACACGACGCTTCTATCTTGTTTCGTTGAAGAGTTCCCATGGACACCTTCCGATTTCATCATTACGTCTTTAACACCCGCCTAGGAATATAGTACTCATCAAGATAAATCCTACGAACTGAAACACGACGCTTCTATCTTGTTTCATTGAAGAGTGCCTATGGCCACCTTCCGATTTCATCATTACGTCCTGAACACCCATCTAGAATTATAGTACTCATCAAGATAAATCCTCCGAATTGAAACACGACGCTTCTATCTTGTTTCGTTGAAGAGTTCCCATGGCCACCTTCTGATTTCATCATCACGTCTTGAACAACCACCAAGGAATATTGTACACAACGAGGTAAATCCTACGAACCGAAACACGACGCTTCTATCTTGTTTAGTTGAAGAGTTACCATGGCCACCTACAGATTTCATCATCACGTCTTGAACATCTACCTAGGAATATAGTACTCATTGAGATAAATCCAACGAATTGAAATACGACGCTTCTATCTTGTTTCGTTAAAGAGTTCCTATCAACTGCATCATCTGACCAGCTCCATGGTAATATATTGCATTGTCACCGAAATAACAAGGGTACACCAAATTTCAGCTCAATCAAACACCGGGAAGTGGTTCAAAACAAATTAACTCAAACTTGTACGTGTGGTGGCGGGTTAAGAATACAAATGTTACCACCCTGTTTCATCCCGAGGGTGTCGTAAGAGTGGACAAAGGACGTCTAGCAGACAATATCCACTGTAAGAGAGGGAATATTCGAAACAAAACCATAAACCAATCCGTCTGGCCAGCGTGGTTTAGTAGGCTAATATCCATCCAAATGTATGGAGGAGACCCCTGCCCAGCAGTGGGAAGTTTATGAGTTGAGATGAACTAACATACATTGCAAGCTAAATATAAATGCTTGTAAAATTCCATCAGACGGTCTACTTTGTAAACTTTCACCCATCAGCGTACCTTCTCTATCGTTCATTCGATATTATTATCCATGACAGCGTTTACAATTTCATCGTTATTTTAACTAAAATTTTCTCAGAAACCGTGCAATGTACATCTCCCTCTATTCCTTATCCAACCCACGTTCTAAAATCTAAATCATTTATTCGGTTCATTTTGGTGGTCAAAGAAGAACTGCCAATTGAGACGTCAGTTAATTTGCCTGCTGCGAGTTTGCAGTCAGCAAACACGGCTGCAGGCAAAAGAACTGACGGAGGTAGAGCCTAATGCTAACCGGCAACCGTTTTGATATCTATTACTGCCCACCCGGGCATCGAATCCTAGACGTCGGAACTGTAGTAGTGGGCAGTAGTACAATGCCACTGAGACAGTCATTTAGGTTTTTTTCGAGCCTGTTATTTAGTTTTAGCCTTTTTAGATCTTTTATCATCATCATCTCAACTCATAAACGTCCCACTGCTGGGCACGGGCCTCGTCCCTATACTTAGAATCCTCCATATACGGAGGTATTAACAAACATACAATTCATGGTCACAAATTACATCCAGACTCGGAACAGACTTTACCTTTCAGTAGTGTGCATGTTGTGGATTAGGTAGCACACTGGACAAAGAATTGTATGATCGAAAAATGGTTTTCCCTAGTCTGGGTGTACTTTGTGTTTGTTGTAAAGTTCCCCGCGACACGAGTTTGTTTACTAGTGTGGGTGAACGCTTTAAAAATCATTTATTCTTCACACAAAGTTTTGTCGTGTAGGAATCGAACCCACGACCTCCGGTTTAGTAGTCAGCGTACCTTCTCTATCGTTCATTCGATATCCATGACAGCGTTTACAATTTCATCGTTATTTTTACTTAAATTTTCTCAGAAACCGAACACTGTACATCTCCCTCCATTCCTTATCAAACCCACTTTCTAAAATCTAAACCATTTATTCGTATAGGTGATAATAAAGCAGGTCAAAGAAGAACTGCCAATTGAGACGTCAGTTAATTTGCCTGCTGCGAGTTTGCAGTCAGCAAACACGGCAGCAGGCAAAAGAACTGACGGAGGTAGAGCCTAATGCTAACCGGCAACCGTTTTGATATCTATTACTGCCCACCCGGGCATCGAATCCTAGACGTCGGAACTGTAGTAGTGGGCAGTAGTACAATGCCACTGAGACAGTCATTTAGGTTTTTTTCGAGCCTGTTATTTAGTTTTAGCCCTTTTAGATCTTTTATCATCATCATCTCAACTCATAAACGTCCCACTGCTGGGCACGGGCCTCGTCCCTATACTTAGAATCCTCCATATACCGAGGTGTTAACAAACATACAATATGGTCACAAATTACATCCAGACTCGGAACAGACTTTACCTTTCAGTAGTGTGCATGTTGTGGATTAGGTAGCACACTGGACAAAGAATTGTATGATCGAAAAATGGTTTTCCCTAGTCTGGGTGTACTTTGTGTTTGTTGTAAAGTTCCCCGCGACACGAGTTTGTTTACTAGTGTGGGTGAACGCTTTAAAAATCATTTATTCTTCACACAAAGTTTTGTCGTGTAGGAATCGAACCCACGACCTCCGGTTTAGTAGTCAGCGTACCTTCTCTATCGTTCATTCGATATCCATGACAGCGTTTACAATTTCATCGTTATTTTTACTTAAATTTTCTCAGAAACCGAACACTGTACATCTCCCTCCATTCCTTATCAAACCCACTTTCTAAAATCTAAACCATTTATTCGTATAGGTGATAATAAAGCAGGTCAAAGAAGAACTGCCAATTGAGACGTCAGTTAATTTGCCTGCTGCGAGTTTGCAGTCAGCAAACTCGGCAGCAGGCAACAGAACTGACGGAGTTAGAGCCTAAGGCTAACCGGCAATCGTTTTGATATATATTACTGCTCACCCGGGCATCGAATCCTAGACGTCGGAACTGTAGTCGTGGGCAGTAGTACGGTGCCACTGAGACAGTCATTTAGGATTATTTTGAGCCTGTCATTTAGTTTCAGACCTTTTAGATCTTTCATCATCATCATCATCATCTCAACTCATAAACGTCCCACTGCTGGGCACAGGCCTCGTCCATATATTTAGAATCCTCCATATACGGAGGAGATTACAAACATACAATTCATGGTAACAAATTACATCCAGACTCGGAACAGACTTTACCTTTCAGTAGTGTGCGTGTTGTGGATTAGGTAGCACACTGGACAAATTATTGTATGATCGAAAAATGGTTGTCCCTAGTTTGGGTGTACTTTTTGTTTGCTGTTAAGTCCCCCGCGACAAGAGCTTGTTTACTAGTGTGGAAGAACGCTTTTTTATTCTTCACACAAAGTTTTGTCGTGTAGGAATCGAACCCACGACCTCCAGTTTAGTAGTCAGGATGCACTAAACCAACGGTCTAGTCCCATCACAAATTTGACCCAGTAGGCATAATCCCAGGAATATTCCATCATAGAAAGCAATGGGCTGTGATGTATTGATGCCTCTGGTATTGCAAGCATCCATAACCTACGGCTACTGCTTACCATAATGCAGACCGTATACCTGTTTACCATCTAAGTAATATTAAAATAGACCCACAGCACTTTAACGTAAAACAACAAAGCCACAATAATGCTGTTCTCTTTAAAATCAATCTTTTACAAACAGAAGGTAAGATATTAATTCTATGAAGTTTATTTTTAACTCAAATAGAATTTCCATCGATATTACAGCTTCTTTATACTATTATTGCCTGATAAGAAGATTAGGTAACGTTTATTTTTCTTTGCCATAAATGTAGATAATTATTTTAGGGTTCCGTTAAAAGACGGAGAATGGAACCCTGAAAGTGGTTCTTTGTCAGTCACACCTGTTTTTCCTATGTGTGAGTACAAGTCTCCAGCGCTAATCTAGAGATGCGATTTTGAAATTCAACACTCAAGTAATACCTCTGGTATTGCCAGCAATCATAGGCTACGGTAGCTGCTTACCATCAAGCCGGCCGTTTGCTTATTTGCCGCCAAAGTAGTATAGGGATAGCGTTTTAAAAGAAACGAGATTTTGGTACCTCTATCGTGCCGTACTGTACGGTTTCAGAGGAATTTCCTCCCACGTACGATGAGTCGAGGTTTGCCACCCAAGTAGTATAAAAAAACATCTAAATCAGGGATTCCCGAAGTAGTCAATATCGACACCTGGGAGTCGATATAGGATTCCCAGTGGTAGACATAAAGGTCTCCTATCTAACACAAGTTCTTGAAACTTACAAGATACTTTAAGTTAGCTATGTAGTGTTAAGTGTAACAAGAATTACTAATATTTTAGTAGGAAGTATCATTGTTGTTCTTTTATAAAACTCGGTAAGTCAATAAGCGTGCACTAGTTCGTACAAGATGAAAAACTCAACAAATCAGTAAACGAGAACAAGCTCGTGCAAGATAATGTGTTCTAAATTGCAAGTCTAGAAAGGAAGAGATCTAGATAAGATATTATTACGGACACAGGTCTAAATCGCGTAATATTTAGATGGTTTTCATACCTTTTTTTGGCAATGGGGGTATGAGGTCAGTTCATTTTGGAGAAGGGGGTCTCTTACGCAAAATAGTTTAGGAATCCATGATTTAAATCCAAACTTGACAGAGACTGTAGTATGGCAACCAGAAAACTATTAACACTTACCAACTATAAGGATATTTCTAAATATCTATTTTAGAAGTCGGTCCTGACTGTTCACAGTCGTTAGATCACGACAGAGGCCTCAATCTGACTGCCTTGTTGGTCCAGTGGCCGTAGTATGCGCTTGCTGTGCACGAAGCTGTGGGTTTAATTCCTACACAGGACAAAACTTTTTGTGACCCGTAAAGAGTTATTCTGAGTCTGGGTGTAATTTGTGTCCGTTATTGCAAATGTTTGTGAAGTCCCCGAGACACAAAGCTAGTTCTCTAGTGCGGGAGTTGTCTTTAAAAAAGAATAAAAGAAAACAAAAATGAAGTAATGTGTATATACTGTATTGAAGTCACTGTGCTTAAGCCATCTCGGATAATATTACAGTGCACAAGTGTGTGCGCAAACACAAGTGCACTGTTCCTTTACTCTCATAGTCCGATGGGACGGCAATCCGATAAGACTGCCTAGAAATCAAGCGTAAGACTTGCTTTACGTGCTTTCTGGGGCATGGGGGTGTAAACACTGCAACAATTTCCAAACTCCTTGCATCTATTGTGATTTTTTTGGCAAAAAAAATCCCAATATTTTGTTTTTCCTGACCTAGGATTCGAACCCGGTACCTCATGACGAAATTAACCCAAAAAGAAGTCCCCAAAAGACGTACGGGACCATTAATCAAAGAAATCCATAAGAAAACAAACTATGTACCTATGTGTCATGTAATACTGTTCAGATATATGTTCTTATATATTATAATAAAACAGCAGTGGACGTCTTTTGGCTGATGATGATGATGATATTATAATAGCAACCCATATATGTCCCACTGCTGGGCATGGGTCTTCCCTCCTCTATCAAGAGAGAGAGAGGGTCTAGGCCGTAATTCATACACGCTGGCAAAGGAGGAAACAACGTGAGGAAACCCACTTATCTTAAAAGAAATTCTAAAGACATGTCTGATTCACCAGCATGCACATGTTTCTAAATGCTATTATTTTTATCTCAAAGCCTTCATATGTCCCGGCAACCGGAAATCGATAAACAGTGCTGAGATCGGTTTTATTTCTTGTTTTCACGTAAAACCTGCATTTATTTAGTAAGACTCAAATATATGTATTACTCAATACATTTCAGATGAAAATATTTAACTAGATAGCCATATATAACATTATGATTCAGATTTTGAATAAAAATAATTTCGATACTGCGAAACCTCAATTTAAGTTATTAACATGGTTGTTGGCGGTATGTTTCAAGCAGAAATAAAATTGCATACCTGAATACCTTTCATAATTAACATGAATTACCTCTTTATTTTCCGTAACTTGCGTTGTGTAAATATTTAACTGCATTTCAATCATCATCTATTATTTAATTAAATATGTTTACGATGCAATTAGCTCAAATATATTTAGCCTCCACCCGTGGATTTAGAACGGTGATTAGTTTTGGTTAATTTACACACAGCAGTGTAATTGTGTTCCTGAGTGTGAGAACAGGTCTTCAACGCTCATTTAGGAATCCTTCGAAACGCATTCCTATCCCATCTTATAGCCCTGGTATTTAAAAAATGGGTTGGCAACACGCAAGAGATACCCTCTGATATTGCAAGCGTCCATAGGCTTCGGTAACTACTTAACATCACGCGGGCCGTATGTTTGAGATCTTAGTTAAGTAGCACATAAATAGAAAACAGTTTGTAACGCATAGCTCATTTAAATATGAATGCAGTGTTTACCTATAATTAACTAAACATTTAGATTTAAGCGAATGTTAAAGTAGTTATTTTTTAAGATTATTGTTAATGTTTTAGTTGTTGGTGAATAAAAAAAAAAAAAAAATAATAAGTCTGGAAGAGATCGCTCTTAGCGATAAGACCGCCTACTGTGCCTACTTGTTTATGTGTTTAATCATTACTGTAATTAGTTTTAGTACTTATGTGGTATACAATAAAGAATAATCTATCTATCTAGTTTAAGCCAGGCAAAGTCAGGGCGGAACTCTAGATCTTTAATAAATTTCATTGTGTGTTTCATGTTAATTATTACCTATAGTATATATACTTACATACTCAATCTGATATTTAACTTATACGTCAATAATTTTAGTTAATTAAATAATTCAGTGGTGGTCTAGCGGGAAAGTAACTGGCTCGCACGCAAGAGATGTAAGTTCGATCCTAAGTGGCAGACCAATGTTCATTTCACTTTATAGAGTTTATATGTACTAATTAAATGATTTCATCCATCCATCTCAGCTACAAGAAGTCCACTGCTGGACATACGCCTCTCCCAAGGTCTTCCACATCGTTCGGTCCTGAGCTGACCTTGTCCATCAGTTGCCCGCGACCAAATGATTTGACATTCACATTAAAAATGTTTGAATATTTTTAGCGTTCGGCGACGATGACGCGAGTTCCAAGATTTTTGTTCACCCAAAAAATTTAAATATGGAAAGCGTACGGTGACGATGACGCGAGTTCCATGATTTTTGTTCACCCAAAAAGTGCTCGACGCGCCTAAAGATGTTTTCACTTCAAAATGTACCCCATTTCTTTCTCTGGGATACCTTTTACCTTACCAAGTGAAAAGGTAATCTAAGAGAGGTAGGGCACCATACTAGTGAGCAAGCCCGACTGAGGAAAGACCTCCACCTTACAGAAGACCACAGTCAAATAACTACACACAGTGGTGTAGTTGTGTTCTTGAGTGGGAGTACAGATCTCCAACGCTCATTTAGGAATGCGTTTCGAAGGAAACGTATTCCTATCCCAGGGATTCTCCCATCATAAAGCCCTGGTGTAAAAAAATGGGTTGGCAACACGCAAGTGATACCTCTGGTATTGCAAGCGTCCATAGGCTACGGTAACTGCTTAACATCAAGTGGGCCGTATGCTTGTTTGCCACGTAAGTAGTATAAATAAGTTTATATTTAAAAAAATATTTTTAAATACAAGCTTTTATAGTGTATTTATGTAATACATGGGTGTTTATGGATTAAATATTCTTAAAAGAGCCCAAACACGACACGGCTGTATTGTTTTGTTGAAAAGTTTCTATGTACCTTTGAACATCATCATCACACTCTGAACTCCACCTAAAAATATATTAGCCATGAAGCTATAATAATATCATCAAATCCAAAAACGCGGCTATCTTGTTTCATTAAACAGTTCATCAGAGCCATCGTCCGACTTCATCATCACGTCTTAAACATACATCTAGGTATAATACTCATCAAGATAAATCCAAAACACCCAAACACGACACCGCTATCTTGTTTTGTTGAAGAGCTGCCGTAGCCACCTTGCGACTTCATCATTACGTTCTGAACACCCACCTACGAATATAGTACTCGACAAGATAAATCCAAAAGACCCAAACACGACACGGCTATCTTGTTTCGTTGAAGAGTTACCATGACCACCTTTCGACTTCATCATCACTTCTTGAACACCCATCTAAGAAAACAGTACTTATCAAGATAAATAAAAAAAATACTCAAACACGACACGGCTATCTTGTTTCATTAAAGATTTGCCATGGCCACCTTCCGACTTCATCATCACATCCTCAACACTCACCTAGGAATATAGTACTCGTCAAGATAAATCCAAAAGACCCAAACACGACACGGATATCTTGTTTCGTTAAAGAGTTACCATGACCACCTTTCGACTTTATCATCACGTCATCACGTCCTAAACACCCATCTAAGAAAATAGTACTCGTCAATATAAATTCAAAACACCCAAACACGACACGGCTATCTTATTTCGTTGAAGAGTTGCCATGGCCACCTTCCGGCTTCACCATCTTGTCCTGAACACCCATCTTAGAATATAGTTCTCGTCAGGATTAATCCAAAACACCCAAACACGACATGGCTATCTTGTTTCCTTGAAGAGTTGCCATGGCCACCTTCCGGCTTCATCATCACGTTCCGAATACCCATCTAATAATATAGTTCTCGTCAAGAAAAATCCAAAACGCTCAAACCCGACGCGGCTATCTTGTTTCGTTGAAGAGTTCCTATGGCCATCCTCCGACTGCATCATCAGACCAGCTCCATGGTATTATTGTATCGTCACCGAAGTTACGTAGGTATACCAAATTTCAGCTCCATCAAGCACCGGGAAGTACTTCAAATCTAGCTCACAAGATTTGCTAATATACAAACTAACTAACAAACTAACTAACATACATTGCAAGCTAAATAAAAGCTTGTAAAAAGATAACAAACTAACAGGATTATTTATGCATTTTATTCATAGTATCGATAACAACAATAATGAACTCGCCAATACCTATTAAATACATGGTCAGTTTACAAAGTTATAAGTAAATGTGAAGTGACTTACACTCGGCTTAAGTCGTCCAGGCCCGACGGTGACGTCGGCGTACGTCTCACTAAAGTAGCAATTAGCATGCTTTCAACACTGAGAGCAAACTCGATGACAATCATAAATAATATCAGCAAAGGATCTAAAACCCTCTCTATTGAAGAGGGTATTAAAACCTGAATGGATACTATTGATATATAATTTACTGACTGCCTCGGTGGTCCAGTGGTCGCAGTATGCGCCTGCTGTGCACGAGGTTGTGGGTTCGATTCCCACACAGGACAAAACTTTGTGTGACCCACAAAGAATTGTTCTGAGTCTGGGTGTAATTTGTGTCCGTTAATTGTATGTTTGTAAAGTCCCCCGCGACACAGAGCTTCTCTAGTGCTGGAGTTGTCTTTTTAAATAAAAAAAATAAAAATTAAAAAAGTCAACTTGGGTAACTAGAATGTTGCCATGTTTAATATCATATTGAATGTTCTCTTAGTTTTTTTTTTAGAGAACAAGCTCTGTGTTACAACACAAACGTTGCGAACACAAATTACACCCAGACTCAGAACAACTCTTTGTGGGGCACCAAAGATCATCATCTTATTATGATCTCGTCAGCCCATCGCAGTCTACTGTTAGACATAGGCCTCCCCAAGGGTACGCCACTCGACACTGTCCTCGACAATTACTTTAGTTAATTTATTTTGTGTGGCGACTGAAATTCAAAGTTATCCAAAATGACTGTACTTCTTTTTTCATATATTTAGTTTTCGAAGGCATCCCGTATTATTTCATGTTTATTTTTTTAAAAGACAATGTCCGCGCTAGGGAAAAGCCCTGTGTCGCTGAGCACTTTACAAACATACAATATACGGGCACAACGTGTATTTATTTTATTATATATTTTGTCAAATTTATGGATCACACAATTTCTTGTCCCGTGTGGGGATCGAACCTACAATACTACTTATACCACTGAACCAGCCCTGCAGTCAATACATGAGTGTCATACAACTCTGCCGTCTCAAGATTGTCAACCCACGAATCTAAATTGCGAGATCCATCCCAGTATTATAAATGCAAAGGTAACTCTGTTTCTATGTATGTTTGTTTGTTACCTTTACAAGAGTAAACGGCTGCACGGATCGAAATAAAATAAGCAAGGACATAGATGGTATTCTGAGGAAATTTCACCGTTAGCAGATGGTAAATCATTTGATTAATACATATAAATTCCACAAATGAAATTCACATTGGTACTGCCGCGCGGTATCGAACTCACACCTCTTGCGTGCAAGTCGGTTACTTTCCCACTCATTCACCATCCCCTTTAAAGCTAGTTAATAAAAAATAATTTATAACACCATGTACCTACTTTACACGCCATAATATTTTTCAGGATTTTTCAGTATTACTAGTAGTCATTACTCATATTAGTAGGTAGTTCATAAAGGTTCTGTGAGAATACCTACCAGTGTTGTGGTCCAGGCCACAACGTAAGAGATGACGCAAGAGCCTTATTTGTTTTCTTCTTTTAAGTTTCATTTAGTGGAATTATTTAAAGATTTTATGTAAGAGCAAATAAAAATAATCTTTCTTGCTTTATTTTCAATCATTCTATTATACTATATTAATTGGAGGAATATTTTAATCGCAAATAAATGATTGATTGATTGATTGAATAAATTAATACCCACATAAGCTTTCTTTAACTTGAGAGCACGGCTCGGGTTTGTAGACGCGTGGGCCTGGTACTACGCTTCAGTCAACTGTATTGCATAAGACAACTTACTGCCATAAAATAAAATACCACCGAGTATATACGTGCCCAGACTTTGCCCACTCCTTTTTTACCTCTTAACATAACTATTGAATATCTAATAGATCTTTTATTTTTACTAAAAAGACAACTCCCATACTAGGGAACAAGCTTTGTGTCGCAGGGGACTTATATACATAATATGTACAATAAACGGACAAAAATACACTTAAACTCGGGACAACTATTTATGGATCACAATACTTTTTGTCCCGTGTGGGGATCGAACCCACAACACGCCGCGCCGTGGTAAATGGCGAGGAACCAACCGAGCAGTCATATAAAATCTTTGTGGTGTAATTACTTTTCTACATAATATCTTTAGTCAAACTTCGAACCTGCAACCTCAACACCAAAGATCCATGCACTAACACTCCGGCATCATAGCTACGAAGGCACAAAGGTCCTCTTTCGTTGTAGGGGTCCTATAGTTAACTTTTGACTTCATAATTTTGCACCCTGAACACCACCTAGGAATATAGTACCCATCGGAGAGGTAGGGCACCATACTAATCAGCAAGCCCAACTGGGGAAGGACCTCCACATTACAAAATACCACTGTTGCATGGATACGTAGGATACGTATTCGTTAGCAATACAAATAGTGATTTGCTAAAAAAGGGCCAAATTAAAAGTACCCAGAATCGACGTTCATGAATGAAGAAGTTGATGAATGTAGTGAAATAAGTAAGTCTGGATCGAAGAAATTGGCATGCCAGAGTCTCTACCTACCCTAATGGGAGAGGGGCGTTAGAAATCTACTCTGACTATGAGGACAATAACGGCACAACAATTACACAACTACATTGACTAGCCTGTTGGTCTATTGGTTAGTGACTGTGACTGCTAAGCCGGAGATCGTGAATTCGATTCCCACACAAGACAAAACTTTGTGTGATCCAAAAATGTTTAGCCCGAGTCTATATGAATATTTCTAAAGTTCGTGCGACATAAGACTTGTTCCTTTAGTGCGGAGCTGTCTTTAAAAAAAACTTTCTAATAAAATGCTGCACAAACTAGCTCAAGTTCCGAGAAAAACCCTTATCAATTATGATATAAACGGCCCCGGTAGAAGGGCTTCTTCGTTAAACTACATCAACTTTTCTAGTACAAACCTTACAAAAGCCTGCCTTGAAAAATCATATTTTAATATAGAAATTGAATAAGTTCGACGTGGGAAGGATCTTACAAAGGACCGTTCCTGTGTGCGAGTAGTTACCAGCGCTCTAATTGGGTTTTTTTTTTAAACTTCTTGGGCACACAAGCATGCGGCCCGCCTGATGTTAAGCAGTTAACCTAAGGTCGCTTGCAATACCAGAGGTGTCACTTGCGTGTTGCCAACCCATTTTTTTTACACTAGGGCATTAAGATGGGAGTATCCCTGAGAGATCGCATCCCAAAATAAGCGCTGAAGACCTGTACTCACACACAACTATACCGCTGTGTGTAGTTCTTTGGCTGGCTACTTATCAAAATATAGTGCTTTATCTTGAAAATAAAATAAATTTCTGATTAATTCATATTATAATTTTTTTGTTATATGTGATCAAACATAACGTAAAAAATCCGCAAGTTCGCAACACTGACATGATGCATAATTCAGTGCCGCGCGTGCGCCTTTAGAGGAAGGACCTATGTCGCTCGCGCTCCTGGACGCCGAACTTCAGTTTACGTAATTTATTCGATATCGTCAACAGTGGGTACTGTACTCAAATTAATGTTATTATTATACTACTGATAATATAATACGGTCATACTTTTGTCAATTAATTGGATGATTTATGTTTCGAATGTGATTTTAGCCTACTGTCGAAGGGGAGTAACGTTAGGATTTAGATAAGATACCTAATACTAGTAGGCAGTTGGTATGTAGGTAGAGCAGTGGCGTGCATTGGTTTATCGACTAGGTAGGCAGGTGTGTCGGAACTAGTCGGAAGTTCATACACAAAATAAATAATTTAAAAAACTACCTCGGTGGCTCAGTGGTGGATGTGTGTGACTGCTGATCACGAGGTCTCGGGTACGATTCCCGGGTCGGGCCAAAAATTTATATTGGGTCTTTCTTTGATTTGGGAGTTTGGAAATTGGCGGTGTTTAGTTTTACACCCCGTGCCTTGGAAAGCACATAAAGCCGTTGATCCTACGCCTGATCTATTTCCAGTCGTGTCGGATTGCCGTCCCATCGAACTATTAGAGTGAGAATGATGAATAAAGAGTGCACTTTTGTTTGCACACACACTTGTGCACTATAATATCCCCCGCGCAGATGGCTAGTCTAGTCTGTATTTTTTTCAAACAAATGTTAAAAATCTACTTAGAACTTTTTAAAGAACAGAAAAAAAAAGAAAAGAAAAAAAAGAAACGAAAAGAAAAGATAAGAAAAGAAAAGAAAAGAAAAGAAAAGAAAAGAAAAGAAAAGAAAAGAAAAGAAAAGAAAAGAAAAGAAAAGAAAAGAAAAGAAAAGAAAAGAAAAGAAAAGAAAAGAAAAGAAAAGAAAAGAAAAGAAAAGAAAAGAAAAGAAAAGAAAAGAAAAGAAAAGAAAAGAAAAGAAAAGAAAAGAAAAGAAAAGAAAAGAAAAGAAAAGAAAAGAAAAGAAAAGAAAAGAAAATAGAATTAAATAAAATAGTACTCATAAACCATTGTTTATTTTATCTTAACTAGGGTATTTATAAGTGATAATACTGTGTGTCAGCATAATGAGTGAGTGGGGATGTCTTACAAGTTATGTATAATTTATTAAGTGCTTAAGTTTGTAAAATGTGAAACAATTAATATCATGTGGCGATGCTCGTACAAGTATAGTAATGTTATAGATTGTGTTTAAGTTTTATTAGGCATTACTAATTTAGTCAGTGATTGTCTTAGGTCTTGGCATGATTAACGCATTTTATTCGTACTTAAAGCATATTTATATTATTTTAGTATTTTAAAGACGATTTTAGCGGCAACAACCAGACAGACAGAGAGACAAAACTGATAAAATTGTATTTCTGTTGTAAGTGCTTTGTAAACAGCCACATGAATTTAATAGAAAGCTTTAATTTTGATATTACAAACAGACACTTTAATTTTATTTATATTTAGTGTGTATAGATGTATAGCTTATAATATGTGCTTGTGACTTTGTTTGCGCAGACTTCAGGGATTAAAAAATAGAATTTCGTGGAGTTGCTAAACGGAAAATTGTTTGGAATCAAAAGAACCCGGGGCATAAAAGATTATCACCTGCACCGCATCCTGTTAAAATTCTGCTTCTATCACATTTCGTTGTAAAATGGTCACTTCTAACATAGTACCGTTAACACGTGATGTTCCAGTTGGCTGATCTCTATTTGATATTGTCGCCCATATTGATGAGAGCTCAACCTTAATTGGTGATTGCTATATCTCCAAAACCTCGCATTATTTTTTAAATTTCTTTTCATATAAACTTCAGTTGTAGTTTTAAAAACTACAGTTAACAAAAGTTTCAGCTAAATGAATCCAAGCGCGTTTCTTGAAGAGCACGTGTGTTATTAAAGTTACCATAACTTTTTTATTTGTGAACCGATTGGATTAAACAAAGCCTATGGTATTATATATGGTCCAAATTTAGTCAAATTTATTTTAGGTTTGAACGTTATTCAAGTTCTTTTGTGCAAGAACTTACTGTATTGCAAGCGTCTATACTTTGGCAACGGTACTTAACTGATTTCCATCATGCCGACGGCAACCGTAGTACCGTACCGTAGTAGTATAAAAAAATAATTCTGCTTCATTTTGAAAAATACATTCTGCTGCACTTTTGCTTCAAAATTCATTAAACAAATTAAAAGTTCATTATGTCTATCTTTATAAAAAGTAGCTTGTCTTGGCTTCAATCATCGTACTACGTCTAGTTTTCTTTATAAGGCAAGCATCCCCTAAGAAAATATTTTTGAAAATTCAATCAACAAACGTGTAAAGAGGTGGCCGAGTGGGAAAGGAATAGACTTGCAACGCAAGAGGTGCGAGTTTGATCCCGAGTGGCAGTACCAATGTGAATTTCACTTTGTGAAGTATAAACGTGCTATCAAATGATTCACCATCTGCAAACGGGGAAAGGAAAACATCGTGAAACCCTCATGTCTTAGAATAAATTCTAAAGACATGTCTGATTCACCAACCCGCATTAGGCCAGCGTGTGTGAATTAAGGCCTACACCGTCTCTTTCCCTCTACATAGAGGAGAGAAGACCCGTACCCAGGAGTGGAGAACACGGATACAAATAGTTCCACCCAGTTGAAGTCGGAGCGGGACGCTCGTATAGAATAAAAAAGGTGACAACTAGCAACCCGGTACATTAATAATATTAGAATACCATTGAGAGATACTCCGCTTTTGCCAGTTACACACACCCGACGGTGAGAGTGTAGCAAAGAGTGTGCAAGGTGTATCATTTCCTTAATTGTGCAGTGTGTGACACATCGCCCCTCATTCCCTTTTATATTGTAATGTCTATTATTTGTCTACATTTATCTAATAATAATAAATATTTACATTAACTGTTAAGTACGTTTATAAAATATATAATTTGAAAACCCGTCGTCACTTATTATAGTTTAATCCTTCTATTTATAATTTTAATAAGGGATCTGCGAGAATACAAGCGTTGTGGTCGAGGCCTCAACATTAGAGCTGACGCAGGGACCTTATTTGCTTGCTTTTATTAAGTTTTATTAAATATAGTAATTATTGACTTAACTTGAGAGAGGTAGGACGGCATACAAGCGAATTAGCCCAACTGAGGAAGGACCTCCACCTTACAGAATACCAAGGCCAAATAACTACACGTAGCGGTGTAGTTGTGTTCCTGTGTGTGAGTACAGGTCTCCAGCGCTCATTAGGGATGCCTCATCAAAGAAATGTTTTCCTATTTCAGGGATACTCTCATCTTAAAGCCCTGGTGTAAAACATGGGTTGGCAACACGCAAGTTATACCTCAGGCATTGCAAGCATCGAAGTTGCCACACCAGTAATATAAATAAGTTTATATTTAAAAAAATATTTTTAAATAGAAGCTTTTATAGTGTATTTATGTAATACATGGGTGTTTATGCATTAAATATTCTTAAAAGAGCCCAAACACGACACGGCTGTATTGTTTTGTTGAAAAGTTTCTATGTACCTTTGAACATCATCATCACACTCTGAACTCCACCTAAAAATATATTAGCCATGAAGCTATATCATCAAATCCAAAAACGACGCGGCTATCTTGTTTCATTAAACAGTTCATCAGAGCCATCGTCCGACTTCACCATCACGTCTTAAACATACATCTAGGTATAATACTCATCAAGGTATAATACTCATCAAGATAAATCCAAAACACCCAAACACGACACCGCTACCTTGTTTTGTTGAAAAGCTGCCGTAGCCACCTTGCGACTTCATCATTACAAGTTACAAGTCTAGCCTCTATAGTTCCATACTAAATTGATCAAATTTTTTCTATGTCTCAAACCCTTCATTCGGGCAATGCGTGATTTCAAATCTGAAGAAAATCTAAGTCTAGCCTCCATAGTTCTATACTAAATTGATCAATTTTTTTCTAAGTCTCAAACCTTTCATTCGGACAATGCGTGATTTCAAATCTGAAAAAAAATCTAAGTCTAGCCTCCATAGTTCTATACTAAATTGATCAAAAAAATTCTAAGTCTCAAACACTTCATCCGGACAATCGGTGATTTCAATACGAAAAAAATCTAAGTCTAGCCTCCATAGTTCTATACTAAATTGATCAATTTTTTTCTAAGTCTCAAACCTTTCATTCGGACAATGCGTGATTTCAAATCTGAAAAAAAATCTAAGTCTAGCCTCCATAGTTCTATACTAAATTGATCAAAATTTTTCTAAGTCTCAAACCCTTCATCCGGAGAATGCGTGATTTCAAATCTGAAAAAAAATCTAAGTCTAGCCTCCATAGTTCCATACAAAATTGATCAAAAAAATTCTAAGTCTCAAACACTTCATCCGGACAATCGGTGATTTCAATACGAAAAAAATCTAAGTCTAGCCTCCATAGTTCTATACTAAATTGATCAAATTTTTTCTAAGTCTCAAACCTTTCATTCGGACAATGCGTGATTTCAAATCTGAAAAAAATCTAAGTCTAGCCTCCATAGTTCTATACTAAATTGATCAATTTTTTTCTAAGTCTCAAACCCTTCATTCGGACAATGCATGATTTCAAATCTGAAAAAAAAACTAAGTCTAGCCTCCATAGTTCTATACTAAATTGATCAAAATTTTTCTTAGTCTCAAACCCTTCATCCGGAGAATGCGTGATTTCAAATCTGAAAAAAAATCTAAGTCTAGCCTCCATAGTTCCATACAAAATTGATCAAATTTTTTCTAAGTCTCTAACCCTTCATCCGGAGAATGCGTGATTTCAAATCTGAAAAAAAATCTAAGTCTAGCCTCCATAGTTCCATCCTAAATTGATCAAAATTTTTCTAAGTCTCAAGCACTTCATCCGGACAATCCTTGATTTCAAATCTGAAAAAAATCTAAGTCTAGCCTTCATAGTTCCATCCTAAATTGATCAAAACTTTTCTCAGACTCAAACACTTCACCCGGACAATCCGTGATTTCAAATCTGAAAAAAATCTAAGTCTAGCCTCCATAGTTCCATCCTAAATTGATCAAAATTTTTATAAGTCTTAAACCCTTCATCCGGACAATGCGTGATTTCAAATCTGAAAAAAATCTAAGTCTAGCCTCCATAGTTCCATACTAAATTGATATTTTTTTTTAAATCTTAGCGTCTCAGAGTCAGCGTTCATCCGGACCCTTTCGGGCCATTAAGTTGATTTCTCGTAGACAATACGTGAATACAAAAATTAAGTCCAGCCTCCATACTAAATCAATCGAAATTTTTACTAAGTCCCAATTACCTTGCACACACTCCAATCGCCTATTTCCACGCACCGGGTATAAAAAATAAAACCTAACCGCCTGAACCGTACCTAAGACCTTGTAAATCGTATCTAGGACCTCATGATATGTAAGTGTGAGCTTATGCCGTGACACAAAGGAGTTAGTCAATAACGCGACAATTTAACAGTAATTGCCTTTGCTTCCAAGGTAGGTGAGTACTTGAAGCACTTAGTAGACAATAACACGACACAATCTATTTGCTATCGTTTCTCAAGAACTTAATCAGATAGGTACTATGACATGAAAGTCCTCTTGCTACGTCCACGCAATAAAATGTATATTAAACATTAAAAGAACATATTATTTACGGGGGTGTACCGCAATCTGTCTAAGCGTTTTGAACATTGCCGCGTTACCAAGTTTTAATTTTTAAATTCAAGAATTAGGTATATTTAAGAGTCTTTAAAACTCTTACAAAACAAAGCCAGTTTGAAATTTACTTCGGCACATTTTCACGCGTCCCTTACAAAAGTAATTTAGAAAAATCATAGTTTCAGTTTGTCGTAAAATATATTAGATAAATATAAGCACTTAAGCTAAAAAGTTAGTTACGTTCACAGCCTAGTAAGTTGCACTTTAAGATTAATATACTTCAAAGTATATCCTGTCACCTTCCTGCGTTTTAATCAAAACTCAATAACCAATCAAATCGTTTTTATTTTATCTAATCGCGGCCAAAGTATCTGAAAAGCACGGCAAAAATCATTGCGAAAGAAAAGCTTAATACTTTCACTTACCCCAACACAGCCACAGCAGCCACAGCAGCCCAGCACAGGTAACTTTAATGTCCCGGTAAATATATATTATTTTTTCTATCACACTTTGCCAATAAATTTTAAATTTAACAGCTTAATATAACACTGAACTTTATTTAAACTATTTCACTTTTCTAACACTGATATTTAAACATTTGATCACTTCTCTTTGAAAATATTACTATAATAAACTACACTTTTCAATACAGTAACATTTATTTTTAACACTAATAAATTTTGAATAAAGTTAACACTTAGAATAATTTGCAACCGTTGAATCGCGTCACGGCATACCGCGGAGGATGCAGCCCGAATGCGACCGCTCCTGTGGACCCGCTCCAAACGACTACCCCTGAAACACCATGGGGCTGCAGGGGGGGAGACAGATGCGCTGTCCTCCTCCTTCACCGTTAGTCTTGAACCCCTCTCGCCGGTTTATTTGTACTAATTAAGCTATTATGGATATGTCCTAGCTTGTTCCGATCAATAAATTTCTAAAATTAAAATTTCACTCATTGAAAATAATTCATTTACTAATTATTAATTTCAAAATTGTTATAAATTTCACTTTTTTGGTATTGTATATGATTTTAAATGACTTGCGGTCGTGTTATTATGTATTGTGATTAAAATTTATTAGTATCCAACTGTTTTATAGCCTATATGCAACAGGGGGCACTTGTTGAGTAGTTTTAATGCATATCGCAAGGTATTTTCCACGACTTAGCGCTTTTCTCTTTTGTATTATATACGTTCATATTTTAAGTTGTTATATTAAAGGGCTTTAGTGATTTTAATGAATAAGATGTCTTTTGATTTGATTACGCTCTGGCGATTTTATAGACAACTTAATCTCTTACAAACTACTTTCTAAGAGAGGTATCCCAGGAATGCTCAGCTCTAGTATCGTTTACAGGCTACGGTAACTGCTGAGCCGTAGGCTTGTTTGCCAACTTTGTAGTATAAAAAGTACATATTAGTTTTATACATAGGCATACCAGCTTTTCTGGGTCATAATTCACGCACGGTCATCCGGTGGTCAAATTTCGACCTTTATTTTCAATCAGAAAAATGTTTATGAGATTTTTTTATAAAACTATACCTCGTTAGTCACTACCTACTAATTAACAAAAACAGTAAATTTATTGACAAACAGAGGAGGAAAATGTACTAAGCTGTGGTGTCGAGATGTGCCTATTTTTGTACTTGGTTATACATAATGAGGACTTATAAGCTGTCTGTTGGTTGTTTTTTTATCTTTCGTTTATGTAATTTTGTTTATTTGCTGCGAAATTTTCATCAATCGATACGGTTTTCCTCTATACACCCAACGATTTCTTTCCCAACTACTTTACCGTACACTTTTATACGATTATAATTATTTTTTAAACTTAATTTGAAATACCTTGAAGTTGCCCCCACAAGTTATGTAACTGAAAATTAATTTCGGGGAAACAGAAAACAACTGTACTAATAATAACTGTCTATTGACTGGTTTTAAGAAGTTGAAACTTACTAATTTAATTTACTTGTGGCGTTGTGAAATCATAAAAATGTGAATATATATTTTACGTAATGTAATTTATTAATTGTAGGTACTGATGGCGATCTGGATGAGTCTATCACCACTCACTCATAACTCACCACTTGATAGAAATGAGTGATGTATTCATCTGTTTAATTTCCACCACATTGTTCATCAATATAATATTGTATACTGTAAATTAATTACAAATTTTTATTTAGTGGTGGATTGGTGAATAAGCTAAGGAAATCTCTGTATTTCAGGGCTCCAGGACATCCCCCCCGCGGTTACAAAAAGACCGGTCATGCGTGGATGTTGTAAGTCAGTGTGTATGTATGGTGTGTGTGTGTGAGTGTATGTATGTGTGGGTGTGTGTGTTTAGAGTACGTTTTTGTGTGTGTATTATGTATGTCATTGTGATTACTGTATAACTATATTTATTTAAATACAGTTTAAAGTATCTCATAGATGGCAAACAAGTATACGGCCGTGATGGTAAGCAGTTACCGTAGCCTATGGACTCTTTTAATACCAAAGGTATCAGTTGCGTGTTGCCGAACCATATTTTTTTATTTTACAAGCTTTTATTTAGCTTGCAATGTATGTTATTTAGTTAGTGTGTTAGTTTGTTTAAGTCAAATCTTATAAGCTAGATTTGAAGCACTTACCGGTGTTTGATTGAGCTGAAATTTGGTATATCGACGTAACTTTGGTGACAATGTAATAATACCATTGGGCTGGTCTGATGATGCAGTCAGAAGTTGGCCACAGGAACTCTTTAATGAAACAAGATAGGCGCTTCGTGTTTTTTTCGTACGATTTATCTTGACTAGTAGGTACTATATTGTTAGGTTGTTAGTTGTTAGGTCCTCGTTGTGTACAATATTCCTTGGTGGTTGTTCAGGACGTGATGATGAAGTCGGAAGGTGGCCATGGCAACTCTTCAACGTAACAAGATAGCCGTGTCGTAATTAGGTTTTTAGGATGTATCTTGATATATATATATATTTTAAATATAAACTTATTTACACCAGAGCTTTAAGATAGATTTCTGGGATAAGAAAACGTTTCTTTTAAGACGCATCCCTGAATGAGTGGTGGAGACCTTTACACACATACACAGGAACACAACTGCACCGCTGTGTGTAGTTATCTAGCTGTGGTATTCTGTATGGTAGAGGTCCTTCCCCAGTTGGGCTTGCTTGCTAGTGTGGTGCCCTAATTTTAATGGTTTACTTCAACTTTAAGTTTATCCGAATAATTTTTATTACATTACTACCTTTCCTTTTTTTCTTTTTTTTAAAGAACGCCCGCACTTGAGAAGTAGCTCTGTGTCACGGGGACTTTAAAAACATACAATTAACGGACACAAATAACACCCAGACTCTCAACAACTCTTTGTGGGTCACACAAAGTTTTGTCCTGTGTGGGAATCGAACCCATCCTCGTGCACAGCAAGCGCATACTGCGGCCACTGGACCACCAAGGCAGTCAAGAAACCTAAAAGCTATTTATGCTTTTGGTTAGCAGTAGAAAAGTCCTCATTATTTTGTTCATAATTCATTTGTTTATGAACTGATTTTAAAGATTTATTGCTAGAAAAGATTAGAGATCCTTACTAAAACTTAAGTACCTTAACCCAAGGTGTAAAAAATCTTATGTCCACCCGTGCGAAGCCGGGACGGGCAGCTATCATTTACAAATTCACAATAGTGGTCTCTAAATATAAATCGATACTTCCTATTCTATCCTACTAATATTATAAATGTGAAAGTTTGTGATTATAGATGGATCTATTTATGGATAATACATTATAGTCTGAAATAGCGAATAGGCTTCATTTATCGGCGTTAATTAGTAACAAGGATATAGACAGTATCCTGGCGAGAACTGACATAAACACGGGTAAAGTCGCGGGCAACAAAAAGTATATTATAAACATGACAACAACGTTTAATATATCCCTTTCCCAGCTCTAATTTAACGTCTGACATGTGTGTCAGCGTCCGCCATGACTGCCGCCTTGCATAACAAAGTTACACGATATCGCTGACTGCATTTGTGGATTAAGGACTCGGCTGACATGATAGCGGAGGGGATAGCAGCCTAACATTGCGATGAATAAAGTTGAATGGGCTGTTGGACTAGTGGTTACTTACCATGTTTTAATATTTTTAACAACTCCTGCAATAAAGAACAAGCTCAGTGTCTCGGGGGACATAACAAATATACTTCTAACGGACACAAATTGCACCCATACTCAGAACAACTCTTTGTGGGTCACACAAAGTTTTGTCCTGTGTGGGAATCGAAGGCACAACCTCGTGCATAGCGCATACTGCAGCAACTGACCACGAAGGCAGTGAAAACCATGACTGTGAAGCCTGAGATCGTCGGTCGTCGATTCCCACATGGGATAAAATTTTATTTGATTCATAAATATTTGTTCCAAGGCTGGGTGTAGTTGTCTTTTAAAGAAGAAAAATAAAAAACATCACATGAACACAAAATTAAAATAAATACAAAATAATAAAACCATAAAAGAAATCCAAAGGGTGCTAATTAAACAGGCTTCTTTTTAGTATCATTATTCGCCCCCAAAAATGTATGTTGCCTTCTAAATTACTAAGTCAGCCACAATTAACGAGCATCAAAATAATACTATCTTAGCCACTAGTTATCTTCTATGTGAACCACTCTAAATACTATTCAGCATAATGATTATTTTTTAGCATCTAAATTTGTAGCATGCATTCTAATAGTAAACTTCTAAAATACTATTAAATGACATCAAAATATATATTTATTTAGCATCTAACTTTTTAACTGAGTACGTTTAAAATGTAACTCATCCCATATAAATCGATAGTCAAAATTTTGCTAAAAATGTCATCAAATAGTCGGTATATTGGCCACTAATATTATCAGAAGCTATTGAGGAGATACAAAATAAAAGACTTTATTTTTGAAAAATCAATTTGTTTATTGAATAACCATCATTTTACTTATAGAAATAATAGAAACATATGAAAAGGGCTAGTATTTAAACGAGCGACTATAAATTCAATTTATGGGTGTCCAAATTACTGAATATGGCGTACAGAAATACTAAGTGAGTGACAAACTAAGGGCAAACACAAATTCAATTTATGGGTGCCAACATTACTGAATATGGCGCACAGAAATACTGTATATGGGGTACAGAAATACTAAGTGAGCTAAAAACTGAGGGCGAACACAATTTATAAAAATTAGCGCTTCGCCGGCCGCTGCCGCGGCACGCTCGCTTCGCTCGCTCGGCTCGCGCGTTGTTAGGGTCACAGTTCTAACCTAACCTAACCTACTTGTCTGATAGCATCTCGTTTCTGGTAGCAAATGCATGAATATATAATAATATTCAAATGCATGACTTTCTAGTCGGTCACTTAGTAATTTAGTCGCCCACCTATTAATTTAGTCGCAGGGCTAGAATTTACAGTATCTTATTTCACGATAAAAGAATATGATGTATTATTTTACATGCTAAGTTATAATAAATGGTGCTTTCTGTAGAAGCTTGAATTATATTTTTTTGAGGACATTGCGTAGAAGCTGTAAAACGTAAAATGGTGACGAGATGTAAAATCCGTGGCCGAGTTAGTAAATTAGGTGGTAATGCATAAATAAGAAGGACAAGTCACAATAATTGATGATCTTTACTTGACGCTTTCTATAGAATATTTAGCGGGCGTTGTAAAAAAGACGAATTAGTTTATTAGAGGCTATGTCATTTTCCCGTTGCTTAGTAATAAAATTAGAAGTTTAATCACGTGTCCAATAAATATTTTTGTGGCTAGACTTATAATTTCCCAAATCCAAATCAGTACTAAACAAAATAAAAAGGACGAACAAACAAAATCTTCATTCATAATATATCATGTATGAGTTAGCTGTTTGGTGCCACATCTAGATACTCTCGCTCCGTGTATTTATAAACTAACATCGCTGAGCGCAGTCATTTAGTTGAGCCAATATACTATATCTAATTACCCACTATCGTGTTGGCGTGCTCTTCTGTCAAACAATTAAAACGATGTACGTGAATGTGCTTCCGGCGAATATTTAAAAACGAAGTTGTTCTGAGTTCCAGTCGTTGTCATGCCAACGGAATTGACGACGTGTTGGCGAGATGCAAACTTGAACCGTCGAGATGAAGTAGTCCAACTATTGATCTTAAATAATACAGTGAAATTGTATAAGCGATTATAATCAGTGTAAGTACAGTACAGTAAGAATGTTGATGGAATAAAATGAGAAGTGAATAAAAAAGGATTAAGACTGGAGTTTAAATTATAATAGCCTTTGAACTAGTGATTTGATCTGATTAAGGACATACCATATAATCGGAATATTATAACATTTAGTTTAATAGATTTATATTCGGCCGCAACCACAGACCCTTATATATAGGCAAGCCACAAAATTATTTTCACGCACTAAATAACTAGTGTCTGTGTCCCCTGTGTCACAAGGAAAATACACATACAGACATACACACAAAGTACATCGAAAATCGTAACAAATTAACATTCGTGGATCACATACTAATTTTGTCTCAAGTGGGAATCGAACCCACAAAATACAGCGCTCTAAATTATGAGATAACCGTTTCAGCCACTGAACCAACCGTGCACGTGATTGTTCCCTACTTAATTTAGTTACAAAGAATTGCTAACTGAAATTGGTTACGTAAATATAACAGTTAAATATTCACGACTATCAACAATGCACCTTGTTACTGAGCACAACTAATTATGGTTCAATTTAATATTCATTATATTCTGAACAGTCACTCCACGAATATATGACGTTAAGGACTACATTAACGTGTTGTAAAATTCTAACAATTCCATTTATGTTTTGTTTTGTATGCTCAAGAAAGGAGTTATAAGGTTTTTAAAGGGTCGGCAACGCGTGAGTGACACCTTTGGTGTTGCAAACGTCCATAGGCTACGGTAACTGCTTACCATCAGGCGGGCCGTATGCTTGTGTGCCACCTTGGTAGTATAAAAAAAATGCTACTTGGGTGGCAGACAAGCATACGACCCAACCGTAGCCTATGGACGCATTTGGCATTAAAATATTGAATGATCAAAATTTTGTAATTAGCACATTTGTCTTCTAGACCATCGAAACAACACACACACACACACATATATATATTTTAACAGTATACACAATACGTAACTTACGTTTAATTAACATTTTTCTAAATCGAACTAAAGAATGATGCTTAATTTTTATTTTAATATATTTACTAAAGATCTTAGGGGAAAGCTATTAAGTCTTGCTTATTAATAAGGTTGTCTGGATGTGATCGCTTTTAACGATAAGGCTGTCTATTGTACAACCTTATTTCCTTATTATATAATATAATATCTACTCTGTATCATTTTGCTGTTGTAAAAGGCGGAATATTCTAGCAATCTATTTAAGTTGCATGACAATATGGACGGTAGTTTTCCCTTCATACACGTCATTGGCAATCTGAGTTTGAAGCCGATTATTGGAAACTGTCTGAGCGCACACAGGATGCTCTTTAACGTCTCTTAACGTTTGATTAAATAAATTTATTAACAGGAACTTTACGGTGTTCAAAGAGACTGTTTTCACTATCGTGAAATTGATTTTTATTTTCCGTGAGACTAATGTTTTTAATTGTATAGTCTATGTAGGTACCTTCGCAGCTACTAAGGCCGTACTGTATGAATGAATCTGCCAATGCGTAATATAGCATACGTTTATATAAGAATAAATACTTTTCTTTCCTTCCTGAGTATTGTAATATTTGCAAGATATAACCTTAGTTTATCACAAATTCTTTCTATGTGAAGGCTCCAGTTGATAGAGAGAGAGAGAGAAACATTTATTTTTGTTTACATTACAAACTTAGAAGTTACAATTTATAACACAATACAAGAAACAAAAAACTAAATTAACTCCTATTCAGCTGTCCACATAACTATTGGTCAAAGTCGAGTACTTAAATAAACTATAACCAAAACTATACCTATTATCAATATATCTAATATTGCGATGCGTATTGCGTGATTGAAGATACTGTAGTGTGATATATTGTGTATGTGTGCGTGTTGTCTGAGTGTGTATTAATCGCATCGTGCGTGGTTTATTACGGTCTGGCAACGTCGCAATGCATATGAGAGATCGTCATACCGCTATACCGTTCCCGCTTGAGTGCAGATTGTAGACACCTATAGGTTTGACTATATCTATAGTCTAGCCGCTCTCCCCTGCTTTGCACCGGTGGTGGTGGTAATCCCGGGGTCGCGGAATGTTTTTGTCAATAAAATAAAGCTATGACTTTCACAAACTCACAGACTTTACCCCTGTTTTATTTAGTACAGATAGGAAGTTGTTGTGTCTCACTGACATCGTGTATTATGATCGTGGGCTTAAGTTTTGAACGGGAAAATATTTACGGGGAATAAAAATTTTTATAATAATACGGGGATTTAATCTATACCATATTATAAAGAAGTAAAGTTTGCGAGTTTGTGTAGTTGGTGGTAGTTATCTTTGGACTTACTGAACCGATTTTGAAATTTCTTTTACCAATAGAAAGCTACGTTATTTGTGAGTGTTATAGGCTATATTTTATTTGATGGTCACACAAAGTTTTGTCCTGTTTGGGAATGGAACCTACAAACTCGAACACAGCAGGCGCATACTGCGGCCACTGGACCATTAAGGCAGTCGAATAGTTAAATAACTGGCAAACGCAGCGTGGGTTGACCTTTAACAAGGTAGGCCGACGACCTGGTTAAGGTCGCGAGTATCTGATGGATAAAGTCAGCTCTGGACCGAATCCATAATGAAATTTTTACCTTCTTAACGGATGATTTTCGAAAAAAAAAATACACGTGTTTTTATGACTTTCAATGAAGAAAGAACCTTCATACTGAATTTCACTCGAATAACTTCAAAACGGCAAAGTATCATACTAACTTTGCACCTCCATTTTTCCCCCTTTAGTGGGTGAATTTTCAAAAATCCTTTCTTAGTGCTTCCCTACGTTATAAAAGGAACTCCTGTGCAAAATTTCAAGTTTCTAACCCTTATAGATTACGCCCTGCGTTGATATGTCAGTCAGTCAGCTTCTCCTTTTGTATATAGATTAACTCAAGATCACCCAAACTATTCCATTATCTAATAGTAATTGTTACTCCCCACTGTGACAACTAATTATGCTATTGTTCCAATAATAATTAGAATATACAGAACATGTTGGTATGGAATTAATTAGGTAGCAAACAAGCATATGGCTCGCCTGATATTAAGCAGTAACCGGACGCTATGTATGCTTGTAATACGACGATTAGATAGTGGAATGAGCTCCCGGCCTAATTTTTTCCAAGACTTAAGCATAGCAACGCAACGCAACGCACGAGTGATACCCATGATGTTGCAAGCGTCCATAGGCTGCGGTAACTGCTTACCATCAGGCTGGCCTTATGCTTTTTGCCTCTTTGGTAATATCACACACCTACATAAGTATCCTTACTAATATTATAAATGTGAAAGTTTGTAAGAATGGATGGATGGATGGATGTTTGTTACTCTTTCACGTAAAAACTACTGAACGGATCTGGATGAAATTTGGCACACAGATACATTATGGTCTGGAATAACACATAGGCTACTTTTTGCAGCGATAACCGACATCCACGAGGGCGTAGCCGCGGGCAACAGCTAGTTATAAAATAATTTGTACGTAACACATATCGATTTCCTTATAGGATACGTCAATGACCTTATTTACTTTACCGTATCTAATATTTCCGCATTATACGTTTACTCGGTCCAACTAATTACAAGTATTTTCATACTGCTGTGCTTTTCTGCGTAATACTCAATTAAATTATTTATTTTCTTTCATACAGATGGAAGAGAGGATTAAAATATATTTAATTTACCTTTACAAAGTATTATAAAAGCTTTACATCTTAATCAGCTTATTTTTTTATGAGTTGCTGCCGGTACATTCCTTCATTTTTGATGTGAAACCTTCTTAAGTCGCTTCGAGCACTTTTGTGTGAACAAAAATCATAGAACTCGCGTCATCGTCACCGAACGCTTTCCATATTCAAACTTTTTGGGTGAACAAATATAATTGAACTCGCGTCATCGTCACCGAACGTTTTCCATGAGCTACATGTATACTGTGTATATATGTGTACTTTTTGGATGAGCAAAAAACGTAAAACTAGCGTCATCGTCACCGTACGCGCTCGACGATACAATTCACAAGTTACTTAGTTTTCACTTCTTTTAATTAAAATATAGTCTGTGTTATTTGTTGATAACGATTTGAAAATTCTTTCACCAATAGGAAGCTTTTCCTGTAGGTGAAAGAATTTTTAAATCAGTCCAGTAGTTTTTGAGTTTATTTATAACAAAAAATATTTATTTCTTTTTATAATATTAGTATAAACATGGATGAGCAATCAGAGAGTACGCAGTAAAGTCCATCTTTTCTTCCTCTTAATACAGGGATACATTTATGTTTTAGTACCTCTTGGGTGTAGTGTAGTGGTCGTTGAGTTCGACTGTTCATCACGAGGTCCCGGGTTCGATTCCTAAGGTGGGCCAAAAATAGATAGTGGGATTTTTTAATAGATGAATAATAGGTCTTCTTCTAGAGCAGTACTTGGTTAAAAACGAAAATGCAAAAAAAAACCTTTAAAATATTGTTGTTTTGGTTTATTTTGCTCTAACAAAAATACGCCACATTAGGTTTTTGACTAGCTGACCTATGACACAAATAGTTTTAACAAAAAAAAACCTACTTCTATACGGCTGAAATCCCAATTCTAATGTATTTAAGGAGGAAGAATTTTCATACAAAATTTTATCCCACTTTTAGATGGTCGAATTAAAAAAATATAAATAAAAACTAAAGACTAATTGATAACCTACTCTTTTTGAAGTCGGTTAATAGCGTGGCTTTCTAAAAGAGTTTTCTAACTCGGTTCAAACCTTAAACACTCACAAACTTTACCTCTTTATAATTGACTACATAGCTAGCGCTACGAAATCGCTACGGCGCAGCGTAGCACAGCTACGCACACACGGCATCGGATATGGCTGTACACTACTGTACAGGGCCGATATAATATGAAGATTAGTTTTTTAAGAAAACCATTGTATATTATATTTCAGTGGACTTTGGTTACAGTGTAATTTTACACTAAACCTACAGATAAATATGTATAATAACTAGCTGACACAGCAAACGTTGTTTTGCTGCTAAAATAGTAATATCGCTATTAAAAAATAGGGGTGAAAATTAAGGGTTGTATGTATTTTTTAATGCTGAATCATAAATAATAAAAATAAAAACAATTGTCAAAAAAATAGAAAATAATATTAAAGGGATGAAAAATAGATGTCCGATTCGCAGACCTAACCGATATGCACACAAAATTTCACGAAACTCGGTCGAGCCATTTCGTAGGTGTTTAATTACAAACACCGTGACACGAGAATTTTATATATTAGGAAACAATAGCAACCCATATATGTCGCACTGCTGGGCATGGGTCCCTTCTCCTCTATCAAGAGAGGTTTAGGCCTTAATTCACACAGGCTGGCTTAATGCGGGTTGGTGAATCAGACATGTCTTTAGAATTTATTCTAAGACACACATGTGGTTTCACGATGCTTTCCTTCACCATTAGCAGATGATGAATCATTTGATTAGTAGGTATATATAAACTCCGCAAAGTGAAATTCACATTGGTACTGCCACCCGGGATCGAACTCGCACCTCTTGCGTGCCGTCGGTTACTTTCCCACTCAGCCACTACCGCTTAACACTTTGAAGGACAGTGAACGCAGTCATGAGAGAGACGTCATCACTATAAAACATCTATTGTGTCTACGTTACTGTCCGTAAAAGTGTTAAAGATAAATATATATTCACACAAATTCATACATTAATTTTCCTAACAATCTAATTTTCATATAGCCCTGTACAGCTATCTCCGTTACCGACCGTACATCGGTAATTTTCACTGCGCTCTAACAATCGTATATCAGGTTTACGGATCATAACATAACAAGGCAGTCCAGACGAGTTATATTTGGTTACGGATAGATAATAACCTTAATTACGAACATCGGTGGATGTATCGACGAAGTGAAGCCTGAACCTATACCAAATTGTAAATGTTATATTCTGGCGATTAAAAAGAGTGACCCGAGTTTCTTGCCAATTCTTCTCGAGGCCCTACCATAGTCAGCGAATTGGCCGTAGGAAAAAAGTATGCTGGTATTTGTTTTTATGACGTTCGTAAGAATCATGTATTTGATCTAAATGAATAAATGAGTTTGACTTTGACTTTGAAGAGGCGTATGGCAAATACCAGGTCTGCAATGGACAAGTTGAGGAAAATATGGAGGAATCGCAACATATTATATAGAGCCACAAAAATTTGGCTAGTTCGAGCACTTGTATTCCCCATATTCTTGTACGCCGCAGAAACGTGGACTCTACGGGAAGTAGAGAAGGAAAATATAAACGCGCTAGAGATATTGTGGAGCTGGAGGAGAATGCTCGGAGTATCGTGAACTGAATTCCGTACCAACGATTCTATACTTCGTGAACTCGGCATCAAGCAGCGTTTGTCATCTTTGGTACAGTCTGGTATCCTCACTACGACACACACCTTACATTCCCATCTGCGGACGTACCTTACCGACGCGCAATTAAAGCTAGAGAATATCAATGTTAACTTGTTTATAATATAACTTTGAATGTTTTATGTACTGTTTGTTTATTTTTATTTTTTTTGTTCAAATTCAATTTTTTGTTTTGTTTATTTTATTTTGTATTTTTATTTAAGTTGGTTTACTTTTTTTTTTTGTTTTTATTTCCCCAGTTATTTAGCATGTATATTTTTTTTTTATTATTTTGTACTTTTTGTTTTTACTATGTATACATATATAATAATAAATATTAACTCCTTAAGTGCTGATTGACATCCGTGGGTTACTGCTCAATTGGTTCCAGCTGTAAATCAGCGCCTAGCATTACTGCCAGGCATTATGCTGAGCTGGATCCCATTTTGGCGTAATCATGAGACACATAATGTACCTATAATTAAGTTCTTTTTTTTTTCTTTTCGTCAATGTTTGTGTGTTTCTTGATTACTGTCAAATAAAAAATTCTTTCTTTCTTTCTTCTTTCTTTCTCACCTTTTTGGTTACGTATGCCGCCGAGGGGAAGTGGCTATTGAGCGACTTGTGGTCCAGGGTAAGGTTGTGGGTACCAGGCCATGTGGAAGGTCGCCTACGAGGTGGACTGACCAAATAAAACCGACGGTAAATGGCTCTTCATCACTGAATGAATGTACGAGGAAGGCGGCCGTCAGAGAAGCACCAAAAGTGATGACCATGACCACTCTGTCAATAGTGATACTGATGGAGAAGAAGAAGAAAGATAATAACCTACCCACAATCTAATTGGTCCAATCCAACCTAGTATAGTTTACACATATCACGCCCGCTGTCTGCATTTAAATTGAAACTGCCTTCGTGGCTCAGTGGTCGATGTGTGCGATTGCTGATCACAAGGTCCCGGGTTCGATTCCCGGGTCGGGCCAAAAACTGATATTGGATTTTTCTGTCAAGAAATTCACAATAAATGCCCGGAGTTTGGAAATTGGCGGTGTTTACAACTCCGTCCTACGCTTGATCTCTCTCCGGTCGTGTCTGATTGCCGTCTCATCGAACTTTGAGAGTGAGAGAGACACTTGTGCACTATAATATCTCCCGCGCAGATGGCAAGTCTTCGTTTAGATTAGCCGCTGTGACCAAAATTCGGTTAGGAGGACATTATTTGAATTACGCAATGGATTTTAGTGTGGTTTTCAGCAACAGACAGATTTAAGAAGAAGGTTTTATGTTTATTTAATTGGTTCACCAACAACTGTTCACACCAACAGTACACAAATAAACTTATGCATGATACAAGTAATAGTGTAACAGTTACTTAAAGGTAAACATTACATGAGCTCTTAGAAATCTAATTTAAGCTATTTAACTTAAGTTTACATTAGACGAACTTATCGTCTGTAAAAAGTGGGAAAAATAATAACTAGCAGAATATCAGCGCTGCAGCGTCTGCGATGTTGCAATTAATCGCTGAGCTAGGTCCTGTTTTGTCTTATTAACATTTATTTCAAAAGATATTTACATGAATAGTTATAAAAATTAAAGTAACCTAACCTACTTACAAACAATCAGATATTATATTTAAAGGTATTAACCTATAAATAAAATATCTGATTGAGATCACAGTTCTGAGGAAAGGTGCCCAAAAGACTGGCCACATTCCCACGCTGGATTGCAAGGCTAATACGTTGACCCAAGTAAAGGCCAGCGTTAGGATCGTGAGATGACTCGACCAAACGCCTTGATATCTCACGATACAATTTGTGGGCACTTGGGCCCCATGGTCCTAGAGTTTCGACCCCAAAAGGCTCAAAAATGTAAGTCTCACCGAGACTTTCATATTTGCGCCGCTTGAGGCACTCTGCAGAAGTGGCGGCCGAACCCACTTTAATGCCAGTGAATGAAAGATGAGAAGGCGCCAAGGTATCTACACAGGTAGCATCCCAAACTAAGGGCCTTCCCATCCTCCAAGGAACGAGAGTCATACCGTCAGGACGCTTGCCATCACTACGAAATAAACCGTTCGGTTCTAGAACGGCAGGAATACGCGCGCTTACAAGAGCTCGACGGATGACGTCGTTTAGACTGGCATGCCGCGGGATTCTACCAGCACTCCTGCAACAAGAGAGACCATGATGAGCAAGCTGATCAACAACCTTACCACAATAACAGCGATGGGGTACTGAATTAAAAGCTCCTAGACGGAGGCTAACAGCAACTCGAAACGATATGTTGTCAACCATGGTTCCTAGGACAGGAGATGGAAGAGCATTTAACCAGAGGCCAGATTCCCATTCAGCAACGGCTAAAAGACGAGCGCGATCGGCAGAGTTAGTAGTCGTATTAAGTAGATCGTTACGCACTACTCTGCAGAGCGGCTCGTCCCATAGCCGCTGAGCTGAAAGATTGCTGGGAAGCTTATCCAAAGTAAGGGTCTTCCACGCATCAACTGCCTCAGCTAAAAAAGGTATATGTACCGAATTATAAACATGAGATTTATTTAGAATTTTACAGGTTAAACCAAAAATACTGTGAGATGAAGATAAATAGGCTGGAAGGCTGACACTAGATATTTTCCTAATGCCTAAGCCTCCATGCCTGATGGGCAAAGAAGCTTGTGTCCAAGTACGGCCTTCCAACCTAATGTTCAAAGTTGATGAAAGAGTGTGCTGAACGATATTGTCTAATTTAGTGGTCAAATTAGGGTGTTTCCAAAATTGTGAAGAACGTAAAGTGTATGTGAATTTGGGTACAAAGAGACAGAACCTAATGATGGTGTATGCAACGTGACTATTAATTTTACGTATCCGATCAGAAATTGAGTTAAATTTGGTAATTTGTTCATCAATGTAGGGTGCAAATGATTCATCTAAAACAGGGGAACCGAGAAGACGGAGTGAAGTTTGGTCAACAATTTTGATATCAGGAGCTAATTGCTTAAAACTGTTTATTATGTCACCACGCCGAATGCAATTCGGTGGTACAAACAGTTCACACTTAGAAAAATTTAGATCTAAACCACAAAGTTTGAAGTCATGCACTAGGGATGAAAAATCGTTTAAAACCGTTGCAGTGTCACCACCAAGGGTACCATCATCAAGATACCAAACGTTAAATTGAGATTTCAATTTGGTGATGATGGGCTGAATGGCAAGGCTGAAAATTGCTGGGCCGAGAGGGTCGCCCTGTTGACAACCGACAGCTGATGAGAGTAGGTGCTCCCTATAAATTAGTTTTGTGGGAGCGCTATAACACTGCCACAAAAAACTATACAGAGAAGGTACCTCCCTTTCAACCTCCGACAACAGAACGCTCCTGTCGACCGAGTTAAATGCGTTTTTGACATCAACCTTAAGTACAACATCATCTGGCCGAAAAGAGATGTACGAACGGACAGCGTGGATAGCTGCTTCACAGCCACCACTAACCCCAAAACCAAGTTGGGTAGGCTGAAAGTGTTCGCTGAGGGTACTAGAAACCGCCCGGCAGCAAACTTTGGCTGCAAGACGGCGGTAAGTAGTACCCACAGCAATAGGACGAATCCCACCGTCCTTTTTTTTTAGGGCACAAAGGTTTGCGCCGTAAAGTAAATCCAAAATGTCCCCATTTACTCGACCAGACAGCATTAAATTAATAAGAAGTGTCAATGCCTCAAGCAAGGCCACGCTGACCTCACCACCAACATTCAAAAGGTCTTTGAGATGCTGAGCTGTGAGACCATCAAGGCCTGCAGCAGTGCCACTTCTGAAGCCATTGACTGCGTTGAGGACCTCAGTGGAAGACACCTGCAGGTTTGTCTGAGAATTACTAGGTGAATCAAAGTGAAAGGTTGGCAGCTGGGCTGGGATGTTTCTCATAAAGGGCTGAGAGAGTCTCTGGGGTGTTAGGAGCTAACGCATCGTTAGAAAAAAGGAGACGAGCTGCACCTTTTATATCTCCATCACTCACTTTACTCTCAATGTGATAAAATTCAGACTTTTTTGATTGGCGAGAGGTTTTATTATGACCTAAATGTATTTCATTTAAAACACAGTTTTCTTTAATACAAGAAGTTAGAGAATTGGAGCGAGCGGAATTAGAAGGATTTATATGCAAAATTTGGTAAGGGAACGTGAGAAGATGTTCCCATACCTCTTTAGAATTAAGATTGACCACAGAAATAATATCTGACGTCAACCTTTGAGCTACACAAATACGAGCACCTCTAGGAACTCTCTTTACGATAGGCTTACTGTGTTTTAATTTAGAAAGTAGTTGCCAAAAAGGAACAGGTGGGGGTAGAGTTACAGAATTTGATGAAACTACGGGTGGCAATGAGGATACCTGAGAAGAATGGGGCTGCGATGAATCAGAGGCCACCTGCAGATGTCCTTGATTTCGGTGGCAGATTTGTCTTGTAACCATTATGTATATTTTTTAGATTACTGTAGTAAGATGTAAAGACAAAATAAATATTTCTTTCTTTCTTTTCTTCTGTCTAACGTAAAAATAGTTGAAAAGACAACACAAATAATAATAAGTTTATATTTTTAAAAATATTTTTAAATACAAGCTTTTATAGTGTATTTATGTAAAACATGGGTATTTATGCATTAAATATTCTTAAAAGAGCCCAAACACGACACGGCTGTATTGTTTTGTTGAAGAGTTTCTATGTACCTTTGAACATCATCATCACACACTGAACTCCACCTTAAAATATATTAGCCATGAAGCAATATCATCAAATCCAAAAACGACGCGGCTATCTTGTTTCATTAAAGAGTTCATCAGAGCCATCGTCTGACTTCATCATCACGTCCTAAACATACATCTAGGTATAATACTCATCAAGATAAATCCAAAACACCCAAACACGACACCGCTATCTTGTTTTGTTGAAGAGCTGCCGTAGCCACTTTGCGACTTCATCATTACGTTCTGAACACCCACCTACGAATATAGTACTCGACAAGATAAATCCAAAAGACCCAAACACGACACGGCTATCTTGATTCGTTGAAGAGTTACCATGACCACCTTTCGACTTCATCATCACTTCTTGAACACCCATCTAAGAAAATAGTACTTGTCAAGATAAATAAAAAAAATACTCAAACACGACACGGCTATCTTGTTTCATTAAAGATTTGCCATGTCCACCTTCCGACTTCATCATCACGTCCTTAACACTCACCTAGGAATATAGTACTCGTCAAGATACATTCAAAATATCCAAACACGACACGGATATCTTGTTTCGTTAAAGAGTTGCCATGACCACCTTTCGACTTCATCATCACGTCATCACATCCTTAACACCTATCTAAGAAAATAGTACTCGTCAATATAAATTCAAAACACCCAAACACGACACAGCTATCTTATTTCGTTGAAGAGTTGCCATGGCCACCTTTCGGCTTCACCATCTTGTCCTGAACACCCATCTTAGAATATAGTTCGCGTCAGGATTAATCCAAAACACCCAAACACGACATGGCTATCTTGTTTCCTTGAAGAGTTGCCATGGCCACCTTCCGGCTTCATCATCACGTTCTGAATACCCATCTAATAATATAGTTCTCGTCAAGAAAAATCCAAAACACTCAAACCCGACGCGGCTATCTTGTTTCGTTGAAGAGTTCCTATGGCCATCATCATCATCTCCGACTGCATCATCAGACCAGCTCCATGGTACCATAGTATTGCATTGTCACCGAAGTTACGTAGGTATACCAAATTTCAGCTCCATCAAACACCGGGAAGTACTTCAAATCTAGCTCACAAGATTTGCTAACATACAAACTAACTAACAAACTAACTAACATACATTGCAAGCTAAATAAAAGCTTGTAATAATAAAAAACAATACAAAGGCAACGAATGCAAAGATACCCTAGAACTGGTAAACAATTCCAGATCCTTGACGTTAGCTTTGCGAGTGAGTCGTGACGTACGTCTATTTGATCGCTGCAGCCATTTATAGCTTTACAGAGTCTGGCATATGGAGAATTAGTGCCTAAAACGATTCCTCTAAGTGGAGGACAGAGTGTGGAGTACATAATATATTATTATAATCCTTACTAATATTATAAATGTGAAAGTTTGTAAGAATGGATGAATGGATGATGGATGTTTGTTACGCTTTCAAGTAAAAACTACTGAACGGATCTGGATGATATTTGGCACACAGATAGATTATGGTCTGGAATAACACATAGGCTACTTTTGCAGCGATAACCGACATCCACACGGGCGGGGCCGCGGGCGACTGTTAGTATAATATAATATAATATTTTCGGGACAACTCGCACATCGCTATCTGATTCCAAACTAGGCCGATCCTGTACTGTAACCATACAACTTATACTTATATAATTCTAAATACATATACATATAGATAAATTAAACCCAGACACATCGCAAAAATTCGTGCTCATCACACAAAGATTTGTCCTGGGTGGGAATCGAATAGTTATATCTACTCTAAACCCTGAAGGTGGATTCCTAGTTAGGAAATACATAAGTACTAGCTTCCTCCCGTGGTTTTGCCCGCATTTACAATCCTATGGGCGAAAGTACCCCATGTACTATTTTAGGCTTTTCTATCTATCTCTGTAGCAATTTATTTCTAGATTTTCTCAGCTGTCCTAGCGTGATTGGGTATCAAAATCCATCCATCCATCAAAACTCTCGTATTACATGCAGATTATAATACATAAATCTAGAAAAACCGACAAAAACGACAAAGACAGGTAGGGCACCATACTAGCGAGCAAGCCTGACTGGAAAAGGACCTTCACCTTACAGAAGACCACAGTCAAAAGACAATTATCATCGGTGTAGCTGTGTTCCTGTGTGTGAGTACAGGTCTTCAGCGCTCATTTAGGGATGCGTTTTGAAAGAAACGTATTCCTATCCCAGGGTTACTTCTATCTTAAAGCCCTGGTGTCAAAAAATGGGTAGGCAACACGCAAGTGATACCTCTGGTATTGCAAGCGTTCATAGGCTACGGTCATCAGGGGGCCCTTCTGATGACCTGATGATGTATGCTTGTTTGCCACCCAAGTAGTATAGAAATATATATATATATACACCCGGTAGAACATCTATATTATCATTTTGTTTTAAGTAATTCATGCTTGTTCATGCTCGGCTCGGTGTAAAACAAATCATCCTAAATAGAATAATCAGGTATATAGTCGTCAATACCTTACAAACATCTCTATATATAGCCTAACGGAAGGAAGAAGAATATTTTCCTTGCCAATTACAAACACGTGTAAGTGTCCTTCCCTTTACTAACGATTTATTTTTACACAGAGTAGGTGATACCCACACAGTATATTGGAACGGTAAGGAAGTCAATCGTTGTACGTATATTTTTGTCTATTAGTTATTGTTACTTGACTCCTTATTTCTTTTCTTCGATCTGGACAACACTTGTGCCAACTAACGTGAATTATTTACTCTAATAGCATTGTTTTTTATTATTCGTATTAAGGCCCCTTTATGTCAAAATAAAACCGGCCAAGTTCATATCGGATCACGCGCAATGTAGGGTTCCGAAACCGCCAGTCACAATAATGCGGACTAGACTAAGGTACGGTTTCAGCAGCTCATGACATCTGAAAACAGAGAAGGATGGTAACAATTTTGGATAAGTTTTGAAAAAAGTCACCTTATAAATTAAATTATTATTAAGTAAATATTATTAAAATGACATAAATTTTTAACATAGGCTATTGATAATATTATTTTTATTTTAATATGTGTAATTTGTGATTGTCCATACTGACATTAGATAATAAGAACATTGTTACTAACAAATTGGGCCCTGTTGCCATTAATAAATAATTTTGAATTGAATTGAATAAAAGTGTCGCGGGGGTGGAGGTAGCTCAGGAAAGAAAGAGGAGTTTCTTCCCCACCACTTTTGACGTTTTTTTTAATTTTTAATATTGAAATTTACAAATTTGGTAGGTATAAAATTATATGATACCTAATATGATTTTTATCTTTTTTGTATGTAAATATTACCTATTTATTAACCTACTGATCATTTTATTATATGGTCAGGTATTTATACTCTTAAACCTATTACAGACTGCAAAATTACAATAACTCTGTTTCATTCCCACTACTCGTGGTTTTTTTTTTAATTTAAGAAAATAAACCCGTAAATATAATTATATAGAAAGGCTTGAGACAAACCCCACAGTTGGAGATTTCCATAATTCAGGCAACTTGATTCAACAAACAATCTAATTTTAACATTTTAAATAACATTTTATAAGTTAATAGGTTATTACTCGTAACCTTGTGAAGTCTAGCTTTAGCTGTTTTAGTTTTCCTTTTAATTTCGTTATATATGATTTTTTTTTTACAAATTCAAGAAGACTGTTTTTTGATCAAATCTTACTCTACAAAATTTGTCACAATCACTTCGATTGTAATCAACTCATGAACCAGATATATGTATATTCGCACACCAAGCCGCTCACAACGTATTCGTGATAATTATTCACCTTGTTTATTTGCTCCTAATTCAAGCAAAACTAATGCAGGTGACCGTGCTCCTTTGCGACGGCTAATGAAATCCTATAATGATAACTTTACTGAACTGGACTTATTTTATTTATCACTATATCAGTTTAAAATTTCTTTGTATACTAAACTTACTGCTTCTGAAAATAATAAGTAATCTAATCCATTGTTTAGGTTATTTAGAATAAATAGTGTTAATTAGAAATATATATTTTATAGAACAACATGTTTATAGCAACGTAAGTCAACCTGTGCCATGTAAAATTATTATGTGGAAATCGGTGCTGGTTGTGTAACTACCTAATATATTGTACTACATGTGTATAGTTTTAAGCTTTGTTACGCAATTGTTTGTTTTCCTAATTAAATTTAAAAAAAAAAACTAAATACCACCATTTGGCTGGCAGGGGGGGGACACTTGACTCTAGTAAAAATTTGCATATATAAGCTTAATATTTCATAAACGGATCCTTTAATCAAAAAGCTGTCTTAACAAACAGCATTTTCAATGATACCCCACACTATGGGGTAGTTGAGGAACGAATAAACCTCCCCCCACTTTACATGTAAAGGAGGTACCCTAAAAAGTCGTGTTTGCTTCGCCCATAATATGCTCAAGGTCGTTCGCACTATCTCAATCCTTTAAAGTGGGAATATAATACACTTGCTCGAAGAGGTGCGTTTAATCCCCGTTGGCAGTACTAATGTAAATTTAACTCTATGAAATTTATATGTACTAATCTAATAATTTACCGTCTACTAACGGTGAAGGAAAACATCGTGAGGAGCCCACATCATGTCTTAGAAGAAACAGTACAAGTTTTCATCGCTCATTTAGGGATGCGTTTTGAAGGAAACGTATTTCTATCCCAGGGATACTCCCATCATAAAGCCCTGGTGTAAAAAAATAGGGTGACAACACGCAAGTGATAGCTCTGGTATTGCAAGCGTCCATAGGCTACGGTAACTGCTTAACATCAGGTGGAACGTATACTTGTTTGCCACCCAAGTAATATAAAAAAAAACTATTTTTGAAAATATCTTATGTCAATAATTTTAACAAAAAAATACCGACTTCAATACTGCAAGTTGTGGAATTTTCAAAAACTTTTTTTCCACGTCTAACGTATTTAAACAGGATGACCTTTCATACCAACTCTTATCCCACTTTTTCTCCCTCAAAGACTTTTTTTTTAATTTGATCATTTAAAGTAAAAAGTGCATTTCACTGATAGCTAGATTACATTGTTTAATTATGGAGTTCCGTTGCCTACCTTCCAGCTTCATCATCAGTTCAGTTCAATTGTACCATTTTCATTTGCTACATTACATTTGCTTAGTATTAGTAGCTAAACAACCGTAACCAAAACTTCTTATTGTCTAATCGCTATCCGTTACATATGGAGAAGTTGAGATATCAAATTACACTTTCTGGATACAAATGTTTGATTGTTGTTAAAAATATTTAAATTGCTATATGTATGCCTATAATTTTGGAGGACTTCCCTCAACTCCTCATGGATCCCATCATCAGAACTTTCTTTTGATAATAATGGGACCAAACTAGAAGTATGTCCTCTCAGATAACAAAATATTTTTTCAACTCGGTTCATTATTGACAGAGTTCTGTGATAACAAACATTTAAAAAAAATACAAACGAATTCATATGAATAATGATTAATGAATAAGATTCCCAGAGGAATTTCTTACCTCCCAGAGGAATTTTAGGATTAAGCTGTAAAATGAGCTCCCTTCCGAGGTTTTCCCAAGAGACTATAGCATGAGGTTCTTCAAGAAAGTCGAAGGTCGGCAACGTGTGAGTGACACCCCTGGTGTTGCAAACGTCCATGGGCTACGGTAACTGCCTACCATTAGGCGGGCCGTATGCTTGTTTGCCACCTTGGTAGTAAAAAAAAAAATACTCCAACGAACTCATTCATGCTGTTGGAAACCGATGGACTACAGGTACGCAAAATTATCATGTCCCTATAAAGCAGCGAACACTACAGGTCGGAACTGCATATCATCATTATTTATTAAAAAAATCGCCATAAATCTCATATTACCTAGAACTCATATAGTAAATTTATGCTTGACAACTGGTAAATTTCCAAGTGTCCTAAAAGACTCCATTGTTGTGCCTATATTTAAATCAGGTGACAAAAACAATATTGCCAATTACCGACCGATCTCTCTTTTGCCTACAATGGCAAAAATTATAGAAAAAAATATTAACCTTAGATTAGTTCAATATTTAGAAAAAAATAACATCCTATCCACTAACCAATATGGTTTTAGGAAATCAAAATCAACTGTAGACGCTATTGAGGACTTAGTTTATAATGTTGCAGGGAACCTTGATAATAAAAAAAATGTATAGGAGTGTTTTGGGATTTGGCAAAAGCCTTTGATACCATCTCAATTTCCTTATTGCTTCGTAAGCTGGAGTCTATAGGCATCAAGGGTTTACCTCGGGCATTGCTTAAGGATTATCTTAGAAATAGAACACAAACGTTAAAAATTGGCGATATTATTATAATAATAATAATAATAATAATAAATCATTTTAATTTCAGATAATACAATCCATAGATACATACCTTACAGACTAACATACATAATTATAACTTTGGTTAGTTTATAAAACTTAAAACTATGTTAGTAACACTACACTAGCACTTCATTGTCTCAGTGCGTTCAGGTGGCACTTGTCCGCGGAAGCGACGGTACACCACACCTTTCGGCCAGAAGTCGTCTTTCATAAAGATGTGCAGAAAACACGTCGGTACTCGCACCACGAACGCCTTAAAGTTGACGTTGCGGTGCGACTCGAGTAACTGCACTCTCACCGTGTATTTCGTCTTCTGACGGACGTACTCCACGATGTCCTCTGCCTTAGTGGTGTAATGCAGGCGAGAGATATACACCGGAGTGTTCGGTGCTGCGGCGCGTAAACTTACGCCGGGCTGCACTGGAGCTGTGCCGCAACAGTTCTTTACAGCACGCTGTCGGCGCTTCCTCCTTTGCACCGTCACGAAACCGTTTTCTTCAGCCTGATTCGTCGCCTTTTCAGGCATAGGCTTGGCGGGTGGAGCAATTCGAGTGCTCTGCGTGACCGGCAGGTCAGCTGATCGCGCGGCGGGGCGGAGGGAAGCCGCGGGGACGGGGACAGGGCTGCGAGGCTCAAGCGTAGCGCATACAGCCGACGCTGCATTCCGAGGCGTCAAAACTGCTGACGCGAAACTTACAACACTATCGTTCGATGTGTCGAGTCGGCAGGCTCCTCGGCGCATGTTGACGTTGTTACTACACGCCGCCGATGACCCAGTTATTGTCACAGTATTGCGCAACTCGTCGAGTTCCTTGCGCAAATCTGTGACGTTGTTTTGGGATTATTCCAGCTTCCTCTGCACATCTGCTAGACTTGCCTTCAGGTTGATGACGTCTTTGAGAAGGCTAGTAACGTCGACGTGGTCGAAAGTGACGGGCGGCAACTTATACAAGTCCTTCGCCACAAACGTCGGCACGTCGTCAGGATCGGTCTGTTTGAAAAGCGTGATGATGTCCTGTAGACTCTTCTTTGTCCCGTCACGCCTGCGAGACACCATCTGGTCACTCTTATTTAGCAACGTAAACAATAGCAGCTTGGCAGCAGCTACATCTTCCTCGCTGAAGTTCGTTGAGCAGATTTGGATGGCGGACACCTCGTCCATGACATCCAGCTTCTGCTGCAAGAACGCCAGCAACTCGTTTGCCACAAGTTTATCACTCATGGCTAAATGATTTCGAGCGTCGGCTTACGCCGCGCTAAACAATAAACTTAATTATAATACGTACACGTCCACCTCAAAGCGCAGTGCGGTGACGAGTGATTATTAGTACTAAACTCAAAATTAGCTTTGGGGTGCCTCAAGGCTCGGTCGCTATTTCTTATTTACGTAAATAACCTCTGTAGTAGTGAAATACCAAACTCAAAAATAATTACTTTTGCTGACGACATTGTTATTTTATTTCAACATTTTACATGGACTCAAGTAAAAGCATTGGCTGAGAAAGGACTGCAAAATATAATAAATTGGCTTGACTATAACCTACTCACTTTGAATCTGAACAAAACAAAATATTTAACTTTCAGCATTAAAAACAATCTTCAACCCTCTCCCAATTTTATACTAAAAGCACATTGTTCAACCTGTTCGTCCACAAATGATGATTGCAACTGTTACATATTGCCCCCAAGCAAAAGCATTAAATATCTCGGAATCGAAGTAGACAAAAACCTAAACTGGCAAACTCACATTAACAATCTTAAATCTAGGATACGCAAACAAATACCCTTTTTTTTTTAATTAGAAACCTACGGGATCATAAAACTAATAAGCTTGTCTATTTGATATAACTTTGTGTCAATCTATAACCACCTACGGCATCAACGCTTGGGGCGGAAAAACCTCACTATTAAAAGTAGAAAGAGCTCAGAGGTGTATTCTAAAGGTTGTCAATTTCAAACGGTTTCGGTACCCGACTTCCAAACTATACAAAGAATTCGAAGTGTTAAATGTCCGACAGCTCTTTATCAAAAATATAATTTTAAGACAGCACTGCTGCCCAAACCGCTCAAGCAAATCTGCCAGACGAACACACGACGTCTATGAAGTGCCTTCATGTAAAACTAGATTTGCTCAAACTTTCGCGTTCTTTCTGGCTTCATTACTTTACAACCGTATTAGAAAAGTGAAACCCTTGAAAGATTTGTCTAGATTTGTTTGCAAAAGTACACTTGATAAGTTTCTGTGCTAGAAAGGATTTCTGTGTTAGAACGGATTAAAAAATTTATACAGATATGTAAGAAAATAATCGTTATTATAAATCATATCATACATATACACACTGATATTATTATATTTCAATATATTATAAACATTTATAAATACACGTTAACATTAAAATATATACCCTAACAAAAAACATTCATAAGTATAGATATGCATGCATTTATACTTAGAGAATATACCTATATATTACACAAACTTATTCACATTTATAACTAAATAATTAAGTATGATTCTACACAGCACATTTACTCAATTACTTTCATGAATAAAACAGACTAACTATTGTCAAACCTAACTTTATCTATAATCGTTGAATATGCTATGTGTTAACTACGAACTGGTTAGTCGTTGAATCGTGGCCGACAATCTTTTGTTCTACTTTTATTGCCACGGTCAATAGAAAACTGTCCTTATGTCAATCATATTACAGTCTATAGTTTATTAATGAGAATCATTATCTTGCCGTAACACAGTCTTTTGACTAGCACGGGAGGTATAGTTCTTTTTTTTTTCGCCAATTGTTAAATATTATTAATATTGTTAGTTTATAAAAATTAAACAACTTTGTTATTTTTTTTTTTTTTTATACTACCAAGTAGGCAAACAAGCATACGGCCCGCCTGATGGTAAGCAGTTACCGTAGCCTATGGACGCTTGCAACACCAGGGGTATCACTCGCGCGTTGCCGACCTTTTAGAAACCTTATAACTCCTTTCTTGAAGAACCCCATGCTATAGTCTCTCGGGAAAACCTGTTATTTAAGATAAATTTCTATTCTATTCTAGATAAAGTAGGTTAAGTATGTAATCACAAAACGTGATTGAGTACAGTCATGCAAGGTGTCACTGTCGTATAACAATAGACAAAGACCTATTCATCAAATGTCAATTAACGGATGAAGATGCACTTGAATAATCGGATGAACGGTATTCGCGAACTCAATGCATTATGATTAATATTTGAATTATACACTAAGCCTTACAACTAGCGGCTTTTAGTTGATCTAAAGCGCTATTATACCCGTACTTGGTATCTTGCAGTCAGAGCAATGGATTTATTTTAATTTGATATCGATTAGACGGTCTGTTAGTGACTCTGACTGCTAAGCCAACGGTTCGATTTTTTCCAACGACAAATCTTTATGGGATGAGTATGATTGTTTTTTTTTTGTCTGAGTGGAATGTAACACTTTAAACCAATTATTATAATATTTATATTATTTATTCACTAATCAAATAATTTATCTTCAGCTATCGGTGAAGAAAAACATCGTGGGAATAGAAGAAATTTTAAAGGCATCTGTGATCCACCAACCTGCATTAAGCCAGTGTGTCAATGTAGATTTCGATGTCAAGGTTTTTTTTTAAAAAAAGACAACTCCCGCACTAGAGAACAAGCTCTGTGTCGCGGGGGACTTTACAAACATACAATCAACGGTCTCAAATTACACCCAGACTCAGAACAACTCTTTGTGGTTCACACAAAATTTTGTTCCTGTGTGGGAATCGAACCCACAACCTCGTGCACAGCAGGCGCATACTGCACCCACTGGACCACCGAGGCAGTTAAAGAAAGAGGTTTCCGGGGTTGCTGAATAAGAATATGACATTTATTTCGAGATTAAAGATGGCGGACACAAATTTAAAAAAAAAACAATATGGGTATTGTTTTCGAGGTTTTCGGGGGAGTTGAATACAAATATGACATTTATTTCGATATCAAAGATGGCGGACACGGTTTTTTCAAAAAATCAATATGGGTATTGTTTTCGAGGTTTTCGGGGGAGTTGTAAATTAATATGACATTTATTTTGAGATTAAAGATGGCGAACACGGTTTTTTCAAAAAAATCAATATGGGTTTCAATTTTGAGGTTTTCGGGGATAACCTCAAAATTGATACCCATATTGATTTTTTTAAAATACGAATGTGACATTTATTTCGAGATCAATCATACACACGCGGACTCTTTTTTTCAAAAAATCAACATGGGTATCATAGCAGACAATTTTTTCAACAAATCAATATGGGTATCGTTTTCAAGGTTTTCGGGAGAATTGAATACGAATTCATTTTTTGTATATGGTTGCTATTATTATTATGAAATTGAATCGATCCGCAGTCACACGGATACGATCTCCGTTGGATCATATGCCTCTCTTGAGAGAGGAGAGACCTCTGTTCAGCAATGAGACATAATTATCGTCGACCGTAAGTTCAATAAGTGTAAGGGAGAAGCCATTATTTTTTAGGAGTCACAAAATACGTATGCTTTTTAATACCAGTAGTTTTAGTTTGGCTGCCTTGGTGGCTCAATGGTTGATATGTGTGACTGCTGATCACGAGGTCCTAGCCGGCTGATTCTCTAAGAAACAGCGATCGCAAACTGACAGTTTTGATTGCTCGGTGACGGCACACACGATTGCTAAACGTCAAAAAGGCTCGGTTTTCGCTCTTACGGAATACCGATTTTCAATCTGACAGCCAGATTTTGCTCTGTTGTCGCGGTCGCTCGGTTTTCGTTCTTACGGAATGCCCCTGCGGGTTTGATTCCCGAGACGGGCCAAAAATTTAAATTGGGTTTATCTGTCAAGAAATTCACAATAGATGCTCGGAGTTTGGAAATTGGCGGTGTTTACACGCCTGTGCCTCGGAAAGCACTTAAAGCCGTTGGTCCTACGCCTGATCTCTCGCCGATCGTGTTGGATTGCCGTCCCATCGGACTATGATAGGTGTGTGTTGCGGACACACTTGTGCACTATAATATGTCTTGCGTGGGCGAAATCGGTCTGGACGACTACTCCTACGAGTTGTATCTTTTTAGGGTTCCGTACCTCGAAAGGAAAAAACGGATCCTTATAGGATCACTTTGTTGTCCATCCGTCTGTGTCTATCCTTTTTCTCAGTAACGCGTGGAGGTATCAAGCTGAAATTTATAACAAATAGTCAGGTCTACAGTTTCTTAAAGCTGTGAAAAAATCAAATTTCTAAGCCAACACAATCAAAAGATTACAGCCTTTTATGCCGCAAATTGTCGCATTTTTTTTTTATTATAGTACACCTATTTTAATTATGCCAAACGAAAATATTTCTAGAATTTAAAGTTCTTTAGCCGTTATTTTTTTCATAGCTGGCTTATTATTTTATTATTAATATTTCAATTACCAATCACATTAAATATCACATCATACATAAAAGTACCACTTAAGCTTCCGGAGCTTGTATGTGGCACATTACAATTTCTTACTTTATTAAAATAACTGTTAATAGAAGATAGCGTTGAAAGTCTTCCTTATATAAGTATAAATAAATAGCATTATTTCTTCTTTCTTTCTTCTTTTTTAAAAAGACAACTCCCGCACTAGAGAACAAGCTCTGTGTCGCGGGGGACTTTACAAACATACAATGAACGGACACAAATTACACCCAGACTCAGAACAACAATTTGTGAGTCACACAAAGTTTTGTCCTGTGCGGGAATCGAACCCACAACCTCGTGCACAGCAGGCGCATACTGCGGCCACTGGACCACCAAGGCAGTTCCATTGTTAATTAAGTAAACTTACAAATCAAATCAAATTGCTAACAAATCATCATTCCATCATCATAACATATTCACAAAATATGACTTTAGTTTATATTTTATGTTCCTCACATTAATTATTTCACGTATATGGGTAGGCAACGTATTGATAAGGCGCGGAACGAGCAATGTGGTGGTCCTCTCGCCGTAGCAATTCCTTGCCTTTACAATAACAAGTTTATTTTGGATAGGATGTTCTATTTTTTGTTGATTATTTTATTAAAGAATTGTTTTTATTAATAAATAAATAATTTTAATAAATAATTAAAAAAAATTAAGACCAATTACATAAAATAGTAATCGATGGAGATAAGGCTACAAAAATAGACTTCAATATAATCATGAGATCCATACTTTTTGATACTTAAACCTACATATCTATAACATTAAAATCACCTGAAATCCTACTAATACTATAAATGCGGAAGTTTGTAAGGATGGATGTATATATGGATGTTTTCAAGCGGGCAGAGCCTCGAGCAAGAGGTACATATAAAAATTGAAATATAAAACTTAAAATCGGTTCACAATGAACTGAGAAGTCGGTGTACAACGGTTGCAAAACAAAGAAAAAAATATTTGGGCCTGTGTCGAGGCAGACGGCTGTTTGGTTCACGTAAACGAGTCCCCTTTTAACAAACTTTCATAGAAAGGAGATTGTTAATTCGGTTGTATTATAAATGTTGTTACCTCAGAATTCAGTAATTTATAAATCTACACTAATAGATAAGAGGAAAGATTTGTTTCTGTATGGATAAACTACGAGACTACTGAACCGATCTTAAAAAATCTTTCACTATTATCCTACAAAGCTACATTATCCTGAAGTCACATAGACTATATTTTATTTCAGTAATAATAATGTTTTAGTCTGAAATTATAGTATTTTCGGAAAATTCCCACCCACATGCCCACCGCTGTGACTCCTGTGAGCCAGGATTAATAGCGGAGTAACCAACTGATACACCGAGCTTTGACACTCGTGCGTCCTGTGCTAAACCTACTGTCTTGGACATCGAGACTAATTTAATCAGTAGTTAATAGGAGGAGTTAGAAAGAAAAGTTTCTACTTCCCTCCATAGCAAAGCGGTAGACAAAATAAATCTGTATACTTAGGTTTGTGACCTAAGAAAAGGAGCACCACGGAGGACCTTAAACTTGGGGAACTATTTGGGAGCTAAGTTTGATTGTTATAATATGTAAGGCAGAAACGTTTAAACGCACGGAAATTCCCTCCAGATGAGGCTAAATCCCCATAGTAGGCCACTCTAGATGATACATGTAAGCTGTTCAACATTAGTACGATCATTAGTTGAGCATTGACAGTTCGCCGAATCAACTAGCTTCAAAGAGTATAACTTGGTCCGAAAGTTACTATGAACCGTAAGGAACTGAGCAACACAGTGATCAACCTCTAATTATGTCTTCACCAACCGATCGGTAACGGAAGGAAAATACTGGTAGAGGTCCCTCGGTTGATATATCCCTTCGCTGTTGCCATTCATGAGGATCCTATAAACTTCAGTTTGTTCTTTAAATAATCAGGGATTTGAAGGCAATCACGTGGCATTAAAAAGTTGGCACTGATGTTGTCACGTGTGGTATAATAAATCATCGCTCGTCTCTGTACCTCAAGATCGACAGGAAAGACACCTGCCAGTACTGGTAAAGCCTCAGTGCTAACTGTCGTATACGCCTTGCACAATAATATCAACCCAAATAAGTTGCTGCATAGATAATTTTCAAGGCGTAAAAACTATTCTTAGATTTTTCTCCTACCGTGGTAATATGATCAACAAAAATAAATTCCTTTCTAAAATCAAACCTAAATAACTAACGGAATCGAAATAAGGTGGATGGAATGAATCTCTGCCAGCCAACTGGAAGCAAAATATGTGAACTGGACGCGGAGTTGCGGGATACCAATACCAAAAACTAACGGAATCTTTATTTCTACCGGTAATATTATTATATCTTATTCTAGGTGGCGTTATTAGATTTCCTTTCAATAGAAGCTGAAATGTTTTATGAGGCACGAACGATAGGCGGTTGCGCACTCCCCAATCAGAGATCAGGAGCATGTTTCCGCTAACCTCTTAAGTCCGCTGCCGTTGGTGTTAGATTGTATAAGTAAAAGACCGTCATCAGTGTAACCAGTCAAGTGCAGTCAGATATTACCATCTGACTGCACTTGACTGGTTACAGTGTCAGGAAATCATCAAAACCTAAATTCCAAAGATACGGCCCTAATACTGATCCCTGGGGACAGCCCATTGTTAGAGACTTCAACACTGCATAGTAGCCAAGTTTGAGCTTAGCTGTTCACAGCGACGGTCCCTATCACTGGAACCATGTTTGACATACCAAAGAACTGACAAAGCATTGACGTCTGCGCCAATGATAATCTTGTAGTGTGGCGAAGGTGGTGAAGATAAGGAGTGACAGTATCAGAATATTGAAAGTAGCAACTCACAATACCCTGCAGGATGAGGATGTAACTTCTGCAACGGCACAGTGTGACGTCATTATATCGGAAAGTGCTGTTATAGAACAGATTAGAACACGCATCCACACACAACACGCACACATACACAATATATTACACTACACATCTTCAACAATTCAATCACACAATACCTACGCATATTAACATGGGAAATAAATAGTATAGTTTTGTTAAATGTAGTTTGATAATATATTTTAAGTACTCGACTTGTATTCCCAATTATGTGGACCACCCATTGAAAACCAGCGCTTCCACAATGCTTAATTCATTGTGGTAGCAAATAGCTGAATGGGTGGTCATTTATTTCTTTGTTTTTTATTCTAAATTTATACCTCAGACTAATATTAGTCTGAGAATTGTACCTATTGTATATTGTACTAAACAAGAAATCAATATTTTTCTCTCTCTCTCTCTGTTGTTGTAAAATTAGAATTCGGAACGTATATACCAGCTCGTGCCCTGTTGTTATATTTCTTCAAGCGTTTGCAAGATACGCACGTAGGTTTGAAATTAGAGGTAAGCTTATCAGGGCAAGCCAGAGTTTCGTGTTCCCCAGCGCAGTTTGCACAAGCAGGTGTTGTACTAGTGCAAAACTTATTTTTACATGGGCGAATTGTTGACATTTCAGGCAACGTACTACCTCAACGTCATCAATGAATCTACAAGATGCCCAATCTATAAATAATGTATCTTTAGTAGTCGCCAGATGTTTCCTAACTACAGATTCAACTTCTAATCCTATCCATTTACGCCCATTATCTAACTTACGTCTGCGGATAACCTTTGTGCTCTTAATGAAATCATCCTTTTTTATAGGTATTTAATCCTTAATATTCTGGCAATACAAGGCAGTAATAAATGCAGACACCTCCATAGATTTATTTCCTGCATTAAAGATTTAAATTGTTAGATGCATCCTACCACATCAATAAGATTTGTATGAATGAAATATCACTCGGACATGCTGAAATTCTATATTCATTAAATAGCATGAAAGATCTAGGCAACACAAGTACTCCTGTCGGTAATACCAACTGTCTACTAGCCTTCTTCATTAAGTAATTTTCTCCTAATCATTTTATTATGCAATTCTCCCCTGATTGCATAATAAAATTATTAGGAGAAAATATTCAAACAAGATTAATTTCTTGTTCATGGTAACATCGATGATATATAGATTACTATAGTCTAGAGAAGAAGTCTAGAGTAATAATAATATTCTTTATTGTACACCATACATAATTTTATACAAAATTCTGAAAAAAAATTTAACTAGCAGTATGTACAATGGACGGTCTTATCGCCAAGAGCAATCTCTTCCAGACAACGTTAGCATAGACCTTGTTGAAAGAGCGTTCTTGATGGTGTAGGTATAAAATACCTAGATAGAATAGGAAATATTCTAGACTTTAGAAATCTTTCAATAGACTGGGTATACTTATCATCTAATTACATTAAGTACTTCGGAGCCTATATAATGCCTTGTGTCACTCCACTATAATTCAAAGTACGGTCACGTTATTTAAAAGCTGCTTCTATACACAATCATGATTTGATTATTTTTAATAGTTACCTACTACTGAGTCCTAGGATAATTTGTATCGTTGTAAGCATACTGACAACCGCTGGAGCAGACGTGTTCTTGAGTGGAGACCGCGGCTCGGCAAACGTAATGTAGGACGCCCTCAGGCGAGGTGGAGCGACGATCTTCGCAAAGCGGCTGGGAGTAGCTGGATGCGGGAAGCCGAGGATCGTGCTAGGTTGCGTGCCCCTGGAGAGGCCTGTGTCCAGCAGTGGACTACGATAGGCTGATGATGATAATGATGATGAAGTCCACTTTATGCGCTGAAAGGCGCGAGCTCACAGCTCATGGCGTCTGGCCTTATACTTGCCACTGACATAATTTATTATTTGCATTGTGATAGTTGGCGTGTAAAGTATATCGTAGTTTAATAAACGCTTCAGATATGATTGATTCGCTTTGTCAATTCTTTGTCTCTAATAACCATCTCCGAGCTTGAAGGCATAAATTGTTTGCTGTGTCATCTCATTTAAAAAAAGATAAAAGTTGATTTCGCACTTTTGTTTTACATATAAAGTGTCAAATCAATGCTATATATGTATCTTTAACACTAAAATTATCAATTATGTCAGAAGAAGCATGAATCCAAGATAAAATCTTGTAAATATGTTTTATGTTATTGAAGTTTTCCTAACACGATATACGGCTAAATTAAATTTTATATTCCCCACGCCAGACCAGTCCATACAGACACACATATTACTGAAGGCATTTTCACACAATTTCCTAGCTTATAAGGGAAAACAATGTAAAATGCACATTACCGTCTTCTTAGGAAGCTTCCACATCCCTTACCGTTCAAACTTCCAACAGATAGACACATTTAGGTACTGGTACCTCAATATATTGTTATTTTGTAAAGCAGCTACATTTATCTTAAACCAGTCTTTTAGTTTTTAGTCTGTTCCTTACACGCCCTAACCCCCACTTAGCTAGGCTAGGCTTAGTGATAGGGTTTCTTGGAATTTTTTTTTTAAAACGTCGCCCTATTAAAAAAAGAACTATCCACTACAATACTAATATCAATTATGTGTACCGTATTTAAAGAATTGCTAACCCACCTCCATAAGTCCTCCATAGTCACCTAAAGGACGCGGCGCTTAGGTGACTAAACACGTCTTGTAGAGTACCACATTGTTGGTCGGGCTTATTACGTCGCGACGTAATAAGCCCGACAAGACACTAACCAATAGATCAATTGGCCCTGTCACTGACATCTATAGGAGATGTGAGTGACAAAGGTCTCAGGGCCTATTGGTCTACTGGTTAGTTTTCTTTTATACTACTTGTTTGGCAAACAAGCTTTCTGCCAGCTTGATGTTAAACAGTTACCATACCTTTGGACGCTTCAAATATCTACAGATCATGTGCGTGTTGCCGAACATATGTTTCTTTCAAAACCACCACGGCCCACCCTATCGCTATCAGAATAGCAGGCTATAGCAGGGCAGTGGTTTATTTCCTTTAAGGAACAAATTTACCTGTGACCTTGTGCTTACTGACCCACACCCTACCGTCCATCCATCCATCTCAGCCATAAGACGACCACTGCTGGACATAGGCCTCTCCCAAGGTTTTCCACATCGTTGGGTCCTGAGCTGACCTTGTTCATCGGTTGCCCGCAACCTTTACCAGGTCGTCGGTCCACCTTGTTGGAGGCCTGTCCACGCTGTGTCTTCCATTTCGTGGTCGCCAATCTAGAACCTTTCTGCCCCAACGGTCGTCGGTTCTGCGAGCTATATGCCCTACATATATTAATAATTAAACTAATTGTATACGTGATCCTAATAAATCTTTTATTTTACCTAACCGAGAACGTTACAGCATACCTTAATGAGCTCTCACACACAGGAACACAACTACACCACTGTGTCAAGTTATTTGGCTGTGGTCTTCTATAAGGCGGAGGTCCTTTCCCAGTTGCGCTAGCTCGCTAGTATAGTGCCCTACCGAATACGATTAAAGTTTTTTTTTTAAATAAATCCAGGACAAGCCTTGTGGGGACTTAACAAACATACAATTCACAAACACAAAACACAAACAAACATTTATGGATCACACAAAGTTTGATCTCGTGTGGGAATCGAACCCACAACCTCATGCGTAGCAGTCAGGGCCACAAATCACTAGACCAACAGGCCAATTAAATTAGAATATCTACTGGACCATCCATCCGAACTGAGAACTGACGACTCACACTTGACCGATCAGGCTCATGTTAGAGCTTAATATTCCTTTTGTCTCAATATTACGCTTTCACAACCGACGCCGAAACGCACGTTCCGATGAACCATAGGTACTCGATTTACCGTCGAACAAACATTTACACATATACACACCTACATACAAATGCTAGATTGTTTCAGTAGACACGGATTTCGCTTCGTTCGTTCAACACAAGAGGTTCGGTACATCGATAACGCGCGAGTAATACCCTCTTTGTTGCAAGCGTTCATAGGTTATGGCTGGTTTACACAGGCTTAGTAGCTAAGTGCTTAGTACTTGTCGCTAATACTAAGTCCTAATGTGTAAACTGTGAGATTAGTGCTTAGTATTAGTGTTTGCGAATGAAAATCGATCCTATTTACTAAGCGAAAGTCGATACCTGACCGCGTGTTGTCAAGTTTCGAATGTCCGGTCACTAATATCTTCTACTAGCTCCAACGAGTAAACAGTTACTTCTCACTTGTCATATTAAGGTTTAGTTTTGTGACAAGTACTAAGCATTTAGCTACTAAGCCCGTGTAAACCAGCCATTACGGACGGTAGCCTACGAACGCTTGCAACACGCACGAATATAATACTGATAGATACTAAATTGTGATTGTATAATTGATACGTTGTTTATTTTAAATCAAATCAAATTGTAACTCATACCAAATTGTAAATATTATACCTTGGCGATTAAAAAGAGTAGCCAGAATTTCTTGCCAATTCTTCTCTAGGCCCTACCCATGTCAGCGAATTGGCTGTAGGAAAAAATGCTGACTTTTGTTTATTTTGACGTTCATAAGTATCATGTATTAATTGATCTAAATGAATAAATGACATTGAGTTTGAAATACGGCCCGTAGGTCGTATGCTTGGTTGCCTCCTTAGTAGTATATAATAAGTTTATATTTTAAAAAATATTTTTAAATACAAGCTTTTATAGTGTATTTATGTAATACATGGGTGTTCATGCATTAAATATTCTTAAACGAGCCCAAACACGACACGGCTGTATTGTTTTGTTGAAAAGTTTCTATGTACCTTTGAACATCATCATCACACACTGAACTCCACCTAAAAATATATTAGCCATGAAGCTATATCATCAAATTCAAAAACGACGCGGCTATCTTGTTTCATCAAACAGTTCATCAGAGCCATCGTCCGACTTCATCATCACGTCCTGAACATACATCTAGGTATAATACTCATCAAGATAAATCCAAAACACCCAAACACGACACCGCTATCTTGTTTTGTTGAAGAGGTGCCGTAGCCACCTTGCGACTTCATCATTACGTTCTGAACACCCACCTACGAATATAGTACTCGACAAGATATATCCAAAAGACCCAAACACGACACGGCTATCTTGATTCGTTGAAGAGTTACCATGACCACCTTTCGACTTCATCATCACATTCTGAACATCCACCTACGAATATAGAACTCGTCAAGATAGATCCAAAGGACCCAAAAACGACACGGCTATCTTGTTTCGTTGAAGAGTTACCATGACCACCTTTCGACTTCATCATCACTTCTTGTACACCCATCTAAGAAAATAGTACTTGTCAAGATAAATAAAAAAAATACTCAAACACGACTCTTGTTTCATTAAAGATTTGCCATGGCCACCTTCCGACTTCATCATCACGTCCTCAACACTCACCTAGGAATATAGTACTCGTCAAGATACATTCAAAATACCCAAACACGACACGGATATCTTGTTTCGTTAAAGAGTTGCAATGACCACCTTTCGACTTCATCATCACGTCATCGCGTCCTAAACACCCATCTAAGAAAATAGTACTTGTCAATATAAATTCAAAACACCCAAACACGACACGGCTATCTTATTTCGTTGAAGAGTTGCCATGGCCACCTTCCGCCTTCACCATCTTGTCCTGAACACCCATCTTAGAATATAGTTCTCGTCAGGATTAATCCAAAACACCCAAACACGACATGGCTATCTTTTTTCCTTGAAGAGTTGCCATGGCCACCTTCCGGCTTCATCATCACGTTCTGAATACCCATCTAATAATATAGTTTTCGTCAAGAAAAATCCAAAAGACTCAAACCCGACGCGGCTATCTTGTTTCGTTGAAGAGTTCCTATGGCCATCCTCCGACTGCATCATCAGACCAGCTCCATGGTACCATATTATTGCATTGTCACCGAAGTTACGTAGGTATACCAAATTTCAGCTCCATCAAACACCGGGAAGTACTTCAAATCTAGCTCACAAGATTTGCTAACATACAAACTAACTAACAAACTAACTAACATACATTGCAAGCTAAATAAAAGCTTGTAATAATATATAAAAAAGGTGATGTGCTAAAGAAGGGCAAAATTAAAACTGCCTCTGTGGTCTAGCTGGCTGCAGTATGCGCCTGCTGTGCACAGAGCTTGTTCTCTGTCTTTTCTTAAATATAAAATATTATTACAGTCTCTGCCTACCCCATATGAGCCCGTTTCCTATGGGGTAGGCTAGGCATGGCAGAAATCGATAAAGATAATTTATGTATGAAATCACAGCTCTTTTCGACAGTCAGAGAGAAAAGATTATAAAATTAATATATTATGGCTTCTCAATTTTGTTTGTTCTCGTTGGGACATGTCGGGTTCGGTTATTTTTGCCCTTTTGCTTTTACAATCCGCTTATGCCACGAACAATGGAAAACGAGGAATATTAAATTAAACAGTAATATTTTTATAACAACAAGAATATAACAATACCTACATATTTAATTAATTTATACATCTGTATCTACTAATAAGTTAAACTAAAGAGTAAGTTTGAACGCGTTTATTTCAGGAATCACCAGTCGGATTAGTTTTTTTTAACATTAAATAGCTCAATTACAGAAAGAGGTTCACGCTACAAGTCATAGGGATCAAATTTAACGAAGATGAAACTGCAGGATACAGCCGTCATCTTACTAATATATATTTTTTTTATACTACTTGGGTGGCAAACAAGCATACGGCCCGCCTGATGTTAAGCAGTTACCATAGCCTATGGACGCTTGCAATACCAGAAGTATCACTTGCGTGTTGCCAACCCATTTTTTTTATGGGAGTATCCCTGGGATAGGAATATGTTTCTTTCAAAACGCATCCCTAAATCAGCGCAGGAGACCTGTACCACAGATTAGATAATAGTTACTACGTAATCTATCCTATTAATATTATAAACGCGAAATTTTGTAAGAATGTATGTTTGTTACTCTTTCACGCAAAAACTACTGAACTGGATGAAATTTGGCACATAGATAGATTATAGTCTAGATAGGCTAATTTTTATATCCGATAACCGTAATCATATCCGTATAATCCGTAATTATGTTGCAGTAATCTTGGGGAAACAATTAAGGGCCTATTTATATTAATAAACCTTATATAAGCAATACCTGGTGCAGTACCGCTACCTTATAGAAGACCACAGTCAAATAACTAAACAGCGGTGTAGTTGTGTTCCTGTAAGTGAATACAGGTGTCCAGTGATCATTTAGGGTTACTTTGCCGAATCGTTTTCTTATTCCGGGGATACTACATCAAAAAATCTTGGTGTTACCACAGAATACTTAATAGGTTACTTTTTTGGGTGGGCATCACACCTCTAGTATTGCAAGCGTCCATATGCTATGGTAATTGCTTACCATCAGATGCTGCATGCGTGTTTCCTATTAATAAAAAATAAAAAAATATTTACACAAGCTGCTATTATAATGAACACTTACCCTTCTACCTATCATTATCTTTTTACTAAGCTGGATTCAGTTGTTCTTTCAAAATTGAGTACTACAATGTGGCATCTTAGGGGGACGATATATAACAATAGCCATCCATATATGTTCCACTGCTGGGCACGGGTCTCCTCTCCTCTATCAAGAGAGAGTGAGGGTTTAGGCCTTAATTTACATAAATATAGGCTGGCCTAATGCGGGTTGGTGAATCTAACATGTCTTTTAGAAGACATGTCGGTTTCCTCACGATGTTTTTCCTCACCGTAGGGACCATATACTGGCTTAATTTAGGCACTAGTCTTCCATAAACAAAATTTTCTTGTTCATTTATAAATTTTATGTAAAAAAATAATATGGTTCCTAAATTAAAAAGTGGTTTTCTATCCATAGAGACGCTAAGGCCTTTTTGTAAGGCATAAATTATGCCACACGAGCACACACCTTGTGGAAACTTTAACAATAATCCTTTTGACTATAAGAGCTTAAAGATTAAGAGGAAGCGTACTCGGCAGCTTGAGAATTAAGGAATTTTCCCCCAAACGACGCGTCATACTTCTCTTGCACGAAGTTCATAAGACATTTGAGGGACTGAGGCTTGTTGTACAGACTTTATACCAAACTTTCCGTTAAAGTGATAAACATGAACTCGAACTTATAAAATTTGAAGAACCGTCTTCTACGAAAGTCTAAAGAATTTGAACGTATAGAAATTCAAGAACCATCTTGTACGTAAAGGCTTAAGAGGGTATACTCTCTACGAGCTGGCATCGTCCTAATTTTGATATAGATGTGTTGATAAAATTGTTTAAAAAGGCAAATATTATAAACAAAAATAACCTTTTTCTTTCTCTCTTTCCTTCCTGCATCATGGCAATCTGTTGTACTCAACAATAAGCCACTGCTGTCTGATATCAAATAATCTGAATATGGTTATTTGGCTTAACGAGACCATTATCAAACGAATTACCTCATTCCATCCTGACGAATCTATTAAGTAGAGCTTGAGCACTATGTCTCCAGTCGCATATAGCGCAAACTTTTTTCTAAGCACAGTTCGAGATCAAGCTCGTTTTTATGATTTGCTAGTCTTCTGGTAGTTAGTGATATATCTCTTGTTTTACAGTTAATAGTTTCAGGTGATATATAATTTGATTGCTTATGTACTGTGGTATGTTAAAGATGGCTCTAAATGTTCTGGTTTGGAAACGCACTAAAATCTCAAAATTTTGCTGTTGCTGGCTGTACAACAAGATGAAATTAAAGAACAAGAAAAATTCATGTAATAGTTTATTTATTATTCACAATTAAAAACTAAACGAAACAAACTTATAGCTATATGTTTTTATCAATTATATATTTATACTAGCTGACCCAGCAAACGTTGTTTTGCTACTAAAATATAGGGGTTCATCGTAGAGGGGGCAAAATTAAGGGTTGTATGTATTTTTAAATGCTGAATCATAAAAAAAAAAACAAAAAAAAAATCTAAAAAATTAAATAATTTTTTTTGGGGTGGACCACCCTTAACATTAAGGGGATGAAAAATAGATGTTATCCGATTCTCAGACCTACCCAATATGCACAGAAAATTTCACGAAAATCAGTCAAGCCGTTTCGGAGGAGTTCAAAGTTGAACACTATGACACGAGAATTTTATATATTAGATGTATAAATAATATTTATAGATTATATATATAACAACCAAAAATAAACAAAAAGATAACATTGGCTAATGCATAATCGAGTTAATACCCGACATAAAAATATGTATATTTAAGTACTTATTCCTGAAGGTCTAATTATAAGTCATATATAAGTAAAGGTCGGGTAGATGGCAGTAATATTTTATTAATATACCTAATAGTTAATCAACTATAACAACTTTAGAACGATAACATTACTGCTCAAAGAAACAAAAGTAAAAACAGAAAAAAAAATAACAGCAACCAAGTAAAAAGCGATATCCATGAAAATAGAAAAAAACTTGTAATTATCGTGTACTTAAGTATGAAAATATTTAAGAGAGGTAGGGCACCATACCAGCGAGCAAGCCCCGCTGGGGAGGGACCTCTAACTTACAGAAGACCACAGCCAAATATCTACACACATTGAGGGATGCGTTTTGAAAGAAACGTATTCCTATCCCAGGGATACTCCCATCATAAAACCTTGGTGTCAAAAAATGGCTTGGCACACGTAAGTGATACTTCTGGTATTGCAAGCGTCCATAAGTAACTGCTTAACATCAGGCGAGCCGTAGGCATGTTTGCCTTTTCATTGCCTTTTCTAATCATGGTACAATAAAATTTTGAAACTTTGACTTGACTAAGCAATTTGTATTAAATCAGTTCAATATTATTTATATTATACAAATATAAAGAAAATTTTAAACGTAAAAAGTAACATATCATGCAAAACATGCACCTTGCAAAATTACAATTTGCGAGTTTCATTTTATCTTTGTTTTACTTGCATAATAGATAGTATGAAACTGGCTTTGTGTAAATGTTTTAAAATGCGGTCCGGCCGCCTAGGGATGTCACAATCGAAATATTTTAGACATGGTGTTCAAGTCAATGACCAAACCCAATGATTTAAGGTTGTATACTGTATTCATATTAGTATCACATTAATGGTAAAGCTTGTGTATCAACGCCAATTCACTCAAGGTAATATATATATGTATATATATAATAGTTATTAAATATATCTAAATTTAACACGATTTGACCAGTTTGCAAACAAATTGTTAACTGACATATGCAATCATTTATTTGCTTGTTTCAACAACGTAAATATTAAAATCAAACCAAAGCAAATTCCTCAAAGCAAATATCATGTAATTATTTCTCGGCAAGTAATACGATGGTTGCAACAAAACCTTTCGGTAAATCGATGGTGTAAATAAGTGTGTATATGTTGAAGCACGTGTGTATTTGATACAGTATACATAAAGGCGGTAACATACTATAGGAAAACGACGAAATAATGTAGTGCGTGGTGTGTTGATGTTGTGATTCTGGTCACAGAAAATACGTAATTTTTTTTACATGATTCGACTCAATACGCGTCGCATCGCGTTTTTACAGTGTTTCCGCCTTAGTAATTGACATAATTAATTTAACCATTGATCTTGACTTCCGTATAAGACGCTGTAAGACCTGCAATTCTGCCTCTATTTCATCCTGTAACAAATAAAAGAAAATATTGTTTCTGGCCCAATGGCATCGCGGTACTCAGATGGCACAAGTTTTGTATTTTATGCATTTTCTATTTACGGTACGATATACCTTTACGGTAATATAAAAATAAATTTGTGAAATCGACAAAACTTGGTCTATGAAAGTACCAAAAAAGAGATAATATATTTATTAAATATCCTCTTTAAAGAAATCATTAAAAAGTGATAATTTTTGAAAAAAATGCATCAGTTTTCGTTGTTGAAAAAAATTAAAAATATAACTAGGTACTTGTGTAAACTCATTAAGATTCCATAACTTATAGTATATTTCATATCCTTTTACGCCCAAAGATGGCGTCTTATCGTCAAATTTAAAAAAACAAAATAGTAATTTGCAAAAATTATAGTAATTACTTAAACGATTTTATCAGTTCATTACTAAGTAATATGTATCAGAGGCATTGAAACTGTTTCAGTTTAATTTACAAGATACAAATATTATAAAGAGAATTATACGTATTCATCGTTGATGTGATGCTCTAGGTCCTGCAATATAGCCTGTAGTTCTTGCTGTAACAAAAAAAACAAAATATTGTTTGTGGCCCATCGGTTTCGTGGTACGCCCAGACTCAGATGGAGAACGAGCTTTATGCTTATATGAAAGACGGCTTTTTTTAAACTCAGAATCTGGTTGGTAGGAAAATGAACGCAATTTAAAAAAAAACATTGTTTTCGTGGGCAGCAGCTAGTCAAAAATTAATAAAAAAAAAAAATATATTGTTTGTGGCCCATCGGTTTCGTGGTACGCCCAGACTCAGATGGTAGAACGAGCTTTATGCTTATATGAAAGACGGTTTTTTTTAAACTCAGTATCTGGTTGAGTAGGAAAATGAACGCAATTTAAAAAAAAAGCTTCGTGGGCAACAGCTAGTCAAAAAATAATAAAAAAGAACTTTTAAATTTTAGAAACCAAACACTTACACCAGTAAAATTAAATCCAATATTGTGTTGTGTCATCCCACTAAAGATAGGACGAGAAGAATAAGAGACTGGCCCTCCCACAGCTCTAGAGCTGGCAACGTCATGGCGCTCGTAGAGCGGTATAGAGTTGCGTGGTAGATTTACCTGCGAAATAATTTTCAATTATTATAATTAATTGAACGAGCATAGTCCTCCGAGTCTTCTGGTACAATTTGGGGCGTTTGTATGTATAATAAACGTTTGTTCGATGATAACTCGAGTATCGTTGATCGAAAAGTTATGAAATTTGGTAGGTGAATTTAAACGACAAATTGTATGAAATTATTTTAGCACCATGCGCATATTTTAGATGAGATAAAATCTCTGGATTCGCGACACCGTTACGAGACCGAGACGCAGCTTGACATATCCGAAAAATCTTTTTTCCTCTGTCACGTTATTCAAGCAAAGAGGCGATTTATGCATGTACATATAGCGGACTGCGAACGCGTCTAGATAAATAAAAAAACATTTATTACTATAAAATTCGTAACAACTGTTTTGCCTAATATTTTTACTTCTGTCGCCACTACCAGAGTGCAATTTTTATTTTTTTTAGTTTGAGCATGAGCGAAATTGGTTATGGTGTTGCCGAGATATAGAGGGTGATAAAAGGGGGTCGATTCTATACTAAACCTACCAGAAAGACTTTTCCTTTAACAATGCATTCCTAAGTGAACATTGGTCACAGGAACACAACTACACCACTCTCATAAGTAATTTATTCTTAACAAAAATTAATTTGTGTTGAATAATAAAGTGGAAAATGTACACATGTTTAACAATTCTGTTTTATAATCACACCTAAAGCAAGTGGAGCTTTACAATCGAATCATAAGAATAGTACTAACAATATTAATTAATAATCTTACAACATATATATTATATTATTTCATAATTAATTAAGAATAGAATAAATGTCAGATTTATTAATAAAATCAAATTATGTAAAACTGTGTGTAGTTAATAATAGCAATCCATATACATATGTCTCACGACTGGCCACGAGTCTCCTCTCTTGTATCAAGAGAGAGAGAGGGTTTAGGCCTTAATTTACACACGCTAGCCTAATGCGGGTTGGTGAAACTAAAATGTCTTTTAGAATTTCTTCTAAGACATGTGGGTTTCCTCGCGATGTTTTTGTTCACCGTTAGCAGATAACGAATCATTTGATTAGTACATATAAATTTTACAAACTGAAATTCACACTGGTACTGCACGGGGTCGAAGTCGCACCTCTTGCGTACAAGTCGATTACTTTCCCGCTCGGCCACCACCGCTTGTCGTGAGTAGTTATTTAGCCGATAGTCTACATACAAGTATTTTTGAGTTTTAAACACGTTTCTAACCTCTGTACGTAGTGCATAGGCTGGTAATGAACTTCTTATCTCGCCAAAGTTGTACATCTGTGGAGGCAGAGAATAAATATACCTACATATAATGCTACATACCACGGGAGGGGTTCAGTATTATTTTGATGTCTTACAAGCAACAATAACGATGACTCTTTCACAATAATGAGGAAAAAGACATTGTCTGTGGTGCAAGGTATGCGGGGGATCCAAAACAGTATCCTGAAAATAATTGCGGACAGGCTGGATTTGGCTGTGTTCGGTCGCTTCTTTGACCTTCATGTGATAGGTGTGATTTAATTAATTATCTGAATATAAAAATAATTTGAATTTGTATTTGCATAATACAACCGTTGGGAACACGGTTGGATGGATGATGTGATAGTAAGCAAAGCATTGTTACTAGTTTTTCAGGCCAAGCTTGCGTGACCCGCTAGATCAATACCCATCGTTATTTTTTATTAAAAAAATTCACACAACGTAAAAGTCCGGTGATACCAAAATGTTAATTAGCGCGGCAACGTGTCAGATTTTTTTCTGGTATTCCGAGCGCCTATAGGCTACGGTACTGCATATAATCAGGCTAACCATACGCTTCCTCTTCGTCTTCTTCGGGTCGATGGTACAATAAATAATATAATTAAATTGTCCAAAGCCCAGAATTTTGCCACCTCTACGGCGTTATTAGTTACTGCGCAGAGGTCACTCAGAATGCAGGTGGTAGTACACAAAGAGCAGGACAGGAGGTGAGACCTTGAGAGAGAGCTTGACTGTCACCGTAGAGGCAAAAAAAGGAGAATGATGGACTCATGTACAGGCTCTTATTATTTTTCTTCGTAGCAAGTATAAGCTTCTTTAACGGCACGTATCAAGACTCGTAAGTCGGTGCCGATTGTTAACAGTCGTTAGATCACGACAAGAGGCCTAAATTTAGGCAATCTAAATAACTCTAGTCACCAGGCTGCTTACTAAGACTAGACTTGATAAGACACGCAAGCCGGACTGGGGAAGGGAGGTCTTTCACCAGTCGAGCTTGCTCGCTAGTATAGTACCCTACCTCTCTTAATATCTCTTGGGTGTCTTATCAGGTCTAGTCTGAGTAAGCAGCCTGGTGACTAGAGTTATTTAGATTGCCTATATTTAGGCCTCTTGTCGTGATTTATGACTGTTAACAATCGTTATATCACGATTTTATTTTAAATACAACTCCCGCACTAGAGAACAAGCTCTGTGTCGCGGGATCTGTGTATCTGTGTATTTGGCTATGGTCTTCTGTAAGGTGGACCTTACAGTAGACCCCAGCCAAATAACTACACACAGTGGTGTAGTTGTCTTCCTGTGTGTGAGTACAGGTCTCCAGCGCTCATTTAGAGATGCGTTTTGAAAGAACGTATTCCTATCCTAGGGATACTCCCATCATACTTTTGGTAGTGCAAGCGTGCATAGGCTACGGTAACTGCTTTAACATCAGGCGTGCCGTATGCTTGATTGCCACCTAAGTAGTACAAAAAAAAGCCTCATAGTTTGCGGCACAGCATTACATTTGCATTCGAGGTTAGGATGCGGAGTGGTTCGAACTTAAATTATGTTATAAAGATGTGAAGCTTACCTCTCCAGGGGTGGACACAGCATTAGCGCGCCGATCCATACGTATATCAGAAAATGACGGTGGTGGGGGGATATGGTATGCTGGTATCCTTTCCCGAGTTATTACCGCTGTAAATAAAAAAGTACTTAAATATTATTAAATCAGTCCACTGCTAGACATAGGCCTCTCCTAATTCGTGTCCAGTTTATCTCTGTAACCTTCTTAATTTCATCTGGTCGGGGAGCGGCGACTCAACTCTAGAATATGTTGGCTCCAACAACCATCCGTCCTCTGGCAGATATGGCCACCACGATTATTCTAATACATATGGTTTTCTTCACGATGAAATGATGAAAATCATTGTTTAAGTACCATTGACATACAAAAAATAAAAACAAAATACACATTTCTGAATAAAAAAAATATTCAGAACGGTTGCTGGATGTTATAGTAATAATTAATAGGTACATTATTTTTCAAATTCACTCTCACGCGTCTGACAAAAGTTGAAAGTCATACTGAAAGTCAATCAAAAAAATATTAAACTAGCAAGTTATTAGTTTTATTATATATTTGCAAAATAGTGTCCATTCACGTCAATTCGGCGTCCATAAAACGTTTTCCTCGAAGTTTTCTTTCATTTTTGAAAATAAATAAAAATCGCAAGGTGCAAGGTCGGGGCTGTACGGCGGGTGACCGATTAATTCCACGTTTGACGTTGCCTTAATAGTCGATCGTTTGCCTGGCGGTGTGGGACAAGGCGTTGTCGTGGTGAAGGAGGATCCTACTGCGAGGTCGTTTCTCCCGAACTTTTTCTAAGACAAGTGGCAACCAATCTTAGTAAACCATTGGGAAGTAACTGTTTTTTGATCCACTAAAACAATTGTCGCGAAATGACTTCTCCCTTCGGCTACCATCTTTTTTCCCACGCTTAGACCTCACACCCATTGAACAGACTGTCTTTTGGTTTCGGGATCATAACAGTAAATCCAGGTTTCGTCACCCGTAAGTATGTCGAACACAGCATTTGAGTCCTATCCGTTAAATCTTTGAACCATTTCACGGCACGTCAAATTATGAGGTATCCACCGGGCACAAAGCTTCCTGACCGCTAAATGTTCATGAAGGATTTTGTACTTTTGACTCATACCGATGCCTAAGCTTGTCCGAATCTTCTGATAGGTTATTCTTTTGTCAGTCTCTATCATACGCCGCACAACGCTGTTGTTATCTTCAGTCGTCGCCGTAGAAAGTCATGCCTCACGAAGTTGATCGGTGAGATTAGTGCGACCACGTTATAACTTATTTAACCAGTTGTAAACAGTGCCACAAGACTTAATCGTGAAAGGCCTATCGTAGTCTTGCATAACTTTCTTGTTGACTTAAATGACATCGAAAGTCGTAGAAAATCATTGCATGAAAAATTTCTCGCGTTAAATTCATGCTGACGAGACAAAAGATTTTAAATTTCCCGCCAAATCGTAAAACAATTGACAAATGAATTAAATACATACTAAATATTATTGAAAAAGGGTGATCTTTATTTTCAAAAATAAAAATGTTTTTATTTTTTAGAAGTGGCCAGTTCTAGAAACTTTCAGTGCCGCCCTCGTATAAAGATAAATAACACAGAACACACATTTAGGCTCACACAAAGATAAGTCCTGCGTGGGAATCGAACCCCCGACCTCCGGCGTAGCAGTCAGAGTCACTAGCCACTAGACCAACAGGTCAATGATAAGTACGTATTACATTGGTTCCGAGCGCCGCCCAGGATCGAATACACCTTATGTATATATCTTATCTTATCTTGTGACGGGGCTGTCCTTTCGGCCAGCGCACTTTGACCCTTGGGGTCTTTTGTGCCTGCCCCCACCTTACCGCTCACCCTACGTCTTAGTCCCTGAATATTTATATAAGTCAAATAGACAAAAAACTTACGACTATATAAGTTATCCTCCCTGGTGGCCTCTTTAGCTGCTTGGAACATATTAGTATTTGGTATCATGTGTACTTGTATATAGGCTGGTGGCGCAAAGTGAGGTGAGCATGGCTCTGGCATATGTTGCATATTGCCGCGATGTTCGTCCGGATGGTGGTTGTACTGGCGGTAGTACACGCGTGGCTCGCCAGATGGTATCATGCTCTCGTTATGAGCATGGGACATTGTGTAACTGGAATTTGTTATTTAAAATGTTATGATTAATGAGGTTTTGATCAGTTTCAAAATGTGTCTTAAAACAATATTATTGTTATATAATCGGATTTGTATTTAGCTACTGCACGGGAAAGCGTGCGGTGCGGAACGAGTAGGCTCGCATTTTGTTTTGTAAAACATTCCATACTACTTCTGTATATATAATTTTAACAAAAAAAAACCGACTTCAGTACGGCAAGTTGTAAAATTTTCAGATATTTGTTACAATCGAATAAAATCGACTGAGCGTCGGGCTGAACACAGGTCAAGTAGGTATTAAAAGCAATATTTAATCTGTGCAATCCGCGCTCAATTCATTCACGTCATTATTTCTTATTAATAGTTGCTTAGCAACAATAACCGAAACTTATCTAATCGCCATCAGTAAAATACTTATTATTGAAAAGTTCAGATGGCCATCTGTGATCTTCTTCATCAGTTTTACTTCACCAAATTACACTTTCTGAATGCAAATGATTGATTAGTTGTTAAAAATATTGAAATTGCTATATGTGTGCCTATAACTTTTGAGGAGTTCCCTCAATTCCTCATGGATCCCATCATCGGAACTTTCTTTTGATGATAATGGGACCAAACTGGAAGTATGTCCAGTCAGACAAAAAAAAATTTTTCAAATCGGTCCATAAATGACGGAGTTATGCGGTAACAAACATTAAAAAAAATAAAAAAAAATACACACGAATTGATAACCTCCTCTTTTTGAAGTCGGTTAAAAAGTGAGTAGATGGATGTTTGTTACTCTTCCACGTAAAAACTTTTGATCGGATCTGGATCAAATTTTGCATAGAGATACTTAGATTATAGTTTGGAATAGCGAAAACTTTTTTACTTTTTCTCGTGATAATCTACGTTAGCGGAGCCGCGGGCAACAGCTAGTCTAGTCTAAATGCAAGCTGTACGCTTCCCTAACGTCTTCGTGTTAATGACCCCCATTTAAATGACCCCATGTTAATAAACCCCATGTAAATGACCTTCATATATATGGTCCCCATGTCAATGGGGACCATATATATGAAGGACCTGGGGATCATTTATATGGTGGTACCATATAAATGATCCCCAGGTCAATGTCAGGCTTCCTCGGGGTCACTCTAGGACCCCTATTACCTGGGGTTCATTGACCTTAGGAATGTCACGTGGTGTTTCCCCCACCCTACTACTACACTACACTACACTTTTACTCGTAAGAGAGGTAAAGTACCGTACTAGCGAGCAAGCCCTTACGGAAGACCACAGCCAAATAACTATCGATCTCCCATCATAAAGCCCTGGTGTAAAAAAATGGGTTGGCAACACGCAAGTAATACTCTGATATTGCAAGCGTCCATAAGCTACGGTAACTGCTTAACATCAGGCGGGCCATATGCTTGTTTGCCCCCTAAGCAGTAAAAAAAAACATCCCACCAGGACCCTAATGTGTCATAAGGCGTTGTCTTTAGGTGATTTCTTTTTGTCTTTTTTCCTCAGTGCCCCGTTTCGTATACTCTGACCCTTTATAGAAAAATTAATGCGGACACTGTAATTGGTAGAAACTAGAATGCCATTGTTAGTATTTTTATATAAAGTATAGTCAATATACAATTGTATAAAATTCCAGAAACCCTATTTGGCTGTAAGTTTGTTGATTAGTTATTTTATAATAATACGTAAACTTACGGGGATTGGCTGCCACTGGCCGTGTGAGCGGTGTCTCCTGGCTGCACGGTAATACTCAAAGCAGCTGTAAATAAGTATATCTAAGTTCTATAACATTCTTAGACCACAACCAATTTTTTTTAAACAAAAAAAGTGGGTAAATTTAAATTCAAAATCATTTATTCATATAGATCACACTGATACTTATGCAGGTCAATGAAAATGCCAAATGAGACGTCAGCTAATTTGCCTACTGCCGGATTCGCTGACTGAACAGACAGGGGTAGAGCCCAAGGAAAGAACTGGCAAGAAACTCAAGCCACTCTTTTCAATCGCCAGATATGTGGTTACAATTGTGTTTATGTTGCAATTAGTTAGTGCAGAAAGGTATGCAACCAAAAACACAATAGGGTGAAAAACTGGTAGGACAGAAAATATGAGTGGCTGTCTGTCGGTAGCTGGGCGCTTTGCTTAACTTACTCTAGCATTTTTTAAGTCAAAATTTAATTTAATGATATTATATATATGTAAACAAAAAAAAAAGTCTCAACAATTGAGCATGCACTATGGCCACCTGTTAAACATTCTATATATATCTGCATACATACATTATTATATAGATAAATAACACACAGATACAGAACAAACATTTATGCTCATCACACAAAGATAAGTCTTGAATGGGAATCGAACCCACGGCCTCAGGCGTAGCAGTCAGAGTCACTAACCACTAGACCAACAGGCCAATGATAAGTACGTATTACATTGGTACAACATCACCCAGGATCGAACGAACGTTATGTATATAAGTCAAATAGACTAAAAACTTACGACTATATAAGTTATCCTCCCTGGTGACCTCTTTAGCTGCTTGGATCATATTTGGTATCGTGTGTACTTGTATATAGGCTGGTGGCGCAAAGTGAGGTGAGCATGGCTCTGGCATATGTTGCATATTGCCGCGATGTTCGTCCGGATGGTGGTTGTACTGGCGGTAGTACACGCGTGGCTCGCCAGGTGGTATCATGCTCTCGTTATGAGCATGGGACATTGTGTAACTGGAATTTGTTATTTAAAATGGCTATGATTGATTAGGTTTTGATCAGCTTCAAAATGTGTCTTAAAACAATATTATTGTTATTTAATCGACCACCTATATAAATGACCCTCATTTAATGAACCCTATATAAATGACCCCCATGTAAGTGACCACCATGTCAATGAACCCTATGTCAATTAACCCTATATAAATGACCATGTTAATGGAGGTCATTAACAATGACTCTCAGGTCAATGTCAGGCTTCCTCGGGGTCACTCTAGGATCTCTATTATTCTTTTCCCTGGGGGTCATTGACCTCAGGAGTGTCACGTGGTGTTTCTCCACCCTATTACTACCACTTTTACTCGTAAGAGAGGTAGGGCACCGTACTTGCCAGCAAGCCCGACTGGGGAAGGACCTCCACCTTACAGAAGACCACAGCCAAATAACTATCTATCTCCCATCATAAAGCCCTGGTGTAAAAAAAATGGGTTGGCAACACGCAAGTGATGCCTCTGGTATTGCAAGCGTCCATAGGCTACAGTTACTGCTTAACATCAGGCGGGCAGTATGCTTGTTTGCCCCTAAGCAGTAAAAAAAACATCCCACCAGTACCCGAATGTGTCATAAGGCGTTGTCTTTAGGTGATTTTTTTTGTTTTTTGTCCTCAGTGCCCCGTTTCGTATCTTCTGACCCTTTATTTAAATGTCATTAATGCGGACACTATCATTGGTAAAAGCTAGAATGCAATTATTAGTATTTTTACATAGAGTACAGTCCATATCCATCTCAACCCATAAACGTCCCACTGCTGGGCACGTATCTCCTCCATACATATACAATTGTATAAAATTCCAGAATCCCTATTTGGCTGTTAGTTTGTTGATTATATTTTATAATAATACGTAAACTTACGGGGATTTGTGGCCACTGGCCGTGTGAGCGGTGTCTTCTGGCTGCACGGTAATCATTTGAGGAGCTGTAAATAAGTTATTGTTAGTTCTATAACATTCTTAGACCACAGCCATTTTTTCTTTTTATACAAAAACAACTTAATACGAAAATTTTTATGAAATTAATAAGAGGGTAAACAAAAAAAGTCTCAACAATATTGTTAGTGGGCGAGTAGTGCGACAATATTGGTCTCGCAGGTTTCCAGGGCTCATTAATTTAAGGATGCGGTTTCCAATTCCAGAGAAATGCCATCACAAAACTCTGGCAATACGCGAGTGACCCTCTAATATTGCAAGCGTGCATAGGCTACAGTAACTGCTTACCATCCAGCGGGCTGTTTTACTATCTAAATATTTAGTATAAAAAAAACATTTTCTTCACTTATTATGCACGTATAATTCTGCCGTCATAATTGTAAGTGCAGTAATCGTCATTTTTGCGATTTTCACTTTTTTGCACCTCAAGGGGCTAATCTTTACATAAAAAAATAATTTTCATGTTTTTTTTTATTATAAACCTGTTTTTTATATAACAAAATACGCAGTACTTGCACCAAATTATTACTTTTGCTAACAAGATATACAGTACTCAGCATGTGCTAGAAGGTTGTGCAGTACTTGCTATGTTTACTGCAACTTTATTTAACGTTCTAGTACTTTGCAACGAATACTAACTAAAGCTTAACACAGTATTCAACATTGCTGCGTGTGAGAGTAGCAAGTATATGTATTATAGAGCTTTTCTTGCGCCACTAAAACTACACGCAGTATTCGACAATACCGCGTCTGAAGTAAAAGGTAATAAATCTTTCAACTAGTATCAGGCATGATAATAAGACACAATTCATAAATAGAAACGCAGTATTGAACACGTGCTAGGTGATTTTGCAGTAATGAACACAAATACTGCCTTTGGGCTTAGTGATACTGTCATGTTCACAAGTCTAGATGGTAGAACAAAATGCAGTAATGCGCATTTTATACAAAATAAATAATAAAGAAAAGAAAAAAATTGATCAATACAAAGTTTGTTTTTTTTCTTATTTTTCTGGTATATTTAAAACATTATTTAATTCAGACTTGTTGTGCAGATATCACATAACACGTTTACCGCGTTTATCTCAGAACCGCCAATTTGCGAGTACTGCATTTACAATTATCAGGGCAGAATTACTAAATGTAGGTACAAAAAAAAGACAAATAACTGTTTTTACAGCACATCATTATTAAAACAACACAATTATTCTATAAAAGTGCAATTTATATAAGTTTCTCACTAAGACTTTACCACTTGTCCATAATATACGCATCAGGTTATTAAGCTGATCTAAAGAAAAAAATCTACCTACATTAACAAAAAAAACTAATTGATACTTTGCCAACTAAAAATACTGTTCAGTAAAAAAATGTACTTACGTGGCTCGCTGAAGTTGTGCTGATCGAATATATGAGAATGCGGCACCGGGTACCGTGGCACGGAGCACGGCTGGGCCTGTCCGGCCAGCGGCACCGAGTTGGGGAGCGGTGGCACGACCGCGTAATTCTCATTTATCTCCCTGGCATCATTAGAACTTGTATGAGGTAGACTCATTATGAAATAATATCAATAAATCCCTACGTTAAATATTTGAAGACCACCACGTGGATGGACGCGCAGCAGAATGGACGATTTGACTGTCGACGCGCTTCAACTACCGCTTACATACTAGAGATGCCAATATTATGTCGATAGTCTTAATATCGATGTGATAGAAACTGACCTCAAATTCGAATTTATTTGTTTATTTCTCACAGTTTAGATATATAATGTACAAATAATAGCAACGCATATATGTCCCACGGGTCTCCTCTTCTCTATCAAGAGAGAAAGAGGGTTTAGGCCTTAATTTATACACGCTGGCCTAATGCGAGTTGGTGAAGCTGACATGTCTTTAGAATTTCTTCTAAGACATGTGAATTTCCTCACGATGTTTTCCTTCACCGTTAGCAGAAGGAGAATCATTAGATTAGTACATATAAACTCCACCAAGTGGGGATCGAACTCACTCCCGGGATCGAACTCGCACCTCTTGCGTGCAAGTCGGTTACTTTCCCACTCGGCCACCACCGCTTCAGTTTTGATAGGTTTATTTATATAACGATCAAAATTCGACGGGGATTTCTTTATCAGATAGTATTTTTTAAATTATAATATATTATATACCCGATTAATTACCAAAATATCATTTCTTGGCGGATGCTTACTTTATAAAATTGTAGGTGATTAACCCTCAATTTACCCGTAATTTTATAAAGTCAGGTTTTGTTTAAGTGAATATGTATTTTTTTTATTTAAAATTATTTATTATCATTATTTATACATCTATATATACAATATACCTAATATATTTACACTTATTAAAAAAGAAAATACAGAAAATATACACGAACAAAGGGAATTGTAATTTTATTTTATTACATACATATAAAAGTTATATAATGAATAGTTTCCGATAGTAAATAAGAAAAATAGGATAATATCTTACATTCTTCAATAATTATATCTGCATAACTAACCTATAAAAGGCATTAAATCAGTTCAGTCAGTTAGTAAATCGATAAACTCGATAAAATTATCTATCGAATGACAACACTAGTATAACCAACATCTAAAACATTTCACAACTGCCCTACAATGTCGTTTTATAAAAAAAAATTATACTTATAATAATATTCACAATAATATTCTTATTTACATTTATTTATAAGTGGCACGTGAATATATTTGGTAACTACATAAGTATGCATGAATTGATAAGGTTTTACACATAGTTTAGTAAAGAAATGTACAAAGTTGAGTAAGATGGAAAGTACACATTTAATATGTTGAGTGGCCTGGTAATTCAATTATCATCTATATCTATATATATAAATAAAAATGAAATCCCCCATATGTATAACTTCTGATCGACTGCACCAAATTAGTTATTGTCAGGTTTGTATATAAGAATTTTTTTAGTAAGAAAAAAAATGGCGGTTCGAAGTTCGCCGGGTCAGCTAGTTTTTGGTAAAATAAAAATAGAAAATGAAATATATAATAGAAAATAAATGTCATTTAATATATGAAAATAAAATGACTACTTAAGTCATTTCATTTTCTATTTTTTTGTAAGTACCTACCTAAGTTATGTTTATACTTTTGATGATATACCTACACTTTGTGGTATTCCTTAAACATCTTTGAATGCACGATTGGTAGTGGCTTAAGTAATTACCGCGCTATTTACCACTGCGCTGCGTGTTGTGGGTTCGATCCTCATACGGGTCAAAAAATTATGTGATCCATAAATGGTTGTACCGATTTTGGGTTTACTTTGTGTCCATTAATAGTATGTCTTAAAGTACCCCGCGACACAGGGCTTGTTTTGTAATGTGGGACTTATGAAAAAGGAAAAGAAATAAAGAAGAAACGTTTCATGACGGATTTGTTAAGAATCCTCTGCATCTATACTATACTATGTTCTAAAGAGGCTATATTTTACGAGTATTGACGAAATCATTACGGGGCTATACCAATAATAGGTATATTTTTTTTTTTTACTCCCGCACTAGAGAACAAGCTCTGTGTTGCAGGGGACTTTACAAACATACATTTAACGGACACAAATTACACCCAGACTCAGAACAACTCTTTGCGGGTCACACAAAGTTTTGTTCTGTGTGGAAATCGAACCCACAACAACACCTCGTGCACAGCAGGCACATACTGCGACCACTGGACCACCAAGGCAGTCACTTTAATGAAAAAATAAACTCAGTCCAACGACAGTTCTTGCGTTCTTTTGCTTCCATATCATATAATAATATCAGGTAAACTGCAAAAACCTGGAAAGTTTTTTAAAAACTAATTGGATGGCAAATAAGCATACGGCCCGCTAAAACAATTTTTACATCGGTCCATAAATGACGGAGTTCCACGGTAACAAACATTTTAAAAAAATACACACGAATTGATAACCTCCTTTTTATGAAGTCGGTTAAAAATGGGTGACAACACGCAATTGTGACTGCTTAACCACAGGCTTGCTTATCAGCAGGTATGCTTGTGTGCCACCCAAGTAATATAAAATAAGTTTATATTAAAAAAAAATTAAATACATTTTTTATAGTTTTTATATGTATTATATGGGTGTTTATGCATTAAATCTTCTTAAAAGAGCCCAAACACGATGCGGCTGTCTTGTTTCGTTGAAAAGTTTCTATGACTAGCCTTGAACATCATCATCACACACTGAACTCCATCTAAAAATATATTAGCTGTCAAGCTATATCAACAAATCCAAAAATGACGCGACTATCTTGTTTCATTTAGGAGTTGCCATGACCAGCTTCCGACTTCATCATCACGTCCTGGACACCCAGCTAAGAAAATAGTACTCATCAATATAAATTTAAAACGCCCAAACATGACTTGGCTATCTTGTTTCGTTGATGATTTGCCATAGTAAAACACAAGATTGCGCGTTCACCGCTAAGAAAGCCCCATTTGCTATGGCTCCACGATTCCAAGACACAGCCCTTAGCCCTCAGCATTGGGATCCTCGGCGTCGACATCTCCAGCGAAGTCCAGTTCCGACATCACTTGGAAGACAAGGCTAAGCTGGCATCTAGAAAGCTAGGTGTGCTCAACAGGGCAAAGTGGTACTTCACCGCGGGCCAAAGACTGCTGCTCTACAAAGCGCAAGTCCGGTCCGGAGTACTGCTGCCACCTTTAGGTGGGAGCACCTGGATACCAGCTTGGACCCTTTGATTCAATCCAAAGACGCGCTGTGAGGATTGTTGACGATCCCAAGCTCACAGGCGGCCCCACTAAGTCCAAGGAGTGACTTCGCCTTCTTGTGTATGTTCTACCGCCTGTACAATGGGCTGTGTTCTGAGGAATTGTTTGAGATGATGCCCACGGCTACATTTTATCAACGCACCTCTAGCCACCGACAGGGAGTTCATCCTCGTTAAAGAGTTGCCATGACCATGTTTCGACTTCATCATCACTTCCTGAACACCCATCTAAGAAAATAGTACTCGTCAAGATAAATCCAAAAAAACCCAAACACGACACGGCTATCTTGTTTCGTTGAAGAGTTGCCATAGCCACCTTCCGGCTCCATCATCACGTTCTGAATACCCATCTAATAATATAGTTCTCGTCAAAATAAATCCAAAACACCCAAACCCGACGCGGCTATCTTGTTTCGTTGAAGAGTTCCTATGGCCATCCTTCGACTGCATCATCAGACCAGCTCCATGGTACTATATTATTGCATTGTCCCCGAAGTTACGCCAGTATACCAAATTTTAGCTCCATCGAATACCGGGAAGTACTTCAAATCTAGCTCACAAGATTTGCCCCTAACACAAACTAACTAACTAACTCACATACATTGCAAGCTAAATAAAAGCTTGTAATAATAAAAAGGCGAAACCTGATAGTAGTCTGTTCAGAATCAGTAACAGATTCGATAGTAGTTCAATTTTTAAACCGTATTATATTTTATCCCAATAATGTAAAGTCAAACTCATTTATTCATTTAGATCAAATATGACGTTCATAAGTATCATGTATACTTATGAACGTCATAAAAACAAATGCTAGCATACTTTTTGCCTTCGGCCAATTCGCAGCCTAGGGTAGGGCCTCGAGGAGAATTGGCAAGAAAGCCACTCTTTTTAATCGCCAGAGTATCACATTTACAATTTCATATGAGTTACAACATTAGTGTTAACAAAAAGGCATGGAAACCAATATACCATACAAAATTAAATTTAGGCAAAAATGTTTGAATAATAAGAAAACAATTAAGTAAAAAAATGAAAGAACTTTCCACTGTATGGCAAAGAGATCCTTTCCTTTATAGTTGAACACCCATATTTTATTGGGCCATATTTTATTTTTACAAATAATGCACAATACACCAAACAATACACCAAAGCTTTATTTGGGTTAAAAAGTAGCCTATGATATTCTTGTAATACCTATATCTTTGCCAAATTTTATTCAGATTCTTCCCTTATGGCGTAATTGAGCAAGAAACATCCACACATACATCTATACTAATATTATAAATGCGAAAGTAACTCTATTTGTACGTTTGTTTGTTAACTTTTCAAAACTAAATGGCTGAACGGATCTTAATGAAATTTGGCAAGGATATAGATGGTATTCTATGGAAGGGTATAGGATTTTTATCGTGATTACAGACATGTACGAAGGGGAGGGCGGCCAACAACTATATTAGTATGTAAGTATACTAACTAGCTGGTATTGTTTATTATTTCTAATTGTGGTTGGTGTCCCTCCACTAAGCATGCTGTTGAAGGTAGTGGATCAGTCCGGCCACCACTATTGTTGGCTGAAGTGATGTCACTTCAGCCTACTGCTGCCAACTCGAACTCATCACATGTAAAACAAAATGTTATAAGTAAAAAAGATTAGATAGGGCGCTTCGCAAGTGGGACTTTTAAAAGAGTACAATAATAATATTTTAGGATACAACTTACACACCGCCATCTGATCCCAAACTAGGCAGAGCCTGTACTATGGCAACCAGACAACTGATAAACACTTCTATTTATTTCTAAATACATACATATAATAGATAAATAACACCCAGATACAGAACAAACAATCGTGCTCATCACACAAATATTTGTCCTGGGTGAGTATCGAACCCACAACCTCCGGCTTTGCAGTCTGAGTCACTAACCACTCGAGTGCGGTGGGCAAACTGTATTAATGGGGGGCCAGAAAGTTTAAGAAATTTCAGAGGAGAACTTGACTCCAAGCTTCACATCCCATTCGTTTTGCCGCCAGCCTTTTGGGCACTTTTCCGGTTGACAGTGATGCTGAGGAATAATATGACGCTTAAACTTTTGCCTTTTATTTCATTAATTAGTTTTTCATATTTAGGTTTAGTTAGTTTAAATATTTCTTAAATATTACTCTTGTTTATATATATTATATATGTAGCATAGATCTATGTTGTTGTGTAGATCTAAATAAATTTATTACTAGTTGAAATATTAGTAGGAAGAAGGATAATTAGATGGTAGAAAATGAAAGGAGAGATGAAGTATGACTAGATTACAGTCTGCACATAGCACAAAGGGATTGTTTCGAGAATACAGAACCTCGGACGGAAAGTACATAATAAAATCTCGTAAAATATTTTCCATTTCATTCGCTGAAGTATTCTTGTGAACAATTAAATAAATAAACTAATTAATGTTTCACGAGACAGCTCAGTAAAGAGCTTTGTTGTTCTAGCTTAAGGCTTTGACTACCGTGTGCATTCACTTGGACCTCCTTTATATTGTCCTGTATTGTTATGCAACCCTTTGACAAAATGCAATTAAAAGACATGGATTTCCCTCTTGCAAATATTATATCGTAAAAAAATATGAATAATTCAGATTTAGGTTACAGAGATGCGGGGCAAACAATCCCGTAACCGCGTAAACTAACAGCACATACCGAATTGGTATATTAGTGTATTTATATTACTCCTTTTTTTATACTACTTGGGTGGCAAACAAACTTACAGCCCGCCTGATGTTAAACAGTGACCGTAGCCTATGGACGCTTGCAACACTACAGGAATCACTTGCATGTTAAACCGGGGCTTTAAGATGGAATATCCTTGGTATAGATATACGTTTCTTTCAAAACGCATCCCTAAATGAGCGCTGGAGACCTGTACTTTCACACAGGAACACAACTACACCGCTGAGTTAGTTTGAGCTAGTATGGTGTCTCTCTTCGGTAGCAATCAAAGAGAGGTAAGGCACTTACAAAAAAAATATACTGATGTCATATATTTTTATATATATACCTATATATTTCTTGTGTGCGTGTGTATGTCACTGAACTCCTCCTAGACGGCTGGACCGATTTTGATGAAATTTTATGTGTGTGTTTGGGTAGGGCCCTGGATGGTTTAGATTTACAATTGGACCCGGTAGGTGGCGCTGCTGTCGGTATATCAGCTTTTCCAGGCAGGACGATGTCTGCCAGGTCCACTAGTATATATATATCTTAATATATATATTTCTTGTGTGCGTGTGTATGTGACTGAACTCCTCCTAGACGGGTGGACCGATTTTGATGAAATTTTGTGTGTGTGTTCGGGTAGGGCCCTGGATGGTTTAGATTCACAATTGGACCCGGTAGGTGGCGCTGCTGTCGGTATTTCAGCTTTTTCCGGCAGGACGACGTCTGCCAGGTCCACTAGTATACTTATATATATATATATATATGTATATTTGTTTTCAAAAACAAAGATAAGTCTTTTGGGAAATTGAAAATTGGCTGTGGCATGCACGTCAGCATGAACGCGAGAAAATGTTCATGCTATGATTTTCTACGACTTTCGATGTCATTTAAGTCAACAAGAAAGTTATGATAGACTACGATTGGCCTTTCACGATGAAGCTCCGTCTCGTAGCACTGTTTACAACTGGTTTAATAAGTTTGAACGTTGTCGCACTAATCTCACCGATGAACTCCGTGAGGCATGACCTTCTACGGCAACGACTGAAGATAACATCAGTGTCAGGAAGCTTTGTGCCCGGTGGATACCTCATAATTTGACCGCGGCCCAAAACCTCCGTCGTGTTCAAAGATTTACTGAAGACTTTGAGAAGACTCAAATGCTGTGTTTGACATACTTACGGGTGACGAAACCAGAATTTACTGTTATCTGTAAAAGACAGTCTGCTTAACGGGTGTTTCCTTCCGAAGAGTTGCCAACTAAATTGAAGAGAGGTCGAAGCGTAGGAAAAAAGATGGTAGCCTCGTTCTTCGGAAGAACAGGTTATTACGCGACAATTGTTTTAGAGGATCAAAAATCAGTTAATGCCCAGTAGTATACTAATAATTGTTTGATACTTGTCTTAGGAAAAGTTCGGGAGAAGCGACCTCGCAGTAGGATCCTCCTTCACCACGACAACGGTTCGTCCCACACCGCCAGGCAAACGATCGACTATTTGGCGACGTCAAACGTGGAATTACTCGGTCAACCACCGTATAGCCCCGACCTTGCACCTTGTGATTTTTATTTATTCCCAAAAATAAAAGAAAAACTTCGAGGAAAACGTTTTATGGACGCCGAATTGACGTAAATGGACACTATTTTGAAAATATATAATAAAACTAATAACTAGCTAGTTTAATCATTTTTGATTTTCTAAGAACTTTCAGTTTGACCCTCATAACATATTATACCTACCAGAACATATTAAAAAAAAGAAACAAAATTAATACAATTTAATAAGAAACCTAAAACAATAAAAAAACAGTAAAAGAATATATTGAATGTAATAATAATAAACAAGGTAAAGAATAATTAACTTATAATGTGACAATCTTAATAAATTCGCTGCATACCGTTACGATACCTATTCATAAAATGTAATGTTGTCTAGATTTTAGAACCCACTTTGCGACGCCTGCAAAGGGCGCTATTTCATGTGCTACCTAAATATAAGACCTAAACATTGTCCTAGACGAAATCTTTTTTGGTTTTGACAGTTTAGGACTAGTATTGACTTTACACCCTCTTGGCTTTGCCCCGACAAATAAAACACTGACTTTCCATACATTTGGGTATTAAAATTACAGTTTTTTTTTAAATTTAAATTCACCAGGACCCCTGGCGGCGCTCAGGATAGTGTAGTATTATAGCGTTTGACACCCCGTCAATCGACGCGGCTATTCAAACGCTTATGTTCTAAACGGGTGAAAAAAAATCGAAAATGTCAATCGCACGCCATAAAGCGTTTACGTCAGTAAAGAACTTGCATTTTTCCATAGTGACGGGTAAAAACGGGCAAAAATATCGATAACGGTTTTTGATTCTATATCGTCTTACGATATTTCTATGGGCTTTTGACAGTAATTGTGATTTTTTAGTTAAGTGTTGTGTCGTTTTATTTAAGTATTGTGTTGTCCAGTTTTAATTTATATTTTACACTTATTATTGTTTTTATACTATTATTAATATTACTGTGTATAAAACTTGTACAACTTTACTAAACCGTTTTAAGACCAGGTACCCACACACTTGTTATATAGTGGTCACAACATGTGCCACTTTATGGCAAAGAGCTACCGAGGCGGGGACCTTACGCGTAGACCTTCAGCGCGTCAAGGTGGAGGATCAACCCTCGATCGTGCAGCTCTTTTCTAGAATAGGCATACAAAGAAGCTGCAACTGCGAGAGAGCGAAGCAGCAGTTAGACACAACGCCTTTGACTTAGTGTGCCTGGACCGAAGGAAATGGGACACCTTGGCAAAGTCAGCAGTGGCACTGCTAAGGTGGTCCCAGTGCTAAAGCCTGTAAGAAAGAGATAGATAGAGGTATCGGAAAGACAGCTTATACTGCTTCAGTCGCACCGCAAACGATTTAACAACTCTTCACGACGCAGAACAAAAAATTTACCTCTGTCTGGTCTCGTGAGGCAGGCCACTGGGATGCGACCAAAGCAGAATGGCAAACGAGGCAAAATTAAGCAGCCGTTAACAATGCCAAATACAAGGTTAATCGGGTGTTCTCGGTGGTTCTGGTCATCCATTTTATCCGTTTATTGTCTGCTAGCTGTCATCATAAAGTTAGTCACAAAATGTATACTAGTCGGTATATGCATCGGAATAAAAAGATGGTTGGAAACAGACAAAACTTAGTCTTGTATTTTACAGACAAAACTTAATCTGCACTTCGGAGCAGAGATCGGGTAAAACTAATCAAAGAAACAAAGTACCTTCTATTAAATTTAAAATCCATAAAACTGTAACAAAGCTAAAGTAAATAAGGTCTGAGACTCCGCGTTCCAGGTTCAACTGCAGGGAGCGCTACAATTGTGCTTCCATAATAAAATAAAAAAATATATATATATAAGACCTATTACTGTACACTTACGGCCGCACTCAGAGTCACCTAACGGCTACTTAAGGCGCTCTTTAGTAGAGATTTAAAAAAGCTCACTCTCAGAGTCAGCTAATGGTTCATTAACGTCCCTAGTCGGCAATTATAGTTAAGTAGAGCAAAACCTTTACTTACATTCTTAATGATTGATTTTGAGTGACAGATGAAATTTATATTTAGCGGAAAAAAAATTAAATTCGTAATATTTTCTAACAAAAAGCTAAAATGGGTAAGGAATTGGCAGACGTTCCGAATTTTGAGTCGGGTTGTGCTAAAAGGAATAGATAAATAGAGGGTCTTGGCGATCCTTACGTGATTACGCGGATCTTTTTTATTATAATAAGAGCCACATAAGAACAAAAAATACTATAAAAAGATGTTTTGGGTCTTCAAGTGGGGATGTGTATTAAGCTACATAAAATAGCTGCTGTGATATGTGCATGTGCAACACTTCACAACCAACAAATGGGGCCATTCATGTGGCCAATAAAGTAGTTGATGTTGCACCGATAAATGAAAACCCTAATAGCAATGGTTTGCAGTGCGACAAGCATTAGTAGAAAGATTTTTTACTTAATGCGCATTGATTGCTTAAGAAGTAAAAAACTATATTATATTAAACAACAATACTTTTATTTTATAATTTTAACAAAAAAAAATGACTTCAATACGGCAAGTTGTACAGTTTTCAAACACCTTGAAATCCCAATTCTGAAGTAGGTACCTACTTAAGCAGGATGAATGTTCCTATAAGGTTTATTTCCATTTTACCCCGTCCGTGAATAAATTATCATTGAGAAGTTCAGGTGGCCATCTGTCGTGTTTTTTATCAGTTTCACTTCACAAAATCACAATTTCTGCCTGTACGTCTATAATTTTCGAAGAGTTCCCTCGATTCCTCATGGATCCCATCATTGGAAGTGGCTTTTTAAAATTTACTTATTTACATTACTGTAAATATATATAGGTACTATAAACTTTTATTTCATTCGCAATGAACACACGTAAAATCAAAACAATAATACCTACTATTGACATTAACAGTTTGACAGTAAGCACAACAAGTAATACCATTAAAATAAATCGTTATTCTTAAATAAATTTAAAAATATTTTATAATTTTTATAGATTGACTTGTTGATAAAAAAAAAATATGGATATAACTGATTAAACTTAGATTTATGATATGCTTTAGTTTTTGATGTTTTTAAATAGATTTTTAAATACTTATTATTAACATTTTTACGTGTGGCCACACTAAAAATATATCGATATGCAATCGATAGTGTACGCTTCACCCAAAGGTTCCTTAAAGCCGTCATTAACTAATGAACCGTTAAATACTGACTCTGAGATACACCGATATTTAGCGGATTTAATCCGTATTAGTTAAATACTCATTAGGACTAATTTAATGAATGTCTCTGAGTGCGGCCGTTAGCTGGCAAATAAATATTTGAACGTAACGAATAACCTCAAAATAAATTCTACCGTTTTAAAAATTTCTTTCACCGTTAAAAAGCTACATTATCAGCGGGTAACATAGGCTATATTTTATTGAAAAAAAAATATGCGGGATAAAAAATGTCCACCCGTGCGAAGTTGGGACGAGCCCTTAGTAGGCTAGTACCCGAAAAATGCCAAACGAAGTGGGCACGGATCAGTTAGTATTAATAAAAATACTATAGGTATTTTTTTACTGTGTTATATATTTTATATACAAATCCCTAATATACACATTCTCAACATTATCGCCAATTATACCTTATAAATATATATTCTACCACAGTGTGCAGCACAAACTATGCTAAGAATACCTTTCTAAGACGTTAGTGTAATTTCTATGATAATAAACTTTATAATGTCTTCAATTTTTCAAACTCATATACACAATTTAGATCAAATATAAGTTTATAATAAAAAAAAATATTTTTAAATACAAGCTTCCATAGTGTATTTATGTAATTTATGAGTATTTATGCATTCAATTTTCTTAAAAGAGCCTACACTCGACGCGGCTATCTTCTTTCCTTGCAAAGTTCCTATTCTATATATTATACTACCTTTAAAAATCATCATCAAACACTGAACTTCACCTAAAAATATATTAGCCGTCAAGATAAATCAACAAATCCAGAAACAACGCAGCTATCTTGTTTCGTTGAAGAGTGGCCATGGCCACCTTCCGACTTTATCATCACGTCCAGAACATCCATTTAGGAATATAGTACTCGTCAAAATAAATCCAGAACAACACGACACAGCTATCTTGTTTCCTTGAAGAGGTGCCATGATCCCCTTTTAATTCTATCATCACGTCTTGAACACCCGTCTAGAAAGATAGTACTTGTCAAGATAAATCTAAAACACCCAAACACGACACGGTTATCTTGTTCCGTTGAAGAGTTGCCATGGCCACCTTCCGACTGCATCATCAGACCATCTCCACGGTACCATATTATTGCATTGTTACCAAAGTTACGTCGGTTTACTAAATTTCAGCTTCATCTAACACCGGGAAGTGTTTCTAATCTAGCTTACAAGATTTGACCCAAACAATCGGACATACTAACTAACTAACATACATTTCAAGCTAAATATAAGCTTGTATTAAGTGTATTACTGCTCCATAATAGTTTAATGATACGAATATAAACTGTATACTTAATTAATTTCATAAACTTGTATGCTGCGTCCAGTGTCCTCAATAAAAACTACATTATATCAGTTATTATGATAATGGAACTTTAGGTCCTTTAGATAATAAGCTTGGTATAATTACTTTGTAAAAGACTTTTTGATTCCTAAAAAAAGTAAAATTAAATAAATAAATAAAAGTTATACTCATAATAAAACATAATATTTTATAAATTCAACCTTACATGCATGATATAAAGTTGAATTTGTGTTGTAGTGTAGTGACGCGATACTTTTTGTAATAGACACGCCATATTTTCAATCAGCCTCATCCCTACCGGGCGCAGGGGCTAGCGCGGTACCGGTAAACACAGAGGCAAGCGTCGCGAGGTAGGCCAAGCCGTCAGTAGTACTTTAATATATCTGTTTTGTAGAATAGCTTCGCGCTCGCGAGTCAAAACACCACCGGTCTACAAAAAACAAATAGCGCTCAGGCACCTTTGAGTGCATACCTTTTACCGACAGCAGACGACTCATCCCCGAGGCAACATGTGCCCACAAGACCGCGCACTGCATCGCGAAGCTGCCGCGCGAGCCAGTGCGCCCGACGAGGACGCAGTTAATGATTTAAATTTACAACATATCTTCGCACGAAATTCACTACCGAATCCGAATAGTTATTACGAGTACGTAACAAAAGCATTGATTCATCAAAGGCTTTCATTTCAACATTTTAATTCATCGGTCCTCTTTTGTGTTGTTTGATATTTCATTTTATTATTGCGTCAGACGTTTCATTGTTAGTTACGTGTAAGTCGTGTGTGCATTTTGATATTCATCATTTTGAATTTGCCGCGTTTTATTATTTTCATATTTTGTGAAACAGTATTTTATTACTTTGTGAATATTATGAAGAATGCGTATGCATTTCTTTTACTCTTAATTGTTACCCTCTTAGGGGTAACGTATTATAAAACCCCGATATGTAATACAAGCAAATATATGAAATTTCATGCTTCTTACTATGAAAATGACGGACTTCCATATAACCGTTAATCCCTTATTTTAATCCCTTAGGAGTGAAATTCCCAAATACCCTGATACAGTCATACATTTATTTTTAATCTGGAGTAGGTATGTGAAGTTATGTGCATCTTAGAGAGGTAGGGCACCATACTAGCGAGCAAGCTCGACTGGGGAAGGACCTCCACCTTACAGAATACACACAGCCAAACAACTACAGCTGTGTATTTGTGTTCCTGTGTGTGAGTACAGGTCTCCAGCGCTCATTTAGGGACGCGTTTAGAAAGAAATGTATCCCAGGAATACTCCGTCTTGAAGCCCTGGTGTAAAAAAAATGGGTGGGCAACACGTAAGTCATACCTCTGGTATTGAAAGCGTCCATAGCCTACGGTAACTGCTTAACATCAGGCGGGCCGTATGCGTGTTTGTCAACCAGGTAGTATATAAAAAATCTTATTTATATTTAAACATTATTTTCAAGACACTTAAGCGGAATAATAAATGAAAGGTGTTTATATAAAATCTTTAAAAGTAGTTGAAAACAGTTTGAAGTGACAAATCATAGAAAATGGTAATAAAGTCACGAGATGGATAACACACAACATTAGAGTTATTACGCACTGTCAAAATATAAGCTACCAAACGCAAATTAAAACGTAGGTACAGTATATCAATGAACGGCGCACGGCGAGCGACGCACAAACAAACGCAAATTTAAACATAGGTACAGGTATACGTTTGACTTGGTCAGACGTTTGAATGTGCGTCGCTCCGGGTGGCGGGGGGCGGCGGCGGCGGCACGGCGACCGGCAACCCCAAACGTAAACAAAACATTGCACCTATACAAAACTATAGAAATTTACAGTCACCGTCAATCGAATTACTGACGGCCGCTTTCGAGCTAGCATCCGCAACACACGCATCGCAGATTAATTAAAATGATGAAATGAAATTTTATCGCAGTAGGTATATTTTTAGATTTAGATATGTAAGCTAAGTTGTATAGTTATTAAGGACTACAGTGCTCATTCAGGAATGCGTTTTCCTGTGTTAGGGATACTCCATCTTAAAGCCCTGGTGTAAAAAATGGGTTGGCAACACGCAAGTGATACCTCTGGTATTGCAAACGTCCATAGGCCATAGGCGTGCAGATATGCATGTATGAATGGGAATGGGATAAAATAATAATAATAGCAACCTATATTATGTCCCACTGCTGAGCACGGGTCTCCTCTCCTCTATCAAAAGAGAGAGGGTTTAGGCCTTAATTTACACACGCTGGCCTAACGTAGGTTGGTGAATCAGATATGTCTTAAGAATTTCTTCTTAGACATGTGGGTTGCCTCGCGATGTTTTCCTTCACCGTTAGCAGATGATGAATCATTTGATTAGTACATATAAACTTCACAAAGTGAAATTCACATTAGTTCTGCCACCCGGGATCGAACTCGCACCTCTTGCGTGGAAGTTGGTAACTTTCTCACTCGGCCATCACCGTTTTTTTTTCAATATATCAAGTGATATTCCTGGTATTGCATGCGTCAAAAGACCTGAAACTGCTTACTATTAGACGGGCATGCATGTTTGCTAAATTACAAAACATGATGGCAGAACGGCACTATAACTGTGGATTTATATTATTTAATGCAGCAAGGGGGTGCGTAGGGAGGCTGAGGGAGACACCCACTGGGTGCACGGGTAGTAATCAATATATCAGGTCTCCCTTTACAAAACGAATTAGTAACATATTTGATAGAAAATGAAATACATGTGTTTTTCGTTTAAATCAACGAACAATTCTAGAACAAAATCCTTACTAATATTATAAATGTGAAAGTTTGTGAGTATGGATGGATGGATGGATGTTTGTTACTCTTTCACGTAAAAGTGATCTGGATGAAATTTGGCACAGATTATGGTCTGGAATAACACATAGGCTTCGTTAACTTGTGAAGTCTAAAGATGTGATGGTTTTCCTTTTAATTTCGTTTACTCGGATACTTACTACTACCGTGATTTTTTTCACATTTGACTGCCTCGGTGGCTCAGTGGTCTATGTGCGTGACTACTGATCACGAAGTCCCGGGTTTGATTCCCGGGTAGGACCAAAAATTATGGGACGACAATACGACACGATCGGAGAGGGATCAGGCATAGGACCAACGGCTTTACGTGCTTCCCGAGGCACGGGGGTGTAAACACCGCCAATTTCCTAACTCCAGACATTCATTGTGAATTTCTTGACAAAAAAGCCCAATATAAATTTTTGGCCCGACCCGGGAATCGAACCCGGGACCTCGTGATCAGCAGTCAAACACATCGGCCACTGAGCCATCGAGGTAGTATTTTTTTACCAGGGAGACAAACGAGCATATGGCCCGCCTGATGATTAGCAGCTACAGTAGGCTATGGGTGCTTGCCGACGCGGACGGAGACGCGGGCTATAGCTACAATTCTATACCACTATATGTCACCATAGTACGACCCAAATGCAACTAGGGACGAAATCAAAATTTATCGAAACCCCGCACGGATAAAAGCTTTTATCAATTTACTGATTGTCACAATTTAGTTAATTGAGGCTTGCTGTAAAGTACGCAACACAAATTAATTTAATTGTTATGAAAACAGACACAATATTGTTGTAGTACTTTCATATTGCTATATTTTATTATAGGTGGCAAACAAGCAAACGGCCCGCCAGATTACTATTGGACGCTTGTAATACCAGAGGTATCACTTGCGTGTTGTAACTGGATTTTAAGATGGCGTATCCCTGGGATAGGAAAACGTTTTGATAAAAAAGCGAATCTTTAATCACACACAGGCACACAACTTCACTGCAATGTGTAGACTTATGTGAAGTGGAGGTGCTTCCCCAGCTGGACTTAATCACTTGTATGGCGCCCTATCTCTTTTAAATTATAACTTTTAAACAATGTGTTTTTATACTACTTGGTTGGCAAACAAGCATACGGCCCGCCTGATGTTTCAAGTCAAGTCATTTATTGATAACAAAAAAAATTGTTAAGCAGTAACCGTAGCCTATGGATGCTTACAATACCAGAGGTATCACTTGCGTGTTGCCAACCCATTTTTTTACACCAGGGATTTAGATGAAAGTATCCCTGGAATAGGAATACGTTTCTTTCAAAACGCATCCCTAACTGAGCGCTGTAGACCTGTACTCACACACAGAAACACAACTACACCGCTGTGTGTAGTTATTTGGCTGTGGTCTTGTGTTAGGTGGAGGTCCTTCCCCAGTCGGGCTTGCTCGCTAGTACCTACCTCTCCTAAATATCTTATGAAATAACAAAATTAATTACGTATATAGGTTGTATCTGTTACCGAGGTCCAACATTCAATATTCGTGTCTGTTTTTTCACAGATTTTTTGTAGCGTTTAACGTAATATTTATTTAGTAACGGCTCAATCGCTTCACACAGGTTATATCCTACAAAAGCGCTTCGGCTGATTTCCTGATACCCTTGTTTACTTTGTAAACTTAGTGATGTGAAAAATGTTTATTTTAAATTTAATGATAATAGGACGGGGAAAAAGATTCTTCGCATTTTTACATTTAATTAAAGTATGTAGGTACCATTTTGTTCAATAACTTTTTGCCATCTTGTAGGTAGGGACATGATACCATTGCTATAGAAATTTTGGGAATTTTGATCAAAATTGACCGCGACAAGTGGTTTTGGCAGTCCTCTCGTGATGTTAACCTGACACTGCCTAAAGAGTTTTGAAGAGACCGAAACAGGTGGAAATCTGAAGGTGCAAGGTCAGGACTATACGGCGGATTCATTAACACCTCCCAGCCAACCTCTCTTAATTTTTGCTGAGTGGCTAAAGATGTGTGAGCGTTATCATGATGAAAAACCACACCCCTTCTGTTCATTAATTCCGGCCGCTTTCTCTCAACTTCTTGCTGTAATCTCATCAGTTGTTCGCAGAAGAGTTCCGAATCGATGGTCCTGTTATCAGCTTCTTCAAAAATGGTTCGGTTTCATTACGGCGTAATAAACAATCACAAATGAATACACGGTTCGTTAGGTTTCTTTCAGTGAGCTCGTGAGGTACCCAAATATCAAGCTTTTTTGAGTACCCAGTTTTTTTCAAATGCGCCAAATCTGTTTTGTGTTCAATTTTCAGTTCTTCAACTACGTCGTAACTACTGATATGCCGATCTTGCTCAACTTTTTCAAAATTGGCATCCATTTTATCCGTAAGAGCGACGTGCATCTTTGACATCAAAATTTCCGGATTGAAAACGCTTAAACCAAATTTGTGCTATTCTCACAGACACTGCACTAGGTCTATAAACATCGCAATTTTTTTTCGCGGCTTGTGTTGCATTTTTACCTTTTATGTAGTAAAATTTTAAAATGTATCGAATTTCTTCATTAGGTTCGCTCATCTTGACAGTACGAAAAACAAATGAAAATCACTTTAAAATTAAAACTTTCAATAATACCAAAACCAGCCACATACAAATAGTATAGCCAAAGTGATTTTATTACAAGTTCATACATACTATAATGCGAAAAGACTTTTTCCCCAACCTAATTATATAAATGTTTATTTTTTATTTTTTATTCAATTGACATTTAGAGAGGTAGGGCTTCATTTTAACGAACGAGCCCGATTGGGGAAGGTACTCCACTTTCTTTAACATACATAGAAGACCACAGCCAAATAACTACACACAGAAGCAAGAAAGAAAGGTTTTTTATATTTGCTCTTACAAAAACTTAAAATTATAAACAAACATAAAATAAATTGTAATCGCTATTTCTAGTACATACTAAATAGTAAATATATATTAGATTTATGTAAAAAATAATAGAAATATAAACAAATATATAAAAGTAAATGTAATATAATTATGAATAACAATAAGTGCATTAAGAACAAAATTATAGACGTGACGTGCACGTTTCCGAACGCACTTAACTGTATGTCAATGTCAAGTCAAATGCCACGTACGCATGTGTGACGTGTCAACACGTGTGATAACCAACAAAACAAAATGTCCGATACTCAATGCCGCTTTCACGTACCAGCAAGCCCTTTATAGTAATCGCGTTAACAACTGAGTCGTCGGACCGTACATGTCAATATGCGTAGGAATGTGCAGCGCGCCGGGACCATTATCGATAAACGGCTACCTGCGCCACGTGCGCAGCACCACCTGTGTATGCCCTAACCGAAATCAGTAATTTTTGGAGTGAAAACTTCTTTTAGCACGGTATGCATATTTTATTTTTAGATGAGATAAAATCTCTGGATTCGTGTTACCGTTACGAGACGCAGCTTGACATATCCGAAAAAACTTTTTTCGACTGTCACGTTTAGTTATTAAAGCAAAGAGGCGATATATGCATGTACACATAGCAGACCGCGAACGCGTCTAGATAAATAAATAGGACAATGGTAACAATTTTGGTAAAGTATTGAAATAAGTCGCATTAAAAGGGTCGCAGGGAATAAGGTGGAAGAGGAAGGGGAAGGTGAGCCGATCCACCCGACGGTTTTTGAAATTTGATATTAGATTCTGGCGTGGGGGTCGTAGTTCTAACCTAACCTTACCTACTGATTATTTTAGTATGGTCAGGTATTTCTATTCCTACATAGGTATATTATAGACTACGAAATTTACAAAAAATACAACTCATTTCCATTATTCGTGTTTTTTTATTAACGAAAATATACGGGAAATTATAATTATAAAGAAAGGCTTGAGACAAAACACCACAGTTACAGATTTCTATAATTCAGGAGACTTGATTTAAGACAAATCGGGCCGTGGGCTTGTATACCACAGAAGTAGTTAAAAAAATGGTAAAAAAACTAACCTTTTTTAACTTAACCTAACCAACATAAACTAGGACTAGTAAAAAAGAATTTTAATAATAATAATAATAAATCCGCAGAGCAGCTTGTGGCGGGCTGAATGTGAGTGGCGACACTGCGGTCTCGAATGCCCCAGAGAGTCGGTCAGGGCCTCGTCTCCGGCTTACCTTTATTGGCTGTCCGGAGTGGACTGACAAGAGCGCCCGCAGGACTCTCAGCTCTGGCTTGCCTTAATTGGCTGATCAGAGAGGGGTCGCCAGAGCTATATGCTCGGGGGTAGAAGTGTCATTTTCAAAGGCATAACTACGGGGAAACCCGCTCTCGGGTCTCAGACCCCCGATGGTGAAACCGGCGCCGCACCGCTCGATACCCCTAGCCGCGCACTATGGTGTTGCCCTTATGCCTGTGGGCTGTTGCCCATGTCGGTTGTTTCAAGGGGCCCATCTAGTGTATAGGCGAGTCACCGTCTGCCTATTTTACATTTAAAGTATATCCCAACTTTTAAATGATGGCAGGCGACGTTTTATTCCATATTCATTGTAAATCAGTCCATCGAACACCCAATCCCATAGCCCAAAATTATTTGATTTCTCATGTTGCAATAGCTCTACACTTACCATAGGCATGTCATGGCTGTACTGCAATAGTGCAGCTGTGGCATGACTATGGTAAGCGTCTCATCCCATTTTAAATTAAAATTCTCTAAGGGCCTCTGCGTGTTGGATCTATTTCCCCGCGTAAGCCTACCAAAGGCCCGGGTATTCTCCTTGAATGATGGGAAAATACCCGTGATAAAGAGAGACATAATAATAATAATAGCCCAGCAGAGAAACATATATGGGATATGTCCCACTGCTGGGCACGGGTCCCTTCCCCTCTATCAAGAGAGAGAGAAAGGGGTTTAGGCCTAAATTCACACACGCTGGCCTAATGTGGGTTAGTGAATCAGACATGTCTTTAGAATTTCATCTAAGACATGTCTGATTCTTACATGGGTTACCTCACGATGTTTTCCTTCACCGTTAGCAGATAGTGAATCATTTGATTGGTACATATAAACTCCACAAAGTGAAACTCACATTGGTACTGCAACCCGGGATTGAACTCGCACCTCTTGCGTGCAAGGCCATCACTTTTTGGCCACCACCGTTAAATAAAAAAGATTTTTTACAGAGGTTTTAAATAGTTTATGTAATGATTTGCTGTTGCACACGGCTCTGCCCGCGTGGATGTCGGTTATCACGATAGTATAATTATATTTTAAAAAAATATTTATAAATACAAGCTTTTATAGTGTGTTTATGTAATACAGGTGTTTATGCATTAAATATTCTTAAAAGAGCCCAAACACGACACGTCTATCTTGTTTCGTTGAAGAGTTGAAATGACCACTTTCCGACTTCATCATCACGTTCTGAACACCCATCTAAGAACTAGCTCTCGTCAATATAAATTCAAAACACCCAAATACGACACGACTATCTTGTTTTGTTGAAGAGTTGCCATGGCCACACTCTAGCTTCACCATCTCGTCCTGAACACCCATCTAAGAAAATAGTTCTCGTCAAGATAAATCCAAAATACCCAAGCATGACATGGCTATCTTGTTTCGTTTGCCACTTTCTAACTTCATCATCACGTCCTGAACCATTTACTATGCCCAATACAAGAAATCTTACATTAAGTAATATATAAATTTGAACTTTAAGTTTAGTTGAATCTACAGTGTTTTTGGGTTTGACTTTAGATCGCAAGCTCCAGTGGGAGGGGGGGGAAGCACATATCTTCTCTTGCAGGGAAACTTAGTGCCGCAGCTTTCGCAGTAAGAAAGGTAAGGCAGTTTACAGACGTACAAACATGTTCACAGCCTTATGTCTTATGGCATACTACTGTGGGGAAACTATATTTATACTCCAGAAAAGAGCAGTACGCTCTATTTACAATTTAGGCGCACGAGTTTTACTTAGAGAAAGGTTCAAAGAAATAAGCATTCTCACTGTTGTACACTGGGTGTAATTTATCTATAATATGTATATATGTATGTAGCCACTCAGCAAAAATATGAAATATATAAGTATGTACTAGTAACGACTATTTAAATGATAAAAAATCATAGGATTAGTTGCTGGCTTTTATGCAGAATTATATAAGATTAAATTTTATTGCTTTTACTTTAGCTATTTCCATTCCATTTATGTAATACTTGAAATTTAAGGGGTAATATAAATCCAAAACAGCCAAACACCACACGGCTATCTAGTTTCGTTGAAGAATTCTTATGGCCACCTTCCTCCTGCATCATCAGACCAGGTCCATGGTACCATATTATTGTATTGTCACCGATGTTACGTCGGTATACAACATTTCAGCTCCATCAAACACTGGGAAGTGCTTCAAATCTAGCTTACAAGATTTAACCCTAACATACATTGCAAGCTTAATAAAAGCTTGTAAAAAGATTATCTGCAATTTCAGACTATCTCTGTGCTAAATTTCATCCAGATCCGTTTAATAGTTTTTGCGTGAGAGAGTAACAAACATATGTACATCCATACATTCTTAAAAACTTTCGCGCTTATAATACATATAAGTAGGATGACACCTTCATAAAAACACACGCGAATAAAGCTCATTAAAATCTATAGATTTATAAACATTTATTCATGTATTAATCCAGCTTTACAAACAAAGCTTTTGAGAGAATAAATTAATATCGCGCTACTATTTGTAATTATAAGCTTCACTCGAATAAACGGCGCACTAAGTGGGTACTCGTGATTTCGGGGAATTTGTTGGATAAAAATATTTCATAAAATAATATAACTAGTGATCCGCCCTCGCTTTGCTTCGGTATCTTTATTTTTGTACAGATTAATACTAATTTCATCAGCGGCTGTTTAGTAACAGTAGGTACTCGTACAATATCCTAATCTAATTAATACCAGCAGCGCCAAATAACCTCATAATTTTATATTTATTTTCGACATAAATTGCGTTATTGTGGCTAATTTATAACAGATAGGTATGTATGTTGTCAACTATCTATCAGTAAAGGTCCCTTTATAATCGGTTCAGTCGTTGCAGAAATACCCGGTACAAACAGACAGACAAAAAATAATTGGTATAAGAGCCGAGGAAACAATTCATTCATTTCAAATTCATACGAATTTAGTAGAATGCTACAGCTACACTTTAATTTGTGTTATTAATTTTAATGAAAAAATACATTCCACTTTATACTAAAATACCTTCACTTAAATCGTTAATAAAAAAATTGCAATGTAGGATTTCTGGGTAATATTGTACAATATTTTTTATTTTGAGTTTATTCAAAATGCCGACAGTTTTTTTACAAGCTTTTATTTAGCTTGCAATGTATGTTAGTTAGTTTGTTTGTATGTTACCTACGTAACTTCGGTGACAATGCAATAATATGGTACCATGGAGCTGGTCTGATGATGCAGTCGGAGGATGGCCATAGGAACTCTTCAACGAAACAAGATAGCCGCGTCGGTTTTGAGTGTTTTGGATTTTTCTTGACGAGAACTATATTATTAGATGGGTATTCAGAACGTGATGATGAAGCCGGAAGGTGGCCATGGCAACTCTTCAAGGAAACAAGATAGCCATGTCGTGTTTGGGTGTTTTGGATTAATCCTGACGAGAACTATATTCTAAGATGGGTGTTCAGGACAAGATGGTGAAGCCAGAAGGTGGCCATGGCAACTCTTCAACGAAATAAGATAGCCGTGTCGTGTTTGGGTGTTTTGAATTTATATTGACGAGTACTATTTTCTTAGATGGGTGTTTAGGACGTAATGATGAAGTCGCAAGGTGGCTACGGCAAATCTTTAATGAAACAAGATAGCCGTGTCGTGTTTGAGTACTTTTTTCATTTATCTTGACGAGTACTATATTCGTAGATGGATGTTCAGAATGTGATGATGAAGTCGAAAGGTGGTCATGGTAACTCTTCAACGAATCAAGATAGCCGTGTCGTGTTTGGGTCTTTTGGATTTATCTTGTCGAGTACTATATTCGTAGGTGGGTGTTCAGAACGTAATGATGAAGTCGCAAGGTGGCTACGGCAGCTCTTCAACAAAACAAGATAGCGGTGTCGTGTTTGGGTGTTTTGGATTTATCTTGATGAGTATTATACCTAGATGTATGTTTAGGACGTGATTCGGACGATGGCTCTGATGAACTGTTTAATGAAACAAGATAGCTGCGTTGTTTTTGGATTTGATGATATAGCTTCATGGCTAATATATTTTTAGGTGGAGTTCAGAGTGTGATGATGATGTTCAAAGGTACATAGAAACTTTTCAACAAAACAATACAGCCGTGTCGTGTTTGGGCTCTTTTAAGAATATTTAATGCATAAACACCCATGTATTACATAAAAGCTTGTATTTAAAAATATTTTTTTAAATATAAACTTATTTATATTTTTAAATATATAGGTTTTTTATTTTTGTTTTTATATATTTAAAAATGGAAATCATATGTTTAAAAGAGAAATAAAGAGAATAATAATAAAATCATTTATTTTCTCTCCACAATTTTCTTAGGGCTAGATTTCACATAGATTAAACTATATTCCACCTTTGTTAGAGAGACTGGTGCCTGTTGTAGGTATTTAAAGAAAACCTGTGTTACAGGTCACCAGGGCCCCCCACCTTCGGATAGAATTAGTGAGTAGCACTAACTGACTATAGAAAAATACAAGGGAAATAATAATAATAATGACTTTAGTTGCAAAAGTATAAAAAATAATTGATGTAGAAGTCAGGATAACAGGTCTGCAAAGTACAGGAGGTGGTACCTCCAATATGTGTGTGTGTGTGTGTGTGTGTGTGTGAATTAGTGTCTGTGTTGCCGGTGAGTTAATTTGTGAGAATATATAAATATATTAATTATATATAGGGTTACAAAATTACATTTGCAGTGAATGAATTAGTGTACCTGTATATGTATGTATCATATAATACCAAAAAGGAAAAAAGAAATACTATCTACAAAAAGAAATGAGAAGCCATCAAAAACAAAACTTGTAAAAAAAAACAAGTTTAAGTCAATGGCCAAGTCAATCTATTTTATTTAAAACATAAAAGAGTTTTAATATTGATATGGTCCCTATAAAATGTTGTTAGGTTAGCTATAGCAGAAGATCCCTTAAGAGGGTTTTTTTATACTACTTCAGTGGCAAACAAGCATACGGACCGCCTGATGTTACGCAGTTACCGTAGCATATGGACGCTTGCAGTATCAGAAGTATCATGCTTGTTGCCAACCCATTTTTTGACACCAAGGCTTTAAGATGGGTGCATCCCTGGCATAAGAATACGTTTATTTCAAAACTTATCCCCAACTGAGCACTGGAGACCTGTTCTCACACAAAGAAACACAACTACACCGCTGTGTGTAGTTATTTGGCTGTGGTCTTCTGTAAGGTGGAGTCCTACCTCAGTTGGGTTTTCTCGCTAGTATGGTGCCCTACCTCTCGTACAAAAGGTAGGTAGGGGCTGAATAAATTAACCGACTTGGTATTACATGTTGTTGTTCTCACATCTTTTTACAGTAAAAGAACTGAGTTGCGAGACTTAGCATAGCCATATCGTGATTAGGTTTTTTAATCTATTGCATAGCTTCTATCGCGGGCCTTGGGCGTGGAGACCGAATCCAGAAATTCCGTAACGAAAATAATAAACCTAACACCCCCACTCTGACCGGCACAGCGGTGATACTTTTTTTAATGACGAATTCTCTAAACGGCCAAAAATAATATGTCAAATTTGTGTAAGGAGGTTTTGATCTAAGAGAATATTAATGTGAAAAATATTATAGTATAAGGAGTCTTAAGGAATTATTACAAGTATTGATTTTTATTATTATATATTTTTATGAATCATTGAGAATAAAATAATATGATTTAGATAATTCTGTAAAGTATTTTTTTATTTGTTTCGATAAAGTATCATACTAAAAAATATGCAATAGCTTTACCGCGTATGCATATTCCTAGGTGGGTGTTTAGTGTGTGAGGAAGATATTCAAAGGTAGCCATAGGAACTCTTCAACGAAACAAGACAGCTGCGTCGTGTATCGAGTTTTTTTTTTATTCTACTTGGGTGCATAACAAACATACGGCCCGCCTGATGTAAAGCAGTTACTGTAACTTATGGTCTCTTGCTGTACCAGAGGTATCACTTGCTTGTTGCCAATACTCTTTTTTTATTTCGTTAAACACCAGGGCTTTAAGATGTAGTAACCCTGGGATAGAAACATGTTTATTTTAAAACGCATCCCTAAATGAGCACTGGAGACATGTACTCACACACAGGAACACAACTACACCACTGTGTGTAGTTATTTGGCTGTGGTCTTCTGTAAGATGGAGGTCCTACCTCAGTCGGGTTTCACGCTACTATGGTGCCCTACAACTTTAATAATAATAGTAATTTGTTTATTAAGATAAAAACGAACAAAGTCAATTAAAGGTCATATAAAGGATCTTAGTAACAGCCGGGCTTTCAAAATCCTTTGTATTTCGCAATAAAATCAGTTTTTGTGAGATCGAATGACTATGGAAGGTCAAGCCGCGATCGCGAGTTTTAAGTTGTTCAACAGTAAAAACCATCTGCGGGCACAGCTCACTCAAAGGCTTTGATCTCATCTGTACTTGATAACATATTCCACAAATGGAAATGTTTACGTGGCTCAGCAGCTTTTAGTGACGTCACGGATGGTCAAGTGACGCAGCGCAATGATAACTTCTCGCGTCGTTTTTGATGTGAAACATCTATAGCCGCACGTAAAACAGATTCCTGGCGTGGCGACGCGTCGCCACGCGATGACGTCATGATAACGATTTGAAATAAATTCGTAGTTTTTTGTATTTAATGAAAATTTGACTGCCTCGATGGTCTAGTGGTCGCAGTATGCGCCTGCTGTGCACGAGGTTGTGGGTTCGATTCCCGCACAGGACAAAACTTTGTGTGACCCACAAAGAATTGTTCTGAGTCTGGGTGTAATTTGTGTCCGTTAATTGTATGTTTGTATAGTCCCCCGCGACACTTTTTTTTTTTTTAAGTTTTTTTCTGCATATTACTTTTACAAAATAATGTCGATGTTTCACATCTGCCAGGCGTCCCGTGATGGCTCACATTTTTTTTTTTTGTATTGTACCTCCGTCCACTCATTGTCACTAGATTAAACGGTACTATTCAAATCTTGATTGGTAGGTACCTCTGTGGGTGCAACTTGCGATGCGATGGTGATAACCGATGCAGGTTCAGAAGGGTCCGTAGGCGAGAAAATTAGTACCGTTATTCGGCTACGACACGGATGATCAGCCGCTCGATTGGAGGTACGCGCATTGTCGCTAACGGCCGCCATTGACGAAATGTTAACGGCTTGTTGGCTATCCTTTATCCTTGGCACTGCAATCCTGGGGCTTAGTTGCACTGGCAAATTCGATTTATTAACGAAAATCGAATTTAATCCCCGTATTTCGTCGGTTTGCACTGGAATAAGTTCCGCTTGTTTCGTCAACAGTTCACGGCAAACCTTTAGTTCATTTTCCATATTAGTCATTCTCGACACAATACTAGTAAGCGCTTCGGGTGAAACTTTAATATTTGCAGACATTTTGCGTATATGATGTCAACAAACAAAAACAATAAACTCGCAACACGAACGGAGACACTCGCGATGCGAGCAAATATTCACATAACATTTTTTGAGAGAGGGGCCTTAATACACATTAAGGCCCCTCTCTCAAAAAATGATGAATAAGTTTATATTTATAAAAATATTTTTACAAGCTTTTATTTAGCTTGCAATGTATGTTAGTTAGTTTGTTAGTTAGTTTGTATGTTAGCAAATCTTGTGAGCTAGATTTGAAGTACTTCCCGGTGTTTGATGGAGCTGAAATTTGGTATACCTACGTAACTGCGGTGACAATGCAATAATATGGTACCATGGAGCTGATCTGATGATGCAGTCGGAGGATGGCCATAGGAACTCTTCAACGAAACGAGATAGCCGCGTCGGGTTTGAGTGTTTTGGATTTATCTTGGCGAGAACTATATTATTAGATGGGTATTCAGAACGTGATGATGAAGTCGGAAGGTGGCCATAGCAACTCTTCAAGGAAACAAGATAGCCATGTCGTGTTTTGGTATTTTGGATTAATCTTGACGTGAACTATATTCTTATATGGGTGTTCAGGACAAGATGGTGAAGCCGAAAGGTGGCCATGGCAACTCTTCAACGAAACAAGATAGCCGTGTCGTGTTTGGGTGTTTTGAATTTATATTGACGAGTACTATTTTCTTAGATGGGTGTTTAAAAGGTGACGATGAAGTCAGAAGGTGGTCATGGCAACTCTTTAACGAAACAGGATATCCGTGTCGTGTTTGGGTCTTTTGGATTTATCTTGACGAGTACTATATTCCTAGGTGAATGTTGAGGACGTGATGATGAAGTCGGAAGGTGGCCATGGCAAATCTTAAATGAAACAAGATAGCCGTGTCATGTTAGAATTTTTATTTTATTTATCATGACAAGTACTATTTTCTTAGATGGGTGTTCAAGAAGTGATGATGAAGTCGAAAGGTGGTCATGGTAACTCTTCAACGAAACAAGATAGCCGTGTCGTGTTTGGGTCTTTTGGATTTATCTTGACGAGTACTATATTCGTAGGTGGGTGTTCAGAACGTAATGATGAAGTCGCAAGGTGGCTACGGCAACTCTTCAACAAAACAAGATAGCGGTGTCGTGTTCGGGTGTTTTGGATTTATCTTGATGAGTATTATATACCTAGATGGATGTTTAGGACGTGATGATGAAGTCGGAAGATGGCTCTGATGAACTCTTTAATGAAAAAAGATAGCCGCGTCGTTTTTGGATTTGTTGATATAGCTTCACGGCTAATATATTTTTAGGTGGAGTTCAGTGTGTGATGATGATGTTTAAAGGTAGTCATAGAAACTTTTCAACGAAACAAGACAGCACTGTCGTGTTTGGGCTCTTTTCAGAATATTTAATGCATAAACACCTATGTATTACATAAATACACTATAAAAGCTAGTATTTAAAATTTTTTTTTTTAATATAAACTTATTAAATATTAGCTTTTATAGTGTTGTATTGTTTCGTTGAAAAGTTTCTATGTAAGTACCTTTGAACATCATCATCACACTGAACTCCACCTAAAAATATATTGGCCATGAAGCTATATCATCAAATCCAAAAACGACGCGGCTATCTTGTTTCATTAGAGAGTTCATCAGAGCCGTCGTCCGACTTCATCATCACGTCCTAAGCATACATCTAGGTATACTCATCAAGATAAATCCAAAACGTCCAAACACGACACCGCTATCTTGTTTTGTTGAAGAGCTGCCGTAGCCACCTTGCGACTTCATCATTACGTTCTGAGCACCCACCTACGAATATAGTACTCGACAAGATAAATCCAAAAGACCCAAACACGACACGGCTACCTTGATTCGTTGAAGAGTTACCATGACCACCTTTCGACTTCATCATCACATTCTGCACACCCATCTAAGAAAATAGTACTTGTCAAGATAAATAAAAAAAAATACTTAAACACGACACGGTTATCTTGTTTCATCAAAGATTTGCCATGGCTACCTTCCGACTTCATCATCACGTCCTCAACACTCACCTAGGAATATAGTACTCGTCAAGATACATTCAAAATACCCAAACACGACACGGATATCTTGTTTCGTTAAAGAGTTGCCATGGCCACCTTCCGGCTTCACCATCTTGTCCTGAACACCCATCTTACTCGTAGAATATAGTTCTCGTCAGGATTAATCCAAAACACCCAAACACGAAATGGCTATCTTGTTTCCTTGAAGAGTTGCCATGGCCACCTTCCGGCTTCATCATCACGTTCTGAATACCCATCTAATAATATAGTTCTCGTCAAGAAAAATCCAAAACACTCAAACCCGACGCGGCTATCTTGTTTCGTTGAAGAGTTCCTATGGCCATCCTCCGACTGCATCATCAGACCAGCTCCATGGTACCATATTTGGTGCATTGTCACCGAAGTTACGTAGGTATACCAAATTTCAGCTCCATCAAACACCGGGAAGTACTTCAAATCTAGCTCACAAGATTTGCTAACATACAAACTAACTAACAAACTAACATACATTGCAAGCTAAATAAAAGCTTGTAATAAGTTTATATTAAAAAAAATAATTTTAAATACTAGCTTTTATAGTGTATTTATGTAATACATAGGTGTTTATGCATTAAATATTCTGAAAAGAGCCCAAACACGACAGTGCTGTCTTGTTTCGTTGAAAAGTTTCTATGACTACCTTTAAACATCATCATCACACACTGAACTCCACCTAAAAATATATTAGCCGTGAAGCTATATCAACAAATCCAAAAACGACGCGGCTATCTTTTTTCATTAAAGAGTTCATCAGAGCCATCTTCCGACTTCATCATCACGTCCTAAACATCCATCTAGGTATATAATACTCATCAAGATAAATCCAAAACACCCAAACACGACACCGCTATCTTGTTTTGTTGAAGAGTTGCCGTAGCCACCTTGCGACTTCATCATCACGTTCTGAACACCCACCTACGAATATAGTACTCGTCAAGATAAATCCAAAAGACCCAAACACAACACGGCTATCTTGTTTCGTTGAAGAGTTACCATGACGACCTTTCGACTTCATCATCACTTCTTGAACACCCATCTAAGAAAATAGTACTTGTCATGATAAATAAAATAAAAATTATTACACGACACGGCTATCTTGTTTCATTTAAGATTTGCCATGGCCACCTTCCGACTTCATCATCACGTCAACATTCACCTAGGAATATAGTACTCGTCAAGATAAATCCAAAAGACCCAAACACGACACGGATATCCTGTTTCGTTAAAGAGTTGCCATGACCACCTTCTGACTTCATCGTCACCTTTTAAACACTCATCTAAGAAAATAGTACTCGTCAATATAAATTCAAAACACCCAAACACGACACGGCTATCTTGTTTCCTTGAAGAGTTGCCATGGCCACCTTCCGTCTTCATCATCACGTTCTGAATACCCATCTAATAATATAGTTCTCGCCAAGATAAATCCAAAACACTCAAACCCGACGCGGCTATCTCGTTTCGTTGAAGAGTTCCTATGGCCATCCTCCGACTGCATCATCAGATCAGCTCCATGGTACCATATTATTGCATTGTCACCGAAGTTACGTAGGTATACCAAATTTCAGCTCCATCAAACACCGGGAAGTACTTCAAATCTAGCTCACAAGATTTGCTAACATACAAAAAACAAACTAACAAACTAACTAACATACATTGCAAGCTAAATAAAAGCTTGTAAAAAGAGGTGTCATTGAAAACTATTTATTGTTGGCATTCATAGACAAATGACTGCCAAAAAAAACTACAAGATGTGTTTCATAATATGGTTTTGTCATACATTATATTATAGTTATTCTAAATAGTTTGTAAAAAAAACATTGAATCAGAACCAAATTATTAAGATGTAACCACTTTATGACTTCAATTTTTATCAAATAATACGAAAAAAAACAATATTTGAAGAAAACATACACCTATAATTTGGTAATGTTATATTTAGAATAAGTTTAAATTTTAATTTACTAAATACATACAGGTCAAAATCATAACCCTCCTTTTTGCTTCGCCGTAGTCGGGTAAAAATTAAAAAGATGTCCATTCAAAGAGTACGTCTGTTTGGCGAGCGCGGGGATACCGTGCTCGCCTAGAGAATTATGTCGTGTTTGCTTCGCCCAAATGCTCAAGGTCGTTGGCGATATCACAGGCCTTAAATATTTATTAAGTTATTTTACACTTTTTAGTTTTTGAAGTCGGTTTTATAACATAGTTTTTTTTTAACTTTTTAGTGGATGTAAAAGGTTGTTCGGTAAACTACAGTAGGAATTTTAAATTATATCAGGTAGACTTTAACATTTCACTACTTTTTATTGTATATTTTGTGCATATATATATTAAATAGTATTTTTTTAGTAGCTATGGGTAGGTAGGCCTACGAATGGTGCCGCGCGCCTTAAATAATTAAGAACCCAAGATTCTCTACTCCGGGCGCTGGCTCCACTTCAATGACAGGTAGCCTAAGACCCACTTATCGGGACACGGGGTAATAATAATATAATGAACCTAAATGAAAACACACACAAATGTACACAAACTAAAATTACATCGTCCACGTAAAAAAAATGACCATAAATAAAAAAAAGTTCATAAAATGAAAACCATTGGGCCAAACTATGTTAAAATATGGGACCAAATGGCAACTATTTCGCATCAAACTAAAGAAAGATCACGTAAATCGGATCAAAAATGTCAGTGTAATCGGTGTACATACATAAAAATTGCCAATAGAATTACCTCACATACCGACATTCCGGCTGTGTGATCAGCTCCTTCAGGCTAAAGAACCGATGTCTGAGACAACGCTATCTAGTTATATCTCCGCGTTAAAATATATACTCTCATCTAAGCCTAATAAGCCAGATATTTTGTGTCCGAGTTACCCCCTGATAAATCGGACACAAAATATTATGGCCGAGTTTCCTACTGTAAAATTTTGATGTAGGCTTTTCGGCCGAACTTTATATTCCAGTGCCCAAGATTACTTCGTTTACAATTTGAAGAAGTAAATTCGGACAATGATTTATGTTTTAGAGGAATATCTTTAAAAAGCCAAACTAAAATCAATAAAATTATTTTTTTCTTTTGTGCGTATATAACCAAGAAAAAACATCACAGTGATAATGTGCAAATGAGGATGAGTCTGTGGATGTCATTGTCCTATTATTGAATCCATACTAATTAGAGGATGTGGTAAGGCATACGTTGAAAATTATCTGGTGAGTACTTTCCCATTTGTTTGTCTTTAGACAGATTACATTAGTGTGCTTACGAGCATACTTTTAACCTTCTGCGACGGTGGCTCAGTGGTCGTGTGTGTCACTGCTGATCACGAGGTCCCGCGTTTGATTCCCGAGTCGGGCCAAAATGTAATTGGGATTTTCGGTCAAAAAATGCACAATACCCAGAGTTTGGAAAACATCAGACTATGCTAGTCTCCGTTGAGATTAGCCGCCGTGACCGACATTCGGTTAGGAGGAAATTATTACTTTTAACATTGCTTTGCAATTAGCTGATAACTTTATATACGCCTACAGAAGCAATTTGGTTTTCCATTTTATTTATTTTGTTCCGTAAGAAAGAATACATTAGTGTGCCAACGGTTAAACTTTTATTATTGTATTGCAATTTGCTTATAATTTAATAATCTTACTTTGTGACAGTGTACCTACATAGGCAGGTTATTTTGTTTTGGGCTTACCAGACTCAATTCTGTTCAGTAAGCTTTTGCAATACACCGTGCCAAACTGTTGTCATACGGAGGTGTCGAGATCGACGTTGTTCTAAAAACAGTGAACCGTGATTTGTGTTCTTGTCACCAAATCCGAGCCCGTCTCGTTTACGGGTGCAAACGATACGGGCTCGTTTACGGGTAACTTGGTTTGGTCCTCCTAGCTGTACTCGATTCACAAAGTCGTGATCGAGAAGAGTGACGTCGTTCCTCTAATGATATTCGATGATATATGATATAATGATACTCGATCTAGAATTAGTTGCATTTAATCGGTTAACGATTAAATGCAACTAATTCTAGATCGAGTGATATCATTAGAGGAACGACGTCACTCTTCTCGATCACGACTTTGTGAATCGAGTGAGTGCGACGTCGCTGCAACAGAGTGCTGATGCGTCTCCAACAACTTCAACAATGACGGCGTTGTAGATCTGCGACAGAGCGTTATATATATGCTGCAGAGCCTCGTGAATCCACGGCAGAGAGGTGATGAATCTACGGCAGAGCGTCGATGGATCATTTCTTACCGAGCCGTTCCGCAAACGCTGTTGCTAACCACGATGCCAGCGCAACTGATGGTTATATTGAGGCGATTTGGTCATCAAACACGATGGTGAGGTCAAACCAATCCTTACTAATATTATAAATGTGAAAGTTTGTAAGTATGGATGGATGGATGTTTGTTACGCTTTTACGTAAAAACTACTGAACGGATCTGGATGAAATTACGCACAGAGATAGATTATGGTCTGGAATAACACATAGGCTTTGCCGATAGGGTTAATAACTCTGGAAGTATACTTGCATGCAATGTCTGCCAATTTTGTACACCCCTATTATTGTCGGTTCTGCTGTACTGAATAGAGAAGGTACCATCAATCTCTATACTCGCTTACAATCAACGACACGACATGACTGCATGGTTGGTTCATTGGCTTAAGAGATTACCTCAACATTTATCACTGCGAGTGTATTGTGGGTTCGATCGGCCAGCTGATTCTCTAAGAAACAGCGATGGCAAACTGACAGTTGTGATTGCAAACTGACAGTTGTAATTGCTCGGTGACGGCACAATCTATTGACTAAACGTCAAAAAGGGCTCTTACGGAATACCGATTTTCAATCTGACAGCCGCAGATTTTGCTCGGTTTTTGCGGTGGCTCGGTTTTTACTCTTACAGAGTACCCCTGCGGGTCAACTTTTTGAGTGGTCTACAAATGTTTGTTCAGAGTCTGGGTGTACTTTGTGTCCTTTAATTATGATTTAAATCTGCGACACTGCATGGGTTTGTTCCATAGTACGTAGTAATAGTTGCGTTGACTGACCTGTTGGTCTAGTGGTTAATGACCCTGACTGCTAAGCCGGTGTTCGATTCCAACACAAGACAAAACTTTTTGTGATTAAGAAATGTTTATTACAAGTGTTGGATGTAATTTGTGTCCGAGAATTGTATGTTAGTAAAGTCCCCCGCGACACAAGGCTTGTTCCCTCGTGCAGAAATTGTCTTTTAAAACCTCCACCTTACAGAAGACCACAGCGAAATAACTACACACAGCAGTGTAGTTGTTTTCCTGCGTGTGAGTACAGGTCTCCAGCGGTCATTTAGGGATGCGTTTTGAAAGAAACGCATTCGCGCGTATAAAATTGTACGATACCTTATGTTTTTTTCTAGTTCGTATGTATTAGATTCAGACACTCAGCGGCAGCGGCCAGCGAGTGTCTTTTTTTTTAATTTAAATTATAATTATATAGAATGGCTTGAGACAAAACCCCACAGTCACAGATTTCTATAATTCAGGAGGCTTGATTTTTAAGATCCAATCAAATTTATCTTATCCAATATCATTTTATAAGTTAATCAGCTATTACTCGTAAACTTATGAAGTCTACTTAGCTGTGATAATTATCTTTTTAATTTTGTTATATATACTACTAACGTGTTTTTTTTTTTACATTTCCAAATATCACCATTTGGCTGGCAGGGGGAGGAGACACTTGAGTCTAACAAAAATTTGCACTTAAAAGCTTAATATTTCACAAACAAATCCGTCAATCAAAAAACTGTCTTAACAAACCTACAATATTTTCAAAAGACCTATTTAACGATATCTAACACTATGGAGTAGTTGAGAAAAAAATAAACATCCCCACTTTACATGTACAGGAGATACCCTAGAAAAAAAATATTTTACCACTTTGTCGGCATGACTAATATGTATATTTGTGCCAAATTACAGCTTTCTAGGACTAAGGGTCTCTGAGCTAAGCTGCGGACCGACGGACGGACGGACATAGCGAAATTATATAAGGGTTCCTTGTTTACATCGGAACCCTAAAAATGAAAGAATGAATGTCGTCTTTTAAAACTAGCTGAAGAGTACCACTGCTGATCCCAGATTTGATTCCCGAGTCAGGTCAAGAATAAATATTTTCAGTCGAGAAATTTACAATTAATGCCCGATGTCTGAAAATTATTGTTCCTACGCCCTAAAAGCACGTAAAGTCGTTGTTCCTACGCCTAATCTCTTTCCGGACGTGATTCGTGATGGATTTCTGTCCCTTCAGACTATGGGAATAAGAGAATAAAGAGTGGACCTTTTAGAGAATAAAGTTTTTATATAACTCCGTCGCAAATTGCTAGTTTTAGTGATTATATTACCCGCCGTGTCCGAAATTAGGTTTGGAGGACATTATTATTCAAGCCCTGATGTTAGTTTTACACGCTGTGTTGTTAAGCTTCGAAAAATGCATTTTTAAGCAAACTTATAAGTAAAGGTCAGGTACGGCCGAGCTTTAGGAATGTTAATGTTGGATTATTAAGTTTGTAGGGTTTTGGTATGCTTGGACCAAAGTATGCTTTATCGGGTGATAAAAGTGTTACCTAGTGGTCGTTACCAGTTGAAACTTATCAGCGGCTCTTATGGTTAAACTACACAAGCGGCCGCTGAATACATGATCCCTTGGAATGAAGATTGATATCCAGAAACACGTGCCGCGTTTTTCGGAACTAAGTGCCTATTAAGTTGCGTGTATGTGCAGATTTACCGAGTTGCTTAACCATATGCCATACTTGCCCGTTATTATTCCAACCATTTACTTTGAAAAAGTGTTAGTTGTTCCCAAATTACATACAATTTTTACTCCTATAGTAATTAAATTCCTTTAATAACCCCTATATAATTTAGTAAAAGTTTAGTAAATAATGACTGAGCAGTTTGTTGATACAAGTTCATACAAGCATAGTAATTGTTTACGTTCAACTTGAAGTTTAAGTTTTATATTTTATCCTGTTGGTTATTTTAGGGTTAAACTTCTGGCTTGACAGAAGTGCCTTTTGGCATTCTGCAGGTATATACGAGTTTGTTAATTTTCATGACTTACGAAGTGACATAAGTAAATACGTTGCTGGCTCTCCCTCTATTAATAACAAGCTCAGAACATTAACTAAAGCACACTCTACTTTCAGACAAGTTCACGCTCTATGAAGCCGGAGTGTAAACTCTTTTGTTCAGTGCATGGCTGGTTATAAACATGGCTATCATCAGACAAAAAATAAATTTGACACAAAACAAAAGCTAAAAGATATTTTTTGGGAAAAGGATATTATTTTACATGCCGATTCAATGGGAAAGATACAAAATTATAAGTGAATATTATACGTGAAGTGTAAAAAAACAACAAAATGGAAACATTAAATAGAATTTCAAGTACGTTTGAAAATGTGCGCAACAACATAAAGAACAAGAACTCATCTGATAGATTACAAAATTTGAAAAAAGATATACAAACATTAAACACAGAACTAGTGGTGCTTGGCAAAGAGAGCCATGAACAGTACGTTAGATCAATAGCCATGGAAGGTTACCTAGCGCTACTGTCGGTGAAAACCATGCCTCTTTCCCTTGCTGAGAAACGAAACATCCTACAAACGTCATTCGAGAAGTTGAAGCAATATTCCATCAGGGGCGAGTGTCTCTTTATCTTACTCAGAATACAAAATCTCTTGTGCTACTATCATATACAACTAGACCAGATATGCTTAGCCCGTGAGATTTTGGAGGGCATGGAAGATCTTTACGACATTATCAGTAAGGCTCAACCGGACCAGTTCTTAGATGCGGAAGACCTGTTTACGTCTGAGCCTTTAGCTAGTATAAAACGCTTAAATCCAGAAAAAATTGATAAAGTGATTACTAACAATATTCAGATGCAAGCTTTCCTGTACAACAAACTGAACTTGCCTCTCAAATACACTCTGTACAATCATACTGCGCTTCGGAGACAACTGGAAATGAAGGAAGGTACCCCGCAGGACTGGGCGCTACGGACTGCGCGACTGGGAAATTATTTCACATATTTAAACCAGATTGGTAACGCGCGCCACCACCTATGCGCCGCCTACTACGTACTGCGAACTTGCCACGACAACTGCAAACTATTGCCTGAAGAATTCGTCCTACAGAAATCTGACTTCGAAATTCACTTTTTGGAATTGAGCCACCACTGGGTTAAATTTGGTTTAACGCTATTTAAATTATCAAAAAAAAAGATTTTAAACAAATACTTTACAACATCATCGACAGGATCTGACTTATGGAATACAGTAGACCTTATGGAGGAAAGGGTGGATAACTCTGAGAAACAAGAGGAGGAGAATATAAAAGATCTAGGTGCAGAAAAGGCTGGGAAGGGTGACTTTATTCCGGAAAAATTATTTGCGTTCCCGTCTCTCGACCTAATGGAAATAGAAGCTAAAGTTCCAATAGAGTTCGTATGCAGCGCCGAAAATGCGCGAAAACTGTTTGCTTTCACGTACAAGTGGCTGATGAGGGCGAAACACTACTACGACTTCGAGCACCATTCCGCGCAATACATATCGTGTTCGTTACAATTAGCAGAGCTATACGAGCACTTAGCATTCTTCGAGAGGAACATTGACAACCAGTACAGCATACAAAAGCGGCGAGCAAACGTTCTCGAGACCCTGAACTCCCTGCTGAAGACGTGCGACAACGTGATGTCTGTGCAGATTGACGTGATCCGAGAGTTGTCCCAAGTGCAACTTGAATTGATGGCGCTCAATCTCCAGAAACTGTGGCGAGAAGAGTCGCACACTAATATTATAAATATGGATAATGATGCTGATTCTATAATAAATTCTTTAGGTTCTGAATCAAACAAGACACTCACAGAAAAAACTTTAAACACATCAAGCAAAAATATGTTTCTAAGAAAGATGGAGGCTGCGACGTCGATTAACGGAAAATTGTTCAGGCTCAGCGGTCAGTTGGTGGCCAACACGCCTTCACTACTTAGCATGAGTACCGGGATCCTGAAAAACTAAATTTAAAATGTAGCCCTGTACGAATTTAGAAAAATATGTGTAACTTTGTACGGGAAAATGTTTTTCACAAAATTTCTTAAATAACACTGTTGTAATGCAAGTAAAAAATATATAATTTTGTGATTGGTTCTACTCGTTTGTATGTTTACTTACCCTATTACCAATATATTATGTAGCTGTAACGTACAGTAGCATGCCCGGGGCATAATCTTCTACTGATTGTCCGATAGCGCCTGGGCAAATCTCTACCTTACAGGTGACCTCAGCCAAAATTTCCACATATACATTAGTTCGGTCACCGAATGCGGCGGCTGCATTTGGTACGATACTAGCTTATAGGCTAGAGTACTTGTACCCTAGTCTAGACCTTGGTCATTTATTTTCTATCTTAATTTTAAATTTTGTAAATACGTAAAAAGTGTTTTGTAATCCCAAGGCTACCCCAGTCACAATCTATCTCCTTATTAGCTGTCGCAATACGTCACAACATTTGTTGTCCAACCGATTAACACGACAAAATTTGAACCCAGCTCTTTGAATGGAGCTGTCCTATCTGGCGACACGCACGGACATGCACCGTCGCGTTGGTTGGCCGGCGAGTTTAATTTTCAAACTGGTTCTATTTTGTCGCGTCGGTCGCATGGAACTTGTTGTTTGTTTACAAAAATGAATAATATCAATGATTCTTTGTCGTAGTTGACAGTACAGATGGTTGAAATTCGCCAAATTTCATCCTATCTTTGTATATCCGATGTACTCGTTGACGTTTAGATTTTTGTTTCTTCGTTATTAAATATTTTAAATATCAATTTTCACTTATATAAAGCACATTTGCCTTGATAATGCCATCTTGACGACTGACGAACCGATCGGTTTGGCACTGTCGTACGATCTACTTGTTGTATAATAATTCGTCGAACGACTTAGCAATTAGGACACAGCGTAAGTAGGTATTACAAATTAATGGTCGGGTTACTGTACTACATTGGTTTTATCATCATCATCATTATCATCTCAGCGAAAAGACGTCCACTGCTGGACATAGGCCTCCCCCAAGGATTTCCACAACTCTCGATCCTGAGCCGACCTTGTCCATCGGTTGCTGGAAGACGAAGCGTGGGCAGGCCTCCAACAAGGTGGACCGACGTCCTTGTCCATCGGTTGCTGGAAGACGAAGCGTAGGCAGGCCTCCAACAAGGTGGACCGACGTCCTTGTCCATCGGTTGCTGGAAGACGAAGCGTAGGCAGGCCTCCAACAAGGTAGACCGACGTCCTTGTCCATCGGTTGCTGGAAGACGAAGCGTAGGCAGGCCTCCAACAAGGTAGACCGACGTCCTTGTCCATCGGTTGCTGGAAGACGAAGCGTAGGCAGGCCTCCAACAAGGTAGACCGACGACCTTGTCCATCGGTTACTGGAAGACGAAGCGTAGGCAAGCCTCCAACAAGGTAGACCGACGACCTTGTCCATCGGTTACTGGAAGACGAAGCGTGGGCAGGCCTCCAACAAGGTGGACCGACGACCTTGTCCATCGGTTGCCCGCAACCTTTACCAGGTCGAGGCCTGCCCACGCTTCGTCTTCCAGTTTGTGGTCGCCACTCATTAGTTTTATACCCATTTTTAATGAATTCTGTAAAAATGTAAACAAAACCTGTCTGGTTATAGTTATCGCATTATTTAATTTACTTTATGTTTTGTTTTAAATAACAAAAAATAAAGTAATAATAAGTGTTTTTTTAAGTTTATTTATTTTATTAATTCAGAGGTTTTTTTTTTTTTTATGTCTATATTCCAATCTATTTACGACAAGATGAGGTCGTCTCAGCCATACGTCAGACTTTCTGACGATTGGCTGATACGACCATTACCTTACCTATCTGTATATTACCTATCTGTGTATTGACCTTTCCATACCTATCTGTATATTATTTTTAGTTAAACTGATCTTAATAATTTAAAAATATAGATACATTTTTATACTTATAGAACAGTTTTTATTTATTTATCCCACTTATTTCTGTCTCTGCTGCGGTCAATGTGCAGTTTAGTATCTAAACAACCTATAGGTACACATTATTATTTTCTAATTCTATTCATGTATTGAGTATGGAAAAAATAATTTTGTTAGTAGGTACCTATTGACTACAAACAACGAAATCACAAAAATCCGTTATTTTAAATAATTTTATTTTTCGAATCGAATAATATTAAAATTTTATACCTAATAATTATTTGTCAGTACAAAAAAAACATAATTATACATTTACCACTTAAGTAGTGTATATAATGAAAACATAATCTTTAGAGAGGTAGGGCACCATACTAGCGAGCAAGCCTGACTGGGAAAGGACTTCCACTTTACAGAATACCACAGCCAAATAACACAAAGCGGTATAGTTCTGTTCCTGTGCGTGAGTGCTGTGGTCTTCAGCGCTCATTTAGGGATGCGTTTTGAAAGAAACTTATTCATAGGAATATGTTTCTTTGGCCAGGGATACTTCCATCTTAAAGCTCTGGTGTATATAAATGGGTTGGCAATACGCAAATGATACCTTTGGTATTGCAAGCGTCCATAGGCTACGGCATCAGGCCGTATGCTTGTTTGCCACCCAAGTAGTATTAAATATATACATCTTATATATGTCGGAGTTTGTTTTCTAAGAATATCTATGGCTATTAATAATCTGTGGTTATTTTTAGCAGAACTTATTTTCCATTTGATATTCCTATTAATAATAATAGTAGGAATATTAATAATTCCTATTATTTTGTATCAATTAATGTCTTATAATTCAAAACATAATTTATTAAGTATCTACGAACTCCGTCTGGGCACTTATTGTAATAAAAGTATTGCTAGTTCTGTACAAAACATGTAAACATTGGGAACGCCATTTTGACGCCATTTTGTTATCGTAACATTTTTATTCCTTTAAATTATCAAATATTAGATTCAAGTAAGTAATTGAGAATGTTAATGTACCATAATTATGTTAGTGATATTTAAAAACTAACGAATGTGTTTTACACTGTGCAACTCATTAGAATGAGATAATTTAAATGATTTTCCAAACAGTAAACGCGTGGCGCACATTTCCGGGTGCCCATGGACAGAGTTGTCGGGAGGGAAATCTTCCTATAAAAGCCCATACATTGCCCTAGATCGGCAGTCTCTCTTCGGACTGACTCATAAGAGCTCCGGCTCCCGACAAAACTGTCGGTTTACTTGGTACAGCCTGGCTGTATATTCTGCATAGCTGTATTGCTGCGGTTCCCGCCGATACACTTTGCACCTAACTGGGTAGCTCTGTGCTACTGTACGAACTGTGACCAATTTACTTGGTCTGTTCGCATACATACTGGGCGGCTCCGCCGCTATACGAACTGTGACTCACTGAGTCTGTTCGATATTCATTGGATGGCTACTCGCCATTATACGAACTGTGACTCCCCAGAGTCTGTTCGATACTAATTGGATGGCTATACGCCATTATACGAACTGTGACTCTCAGAGTCTGTTCGATTCATTATTGGATAAACGGCTACGCGCCATTTTGCGAGTTGTGGTGACTTTGCACTACGACATTGTTCGATTTATGAAAATCATTCCTTAGTTTGTTATTAGTTAGTTAGCCTTATATCAATTGCACTTATTGTGATTTTGTCTTTAATTGCTATTATTGTTTTCTTATGATTTTAATTATTTCTTGTAATAATACTTTGTTAGATTTCATCGTATCTTATTTATCTTTTAAAAATGGATACTTCTAACTCTGACGATATGCCCCTCGGCACTCCTGATCCTACATCAGAAGTGGGATCGGGCTTAGCTCACATATCACAGATAAGTGATAAGTATGATCCTTGGCGAGCAATGCTCGAGCTTCAAAATCACAATATGATTAGGTTAATTGAAAACATTAAAAATCCCTTAACTTCGTCTCATATAATTCGCAAGCCTGAATTTAACCCTGATCTAGTAGATACTAATGCTAAATCTTGGAGTATGACCGTTGATATTTGTCTCTCAGAAAAACCACTTCAAAGTGGATCCCTTATAATTGCTCTCAGTAAAGCCTTAAAGGGTAGTGCTTCAGCATGGTTGTCACAAGTATCATATCCAGGTATGACCTGGACAGACTTTAAGAGTCTCTTTCTCTCTAGATTCGATGTTGTAGAAACTGCTGCCGCTACTCCTATTTACCTCCACAATAATTAACTAAAAGATGGCGAGACTTTGAGCAGCCCTTTATCCGTCAAACGAGTCGAAGCTTTTGAAGTACGTCCGGTCACCGTACTAAAATAATCTAGTGAGGTACTTTCATTCTGTTATGATTCCGGGAATGTCCTCTCATTTTTAAAACTTTTGCTAAAAATCTTTAGTAAGCATAATATTGCCTTACATTTAATAGCCACAGGTTCATGTAGACCTAATTAAGTTTAAGAGTCTCTATAGAATCATAAAATTATTAAACGTTCATCGATACCTATTAAAATCTTTGAGTACTAATAGAATTTGACCGTGTAAGAAAAATACCTGAATGTCCAGTCACTGTTAATGAGGTTGATTAAGATGATGATAATGATGAATGTTCTGTTTCAGACATATCGCAGCTCAATTAATAAGAATTAAACTGTTGATGCTTGAGTTGTCTATGTTGACGCTTGAGTTATCTATGTTGACGCTTAAGTTGTCTATTGTTGATGCTTGAGTTGTCTATGTTGACGCTTGAGTTATCTATGTTGACGCCTGGGTTGTCTATGTTGACGCCTGGGTTGTCTATGTTGACGCTTGGGTTGTCTATGTTGACGCCTGAGTTGTCTAGTTTTGACGCTTAAGTTGTCTATTTTTGGGTTGTCTATGTTGACGCCTATGTGGATGTCTATGTTGACTCCAATTAGTCGAATCCCATGGTGTGATATCGGCTGTTTCTTGGTAGTTGAGCTGTGGTGTCTGTGGCGACATGATTATTTTACCATAACTATGAGAATAAGTTGTGACTTCAGAATTTTTCTGTTTTAACCTTTCTTTATGTTTGTCAGAAAGGCCGAACGATCTCTTACTCAGATATTATTCTCTTGTGTTACAGGACCACACGAGGACGTGTAGAATGTCAGTTCTGGCCGTGTCGGAGTTTGTTTTCTAAGAATATCTATGGCTATTAATAATCTGTGGTTATTTTTAGCAGAACTTATTTTCCATTTGATATTCCTATTAATAATAATAGTAGGAATATTAATAATTCCTATTATTTTGTATCAATTAATGTCTTATAATTCAAAACATAATTTATTAAGTATCTACGAACTCCGTCTGGGCACTTATTGTAATAAAAGTATTGCTAGTTCTGTACAAAACATGTAAACATTGGGAACGCCATTTTGACGCCATTTTGTTATCGTAACATTTTTATTCCTTTAAATTATCAAATATTAGATTCAAGTAAGTAATTGAGAATGTTAATGTACCATAATTATGTTAGTGATATTTAAAAACTAACGAATGTGTTTTACACTGTGCAACTCATTAGAATGAGATAATTTAAATGATTTTCCAAACAGTAAACGCGTGGCGCACATTTCCGGGTGCCCATGGACAGAGTTGTCGGGAGGGAAATCTTCCTATAAAAGCCCATACATTGCCCTAGATCGGCAGTCTCTCTTCGGACTGACTCATAAGAGCTCCGGCTCCCGACAAAACTGTCGGTTTACTTGGTACAGCCTGGCTGTATATTCTGCATAGCTGTATTGCTGCGGTTCCCGCCGATACACTTTGCACCTAACTGGGTAGCTCTGTGCTACTGTACGAACTGTGACCAATTTACTTGGTCTGTTCGCATACATACTGGGCGGCTCCGCCGCTATACGAACTGTGACTCACTGAGTCTGTTCGATATTCATTGGATGGCTACTCGCCATTATACGAACTGTGACTCCCCAGAGTCTGTTCGATACTAATTGGATGGCTATACGCCATTATACGAACTGTGACTCTCAGAGTATGTTCGATTCATTATTGGATATACGGCTACGCGCCATTTTGCGAGTTGTGGTGACTTTGCACTACGACATTGTTCGATTTATGAAAATCATTCCTTAGTTTGTTATTAGTTAGTTAGCCTTATATCAATTGCACTTATTGTGATTTTGTCTTTAATTGCTATTATTGTTTTCTTATGATTTTAATTATTTCTTGTAATAATACTTTGTTAGATTTCATCGTATCTTATTTATCTTTTAAAAATGGATACTTCTAACTCTGACGATATGCCCCTCGGCACTCCTGATCCTACATATATATATATTTCTTGTGTGCGTGTGTTTGTCACTGAACTCCTCCTAGACGGCTGGACCGATTTTGATGAAATTTTGTGTGTGTGAGTTCGGGTAGGGTTCCGGATGGTTTAGATTCACAATTGGACCCGGTAGGTGGCGCTGCTGTCGGTATATCAGGTTTTTCAGGCAGGACGACGTCTGCCAGGTCCACTAGTATACATATATATATATATATATATATCTCTCTCTCTCTCTAATAATAGGTATGTATGTAAGCGGTGGTGGCCGAGTGGGAAAGTAACCGACTTGCACGCAAGAGGTGCGAGTTCGATCCCGGGCAGTACCAATGTGAATTTCACTTTGTGGAGGTCATATGTACGAATCAAATGATTCGCCATCTGCTAACGGTGAAGGAAAACATCGTGAGGAAACCCACATGTCTTAGGAGAAATTCTAAAGACATGTCTGATTCACCAACCCGCATTAGGCCAGCGTGTGTGAATTAAGGCCTGAACCCTCTCTCTCTTGATAGAGGAGAGGAGACCCGTGCCCAGCAATGGGACATATATGGGTTGCTATTATAATAGGTATGTTGGGGAGTGTATATTGGGCACAATACACAGCTAAGTTATTATACAAACAAAAAGAAATCAATAGGAGATGTGGAAGAAAATATTCCCGCTCCTCCTACTATTTGAAGTTCTGATAGGAGAACAGGAAAAAATCCCAGCCTTACAAAGCCTGTGCTATGGCAATCAGACAACAAGTAAACACACATCATCATCTCAACCCATAAACGTCCCACTGCTGGGCACGGGTCTCCTCCACACATTTGGAGGGATATTAGACTACTATACCACACTGGCCAGACGGGTTGGTATAGGGTTTTGTTTCGAGTTTTCCCTCTCTTGCAGTAGTTTAGTAGTTTTTCTTGTAGTAAACACACATTTAAGAGAGGTAGGGCACCATACTAGCGAGCAAGCCCGACTGGGGAAGGACCTCCACCTTACAGAAGACCACAGCCAAATGACTACACACAGCGGTGTAGTTGTGTTCCTGTGTGTGAGTACAGGTCTCCAGCGCTCATTTAGGAAAGCGTTTTGAAAGATACGTATTCCTATCCCAGGGTTATTTCCATCTTAAAGCCCTGGTGTAAAAAAATGGGTTGGCAACACGAAAGTGATACCTCTGGTAATGCAAGCGTCTATAGGCTACGGATACTGCTTAACATCAGGTGGGCCGTATGCTTGTTTGCCACCAAAGTAGTATAAAAAAAAAACATACAAATTTCTAAATAGGTTAGTCCATGTGGTGACGGATTAAGAATACAAACGTCACCACCCCGATCTATCTCGAAGGTGTCGTGAGAGTCGGATAAGGCGTAATGCACAAACGTAGACACTTTTTGTTACACGGCACACCATCACAGAAACCGATTTGCTGTGTTTGGTAACGGCGCGGCGCTTGGACACAGTTGTCTACGGCAACTTCTGCCCCTCTAGACAAGTGGCATAAGCGATAGTCGAAACAAAAAGTCAAAAAAGGAAATGTATGCGATTTGACGTAAGTTTACGACATTATATCGTTTACTTACGTCAAATCCCATACATTTTCTTTTTTGACTTTTCGATTCGACTATCGCTTATGCCACTTGTCTAGAGAGGCTGGTCACTGATAACAATTCGTTGCTTGTTTTCCATCAGTTTCGTGATAGCTTGGCTTTCTGCATTGACTTGTGTCACACATAGAATACGGACACCGATCGCAAATCGTTTGTTTGTGCAGTAAAGAACAATTGCAATAAATAAAGTACCTACTTACATAAAATATACACAGTACATCAAAAATATAATAAAATAGCCTGTTGGTCTAGTGGTTAGTGATTCTGACTGCTACGCCGGAAGTTGTGGGTTCGATTCCCGTTTGTTCTGTGTCTGGGTGTAATTTATCTATAATATGTATGTATTTAGAAATATATAAGTAGTATATGATTATCAGTTGTCTGGTTACCATAGTACAGGCTAAATTAGGTATATTGACCTTGGCCCGGCCCAAAAGAAGCTATTGAATATGACAAAAGCTATATCTAAAGAGAAGAAATATCAATACGTTTGAATGATATGAATGAAAGGCTTTTATTATTAGAAGTGAATTAGATTTAAACAAGATTGTTTAATAAGCTACGTACAGACTTCTTTAATTCGTATTCTTCTATATAGTTTATTTTTAAGCATGTTCGTAAGAATAGCTATTTACCTCTTTAACATATTAATAACATGTGAAAGGCTCAGCACCTCTGCCGCACTATTGAGTATGTTTACTCAACTCTTTTATTCTCAGAAATATTTCTATTATATTCATACCTATTCCTAATCCTTCTGCCTATGTGTTAGTGTTCTGTCTATGTTCGATCCTTATTGACGTATGTATCTATATACCTGTGCTGCTCGCACTTATAACTGTTTCGATGTATACCTTACCTGCTCACACACTTGTTTACAACTTATGGCTACATTCCAACGCTCTGTATGCTCATTTCTACCCTCTATACCATAATATATTTTTTAATTATTTCAAGTACCTACGTAAAATTATATTATGTATTTTATTAGTTTTATTAACGTATTACATTAATACATATACAATAGTTGGTTTGATTTGCAATGACAGGTAAGGCTATCGGGAGCTTGAATACCAATATCAGAATGTTCGCGGGCTTAGAACCAAATCTGATATTTTTTATCGTCAAGTCGTAATGAAGTCTTATGATATAATAGTTTTAACAGAAACGTGGCTATCGGATGGTATCTTGAACTCGATATTCTTTGACGATAGGTATATTGTATGTCGTCGGGACAGAGATTATGCAATGACCGGGCAGTCCCGAGGTGGAGGAGTACTAATCGCGACACGTAGGGAGTTACTAGTTATTGCGCAACCGCTATGGCACTCGAGTTGCGAGGATCTTTGGGTGCAATTTCGTGTAAAAAAAATTAACTACTCAAGATTTTATTAGCGCTAGTTTATGTGTGATTTATCTGTGTAAACAAAATAATGGACTCAGGTTTTCATCCCAATTGTGCAATTATCTTTCTAAATTAAACGACTTAGTCCTTAATAAGATATACGATTCTTTTTTAGTTATTGGAGATTTTAACTTAAGTGGTATTGCGTGGACATTGAATCTATCGTATATATAATAAATCTAACACTCGGGACGAATACTCACTTATTGACGAGTTATGTACACTGGACCTTAGTCAATAAAATGGAGTGCCTAATAGATATGGCAAAATATTGGATTTGGTATTTTCAAATAAGTTGGCTACGGTTTGCGAGAGTATGGATCCTTTGGTTCCTATTGATAGCTATCACCCAGCATTGTTAATTAATATGGAATACGTTGAAATACCCCCATTGATTAGTGCGCCGCGTATTCGATATTTGCTTAATAAAGGTGACTTTGATTCAATGAATACAGCTATTGGTAGCATTGATTGGGAGTATGAGCTATCATCTCACTCAATGGATGAATCGGTAGACTTTTTTAATAGCTCACCATTAAATCTTCAAAGCACATATATTCTTCTAAAACTGAAAAATAATAAATCTTATCCTGTCTGGTATAATCGGCCACTTTTAAAAATGATAAAAGAAAATTATAAGTATTTTAAGAAATTTAAAATTTATGGGAACAAGTGCGATGAGGCATCTTATAAATTACTTCGTGAGAGAGTGAAAATACTAAGTCAAAATGATATGAGTCGTACATCAATCTTACCGAACAATCTATTAAAAATAATCCAAAAAATTTTTGGTCTTTTGTCAAGAACCGGTATAATTCTAATGCTATTCCGAATAATCTTCAAAACGAGAATCAAATGTTGACTACGGGTGAAGCCGTATGTGAAGGGTTTTCCTCGTTCTTTACTCAAATTTCCTCAAACCAACGCCTGGCATTGTTGCTACACAGAATTGCATTACACCAGACCCATTATCTGATATAGAAATTGTGACAATCAACACTGAAGAAGTTGTCACCCAGCTTCGTAAATAAGATTTATCAAAATCAGTCAGATGCTATTGGTACCAAAGCTTCAAAAATGTTAGGCTTTGTTATGCGTATCTCTAAATGCTTTAAGGAGGTAAAAACTCTTAAATTTTGTATTGTACCTTTGTCCGAAGCAATTTAGAATATGCTTCACAAATATGGAACCCGTGCTATCAAAAATATAAACACCGAATAAAGAACATACAGAGACGTTTTATTAAATACTTATGCTTTTGCCAGAGAATTCCGTATGACTCCAATAACTACATAGACCTCTGTAAGAAATTTCACCTGTTGCCGCTCCAGATTCGTAGAGAAATTGCTGACTATTTACTTTTGTTGCCGCTCCAGATTCGTAGAGAAATTGCTGACTATTTACTTTTCTTATAAAAAATTAAATAAACTGTCCTGATCTATTATCCAGTATTAGCCTTTAACGTCCCATGCAAATCGTCTCCTTTTAATCCCCCCATATGTGTACCTCATGCTTCTACTAACTATAGACAGAACAATTACACTGTGCGAGCGAGTAGAACTTTCAATAAACTGTGTAAACAGAACCTTGATCCGTTTTTATTATTATTACAAGCTTTTATTTAGCTTGCAATGTATGTTAGTTTGTATGTTAGCAAATCTTGTGAGCTAGATTTGAAGTACTTCCCGGTGTTTGATGGAGCTGAAATTTGGTATACCTACGTAACTTCGGTGACAATGCAATAATATAGTACCATGGAGCTGGTCTGATGATGCAGTCGGAGGATGGCCATAGCAACTCTTCAACGAAACAAGCTAGCCGCGTCGGGTTTGAGTGTCTTGGATTTATCTTGCCGAGCACTATATTATTAGATGGGTATTCAGAACGTGATGATGAAGCCGGAAGGTGGCCTTGGCAACTCTTCAAGGAAACAAGATAGCCATGTCGTGTTTGGGTGTTTTGGATTAATCTTGACGAGAACTATATTCTTAGATGGGTGTTCAGGACAAGATGGTGAAGCCGAAAGGTGGCCATGGCAACTCTTCAACGAAACAAGATAGCCGTGTCATATTCGGGTGTTTTGATTTGATCTTTTTTGAGGGAGGTAGGGTACCATACAAGCGAGCAAGCCCAACTGGGTAAGGACCTCCACCTTACAGAAGACCACAGCCAAAAAACTAGATACAACGATGTAGTTGTGTTCCTGTGTGTGAGTACGGGTACGGGTCTCCAGCGCTCATTTAGGGATGCGTTTCGACTGAAACGTATTCTTATCCCAAGGGTACTCCCATCTTAAAGCCCTGGTGTAAAACAATGGGTTGGCAACACGCAAGTGATACCTCTGGTATTGCGAGCGTCTATAGGCTACGGTAACTACTTAGCATCAAGTGGGCCGTATGCTTGTTTGCTACCCAAGTAGTATGAAAAAAAATGTCGAGTACTATATTCTTAGATGGGTGTTCAGGACGTGATTATGAAGTCGGAAGGCGGTCATGGCAACTCTTGAACAAAACAAGATAGCCGTGTTGTGTTTGGGTGTTTTAAATTAATGTTGACGAGTACGTTATTCTTAGATGGGTGCTCAGGGTGTAATGATTAAGTTGGAAGGTGGCCATACGAACTCCTCAACATAACAAAAATAATAACTGGCATGTAGGTCTAGTGGTTAGTGACCTTGATTGCTAGCCCTGTGCTGTGGGGAACTTTACAAACATAAAATAAACGGACACACAGTACGTCTAGATTCGGGCCTGTCAGATTATGGACCACACAATTTTTTGTTCCGTGTTGGGATCGAACTCACAACACGCCACTCAGTGGTTAATGGCGAGGTTACCACTTAAGCCTCTGAACCAACCATGCAGCCTTTTCGATTCGATTAAAATATTGTAAAAAGTTTACGTTTTGTCGTTGATTACCGTTTTTTTGACAAAGTGACAACTATTGCTAGACTGTCCATGTTATTCAGCCGAAATCTGTGCAATTTGCCGAAATCTGTGCAATCTGACAAAACTTTGTGTGACCCATAAAGAATTGTTCTGAGTCTGCGTATCTGTGCCATACCCTGTAGAAATTTTTGCATCTATTACATTTCTATTTCTATATAGATAGGTACTGTTACACAGTTTGAGTGGGCTAAAAAAATATTAAATTCCTAAAGGGTATAACAGTACGCCGCGCCGTAGAGCTCAAGGATTTCAGAAATTTAACTGCATAGTTATTAGATTCCTTTTGATCCATCATTCTATTAATAGAGATAAAGTACTCTACATAAGCTCTCGGAACTAAACAGAATGAAAAACCAGTAAGCTGAACCCTATCTTATATAGTCGACCATATTGGTGATCGTCATCAATCATCATATTAGTTCAATTGTACCATTTTAATTTGCTCATTTAATGTGATTAGTTACCGTCATTTAATAACACATTATGTCTGGTCTCCATCGGCAAATTATTTATCATTGAGAAGTTGGCCAACTGCAGTATTCTTTAATAGTTTCACTAACGAATTGCTGCTTCCTGAATGCATTTGTTTGATTCATTGCAGTATGCCTATAGTATTTGAGGAGGTTACTCAATTCCCTACGGATTCCATCATCAGAACTGGATTTCTTAAAAAATGAGAACAATATGAAAGATTATTATCCATTTACTTACAAAAATATTTTTAGTGAAGGACCTTACAGAAGAACACAGCCAAATAACTACACACAGCGGTTTAGTTATGTTCTTGTGTGTGAGTATAGGTCTCTAACGCTCACTTAGGGATTCGTTTTGAAAGAAACGTATTTCTATCCCTGGGATACTCCCATCTAAGTCCTGGTGTAAAAAATGGGATGGTAACACGCAAGTAAGTAAGAAAATATTACAAATCGGCTCTTAAATGACGCCGTTCAGGGATAAAAAAATCAATGCAATGGAACCTCATCTTTAAAAATTCAGTTAAAAATATATATCAGTTATGTATGCCGATGAGACAGAGGTCGATCATGCGTTTCGCTGTGAGTGATTTTTTTGGTCGAAGATAGACACATAGTATCGCGGAGTTTTTAGATCTATTTGCAAATAACATTGCCTCCAACGGCAGGATTTTTCCGACTCGCTGAACTATCATCGTAATATTTCAGCCAATTCACGCTCGCAAAACTATAATGAAAGAATCACGCCGTCTACTGTTATTGAGTTTATCGTGACCAGATAGACAGATTCGGTGTAGTGTTTTCTTTTCTGTGCTGCTTCCCTGATTACCTAAATTAAGGTATTGTTAAATGTTAGCGCCTACACAAAATGAAATAGCATTCATTTTATAGTAATATATTATAGTTGGTGTTTAAGTTTTATTAGGCGTTTAATTTAGTCAGTGATTGTCTTAGGTCTTGGCATGATTAACGCATTTTATTCGTACTTATAGTATATTTATATAGTTTTAGTATTATCAAAGACGATTTTAGCTGCAACAAACAGATAGACAGAGAGATAAAACTGTTAAAATTGTATTTCTGTTGTAAGTGCTATGTAAACAGCCACATGAATTTAATAGAAAGCTGTTATTTTGATATTACAAACAGACACTTCAATTTTAGTAATGTGTATATAGATGTATAGCTGATATGTGTTTATGACTTCGTTTGCGTGGACTTTAGTGATTAAAACATAGAGTTTCCTGGAGTTGCTAAACGGAAAATTGTTTGGAATCAAAAGAACCCGGGATATAAAAGGTTATCACCTACACCGCATCCTGTTAAAATGTCTGCTTCTATTACATTTCGTTGTAAAATGGTCACTTTTAACCTAGCACCGTTAACACGTGATGTACCAGTCAGCTGATCTCTATTTAATATGGTCGCCGATATTGATGTGAGTTCAACTTAAATTGGTGATTGCTATATCTCCGAAACCTCGCATTATTTTTTAATTTTTTTTTTTCATATAAACTTCAAACGTGGTTTTACAAACTACAGTTTAAAAAGTTTCAGCTTAATAAATCGAAGCGCGTTTCTTGTATAGCACGTGTGTTATTAAAGTGACCATAACTTTTTTATTTGTGAACCGATTTATAATAAAACAGCCTATATGTTATGGGAAGGTTGCCACAATATATAAGTGAAAACCGCATTCAAATCGGTTGCGTGGTTGCTGAGTTTATCGCGCACAAACGCGGCCACAAACAGACAAACAGACAAAAATTCTAAAAACCACATTTTTGGCCTCAGTAACATAAATACAACGTATATAAATTGTTTTTCCGAAAAAAAATTCAATGTACAGACGCGACTTGGTTACGATTTTATTATATGTATAGAATAGATACTGTAAAATTTTAAAAAATGAGTTTTCTTTGGTTTTATTTTCTTCAAAATTTATTTTCTTCTTTTCAGAGCATTTAAATAAAAGCTTGTTTTTAAAAATATTTTTTACTTATAATTTATTAATAAGAATACCTGTAGCAAGAAGCCACTTGAGCCTTAACTTCTTTGAGTAATTTACATACATATTATTGCTTCATATACATTAGTTAATAATAATAGATTTTAGTTATTAATTAGTAAACATACATATTTGCATCGCTGGCGCTAGTGTACGGATATCATATTCAATCACATTCCATATTTTTAGTCAAGTTTATAGAAACGAAGACCTGTAATTGGCTTTCTAACACTATTCTGTAGTTAATCTGTTCTTTTAGCTGTAAGTCTTCCATAGAATAAAAAAATATTTATTTAGTTAAAATATTAACTAAATAAATATACCTATTTTACGTTTGTTTGAATCTGAAAAGGTCGCTATCTCAGCAAAATGTCGCATACTTTGTTTTATAATAATAATAATAATAATAAACCCGCAGAGCAGCTTGTGGCGGGCTGAATGTGAGTGGGGACACTGCGGTCTCGAATGCCCCAGAGAGTTGGTCAGGGCCTCGTCTCCGGTTTGCCTTTACTGGCTGTCCGGAGTGGGCTTACAAGAGCGCCCGTAGGACTCTCAGCTCTGGCTTGCCTTAATTGGCTGATCAGAGAGGGGTCGCCAGAGCTATATGCTCGGGGGTAGAAGTGTCATTTTCAAGGGCATAACTACGGGGAAACCCGCTCTCGGGTCTCAGACCCCCGACCGGCGACAGCTAAGTATGTGACAAGTGGAAGTAACTGGACACAAATGTATGGTACGTCTGCGCAGGGAAAGCTGATTTCATATTAACTGGTAACTTGTATTCCACACAAGACACAAATATGCCAACGTTTGTGCAGCGCCTAAGGGAGTAAGTCAGGCAAACAATTTATTTATTTTACACTTTATTGTACACCACTATATATTACATTATTAAATTTAACTTATGCTACAGAGTACAGTACAATGGGCGGCCTTATCGCTAAAAGCGATTTCTACCAGGCAACCTTTGGATGGAGATATTGTTGGTAGAAGTTACTGGTAGTTGTTGGCGTACTAAAATAAAAAAATAAACTGACTAAACCAAATGTACACTTTTTATAATACATACATATATACATACATATAATTAATTATCTTCTCGTCCCAAATACCGCAGTGTCTCAAGACGAAAGTCTTTGACCAGTGTGTGTTGCCAGTGATGACATACGGATCTGAGACGTGGTCGTTCACTATGGGCCTCGTGCGAAGGCTCAAAGTCACCCAACGAGCAATGGAGAGAGCTATGCTTGGAGTTTCCCTGCGAGATCGAATCAGAAATGAGGAGATCCGTAGGAGAACCAAAGTAACCGACATAGCTCGAAGAATTGCCTCCATTAAGTGGCAATGGGCCGGGCACATAGCTCGCAGAACTGATGGCCGTTGAGGCAGAAAGGTTCTAGAGTGGCGACCACGAACTGGAAGACGAAGCGTGGGCAGGCCTCCAACAAGGTGGACCGACGACCTGGTTAAGGTTGCGGGCAACCGATGGACAAGGTCGACTCAGGATCGAGAGTTGTGGAAAACCTTGGGGGAGGCCTATGTCCAGCAGTGGACGTGTTTTGGCTGAAATGATGAATTAATTATCATGAGTGTTACTAAATTGTTAGGTAGCACTCCTATACCTAAGCTTTAAAAGTAGTTAGCGTTTGTGCCATTCTTATTTCTACAGGTAGTGCGTTCCAAAGGCGTATTGCAGTCACTGTAAAAGATTTATCAAAAAATACTGTAGAATGAGGTGGCATTTTTAGCTTCAGGTTTTCCGATGATCTTAAATTTCGAATATGCGTATCATTAAGGAACACGAAACGTCCTTTAAGATGGGAAGGTGCTGATGGATTGAATAGAACATTGTATAGTAGAAAGAGAATATGACCAATGTGCACAGCAAAAGGTAAAACTCGAAACAGAACCCTATACCAACCCGTCTAGCCAGCGTGGTATAGTAGGCTAATATCACTCATTGTATAGAGGAGACCCGTGCCCAGCTGTGGGATGTTTATGGGTTGAGATGATGAGGTTACTTTCATCTAATTGTAAATTTTATAAAATTGTTATAAACTTAGTTGGTGACATTGCTAACATTATTTTTTCTATTCCTATTATAATTATATAAAGTACTGTATGTTTCTTATAGGTAGGTATCGCAATAAATAAATAAAATAAAAATAAAACAGGACCTCCATCTTACGGAATGCCACAGCCAAATAACTACGGTGTAGATGTGTTTCTGTGAGACCTGTACTCTCAGTACAGGTCTCCACCGCTCATTTAGGGATACGTTTTAAAAGAAACGTTATCCTATCTTAGGGATATTCCATTCTCACGTCCTGCAGTTAAAAATTGGTAGGCAACACGCGAGTGATACCTCTGGTATTGCAAGCGTCCATAGGCTACGAGACTGATGTTTGCCACCTAAGTTGTATAAAAAAGTGTATTTAAGTCTAGTGAGAAACACGTAGATATCGCAGTAGTGCGTGGATATTGTTGTCGTCAACAGTAGCTAAGTAGCTACATTTTATCTAAGACTATCTCTTTCTGTATCGTTACGTACTGTATTTATCTATCGCAATTATACTTGACATCTTTAAGCAAGTGCGCACCAAGACATAGAAACAAAATTGAGCGCCACTCAGTATGAAAGTAGCTTATCTTGCTTTATATTATCGTTGGTAGTTTGAAAATAAGTAAAAAAATAAGACCAATCCTTTGTCCCGTACTCATATTTGAATTGATCATTTAAGTTCTAGTATCTAAGAAAGGAGTTATAAGGTTTTTAAAGGGTTTTGAGTGACACCCCTGGTGTTGCAAACATCCATAGGTAACTGCTACTTGCTACGGGACGTATGCTTTTTTGCCACCCTGACTGACTAGACTGTCTAGACTGCTTCGGTGGTCCAGTGGTCGCAGTATGCGCCTGCTGTGCACGAGGTTGTGGGTTCGATTCCCACACAGGAAAACACTTTGTGTGACCCACAAAGAATTGTACTGAGTCTGGGTGTAATTTGTGTCCGTTAATTGTATGTTTTTAAAGTCCCCCGCGACACGGAGCTTGTATTATTTTATTTATTATAAATAAATAAATAAAATTAAAAAAAAAACCTTGGTAGTAAGTATATCTTAATATATATATTTCTTGTGTGCGTGTGTATGTGACTGAACTCCTCCTAGACGGGTGGACCGATTTTGATGAAATTTTGTGTGTGTGTTCGGGTAGGGCCCTGGATGGTTTAGATTCACAATTGGACCCGGTAGGTGGCGCTGCTGTCGGTATTTCAGCTTTTTCCGGCAGGACGACGTCTGCCAGGTCCACTAGTAAAAATATATATATGTGATGCACAAGATACATTCTTGTTTTTTTTTAAGACAACTCCCGCACTAGAGAACAAGCTCTGTGTTGCGGGGGACTTTACCAACATACAATTAACGAACAAGTACACCCAGACTCGGGACAACCACTTATGGGTGATATATGATATGGGGATTGAAGCCACAACACGCCGAGCAGTGGTAAATGGCGAGGTAACCACTTAAGCCACTGAACTAACCGGACAGTCAAGACTACAGCATGGTATTCAAGAAAGAAGTTATAAATTCCTAACGCGTGAGGGATAGCCCCAGTATTTCAAACGTCCATAGCATCAGGCGGGCCGTATGCTTGTTTGCCTCCTTTGTACAAAAAAATATTAATACTTGTATTTTGTTGGTATGATACATGCTAGTAATGCTCTTGGTCAGGAATTCCCAATCTGTATGTATTGAAATCGAGGTTGAGGTTGAAATCGGTTTCCCAGGAGTCAACACAATCGAAAACTGATTTTTGGGTTTTTTGATTAACACAACATTTTATTTGAAACTTTCTTCTTATTCTTCCTTCTTTAAAAAACAACTGCTGCACTAGGCAAGCCCTGTGTCGCGGAGGAATTTACTAACATACAATTAACGGACACAAAGTACACCCAGACTTGGAACAACCATATATTTTTGTCCCGTGTGGGGGTCGAACCCACTGCACGCCGCACAGTAGTAAATGGTGAGGTAACCACTCAAGCCACTGAACCAACCGTGCAGTCAAACTTTCAAGATAAAAGTTGTGTTATGTATACCAACTTGTGTTATAAGAGTTACTTAGAAGGAAGTATCATTGTTGTACTTTTAAAAAACTCACAAGTCGATAACTTTGCACAAATTCGTACGGGGTCGGAGATTTCAGATCATTCTGGAAAAGAGAGATAGGACACTATACTAGCGAGCAACCTGACAGAAGACCACACCCAAATAACTGCACACAGCGGTGTAGTTGTGTTCCTGTGTGTGATTACAGGTCTCTAACGCTCTTTTAGGGATACGTTTTGAAAGAAACGTATTCCTATCCCAGGTATACGCCATCTTAAAGCCCTTATATATGGCCCTGGTATAAAAATAATGGGTTGGCTACACGCAAGTGATACCTCTGGGTAATGGCTGTATGCTTGTTTGCCAGTCAAGTAATATAAAAAAGGGGTATCTTGCCCTAAATAGTCAGGGAATACCTGGTATACTATACTTAACATCAGGCTTGCATCAAAGAGGCCATGCTTGTTTGACACCTAAGAAATACAAATAAACTGACCTCAACAAAAAGAATATTATTAAGGATATTGTATACTAGCCTTCTTTCTCAAAACATTAAAAAACATAATATTTAGACATGACAATGCAATAAACTAAACGACACTCCATTTATAACAAATATTTTAATAAAAGTATGAAAAAGAAATATACAGACAACGGATTAGGGCAAAACATCTAAGATGCTACTACATTTTGCATTGAAACCACACTAACAAGTACCTGCATCTGGCGACCATCGAGAAACGTTGATCGGCCTAAGAAAACCGCATGAAATCAAGAAGTCTGATGTTCTGACCAAGGGCAGAGTAAGGGTTTACGTTATTGTTTTTGGTAGCTAGACGGAACTGCTTGGGAATATGAGTGGCGGTACACCGTGCTAGGTTTGAGCCGAGCCGGCCAACTAACATCCTGGACGCTACCTCGACGCTGTCAGCGGCAGCGGCGAGCGGCGACGGCGAGCGGTAAGAACAAATGTAAGTAGGTACTAAAATGCTCTCTGGAGCCATCGGTCTCCTCTACCAATTGGTCCCCATTCCAATCGCTTTTCGATGCGTTACCTCGTGGCGTTAATGAACATTTAATTAATTTGCTTTTTCCGCTGCCACTGATAGCGGAGAGGTCGAGGCAAATGTACTAATTTTTTTAATAACGCCACGAGGTACTGCAATTTTTGCCGAGCTAATAGTGATAGTAGGGAGCAGCGCGGCTGGAACATACCTAAGTACATGCGACCCGATGCCATGCCATGACACAGAGCCATGTATGCGTGGCAAGGCCGCCGCTGCGCTTGTAGACACCAGAGCCTCGGTGACCGCATAGTGGTATTTCATCTGAGCGTCTCCGTGAGGGCACGTTTGAAGTCAGTCGCGACTGTTAGCAGTCGTTAGATCACGTCACAGTCCTTAAATTGGGGCAATCTAAATAATTCTGTCACCAGGTTGGCCTTTAACCAAACAAAGAAGATAAAGACCTAAAATATTTTTTTAATATAAAATCTTACTTATTTTTATTTATTAAACTTCATACACAACATTGGCGAACTTAATGCCTGGGGCATTTCTACCAGTCAACCTTAGGGTGGTGCAGAGAGAAACAAACAAGAAGTCCGTGTGGATCAGAAAGTACTTAAAATGTATATAAGCAATTACATTAATATACTTTTATAATATATATTTATAAAAATGATTTTAATACATAAACTAAATAATATGCTATGACAAAAATAATTCGCGAACCTTAACTTTGAACGCGAGACGGTTGGTGGACGTCCTGATTTCGAGAGGAAGGGCATTCCAAAGTAGAATAGATTGGACAGGAAACGCAGAGTGAATAAAATCAGTTGAGTGAGAGGGACAGGATAGGAGAAGGTTATTGGAAGAACGAAGGTTTCTTTTGTCATGCACGGAGCAGAGATACTGGAAGTAAGGAGTTAAGTAACAAGGGGAGTTGGGCGACGTCAGAATAGAAAAAAGAGTAGTTAGAGCTCGTTATTGCTCGACGTTGAGCAATGGGTAACCATTTTAATTGGGACCGATAAGTTGACACATGGTCATACTTGCGGAGATTAAAAATGAATCGAATGCAGTTATTAAGAAGACGGTCAAATTTGTAGAGAAGGTCTGCATTCAGGTCGAAATAAAACACATCACCATAGTCAACAATAGGAAAAATTAAAGCCTGCACAAGCGCTGTCTTAGTTTTGCAAGGAAGGAAGTTTTTCAATCGATAAAGAGCACGTAGGGTACCAGTAACTTTTTGGCAAACATGGGTCACTTGAGCCCGCCAACTTAATGTAGGTACTGTCAATAAATAGGCCTAGATCTTCAACAGTCGGTGACAAGATTATGGTGGCCCCATTATAAGTTAGAGATGGCAGTGCAGAAGTGTTTAACCTGCATAGTAGCCGCTGGCTGCGTACGACGATGGCTTGACATTTGGTAACATTGACCGTTAGGCCAAATCTATCAGACCAGCTACTAATGTGATTTAAATCACTATTGACCATGTCAACAGCTGATGACACGGTGTCCACGCTGGCCTGAGAGTATACCTGCAAGTCATCGGCATAAAGATGATACGCACATTGAAGATTTTTAGTTATGTGGTTGATGAAAATAGAAAGCAACAAAGGAGAACGAATACCGCCTTGAGGAACGCCAGCGTCAATATCATACCAATTCGAAGATTCATCGAAACGGACAGATTGCTGACGACCTCGAAGATAGCTAGAGAACCAATCCAGAGCTCCAGAGGATACCATTAGATGGGAGAGGATGGCTAACAGGATGTCGTGACTGACGGTATCGAAGGCACTAGAGAAATCAACCAAGGTCAGTACAGTGACCTTGGTGGTCTTCCATGCCCTCCCTGATATCGCCTATGAATATTACTGTATATGTATTATTTTCTTGTTATGGTTCACTGCACGTGTTAGACAACTGTTACTGCAGTGAGCAGTTGAAATAAATAAATTAAGTCTTTATCTTCTATAGAGACGGCCAGATCACAAAAGAACAGTCTGCTCTTGTCATAAAAGTAACACCGCTATGTATCGCTCAGACCCAATGCTTGAACGATCGAATGATTGAAAAATATACAAATGTAGTGCTCCACACAGGTCCGCTACCACTGGACACTATTGACGCGTTTAGTTTATTTTTTGTGAAAAACAATAACATAGCTTTGTATAACAGGCAATTCCCTATTTCCCTAATCGCTATGAGAGGTAAGACACCATACTAGCGAGCAAGCCAGACTGGGAAAGGACCTCCACCTTACAGAGCAGCCAAATAACTACACACAGCGGTGTAGTTGTGTTACTGTGTGTGAGTACAGGTCTCCAGCGCTTATTTAGGGATGCGTTTTGAAAGAAACATATTTCTATCCCAGGGATACTTCCATATTAAAACCCTGGTGTAGAAAAATGGGTTGGCAACACGCAAGTGATACCTCTGGTATTGCAAGCGTCCATAAGCTACAGTAACTGCTTCACATCAGGCGGGCCCTATGCTTGTTTTCCACCCAAGTAGTATACAAAAAAAACCTTATACTTAAATTCTATAGCCGAACCTTGGGTTTTATTGACAACATACCTGATGTTTTCAAGACTAATAATAATATCTTCGGGTCAACTCACACAACGCTATCTGATCCCAAACTAGGCTGAGCCTGTACTATGGTAACCAGACAACTGATAAACATACTTATATATTTCTAAATACACACATATCGATACCTCCCACGTAAGTTATTGTAACCCACAATTTTGACCATTTGCTTTTTTTAGCTATATCGCCTTTTTATACCTATATTTCATCATCATCATCATGATTATTTACCTATATTTACCTACTAAAAATTAAAAAAGTTGAAAAATAGCCATATTTAGGGTACTTTTCAGACGTATACAGTTGTATCATTATTATGACCACAGCGTATAACATTGCATCAGGTCGATGCAACTGTTTACGCGGGTCGGGGCCGGGGATCGTTGAGCGCTCGCGCCGTGTATGTGTGACATACAATAGTCTTGCCCGGGGGCGCTCGATCGGGTGGATGCCGCACTGGTTGCGATAAATATCGGACGTTTTTAATGTTTTAACAGTATTATTATTTAGCAATTTTTGTAAACAATTGAGCATAAACAAAAAATACAAACTAGAGGCCGAAAACTCTGTGATATGGTAAATAATACTGATGAACCCACCGAAAGTTGCTAGGAAAAAACAATAGAAAACCAGAATATGTTCTTAAACCAAATAATAAATCCGAAAGTTTTTGTAATTCAAGTCTCCAAAATGTAACAGTATCATTTAATTTTCTTTATTTTATTTAAATTTTTTTATTTTATTTTGACAAAGCCAGCCTAAACTGTTGTATAGATTACTTACAATAACTTACGTCGCTAAGAATAAACTAAAACAATATTGTATAATCACATACAACAATTTACGTTGCGGAGTTATAACAAATTAAGTGCTATGTAATACATACAATGATTTACGTGGGGATTGGTTACTAAAAATTATATTGTATGTTTACATGGCATATTTTACGTTGCTATGACATAATTTTTTAATTTACATACCATAGAGTGTGCCTAAAATTCTTAAATTTTCTGCCACTGCTATCATAATTTATGCATCAGCTATTTCTATGGTTCAGCTCATGAGATTCTACCACTTCCATTTCATTAAGAATTGATGATATGACTGCTTAACATTACATAACATTCCTTTTTAAAATTGGGAGGGGTTCGGTAAATACTCCACCACACTAGTCAATTGTAGATGGTGGGCGTAGGCTAGTGGTCCACCTACTGGTTGTCAAACTGTCCAGGATTTCTCCACCTAGCTTAACGATTATTACAATTACGTAATAACCGGGATCTTTACAATTACTTTACGTGAATGCCGAAGCCCAGAAACTCACGAGTTAGATATGCCGCTAGACGATTATCGACTTTCAGTGGTTTTTTTATTCAGCTTAGACAAGAAAGATGGATACTTCTAAAATTCGAGTGATTGTTGAATACGAGTTCCGACGGAACTAACGCGGCAGAAACTGCTCGCAATATCAATGTTGCGTTTGGATAGGGGACTGCTAATGAACGCACCGTGCGATTTCTGTTTAAACGCGTTCGTGTTTCTCAAATCAAATCAAAGTTTCCGTAACTTTGATTTGAAGAACGAACCATGTGGAAGACCGCCCATACAGGTGAATAACAATGAATTAAAAGAGATGATGGGAGCCGATCCAAGCCAAACTACCCAGGAATTAGCGGCATGGTTTAACGTTACTTTACCAACAATGTTGACTCATTTGCGACAAATCAATAAAATAAAAAATATGATTAATGGGTGCCTCATGATTTGACTGATCTGTAAGAAACGCGTGTTGAAACTTGTGTCACAGTAAACAAACAGTAGGTTATCTAAGGCCGCCCGCCGAGTTATTAGCCTACTCTTGCGGTGATACCCAGGGTTGTTCATACGATAGGTAAGCGAAACAAAAACAAGTGTCAAGTGGCCGACCCGAACGCCGGCCAAAAAAATGCGATGTACACACAAGTATATAAGTCGATCGTCAGACTACCGGAACCATATTTGGATTGAACAACACATCAGACAATAGAAAAAATAATAATTTCAAAAGTAATTAATTTGCAATATTAATTATTGTAAAATTGCCCTTATTACAACTATACCTACGCGAAAAATATGTTTACCTAAACGATGTTTCGTACTCAATCCTCTATTTTATAGTAAAACTAGACTTCTTAAAATAAACTTTAGCTCTAAACATAGTATTCAGAAAAATGCGACTCGGCTACGCTCTTAATAAAGCAAATAAACTGTGAAATAAACAATACAATACCATATTTTCTAATAATATTTAAGTATAAGTAGGTACTTATATTTCTGGTTGAGTAGGAAGTATGATAAGTCCGGGTTTGCGAAATCATTATTGAGGCACCCGAAAACACTACAATATTTTTTTCCCCTTTTTGAAGTCATGATACTCGTAATTTACGACAAGTGTCCGCCGCCCGCGCCGGCGAGAGTTGACGAACGCAAGCGGTCATGTAGCGTACGCGCGTGCTAACAGTCGTGAGTCGCGCTGCACAGCCCGCACTGCCGCTACCTTATTCTACCTTATATTATGCTAGCGTGTGCGTGAAATCGCGTGCCGACATGGCGCGCGGCGCGCACGCACGCATTCAAACCGAGAGCGGCACGTTTGTATGAAGATGTTTTACTGTTTGTTTACTGTGCTTGTGTTGCCTTGTTGAATGATACAGAAATGAAGGATTATTGTATCGAATTGTGACATGTGATAAAAAGTGGATTCTTTTCTATAACCGTAAGCGAGAAATGCAATGGCTGAATCCAGGTCAAACGCCGCAACAGTGTCCCAAAGCAAAGCTTACCAATAAAAAGGTAATAGTAACTGTTTGGTGGTCTCAGCATGGTGTTATTCACTATAGCTTTCTCCGATCTGGTCAAGCAATAACGGCAGATATCTACTGTGCCGAACTCCGAACAATGATAGCAAAACTAGCAGTGAAACAACCTCGACTCATGAATTGATCTTCACCATTATTGCTCCATGATAACGCGAGACTTCATACAGCCCGAGAAACCAATTTAACTCTACAGGAACTGCAATTAGAAACCATTCGTCAACACCGTATTCGCCAGACCTTGCTCCTACGGACTATATTACAATACATATTGCTTTCACACAGTTTGTCGAATCTAGATCACCAGAGTTCTATCGCAATGGCAGGCTTCCTATCAGATTTTTTTGGATACTGACATTCAGATAACTTAAAACAGAATGAAGTTAACGTTATGAACCTTGATTGTAAGCTGATCTCAGAGATAGACATTTGTTTAATTGCTAGTAATGTAAATTTATTGATGAAGAATTTTTGTTACAGTTTTTATTATTTATCCATAAAACTGTACAAGAAAGTAGGGTGCAAATTATTATTGATTGAAAGCAACACACATTATTTTGATTATATTTTTTATACTTGACTTGAGTGCCTTGGTGGTCCAGTGGTCGCAATATGCGACTGCTGTGCACGAGGTTGTGGGTTCGGTTTCCACACAGGACAAAACTTTGTGTGGCCCACAAATATTTTTTCTGAGTCTGGGTGTAATTTGTGTCCGTTAATTGTATGTTTGTAAAGTCCCCCGCGACACAGAGCTTGTTCTCTAGTGCGGGAGTTGTCTTTAAAAAAAAGATAGAAAAGAAAGAAAGATACTTAGTATACTTTCTGTATGAAACATTGTATTTACATTTTTATGTTTGTATTCCTTTGATCTCTTTTCTTATTATTCGTTAGAATTCTAGAACAAGTTCCTAGATGAAAAACTCTACAAGTATGTTTTGTCCCTATTTGAAATATTTTTAAGTTTATTTTCATTAATAAAAGTTAATTTTCTTAACATACAATACTGCATATATTTAGTTTCATCCAACGTACACTATAGTATCTAACACATACAATAAAATACAACCATTATTTTCCAGTGTAAACGATTGTAAGTATCACATACAATTTTTTTTTAAGATACACATCGCTGTAAAATATTGTATGAGCAAAATCTCAAAAAGTACCAATATTTTCATAAATTTTCTTGCCTTATAATTGAAAGTACCCAAAATTATATATACATACCAAATTTCACAAAAATACTACAAAAAAAAACAAATATACGGGTCGACTTGAGAACCTCTCTTTTTTTTTTTCGTCGGTTAAAAAATGACGATTATATTTCAATTTATAACTTTAAAACGCTCTACTGTAAAATCTTGTTTTTGGGGTTACAATAACTTACGTGGGAGGTATCGATATTATAGATAAATTACACCCAGACACAGAACAAACATTCGTGCTCATCACAAAAAGATTTTTCCTGGGTGGGAATCGAACCCACGACCTCTGGCGTAGCAGTCAGTCCCTAAACACTAGACCAACAGACCCAAAGACAGAAAAGTCAAAAAATAAAATGTATGGAATTTGACGTGAGTCTACGATATAATGTCATAAACTTACGTCAAATCCCATACATTTTATTTTTTGACTTTTCGATTCGACTATCGCTTATGCCACTTGTCTAGAGGCTCAGGTCAGTCATAATGGTAGTAATGTGTAAAATTCAAGGCGTTCTATCAAGATAGATGTTCTTTAAAAAAATAAATGTATATATAGTGAAGCTGAAATCATTAAAGTTTATAAAGTTCGAGCAGGCACATCTATTAATTAAATTGTTTTTATCTAAACAGGTGCAGTATTTATTGGGTGAACAACTCGATCAAAGTAATCGAGCGCCAGAATAATAAAGTTCTCATCCAGGAATTACGTAAGCTTTGTAAATAATTATTACCTACGTTAATGAACTTGGTTTGAGTCGTGCAAAAATAACCACAAAACGAATGATCATGTCAGTACTTTATTTTACCTTTATTTTAACCACTACTTGGTTGGGCATTTTCCGAGTCAATATATAGCCTATGACACTCACAAATGACGTGGCTTTGTATTGGTAAAAGAATTGTCTAAATCGGTTCAGTAGATCCAGAGCCAAACTAAACCAAAGCCGTACTTTTAACTACTTAAGAGTCCCTCACTAAGGAATAAATCCATCTAAGCATGCCTTAATATAAAAATATTTAATACATAAAAAATTGCCCACTTATGAATTTACCGTCTGTACAATGTCACCCATTCGATAAAGTAATCTGAATCGCATCTATTTACCGCGACGCTTTCCGGCTCGAGTTTAAAATATCGAGAACGGAGTTAGCTGTACGCGGCCGCTATATGAAAATTCAATTTTGGGAAAACTATTATATATATTTCTGTGGAATTTAGTACCAGTGTACAATTAGACAAAACCTACATTTAAAAAAATATCATCATCTCAACCCATGAATATCCTGCTGATTGATGGGCACGGATCTCCTTCATACACTGGGAGATATTAGCCTAAATATACCACGCTGGCCTAAATATTTCAAGTTTTCCCTCTCTTGCCGTGGATATTGTCGGCCTGACTTACTACCTTAGTCAACTCTTACGGCACCCTAGGGATGGAACGGGATGGTGACATTTGTATTCTTAATCCGTCACCATAAAAATATATTTCACACAAATTCATACATTGGTTTTCCTAAAAAAAATAATCTTAAATAGCGGCCCTGTACAAGTAACTCTGTTGCCGACCGTACGTATTTATTATGTTTACAGCCAGGTCACCAATACCAAGTTCTACCTATAAAGCTTCACGTCTGTTCGCATCGCAAAGTAACGCAACGCCATCTATTGATTGATATAATACAACTGTAACAATGAGAAAATTTTTGGCAATAGCTGCTATACCAGTAACTGAGCTGTTTGTGATCTTGTATTGTCCTAAGTAACATAACTACCAAGTATAATATTATGTACAGATAAAGGAATGTGTAAACTGAACTAAAAAATGAGATATTATCACATGTGGCTTAAAAATAAATTATTTTCTTATTCTAATTCAGATTTTTATTTCGAAAAAGATTTCGATTATATAAAAGCGTCTGGATTTCGGTTTTAAAAATGCATTAGTTTTTTAGAGTTAAGCTATATCTATTAAAATAATTGTTTATATATTCCTTTACTCAGTACAGCATGGATATTATTTATTAAATGTTTCATTACCTACGTTTTGACTTGTTTTATTTAAATATGAAAGCAATGTGGAAAATACGAGCCCGGAGCAGGATTCGAACCTGCGTCTCTTGGGTTCCGGCCCAGCGTACTACCAACTGTACCATCCGAGCTCCTACTCCGGAGTTCGAATTTGTCCACCACTTTATTTACGTCTTGGGAGTGACGCCAGCTTCATTCAAACGTTAGCCGTTACAGGTCTATACGTAAAACATATTCCAATTGTGAGGAAATAATGTTATTATAGATTTAATTTAGCTCCCATCAGTAGCAATCTGTCAATGGATTCAACGCAATAGCCTATGGCGAGTCTGTTGACGGTTTGATTAAAAAATTATGAATGTTGCTGCTCGAGGCTCCTCAGCTGTCTACTTCTAGCAGTGTTCCTGCATCCGCCGCCAGGCCGCCGTCGATTCACCTCTGGGATACCCTCTCCTGTGTCTGTTAATTACATAAGTATTTTGTTGAATACCATACCGGTGCGGGCGCCCCCATAGTATTGTGATAGTAGGTAGGTACTTGACGCTTGTGGATTGATGAAATACCAATGATTAGTAAGAATAAGTTTATATTTTTTTTAAAATATTTTTAAATACAAGCTTTTATAGTGTATTTATGTAATACATGGGTGTTTAAGCATTAAATATTCTTAAAAGAGCCCAAACACGACACGGCTGTATTGTTTTGTTGAAAAGTTTCTATGTACCTTTGAACATCATCATCACACACTGAACTCCACCATGAAGCAATATCATCAAATCCAAAAACGACGCGGCTATCTTGTTTTATTTGTTTTATTAAAGAGTTCATCAGAGCCATCGTCCGACTTCATCATCACGTCCTAAACATACATCTAGGTATAATACTCGGTATTGGATTAATCAAGATAAATCCAAAACACCCAAACACGACACCGCTATCTTGTTTTGTTGAAGAGCTGCCGTAGCCATCTTGCGACTTCATCATTACGTTCTGAACACCCACCTACGAATATAGTACTCGACAAGATTAATCCAAAAGACCCAAACACGACACGGCTATCTTGATTCGTTGAAGAGTTACCATGACCACCTTTCAACTTCATCATCACATTCTAAACACCCGCCTACGAATATAGTACTCGTCAAGATTAATCCAAAAGACCCAAACACGACACGGCTATCTTGTTTCGTTGAAGAATTATCATGACCACCTTTCGACTTCATCATCACTTCTTGAACACCCATCTAAGAAAATAGTACTTGTCAAGATAAATAAAAAAATACTCAAACACGACACGGCTATCTTGTTTCATTAAAGATTTGCCATGGCCACCTTCCGACTTCATCATCACGTCCTCAACACTCACCTAGGAATATAGTACTCGCCAAGATACATTCAAAATACCCAAACACGACACGGATATCTTGTTTCGTTAAAGAGTTGCCATGACCACCTTTCGACTTCATCATCACGTCATCACGTCCTAAACACCCATCTAAGAAAATAGTACTCGTCAATATAAATTCAAAACACCCAAACACGACACGGCTATCTTATTTCGTTGAAGAGTTGCCATGGCCACCTTCCGGCTTCACCATCTTGTCCTCAACACCCATCTTAGAATATAGTTCTCGTCAGGATTAATCCAAAACACCCAAACACGACATGGCTATCTTGTTTCCTTGAGGAGTTGCCATGGCCACCTTCCGGCTTCATCATCACGTTCTGAATACCCATCTAATAATATAGTTCTCGTCAAGAAAAATCCAAAACACTCAAACCCGACGCGGCTATCTTGTTTCGTTGAAGAGTTCCTATGGCCATCCTCCGACTGCATCATCAGACCAGCTCCATGGTACCATATTATTGCATTGTCACCGAAATTACGTAGGTATACCAAATTTCAGCTCCATCAAACACCGGGAAGTACTTCAAATCTAGCTCACAAGATTTGCTAACATACAAACTAACTAACAAACTAACTAACATACATTGCAAGCTAAATAAAAGCTTGTAAAAACTTAGTCTTTATAATATCATTGTAAAATGCACTTATATCTCTGAATAAGAAGTCCAGTAACAATAGGTAAGGTATTCAAACAACTAAAAGATAGTTTTTTATTTATACTTAGGTACTAGATTAAAAGTACTCAGAGGTTGATGAATGTAGAGGAGGCGAAGGAAGTATGTTTGGATCGAAGCAATTGGCGTTCCATAGTCTCTGCCTACCCCAGTGGGAGAGCGTACGGCCCGCCTAATGTTAAGCAGTTATTAAGCGAGCAAGCCCGACTGGGGAACAATCTCACCTTGCAAAAGACCCTGGTGTAAAAAAGTCGGCGTTGTTTGCACAATACACGCAGCCAGTGTCAAATATATATATACGAATCTTTCTTCTAGATTCTAAATTAGCAAGAGTTCTACGAATATAAGCAAAAGGTGATAAAGAATGGGTCGGCAACATACAAGTGATACCTCTGGTATTGCAACCGTCCATAGGCTACGGTTACTGCTTAACATCAGGCGAGCCGTAAGCTTGTTAGCCACCCAAGTAGTATAAAAAAGGTATGTGCAATTTAGGTTTGTTAACTAAATTACACATATCTATCTCACACATTTTGTAAGTAACCTTTAAATACAATATCTGATTATGTGTAAGTAGCTTAGGTTAAGTTACTTTTATTTTAATAACTATTCATGTACCTAAATATCTTATGAAATAAAAATTTAATTTATTAACCTCTTTATATTATTAGTAGATATATATATATTGGTTATATTAACTACATAATTTCGCATGCTATCATAATTGTAATTAGCGGTTACTAAGAGTGACTTGAAATCATTGAAACCCTAGCTTGTAGGTAAAGCAGGTAAATTGGCTGACGTCATCTTTTTGGCTTACCTAACATTATATGGCCTTTATTGGTGTTACTATGTAAGTTAAATTAATTTTGAGTTTAAAGGACAATATGAACAATACGAAAAAGATTAAGATAAAAGTAACCATCCTCCTTCCAGCCATCCATCCATTTTTAAAAAGACAACTCCCGCACTAGAGAACAAGCTACCTCTGGTATTGCAAGCGTCCATAGGCTACGGTACCTGCTTAACGTCAGGCGTGCCGTATGATTGTTTGCCACCCAAGTAGTATAAAAAAAAATTAAGAAAAAAAGACTACAATAATGACGACGACTAGCCATCTGCGCCATATTAGTGCACAAGTGTGTGCGCAAACACAGGTGTATTTTTCATTCCTATACTCTCATAGTCCGATGGGACGGCACAACATGCAAAATATACACCAGACATTAGGAGAATAGACACAAAAACTCATAAGAATCATAAAATTATGGATATCCTGTGCGATATCAGAATGGGCCCCAATATCAAGGTGGAGGTCTGAGGATAGCCAAGGTCAGTTATAAATTTTAGTAGGTAGGTCCTATATTACAGTTTTGTTTTGTGATGTAGATAGATAACTCTTTATTGTACACCAAAATACATTATCGCTCACATAGTTTTGCTTAATGTCATGTCACTTAAGTCATGGTCACGTTAATAAATGAAATTATTATTAAATACATGTTTGTAGATAAATTGGCTGACATCATCTTTTTAGCTTACCTAATACCTTCATCGGTGTTACTTTGTAAGCTAAATGAAATATATTTCATTTTAGACCCGAATACATCAAAACGAAGCAGTAGGTCTCGCACATGGTCTGCAGGCAACACTTACAAAACGCCTCCACCAACCTGTTTGTAGTGCAGGGAAAAGAAACGACTTACATAACGTCCACACTAGCTCTGTGCCCCTCAATGCTAAGCCGAATGTCGTGAGTTCGAATCCCACCCAGGACATATTTGTGATGATCACGATTTTCATCATTATTTATTACTATTTTATCTATATGTATTTAGGAATATATAAGTATGTTTACCAGTTATCTGGTTCCCATAAATAATAATAATATTTTCGGGACAAAACACATCGCTATATGATCCCAAACTAGGTAGGCCTGTACTATGGTAACCAGACAACTGATAAACATACTTATATATTTCTAAATACATACATCATTAGATAAATTAAACTCAGACACAGAACAAACATTCGTGCTCATCGCACATTTTGTCCTGGGTGGGAATCGAACCCACGATCTCCGGCGTAGCAGTCAGAGTCACTAACCACTAGACCAACAGGCCTGTCAAATACAAATACAGGCTCCGTCTATTTTGAGCCACTCGACAAGTGACAAATGGAAATCGAATAGAATAGAAAGCAAATACGACATTATATCGTAAACTTATGTCAAATCCCATACATTTATAGCATAGACCCCGTTTATGCCACTTGTCTAGAGGGGCATATATGGCCGTGAGTGAATTGAACAAGTCACTCCATTAGTGTTAGAGAAAAAATAAAACGAACAAAAAGACATTGTAATTGATATAATCATGTGAACCAGGAACAGCTATACAATGAGAAACTTTACAATTTTATTTAATACACTGTTGCTAAAACTTCCAAAATATTGCAGAAAAATAATATACAAAAATTATAGTTAACTTCATTAAATAGTGTGAATTACATTAGTTTCAGCTGCACTAGGTAGGCAGTGCCAATACATTAAGGTAGAGCGCGTTCTGAGCCAATATACAATTTAAATTGATGAGAGGACTTCATGCAATACAATGTACCATGTGGCATCTACCATAGTGCAGTCGAAACTATAGAAGGTAGCTTGCAGGTGTCCGGAGTTCAATCTATACATGAGGAGCTGGCAAACAAAACGGTATAATTACTAAATGAAATTTTACACGATCAGTAAAAAAATAAATGACAGACTTACAGTGAGTTGTTGGCATGGTATTCATCTATACTAATATTATAGAATATGTTATATATATTATGAGGAGTTTGTTATGTTGCACAATCGGGGACGAAGTCGCGGGCTACCCCTATTTGCACATATACAGATTGTGATTTGATTCGACATAATGTTAAATCCTGATTGCTATCTTTAATAATATGTAAGAAATTTAAATTTGGAAAATGCAAATATGCTCATTGGTTTGCAACCGGTTGCAATTTTACCTTTTTGCACAATATAACTCGAATTTAGAATCGTTTTCCGTTTCACAAACAGCTGTTTACCACAGATTATATTCTTAGACCACAGATAATATTTTTCTACTAATAAAAACAAAAGCTAATATTGCCATATTCAAAAAGTGCAACGTAATGTCACATAATCCGTGTTGATTGACATTTTTTAAAAAATTATTGAATATTGTTTCTGCTCACTTATTCGTAGCTGTTGAATTTTTATTGCAATTATACCGTTATGATTGAAACCTCGAACTTCGAAGCTGTTTTGATTGAAAATGAGTTGAGATTCGTATTCAGCGCGCTTGAAACCTCCGGATTAAAAATATAGTATTTTGATCAGAAGCGTAATTATACAGTTTTGTTTGCCAGCTCCTCACATCTTAATGTACCCTAAATCTATTTAAGAGCTAATTAATAACAATTTTTAAATAATAATTTATTTCAAACTAATACTAAAATTTTGTAAAGCACAAAACTAATAAAATAATTTTGGTTAGCTTTCCTGTAGAATTTAGACAAAGAATTTTATATGTGTGTGGATAGTGTAGAAGCAAAGTGATCCAACTGTTTTTTTTTATAAGCCGGAGGTTATTCAATTGCCACCCGGGTAAATATTTGTGTGATAAAATTGAATAGAATAGAATTTTATTTGCTAAGCACGATTGTTTGTTTTGTGTCTGGGTGTAATTTATCTATAATAATATATGTATGTATTTAGAAATTAAGTATGTTTATCAATTGTCAGGTTGGTGTAGTAAATACAAACCTAGTTTTGGATCAGATGGCGGTGTGTGAGTTGCACCAAAATATTAATATTATCAAGAAACAATGCAGTTAGAACTTTACTGTAATGTTATGTTGACTAAATTGTCAGTTGTATCAATTGGCTTCTACACTATCCATGTATAGCAACATTTTCAAGGAATCAAAAGCTTATATACTATGTTTAAGATAATACAATAAGTAGATATCGTTTACGGCTGGTTTACATTCGCTTTATATCTATACATCAAATATAATTTTAATCTAAGTACTAAAGTTGATGTTTTCTATTCCCATAGTGTAACCACAGCACATTGTAAATATTATACTCTGGCGATTGAAAAGAGTGGCCAGAGTTTCTTGCCAATTCTAGGCCCTACCCAGGTCAGCGAATTGGCTGTAGGAAAAAATATACTGACTTTTGTTTATTTTGACGTTCATAAATTTCAGTATTTAAAATATCAGTATTTGATCTAAATGAATAAATTAATAAGTTTAAGAATAAAGCAAATGTATACCAGGCTTTATACGCAGAATGCACTTTGCCTAATTTGCACTAACAAAACGCATTATTAACACATTCTGCGTAAAAGTAAAGGGCAGTATACCCACTAAAGATAAAAGATTAAAGTTAAAGATAAACGTGTATGTATGTGAATCTACATTGGATTATTAATAGATAAGACAGGTAATACCTTAGATCAACTCCAACAAAACAAATGCACGCTATTGACTAAATTGTTGTGACAGACAATCGCATCAAATGTAATGTAATAACTTAAAAATGGAGAAAATGTATCTTTGTTGCATACGTCGCTCGCCGCTTTAAGTCGCAGTTGACGATAAGTAGTTTTTATATAGAGGAAGTATTTCTACAAATAATAATGTCAAGTATTATGGTGCCGCATCTAACTTTAGGACCTATAAATATATCTAGAGCGCTACTAAAATATGTGCGCTTGCAAATCTAACGTGACTTCTCAATATATGAACTTGAAACTAACTTGATTTAATAAAGTATTACGGTTGGCTAAATATTACGCTTAAAATAGAATTAAGTAGAGCTACTGGCTTCATAACAATGATAGTTGTTGAAAAATTAATTTGTAATAAAGTGTTAATCCCCCGGGTTTACGTGACAAAATCAGCGGTAAAACACAAAAACGAACCAGCAAAACCATATATGAAACTATATATGAAGTGAAAAAAAAACAAACAATTCCGATACTTAATAATCGCTATACAAAATAGCAACATAGCCAAAATAGTGTCACCGCGTATTCACCCGCAGAACGGGAGCTAAAATATACGTAAATAATAAATAAACGTTAATTACGAACACAATATCACAAATTAATTATAAAACAATTTAATAAATGAAACCGTATGAGCTTGTATTGCAAAATATATAAACTGAAACTAGAGCACGAAGTCCCTTGTTAAATATAAAATAATAGGAGGCGAGACAATTGTCATGTAAGAAAATTATAACCAATGTAAATTAAATCTGCAGTTACATATCATTATTATTACCCAGTAGCTTGCCTTATCTACCTAATTTTAAAACAGTTCCGTTAAAACAGAATGACTTCACCATGATTACTAAAACATCCAGAATACAATAGTGCAGCGAAAGTACGTATCTAGGTAACGTAGTGTATCTCTTCACGATTACTAGAGCGATAATTATGTTAACAATCATGTTAATAACACTCATTGTTAAGTTTATTTTGCTGACAAGAGACACAATGAGAAAGAGACAATCGCCTGTTATATTATCAAATAAAAAGAGCTCCCTGGAATGCAGGGTTTGTTAACAGTAGGAACATTACATTTTAACTGGACTGCAGGGTTTGTTAAATATAGCCAAAATGAGGGTTATTAAATAAATATATTTACATAATTTATAGTTACATAAACAAATAACACAGCTTCGTGACGCGGGACAATCTGCAATCCTTCAAAACACCGGCACAAAGTACATCCAGACACGGTACGCAGACTTAACGTACTTAACGAAAAAATTTTTATGCACGTATTAGAAAAAAAAAAATCATATTGCATCATTGCAGGGTTCGTTAAAAGTTGGGACACTACATTTACAGAATTTTCTGTAAAATAAAACAGCTTCCTAAGATGTAGGATTTGTTAAAAGTTGGGTCAATACATTTACAGAATTTTCTGTAAAATAAAACAGCTCCCTGAAATGCAGGGTTTGTTAAAAGTTGGGACACTACATTTACAGAAATTCTGTAAAATAAAACAGCTCCCTGAGATGCAGGGTTTGTTAAAAGTTGGGTCAATACATTTACAGAATTTTCTGTAAAATAAAACAGCTCCCTGAGATGCAGGGTTTGTTAAAAGTTGGGTCAATACATTTACAGAATTTTCTGTAAAATAAAACAGCTTCCTGAGATGCAGGGTTTGTAAAAAGTTGGGTCAAAACATTTACAGAATTTTCTGTAAAATAAAACAGCTCCCTGCGATGCAGGGTTTGTCAAAAGTTGGGACACTACATTTACAGAAATTCTGTAAAATAAAACAGCTCCCTGAGATGGAGGGTTTGTAAAAAGTTGGGTCAATACATTTACAGAATTTTCTGTAAAATAAAACAGCTCCCTGGGATGCAGGGTTTGTTAAAAGTTGGGTCAATACATTTACAGAATTTTCTGTAAAATAAAACAGCTCCCTGGGATGCAGGGTTTGTTAAAAGTTGGGACACTACATTTACAGAATTTTCTGCAAAATAAAACAGCTCCCGGCGATGCAGGGTTTGTTAAAAGTTGGGTCACTACATTTACAGAAGTTTCTGTAAAATAAAACAGCTCCCTGGGGTGCAGGGTTTGTTAAAAGTTGGTGTACACTACATTCACAGAAGTTTCTGTAAAATAAAACAGCTCCTGAGATGCAGGGTTTGTTAAAAGTTGGGACACTACATTTACAGAATTTTCTGTAAAATAAAACAGCTCCCTGAAATGCAGGGTTTGTAAAAAGTTGGGTCAATACATTTACAGAACTTTCTGTAAAATAAAACAGCTTCCTGGGATGCAGGGTTTGTTAAAAGTTGGGACACTACATTTACAGAATTTTCTGTAAAATAAGACAGCTCCCTGCGATGCAGGGTTTGTTAAAAGTTGGGTCACTACATTTACAGAATTTTCTGTAAAACAAAACAGCTCCCTGAGATGGAGGGTTTGTAAAAAGTTGGGTCAATACATTTACAGAACTTTCTGTAAAATAAAACAGCTTCCTGGGATGCAGGGTTTGTTAAAAGTTGGGACACTACATTTACAGAAATTCTGTGAAATAAAACAGCTCCCTGAGATGCAGGGTTTGTTAAAAGTTGGGTCAATACATTTACAGAATTTTCTGTAAAATAAAACAGCTCCCTGAGATGCAGGGTTTGTAAAAAGTTGGGTCAAAACATTTACAGAATTTTCTGTAAAATAAAACAGCTCCCTGCGATGCAGGGTTTGTCAAAAGTTACAGAATTATCTGTAAAATTAAACAGCTCCCTGGGGTGCAGGGTTTGTTAAAAGTTGGTACACTACATTCACAGAAGTTTCTGTAAAATAAAACAGGTCCTGAGATATAGGGTTTGTTAAAAGTTGGGTCACTACATTTACAGAATTTTCTGTAAATTAAAACAGCTCCCTGAAATGCAGGGTTTGTTAAAAGTTGGGTCAATACATTTACAGAATTTTCTGTAAAATAAAGCAGCTCCCTGCGATGCAGGGTTTGTTAAAAGTTGGGTCACTACATTTACAGAAGTTTCTGTAAAATTAAACAGCTCCCTGAGATGGAGGGTTTGTAAAAAGTTGGGTCAATACATTTACAGAATTTTCTGTAAAATAAAACAGCTTCCTGGGATGCAGGGTTTGTTAAAAGTTGGGTCAATACATTTACAGAATTTGCTGTAAAATAAAACAGCTCCCTGAGATGTAAAAGTTGGGACACTACATTTACAGAATTTTCTGTAAAATAAAACAGCTCCCTCCTGAGATGCAGGGTTTGTTAAAAGTTGGGACACTACATTTACAGAATTTTCTGTAAAATAAAACAGCTCCCTGCGATGCAGGGTTTGTTAAAAGTTGGGTCAATACATTCACAGAAGTTTCTGTAAAATAAAACAGGTCCTGAGATATAGGGTTTGTTAAAAGTTGGGTCACTACATTTACAGAATTTTCTGTAAATTAAAACAGCTCCCTGAAATGCAGGGTTTGTTAAAAGTTGGGTTAATACATTTACAGAATTTTCTGTAAAATAAAGCAGCTCCCTGCGATGCAGGGTTTGTTAAAAGTTGGGTCACTACATTTACAGAAGTTTCTGTATAATTAAACAGCTCCCTGAGATGGAGGGTTTGTAAAAAGTTGGGTCAATACATTTACAGAATTTTCTGTAAAATAAAACAGCTCCCTGCGATGCAGGGTTTGTTAAAAGTTGGGTCACTACATTTACAGAAGTTTCTGTAAAATTAAACAGCTCCCTGAGATGGAGGGTTTGTAAAAAGTTGGGTCAATACATTTACAGAATTTTCTGTAAAATAAAACAGCTCCCTGGGATGCAGGGTTTGTTAAAAGTTGGGTCAATACATTTACAGAATTTGCTGTAAAATAAAACAGCTCCCTGAGATGTAAAAGTTGGGACACTACATTTACAGAATTTTCTGTAAAATAAAACAGCTCCCTGAGATGCAGGGTTTGTTAAAAGTTGGGACACTACATTAACAGAATTTTCTGTAAAATAAAACAGCTCCCTGAGATGCAGGGTTTGTTAATAGTTGGGGCACTGTATTTACATAAGTTTCTGTCAAAAAGATAGCTCCTTGGAATTCAGGGTTTGTTAAAAGTCAGGTCAATACATTTACACGGAGACAAAGTACACCCGGGCTCGGTTGGCGGACATAGAGTACACCCGGAGCAATAATAGTTCGTACATAATTTCTGTAAAATAATCAAAGAAGAATGCTCTCGTTTGTAAAGAAAGTATGTAGGATTGTTTTTAGGTCCATTGAGTGAATAAATACAAAAAGTAAAAAAGTCAACATGATCATAGAATATCATTCCCTCTTCATAAGTACAAATATTAAAGTCCTTATCCAGCAACACGACAAAGAATAACCCTAAAATGTTGTCCTGAAATGTCCTAGATACTAATTGGCTAAGACGTTTCACTAGCCTCAAGTCAAAAATCACTGCTCAACTGTTCGCCCATGCATCAAAACAATACCGTTTCATATCGAGACTAGCAAAATGTTTAATAAGTGTTCGAGCATCAACTTCGCGAATCGAAGAGTAACACCATAAACAGTACAAGTTTAAAGGTCACTGTATAATATATTGTTAAAACTTATGTCTACAAAATTACATTTCATCTACGACCAATGAAGCTTCAAATGACAATGGGGAAACCTTCAACAGTACTATATTGTTATAATGTGTTGTGCATTACAAAATAAAGCGCATCAGCATTCGTCTTGAGAAAACGAGATAGTAAAACGCTATATTGTGGAAATATTATTAAGCTTTTGTCTCGTTACCCATTGTCCTATATTAGTGAAATGTACAAGGTACTTAAATACTATCACACTATATTGGTAATAGTAAATGGCTGCACTGCGAGCAAATCCGTCAGAGACATTATGAATGTAAGAATAGATGTCATTATTAACATAAATTCCTATTGTACTTACTATATTTTACTATAACACACGTACTAAATACTATAAAAAGCCGGCAAATATATTAACGAAAATCTTAATACTACTGTATTAACACTTGAAAAGTCGAGATCCAATCTATTATATAACTAATTCTATCTCTACATGGAAAATGTAATCTAACCCCACACAGCCCACAGCCCAATAGTGGGTTATCTCAATAACCCTAAACTAAATATAAAAAATAAATAATCCTAGATACGTACTTGTCGTCTTAAGAGATAATATATTTGGAACAATCGACATGTTTAAGTTTTTATTGAAGCTATCGGCATAACGATATATAGAATCATCGATGTGTTATTATTAAACACAAATACATTAATTACCAACTGGCTAATCCATGAAACACTACAAATACACATAGGAATACATTAAATACGACTACAAGTGTCATTAATAATATGCCCATAAGGGTAAAAACATTCGTAATGTTATGTTATGTCTGAGAATGCCGATAGCTCCAGCCGTGAGATATAACTATATATTATGTGCTCACATGATGTAAATTTAAATTAGGCGCAACACCACCTTGTCAGTGTAATCATCCTCGGCGACCTCCTCGACCTCTTCACCGTCGTCGTCCTCCTGAAATTAACATATTTATACGTTTAAACTTCACTGGTCTTATTGCAACACATTATTATTTTGTAATACCAAAGAGTACATTTACAATATTAGAATCCAAACAGCAAGCAACGAATGAACGTAATTGCACCGAGGACCTTCCCTTGTGTGCGCTTGGTGTTCGTAGGAATCACCCGGCGCGTAGATTCCAAATCAAATGAAAGCTGCTTAAAATACCATCGGCTATCGCTAAGTGTTGCTAACCTGGAGACATTTATTCATCACTATCAAAAAGGTCCAGGTCCAGGCAGTCCTCTGCTGGAAACAGGCCTCATCGATCATTATTTCATGATCAAACTTACAGTATTGGTTTGAATTTTAAACCATACAGTTTTTAAACCTATCGCTTTCAACAAGGGGTTTAATTAATTTGCAAGCGATACACATAAACCTAGAGTTTCTTTCAATAACACTTACGCACCTAATAATAGTTTAGCTCAACTCTTTGATTTTTTCGTTTTGTTATACCGATGATTCTGCCAACGTCAAGGTGGAGTGAGAAAGCTAGTAAAGATTGGTTTACCGGTATCTATAGCTACGCTCACTTTTGTAGGTTGTGAAAGGATAATACAAGTGTTGTAAAATTAGTGTTAAATAAATATATTATATATATTTACAGAGATACAAATAATTATAGATTTAATGTTTGTAAAATACTTGGACCCTTCGATATCAACTTTGAAAGGTGTAAATAATGTATCAGGGTTACCAACACGTGGTACATGCGTTTGTTCGATTTGGTAAAAGCTTATATACCACAATAGTGTGGTGAAATACAACTAATTAAACATTTACGTTAAGACAATTGAATTTGGAGGTTATTAACAATATATTATGGATATATTTCAATATATACTTGGTTATGTACTATAACTTGTATCAAGTAGCATAAGCAATAGCAAATAGGATGTAAATAAAAGCAAGAACATCTGTTATAAGTCATTTATATTTATAGCATTGTAGAATCAATGACTTTCAGTTAATGAATCTACCGCTAGACAAACCAATTATCATAGCAACCACTTTTCATTAATATGGTATGCCTCAAAGAATGAGGAAAAAATTTGACAGGGTTTGATTAAAAATAGCAGGTTACATCGTGATAACAAGTTTATTTCCATATCTTTATATATATATTTCTTGTGTGCGTGTGTATGTCACTGAACTCATCCTAGACGGCTAGACCGATTAGGACGACGTCTGCCAGATCCGCTAGTAATATATATTATACCATCACAGCCATAAGACGTCGACTACTTTTGCACTTTTTCACATCGTTCGGTCCTGAGCTGACCTTATCCATTGGCTGCCCACGCTGCGTCTTATATTATATGTATACATTTACAAAATACACTATGCACAGTAATTGGCACTATTTAATATTGTACACTTAACAGTCGATAATAAAAAACAAAGCAGGTGCACATCCACTGATAATGCCATAGAGGTGTTTAAATTCGGGGCATCGACACAAAGAAGAAAAATATAAAACTCATTAAACACTGTAATTACACTGTTACTTAGGATTTCACTGTAATAGTTATCTTTTCTGTATGTATATTATTATATGTCACGTAATTTTGTGGTGTACAATAAATAATTTTCTATTTACCTATACAAACCAGACTAATTATTGTAATTGCACTATCACACACTGTAGTTCACTTACTTAATTGTTTACTTTCACACGCGTACGCGGGCTAATCCGCGGGCTAATCGCAGGATACGTTTTGAATAAAAAATCCAGTTTACATAATAACAAGTATACTTGCACTTTAATACTTCATTACTTTATCACGAACAATACTCATTAAACACTGTAATTGCACTATTTCACTTTAATTATTTATTTTAAATTACTTTCGTGTATTTAGTACTCATTTTTTATCTAAACACGATGATTAAGAAAAAACTATTCAGCCAATAGTTTGGCATCTGTCATGTCTGTCTGTATGTTTATATTCATCTCATCCCTGTTTGTTTGTATTGGCCTTAAGACTCAGCAAGAATTTAGAGAGCTGTAAGAAAATCTAAAATGTATATAATATAGAGTACTTACATCAAATCCAAAGCATGTGTCAACCTCCTTCTCCATTTTAACATTCCGATCAGACTTTGATGGATTCTTGTACTTTGTTACAATGACTTCATCATCGTCTTCGTCTTCTTCCTCTGAAATTCGAAGAAGAAAAAAATGATTATAGATAGAACTAAAATAGCTTTTTTTCTATACTATTCGGGCGGTAAACAAGCATACGGCCCGCCTGATGTTAGTAAAAGTTACCCATTTTTGACACCAGGGCTTTAAGATAGGAATACTCTTAAAAGAAATGCATTCCTATGCTAGGGGTATCCCTGGCATAGGAAATGCATTTCTTTCAAAAAGAATCCCTAAATGAGCGTTGGAGACCTGTACTCACACACAGGCTAACTCAGTATGGTGATTTCCTCCTAAAAAGACGAATGTGAGTTGTGTGTATGAAAAGTCCTCCATAAGACAGGCTTCATTATCTAGTAGATAGGTAGTCTTCTTTTAAAAGAAGAATTTGCTCGCCTCGCACCATCTATGTACGCAAAGCACGCGATATCAACGTAGAGTTGCGGTGAACAGCCCGACATACCAATACCTTACCCAGTATGTACATACGGCAACAGTATTAACCTCCATCAAGAGAGCTTAGAGAGTTTACGCATTAATCCAGTCACGCTGGCTCAATGCAGGTTAGTATATAAAATCTACCAGGCCAATAGAAAAACGCAACTAAATTCAACATAGAAAACACAGATGTGATCCCTAGAAACACGCAACCGTAGAACAAATGTTCAAGATGCTGAATCGAGATATCAAAGTTTTCACAGGCGCTCAGTATATATACAACTATATAGGCCGCAGCCCGCCAGGCAAGTTCACCAAGGCTGGTCCTCGCTTTTCATTATAATTTTTTCCTCACAACGTTATTCAGTATAAAATCCTACCTTGATCATCTTCTTCCATAAAGTCAGGAGCGACGACAGCCACCTGCTGCTCGGTTCCGTCCGCCAGCTGGATCACTTCCAGCACAACATACTGCTGGCCGTCACCATCAGCCACTGTCACCAGCTCCCCACGCTTGAGCTCATTATTGGCCAAGCCCACTTTAATAAGCTCAGCTTGATCATCTGAATCCTGCTCTGCCTGGTCCTGGAAAATAAATATAACCAAAATATAGAATGGTAAAGGTTTTTATTTTTGTTTGTTTGTATATGGGGTGTAAGAAAAACTGTTGTTTTCATGAATAAAAGGGGTTTTCTTCTCTTTGTTTTTACTCAAACTCAGTCATTTATTAATTCAGTTCAAATGCAGAATAATATTCTATGTCTGTTTTTGCTATAGTAGTCGTTAGATCAAGTAGTAAAAAAAAGCTGCACTAAGTCTTATTTAGATACACGGATGTTACCCAAGTGCGGAAATACGTCTACATATTAATATGTGAAAGACAATCTATGTACCCCTTTTGGAGTACATGTCTTAGAAGAAATTCTAAAGACAAGTCTGATTCACCAACCCACATAAGGCCAGCGTGTGTGAATTAAGGCCTACCCCCTCTCTCTCTCTTGATAGAGGAGACTCGTGCCCAGCAGTGGGACATATATGGATTGCTATTATCATTATTCAACGCACAGCTTATATATATTTAAACTAGATAAAACCCGCGGCTCCACCCTCGCGTATATCATTTATTAAAATCTTAAAAGGGCAACAGACAAACACAAGAAACTTTCGCATTAATAATATTAGTAACAAAGTATTGTACCAATTAAAGTATATTATTATATTTGTCTACAAAATTTTTTACTAAAATGTATAAAAAATATTGCCACGCCCTTAATATGAAAGAACACAACGCGCTTTACTAATATGTGTTGTAAAAACAATAGCAAGCATAGCCGCATAGTCTGCAAAGCCACCTGTATTTATAGTTTTTTTTTGTACTACCAAGGAGGAAAACATGCATGGGTGTAATTTGTGTCCGTCCGTCCAACACAGAGGTTGCTCTCTAGTGTGGGAGTTGTCTTTAAAAAAAACAAACACAATATAAGTAAATATCTCGTAACACAGTATTAAATAACCGGTGCTGGTGGATGTTTGTTCTGTGACCTACTTCTATTTGTCTATACAACAAAGAATTTAAAGTTGTTATTAAAAATGTAAAAAATATATAGTGGGCAAGATAGACAACATTTTTTAATTTTATCTTATGTATTTTTTTTTATAAGTAGGAATGGAACCTAAAACACACCGCGCAGTGGGAAATGTCAATGTGAAATATCACTTTAACTACTAGGCCACAGGTGTAGTCAAATCAAGTCAATCAAAGAATGTTTTTATGTAGAAAATCTACGTAAGACCCATAGACGGTAACAAATTATCATTAAATCCTACCATAATGATTAGAAATTTTAACTGATCAATTTTACCAACTTTCCTTAATGTGATTGCCAGTGTAACTTTTTATATACATAAATATAAAAAGAGAAGCTAACTGACTGACATATCAACGCAGGGTCTAAACTAAAAGGGTTAGAAACTTGAAATTTTGCACAGGGGTTCCTTTTAAACGAAGGGGAGCACTGAGAAAGGTTATTTAAAAATTCACCCCCTAAGGGGGTAAAACGATGACGCGGGTGAAACCGCGGAGCACAGCTAGAATAACATTATAATCGCAAACGCTAACAGACTATGGCATTGTAATACGCGAGCCGCATTCATTTATACATTTATTACAGTTAAACGTATACCGAGCAACAAATACTAATACTCTTCTTGTAAATTTAAGTCTCATAGACTTACATAAAAAAGCACTGGTGTAAAAAAATGGGTTAGCAACACGGAAGTGATGCCCCTGGTGTTGAAAGCGTCCATAGGCTACTTTAACTGCTTAACATCAGGCGGGCCGTATCCTTGATTGCCAACCAAGTAGTATAAAAATAACTAGCTGTTTCCCGCGGATCCGCCCGCGTGAATGTCTGATATCGCAGTAAAAATTACTGTATATCCTTCCCCAGGGATACCATCATTTCTATAAGATCCGTTCATCCGCTTAGTAGTGAATAGGTAGGAAACAAACAGAGTTACTTTAGCATTTATTATATTACTAGCGGCCCGTCCCGGCTTCGCACGGGTGGATATACCTCCCCGCGACACCGGGCAGGTTGGCTAGTGCGGAAGTTGTCTTTTTAAAAAGAAAAGAAAAGAAAGAAAGGTGGAAAAAAGGCACAAATCCGGCTTGACTTGATGTCCAAGTCTATCTATGTATTGTTTTAATAAACTTGTCACTCCATTATTAAAGATATTTAATATGACAAAAAGTGTTACTACGCAGTTATTGTTAAGACAAACAGCTTATACTGCTTTTCTTAGAGACAATCAGTTAAAAAATATGTCTATAGTTTAGCATAAAAGATATACTATCTCAAAATAGGAAGCGCTCATAGTCATGTGCACACGATCAATGCGTTAAGCTACTAGTGGTGAGGTAACCCAAGAGATGGGTGACCGCATTGTGGTATTTTGTATTACATCTGAGCGTCTCCGTACTTCGGACACGTTAACAGGCCTTAATTTGGGCGATCTAAGTAACTCTTATCACCAGGTTGGCCAACCAAACGATAGGAAGAATAATTACACTAAAAATAGCAGTTGTAGCGCTTATTTAGATACAACTACAAAAATCTTATTTTAACCATACACTGAACAATGCTGAGATTAAAATATTGAGCTATAGTAACTTTACACCCAAATCAGACATAATCGCCAACGCAGTAAGCATCAAAGAAAATATACTACAAGTCTCCGCCCGCGGCATCGCCTGCGCATACAATTCAATTAGGGGCAATTGAATACAATATTTCACTTTCGCATTTTAATAATTTAAAATTATTTATTTTCAAAAGCCTTAGGCTACTAAATATACATATTTCTGAGACACTCCTGGGGTCTCGCTCTTTATAGACAAGGTTTTTACTTAGTCTAGTAGAATATTTTACAGAAAATAATAAGCTGAAGAATTTTTATATCTGTTCATGTGTAATATATAACAATAGTATACATAAATGTAAAAATAGAAGCAGTGGTAGCAGCACGCAAAAGGTGCGACTTCCATCCTGGGTAGCAGTACCAATGTGAATTTCACTTCGTGGAGTTTATATGTACTAATCAAATGATTCACCATCTGTTAAAGGTGAAGGAAAACATCGTGAGGAAACCACCAACGCGCATTAGGCCAGCGTGTGTGAATTAAGGTCTAAACCCTCTCTCTCTCTTGATAGAGGAGAGGCGACCCATGCCCAGCAGTGACATATATGGACATATATGAGATGCTATTATTATATATAAATGTAAGTTTACTTACCCTGGTATTCTCTTCGATGTATTTCACCTTCCTCTGCCTGCCAATTTTCAGCGCAAGCGATTTCTCATTATGTCCAGATTCTGGATCGTGGATGGCCAAGTGGCGGATCAGATTGCCCTTGTGAGCGAAAGTGCGCTGGCATTCATGGCAAGTGTGAGTTTTCTCTTTCGGTGGTTTGGGTACATAGCCAGGGTTATGGTATAAGTTCTGGTGACGGCGAAGCAGCTGCTTTTGTCTATGGATAGAAATAATAAAATGGTTAATGATCAAAGACTTAAGAGGCTATAAGGCGAACATAATATATAATTTTAAAAAATACAACTGCCGTACTAGGGAACCCAAATTACGCCCAAATTTGGAAAAGACATTTATGAATCAAATAAAGTTTTGTCCCGTGTTGAAATCGAACCCACGACCTCCCGCTTAGCAAGTCAGGGTCACAAACCACTAGATTAACGGACTAGTCTTAATATGTATAATATATACTGACCGGAAGGACTGGTCGCACTGGTCGCAGACGAAAGGTTTCTCGTCAGTATGCTTCAGCATATGGGACTTGAGATGACGCATAGTAGTCGAAGCATATGGGCACAGCTCGCATTTGAAGCATTTCTCGCCCTCGTGAGTCTGGAAAATTCATATTTTTTAATTAAATATATAATGAAGACCGACGACCCCGCAAAGTCGATGGATGAATATAGTTCACAGAAATATATACATATAATGGTTTTCTTAAAAAACGAATCTTTATATAGAAGCCTTATACGGCTAACTCCGTTGCTGCGTGTACAAAAATAACATATTAGATACAAACATTATTTTTAGTCACGTTATGTACAATGGAACAGCAGAATCGCTTTAACGCACGCTAATTCAATCTTATTTCCATAATATCGATTACATGTATTATGAAAATGCCAGACGGTACAGACAAAAAATCTTTAACATATAAGTATATTATTTTCATTTAGCCTAATGACTTCTTATCCCGGATTAAAAAAGACGTCCACAGATGGACATAAGCTACGAAAAACGACAATTATTTTAAAATCTCGATATCACTGGCCGGCGTCGAAGCCAGCTCGTATCGCTCAGTCGTATGCACTGCGCCACCGAGGCACTCCCTTAAAACAACCTTTAATTATCTACATATTATAGTGCACAAAATTCACTCTCTCGTTTCATTATTAGGTTTGGTTCAGGACAGTCATCCAACATGACCGAAGTGGCTTCCTGACTCCGTGCTGCTGCTGTCAATTTGATAGAAAAAACCCAGAAACACATTGTCCGACCCGGGAGTCGAACCCATAAAAAAAGGAAACAGTAAGTTTAACACACAAGAAAGTTATAATAAAATAAACTTTACCTTATTGTGCACTTTGCACGAGTACCGGTCGGGGAAGGATTTACCACAGCGGCGGCACTTGAGCGGCTTGTCAGAAGTATGCAACTTCTGAACATGTATCCGTAGATCAGTTTTGCGTCCGCATTTGGCGGGGCATAACTCGCAAGAGTATACTGGTTTGTCTGACACTAGAAACGTTATAACACAAGTTTAAGTACAATATGTTATGTAGCTACAAAACAGATGATATGTTAGTTGAAATTGAAAACTACTAATTCTTCTCTGCGTATGTCACTTTGTCTCCGCCTAAATGGCTCGGCAATACACTCACGCAATAAGATTGTGTGAGTGTGTTCGGGTAAGGCCCCGGTTGGATAAGGGTTTACATTCACAATTGGACCCGGTAGGTGGCACTGCTGATAGCATGTCAGCTTTTTTCCGGGCAGGACGTCTGCCAGGTACGCTAGTATATTATAAATATGAAAGAAACTGTCTTCAGAGGGCTGGGTGGCTATAAGGCTGGTTTGCTATAAGGCTGGGTGGCTGCAAGGCGATAGCTACAAAAGGACTGAAAAACATCTGTCAATCTATCGGAAAAATTGTAACTCATGATATAGATCCGCCAATACAAGACTACACGTGTAGCGTTGTGGTTAAAAAGGCCACCACACCACTGACATCCGACCGAGTGCCGTCGTATTTGAATACACACCTGTTTAAAAGAAAAGAAAAGATATTAAACTGTGTACATACCGTTATGGATCAGTTTGTGCGCTTTGAGGGAGTTTGACTGGGTAAAGCGCATTTTGCAGTGGTCACACTTATATGGCTTCTCGCCGGTGTGTGTACGTAAGTGACGTTTAAGCTTGAACGTGTCCGGAGACGCATACGTGCAGTGGTTGCACTGAAAATAAAAACAGTACAAGTTAATAAAAATAACACTATCTTTCTTTCTTTAAGCCACTTAAAGCTACTGTAACAACAGTTTTTTAAGACTAACAATAAAAAGAAAAAAAATGCAGAAATAGTCGATCTAGCTAGGTTTCATTTTTAGATAACGTTAATTTCCAAAAAAAAAAGTTATAAATGATAATCGTCAAGCTCGTTACACAAACTATCTTTCTTACATCACATAATATAATGTGAACTAGTTATATCACCTGGTAGGGCCTCTCGCCAGTGTGACAGCGGATATGGCGGCGCAATTTTGACAGTTCCACAGAAGCGTAGTCGCACTCTGTGCACTTGTGCGGCTTCTCGTGAGTATGCTTGTAGCGGACATGACGTACCAGCTCGCCTGCAAACAATCAAGATAAAACCACTTTAAACATATCCTTATAGCTTTAAACGAGCAATTCTTGTATATCTATACTAATATTATAAAGCTGAAAAGTTTGTTCGGTTGAACGCGCTAATCTCAGAAAGTACTGGTTCAAATAAAAAAAAAATTTTTTTGTTAAATAGTGCATTTATCCAGGAAGGCTATAGTCATCACGCTATGATCAATAGGAGGGGAGCAGTAGTGAGATATGTTGCAAAATCGGGGAAAACATTCCAAATTACCACGCGGACGAAGTCGCGGCGACCCCTAGTATATTATATAATCTGAATCTCGGAAACGGCTCCACCGATTTGCATGGAATTTAGTATGCAGGGGGTATCGGAGGCGATTAATCGATCTAGCTAGGTTTCATTTTTAGAAAACTTTAAATTCAACAAAAAAAAATACCGAGCAAAAGTCCGTCAAAAGACATATGTTTAAACTAAATGGCTGGAAGGCTAAATGGTTGTATAGCAGGGTGACTTAATGGTTTAAATGGTTATATGGCTAGATAGCTGGATAACAACAAAGTCCTGTAAAAGACTAACTTTAAACTAGATGCCTGGAAGGCTAAAAGGCTGGATGCCTGATTTACGACGGCGACCAGGGGCCGTACCATGACGTGTTAAAACGTGAGTAGTTCGAGCGAGAAAGAGGGACAGAGCTCCGATCCTTTCTCCCTCAGGTCTAAGGACTTTATAAATGATTTTGTTACTTACCCGAGGTAGTGAAAGGGCTGTTGCAATATTTGCATATATGTGGCTTGACGCCATTATGCATGTTAACATGATTCTGAAGAGACGCGATAGTCTTGAAACCACGTTCGCAGACGCTGCACTTATGGGGCCTCTCCTCAGAGTGGCACTTCATGTGCCGCAAAAGCAGATATCTGTGGACAAAAGAATATATTTTATAGAATATCTGGCACATGCACTGCACTGGCACTGCACATGTGGCACATTCTAGAACCTGAAAATGGCACGGCTACCTAAACTGCCACGTGTTTGCAAAAAATACGCATATCTAGAAGTACAATTGGTTTGAATACATATAAAGTTAACTATTTACTGCCACGTGTTTAAAAAAAGCGTTTCTACATTCGAAACTTTAACAGTCACGTGGTGACCACCACGTGTTTTATGGAATGGAATAACGACTAAGCTACTTTTTAGAGCGATAACCGACATCTGCGCGGGCGGCGCCACGGGCAACAGCTAGTACATAATAAATGCATTTGTTACGCACTCACGACTAAACGGCTGAACAGATCTTAATGTAATTTTTCTTTTTACCGCGATAACCGACATCCACGGAGGCGGTGCCGCGGGGTACAGCTAGTTGTATAATAGAACAAGAAAATATATAAATTAAATATGGCAGATGAAAAAGAAGCATGCCACATGGCGTCAGCACGTGGCCACGAAAAAACATAAATCCTTGTAATTTTAACAAAATTAACGTTAAACTAGTCCAAATCTTTAATATATTACACTATTTTTGCAAGAAATTAGACTCCAAACGATAAAATATAGCTAAAGTTACACTTTAAAATATATAAATGCGTTTACCTCCAAAAAGCGGGACACCTCAAGCTGCTTCATACAATATTCTTACGAAATAAAATAAAAAAATATAAAAAATAATTAAACCTAAAATAATACTATACTAAATAAATTTGCTTAAAGCAAATTAAAAGTTAACGTTAAACGACTACATGTTGTAGTTGTGTCTCGTTGGCGAATGAACCTCGCTCACAGTATATATACCCGAGATACGTACTTGTAAAGGTTAAGCCTTGTTTATACAGGGTTTAGTACTAAGGCGAGTGTATAGTGCAAGTTGAGTTACTAGTGTTTAATGTTTAGTATAACAGTCTCCAGTGCAGTAACAAAGCTGAAGAGTTTGTTTGTTTGTTTGAACGCGCTAATCTCAGAAAGTACTTGTTCGATTAGAAAAAAACTTTTTTTTTGTTGAATAGTGAATTTATACGGGAAGGCTATAGGCTATATCTCCAGTGCAGTAACAATTTAGTTTAATCTAAACTAATATTATAAAGCTGAAGAGTTTGTTTGGTTGAACGCGCTAATCTCAGAAAGTACTTTTTCGATTATAAAAAAACTTTTTTTTGTTGAATAGTGCATTTATACGGGAAGGCTATGGGCTATATATCATGCTATGATCAATAGGAGCGGAGCAGTAGTGAGATATGTTGCAAAATCGGGGAAAATATTTCTAATTACGACCCCTATATACGACCCCTATAATAAATATTGTTCCACAGAAGTTTAATATTATGCAGGATTCCAGAGCTCATTAAGGGATGAGTTTTCAACTAAACGTTTACCTATTTATTTATTTATGGAACAGCTTATTCTAACTTAAAATATAATTAGTATCTACTATCTCAGGGATTATTTTTTTAAGTAGGTGACGCAAATGATACCTCTAGTATTGCAAACATCCATAACTCCGGTATAAGAAAAAAGAAACTAAAACATTTACTAACTTATTTAGTAAGACTTTTACGAATAAAGGGAAATTAAATTACACTGAACAATAAGTATTGGCTAACGCGCCTTGAATCTAGGTACCTACTTATTAATCAATTCACGCTACTAGTACGTAGGTACCTACTTGCATAAATCAATAACTTGATGTAAACAGGGCTTTACTTATGTCATATATTTTAAAGTACCGTCAATATTTACGTTATTTTAATAAATGAGTTGTATCTACCGCCAACAACGATTTATTAAAAAAAATTGTTAAATAAAATAATATATATAATTTTTTTCTGAAACAAATAAGATCAAAAGATATACAATTTTTTTTCAAATTTGCTGTGTTAATATTATAGATCGATTGTGGAAATGTACTCGTTCGACATTTTAAGCATGTCATGTACAATTTAGTTTTTTAGGCAATTTACGTATAAAAATGTTTTAAGAGCCACTAAGATGTTATAATGACCGAATTTCAATTGAGAAGTAATATTTTTTCTTTGTTTAACGTATTAAATAACTGATAGATCGGGCTTCAAGCGAATGGATTTATAATAATGTTACAAATGTCCACATGGCTGGCATACAATCATTATCATGCTTTGTTTCAGGTACATTATTTTATAAAATAAGATAAAATTATCACTAAATGGTCTATTTCAATAACAAATAACTACACACAGCGGTGTAGTTGTGTTCCTGTGTCATCTTATTAACTAATATCAATACTTTATAGGTTATAAAACTGGGGAATTACATTGTTATGGTGAATTCAGTAGTAACTACCTGGAGACCAGTAAATAATGAAAAGTAAACGAAAAATTGCCCGTTGTGCATTAAATAAATACTAAAAATGATCTATTATTGGATAAAACATAACACTTCTTTGTACAAATATTTTTAACAAGGTAATTTATACATGTTATAAAATATAATATTAGACTTTGGACACATTGCAACTGACTGATCTGATCAATAAGGGGGATTCTATAATTATAGAAACCTCTATATTGATGTCAGTTTTCTAGTTTCATTTATAATTGAACTATTTTAGAAAATCTAGAAAATCATATTACCTTCCCTGAGTCTGCTTAAAGTTGTGTGTGATATAAAACACAAGCGTACATAAAAAGATGTCTGAACAATATACAGTACAGTACAGTCTACGGGACAGTTCCACCTATACTCCTACTACTGTAACTCGTACTAGTCAGAATAAGTAGGGATGATCGGTGAAAACACAAAGCCACATGTGCTACTGCTTAATGGTTTATATAGCTAAACAATGTAGTACTCTTTGTCTAGTTTTATTTATACAACATAGGTGCAGTTACTATACTAGTTAGTCTAAGGACGGTTGCATTACCTGCGTATTGCCAATCCACATTTTGGAACACTGGTATGTCAATTTGTGATTGAATATGGGACAGGAAAAGGTTTTAAAAAAACACTATAAGCATTTTAGTAGCTATTATAGTTATAACTATTATAATTGTACAGGTAATGTTATCCGAGTAGGAAAGTAATATATATTTATTTCATAACATATTTACAAGGATAATTATTAAAATAAAATTAACTTAACCTAGACTACTTACGAGCAATCATATGTGATTGCTCGTAAGTAGTTTAGGTTAGGTTGTATTTTAAGGTATTTATTTACCTAATAAATAAAATATCTGATTGGGGTCGCAGTTCTGAGGAAAGGTGCTCAAAAGACTGGCCACATTGCCACGCTGGATCGCAAGGCTAATATTCTGATCCAAGTAAATTCCAGGCTCAGTATAGTGAGATGACTCGACTAGATGCTTAGATATCTAAAGTAATTAACTTATATCATGTGAGGTGTAGTCTGTGGTGACGGATAAAGAAAACAAATGTCACCAGCCCTTTCCATCCCGAGGGTGTCATAATACATGTAACCCAGAATCTTCAGTTTTATTTTGATACTACAAAAATGGCAAACAAGAAGCATATCGTAGCCTATGGACGCGTGCAATACCAGAGGTATTACTTGCGTGTTGCCGACCCATTCCTTACATCAGGACGTTTCTTTCAAACGCATCCCTAAATGAGCGTTAGAGACCTGCACTCACACACAGGAACTGAACTACACTACTGTATGTAGTTATTTGGCTGTCTTCTGTAAGATGGAGGTCCTTTCCCAGTCGGGTATGCTCGCGAGTGTGGTGCCCTACCTCTCTTCAAACTCCTTCTTTGTGTCTCTTTTCATGCATTTATATCTTCATAATAACCAGAATACGAAAACGTAAATCAATCAATCACTATGGTTACTATGGTCTTACGTTTTCGTACTCCTGTCTTTTCACCCCATTCCCAAAGAAAGAAAAAGAAAGACCTGGAACAATATGGACAAAGAACACGAAGACTGTCATGTGTACTAACCTCCTGTGACTGGTGTATTTGCAAAAGTTGCATTTGAAATGAGGACGCAGATGTTTAACACGCCTGGGGTTGCTGTTTATTGGCTTAATTTCAGGCATCTTTATTGGTTCTTCGTCATCACTGATTTCTTCGGGAGCATCGTCATCTTCGAAGGTGTATACGTCATCATTTTTTACCTGAGGCTGTAAAACAATACAATTGTAAGTAGTTTAAATCAAATCAGCTTCAATCACATCATGTTCCCCTTTAGGAAAGATAGAGGAGTCGAGTACCCTTGTCATTGAATATTATTATTATTATTATTAGCCTATACTGTCCCACTGCAGGGCAAAGGCCTCCCCTTCCTTTTTCCATGATAGTCTATCTTTTGCCAACTGTAGCCAATCCCTTTTATAGGCGTCAAGTTCATCTCGCCATCTCATTTTGGGTCTACCACGTGGCCGCTGTCTGGTGTTTGGGACCCACTGCGTCGTTATTTTTGCCCACAGCTCCTCCGGCATGCGATTAACGTGACCCGCCCAGTTCCACTTTAGCTTGGCTGCTGAGTGGCCTACGTCAGCAATTTGCGTCTTGGAACGTAGTATTGAATTTCTAACGTGATCTGTTAATTTAACTTTTAGAATACTACGTTCCATTTTTCGCTGACAGACTGCGAGTCAGAGTTGTCATTGAATAGGCTGTAGAAAATCATATGCTGACATTTATTATTTGGCAATTGTGTCTCCATACCAAGCATTATTTCTACCTCCAGGCCTGTAGCTATAGTAAGTATTTGACAGTCCAATATATCAGTTCACACAAGGATCTTATTAGGGACCTTAACACGGCAATCACCACTGCGCCACTGATGCAATCAGTTTAACCGCTGGTCTTTATGCAAAGATCAGCAGTGATAGCCTAGTGTGGAAACTATAATATTCTATTCTATTCTTTTTAAAAGACAACTCCCGAACTATAGAAGAAGTCCCAGACTCGGGACACCCATTTACGGATCATACAAACCCATAATAATAAACAATGCCACCCATACACCTACAAGAGTGTGGTTAACCCCAACTTACTTTCTTGAACTCCCATGGTATATGAACAGTCAATGGACTTGAGTTTAAGCTTAAGGCATCCATTTTTGATTACCACGTTTTATATGTATTATTTATGTAATGATGTCGAATATATTTAACTGTGAAGAAACCAGTGTCTAGGAATAGTTTATATAAAATCATTTTTGTTTACCTTATCAGCTTCCTCTTCAGCTTCCTCTTCTGGTTCCTCTTCAAGTTCCTCTTCAGGTTCCTCTTCAGGTTCCTCTTCAGGTACCTCTTGAGGTACCTCTTGAGGCACCTCTTCTATGCTAAGGTCAATGACTGGGTGCACGACAGGTTTCCTGTCTTCTACTACAAGAACGTAACTCACTTCTCCATTACTGGACTCTGAGGGTACCAGGGTTACGGTCTGGTACCCACCTTCAGACGACTCTGAGTCGACCATGATTGAATGACCTGCAATTATGCCCTGTAGGATAAAATTCAAGAAATTAATACAGTGTACTAGTAGCCTTGCCTAGAAGTAGGTAAAATTTACTAATCTATATACACTTTACAATCCTAAATAAAATGAAACAATATGTCTCAATACAATAACAAGTATGCATTGCTCTTTCTGAATTTAGCATAGCTTACAGACTCATTTAAAAAATGACTAGAATGTATGGGCTGGTAAAATTGTATTGATCACCCTACAAACAGTATGTAACAACCAACATGTAAAAAGAATAATAACTGTAAAGAGATAAACAAGTTCTAAAAAGAAATTATCCAATTATTGTTAAGTAATTTTGATTAAGCCCCAAACGATATAATCTTGCCCATAAGAATCTCTTCGCAGTTAATATTTTTTAAACAAGCTTTACCGGTCGTGTTCTTGGTTTTTTTTTTCTGCTAGTGCATCCAACTGCTACAGTGTATCCAACAATAAGTATAAATTATGAAACATTTACATGGGTCACCCTTTTTATTACATATAAAATCAAATAATAATTGCAATGCAGTTCCTAAGCAGCTGTCAATCCCCATGGCGTTAAAATTTAATTAGTTTCGTCACACGACTATGCGACGTCCGTCATGGACGATGAATAAAATAGAGCTACATACTGCAGTAAAATGTTATTGATTGCTTTACACAGGCTATAAGCAAGTGTATGTTCCCACTGATGACGTGGGATTAATGTTTGAGCAATCACCCTATAACATATGCCACAGGATATGAATTAAATACCAATAATATTGTGCCATTGACCAAATGGAATATAAACTTTTTACTAAACTAATATAAACTGTGAAAACAATGTTAAACAAGGATCTATATATATAATACAGTAAAGAAAAATTCTGGAACTAAGAACTGTAATCTAAAATTCTTCTATCAATAGAAAGCCACGGTATTTGTCAGTGTCATAGGCTATATTAACCCGAAAAATAAAAAACAAAACCCTCCTTTTAGCATTCTGAAAATAAACCCTAGCAATAAGAATTAACCGAACCACACTCATAATTTCATCAAAGTAAAAAATTTCACTTGTTTAAAAACCTAATTAAAACAGAATAGGCTATGTTTCGATTAAATTAATACATATCTACCTTATTTTAATCAGTGGCATAATTTATAAAAAAATTAATATCAAGACTGTAAAAAATGTACTAAATATTCCTTTTCTGTATGTAGATGCATTAATTCTTCAGATTATTTATACTTTCTTATAAAAAAAAGATAAGTGTTTACCGAGTCTTGATAGCTCTAATATGCCTTGTGTATTGCCTTACCTCATTACCATCAGTGGTCGTTTGCAGCGAAACCAGGTTCTGATTGTCTCCAGCTTGCTGGTAGTAATAACGTCCCTCTTCGTCTACAAAGTAAGTCACTCCTGCGCCAGGCTCTTCATCCTCAGCGCCATTCACTAAGAAATCCCACTTATAATTAATAGTGTAGTTAACAAGACAGGGAGATCGCATAAATACCTTCTTTAATTAAATTGTTAATTTATTGCCAAATCATACTATTGTTGCCAGAGAAAAAATAGATAGTAACCAAAAAATATCTTAATTATGAAGGTATTGTGGGCATAAATTGTTGTCATGTCCATCGATATATATTATTTTTTAAATTAATAACATGTGTTTATTACAACGAAGTTCCATTTTCCAACCATTTTTGTAACGTTTGGAAGAACCTTTTAAATTTAAGTAGCAAAACTGGAAAAGTGCGCGTGGACAGGGTTCTGCTGGTTGAATATTGAAGTTCCATAAATTCTTTTGAAATCCGACACTAAATTTGTTCATATGCACAAAATTTTAGAATTTCCAGTGTTACTTTAAATATCATTGACTTTTTAAAGGTGTTTCTGTAATCTAGAGGTGTTCTGTATTTTCATTTTAAATTTAGCCCCAATAATTTCATAAATAAGAGGTCAAATTTCGCTCTGAATAACTTCCAACTATGTATTCATATAAAAAAATGTTTATTTAAGATTGTGTCTCTCTCTCCCTCCCTCAATGAGCCCTTTCATTTGATATGGCACACGATATAGTTTACAAAACGTTTTTTTTTAAACTTGGCTTCATAAATAGCTGCTATGTTTAAAATTCATTTATTTACTTTACACGTCATTCTTTGGGTCATCGACTTATTACATATGTGTACCAAATTTTATCTCAATCAGTCCAATAATTTCGGAGTCTGTCCGTCTTTGTGTCATAGCCAACTGGCTATGACACAAAGACGGACTATAGCGACTGACACACGAGTTGTTTATAAGGGTACCGTTTTTGCCTTTTGAGGTACGGAACCCTAAAATCAAAATCGTAGCAGGTCGAAGTATTATGTCTCCACCCACCCTTTAAGTTAAGTCCAACGTAAAATTGGAAGCATCTATTGCTATATTATATTGGATACCGCGATATATGGCTGGTTAAATACTCAGGGCATTTCTAAACTTATCTTTTAACGTGTGCTGACGACGACGATCGATCCATGACGAAAATAAAACTGTTGCCCTCTGAAGGTGCAGCTTAACATCCACATATGTATATACGGGACGTATTGACTTCACAACCCACACAACACAGACTTCGTTATGTATAATAGTGTATGTTGACTAAAGACGATATCGCGGACAACAAAAAAAAATCTTGCTATTTTAAAAGAATTTATTTTATGCTCTCGTTCGCAACAATACATCATTATATGTACACTTATAGACTAAATAGGTACCTAGTATGTTTTTATTTTTTTGATTGGACGATTTATCAAAGCGAAGTACCATGCCATGTTATCATCATTTGTTATTATCATTAGAAAAACTTCTACTCTAAAAGCGCGTCATCTTTTGCGATCGATTCTTATTTAGAAGATAATAGGTATTTTAACAGATATGCTGTTGTCACGGGGTATCGGCTCCCTCAAACCTTCTCGAAAGAGACAACCGCAACTCGGGACTGACTATTGCTACTCGTATGTAACGATTACGAAATCATAATCGCATTCGTATTTAGTACTCCCGTTTTCTTCTCCAAAGTGGACCGATTTAATTTTTTTTACAAATAGTTTATTAATTTTTATTTTTTTCTTATATGGTTGAATTGCTTTAATTTGTTTTTTTTATGTACCGAATTAAATACCTACCTAAAAATTAATCTTAACCCTCACAATTTTTAAACATAACTCAAACTTTTTAATTGACTAGGTTCATATAGTCAAGTAATAAAAAAGGACCTTGAATGAAAAGTACCTATGATATGAATTTGTATTTAATTTTAGATATATGAAAAAGTGCATTATTATAAATTTGAGAAATCATAAAAAAATCGGGAATCGAAAGATGATACAGATGCGACACAAATACGATAAAATAGAATAGAACAAATAATACGTATCAGACATGAAAGTGTCAAAGACTGAATTAGAAATAAGTATTTTACCTGCAATTACTGTAGCAGTGGCGGCCTGATTCAAGTACTGATGAATCAGGGTCTGCTTGGTCTTATCCTTCTTGTCTGGAGGCATGGCTGGAACTAAAGAATATAATATATATTAATATTTACATAAATAATAATAGCATTCCTGATAAAACATGGGACCGGTGAAGTTTCACAATGTCACAGTTGAATACTGTGAAAAATGCTGATACTGCTATGTGAAAAATACTATATGTGGGTGCTTAAGGGCCCAAAACCAGTTAGTAGTAGGTGCAGAGCACCCACGACACAGAGATCCTTAAAAGAATATATTTTACTGCTTATTTTAAAATGCAGAATGGGTATAATAATAAAATACGAACATTGCAAGATTCGTTATTGTATCATCTACTTATTTATCTTGTCTACATTTATACCCACTAGAATATCTAAAAGCCGGTTTCTCTGAATACACATAATAAAATCACACACAATCACTCGGGTTAACGATGAGGGAGAACTCTCTGTATTGAATGCAATCTTTGCATCTGCATCACAGTAATCCTTCCTTTCATGATAATATTTATTGATCAAACCTGTTTGATGTACCCCAGGCAGACTAAGAAAGGGTGTCTATATACTCAGTCCATAGAATTACAATATTGTAACTAAGGGACGCAATATGGGAAGCTATTATTACTACAGGATACCGGTCACCCTAACCCTTTTCGTCTCTACCTAGTCTGTAACAACCCTACATGTCCAGTAATTGTGCACTGGACAGGAATTAATCACCCCTCTGTACATTTTATATTGAATGGGGTGGTTGTTACGGCTAGAGCACTTTAGCCCTTCAAATCTTTTGTGCATTTCCCCCTGTACATTGCGAAAACATGAGTTATAGACTTGCATTTTTATATTAATTTTTGAACACACATGAAAATGTGATTGCAATTCTGTTTAACATGTTAAGTACCAAGTTGTAATATTTTATAAGAATAAAATCATGATAGGCAGGTAGATTATTGTAAGTAGGTAGTTTTATATTTGTTTTTATCAAATGTTTACATGTTTTCATAGTGCTAAAGTGATAGAACTACCTATATATTATATCACAACTAAAAGTGCAATTATGTATTTTAAATCTTTACATAATGTTCACAAATGAAAAGTCATCTACACAGCAGTTAACTTATTCAAGTATGGAGTACTTACAACAAAACACAAGGTAGTGTAAATAACCTTAAAAAAAGAACAACAGAAACCTCAAATGTAATTTTCTTTTAATCTTACTGTTAAGATTACATCGAGATTAGAAACAGATTACTAGTTGTGCTAATTCACACTTTAATATTAAAAACTTAATTGTGGTAAACCAAGGACAACCACAGTACCTAATTTATAAGCATTTTAATTTCACTTTTAATAATGAAATATTGTTACATATCATAAAAGGAACATATTGATCAATCTTATTTAAAAATCATGACCAACCTATTTTTACAATTGATCTGGATGCCTAAATGTTACCTGATTATGCTAATATCTGCTACATAAAATACATAGACATAAAATTAACGAAACTCTGCTAAAGGTTTCTATTCTGACAGAATTGTTCACATTGCCCATATAAACCACTATATTATGTAACAACTATGGAGTGGGACAGTGTAAACATAGTGGCAAACAAGCATACAGCCCACCTGATGCTAAGCAGTTACTGTAGCCCATGGACGATTGCAATACAAGAGGTATCAACATGCGTGTTCCCAACCCATTTTTTACACCAGGACTTGCAATATTGAACCAAAAATAATCATTATGATTAGTGAACAATAAAGGTATGTACATTTATTATTGCACAAAAATATGTCCCATAACACATTAAACCAGCCTAATCAGCTAATCGTTAGTCAGGGGTCACCAGTGGGCTGCATGGTGTCCATATACTTATTATTATGCAAAGTTAAATGCATTGTTAAATGACTGCCTTGGTGGTCGAGTGGGTGTAGTATGCACCTACTGTGCTGTTGTGTGGGTTCGATTCCTGCACAGGGACAAAACTTTGTGTGACCCACAAAGGGTTGTTCTGAGTCTGGGTGTAATTTGTGTCCGTTAATTGTATGTTTGTAAAGTCCCCTGCAACACAGAGCTTGTTCTCTAGTGCAGGAGTTGTCTTTTTTTAAGAAAATAAGAAAGAAAATTGTTTTAAAATATATATTTAGGTATTCACTCCTCCTTGTTGAGTGAGATCAAAATGGAATAGAAAATATACAAACTATATAGCCCTTTATTGTATATTGTTCATTGTAATGGCTAGATGTTCTTATGAATATTTAATTGCCTGTATCACATCTACTAGCTTCAACCAACAGATGGATCATTGTTGTAATTAGTGATATCACTATAAATATGTTTTACATAATTCTCCAATACTCTAAAAGTAGATCTGTGTCAGTATATAAATCTATACAAATATTATAAATGCAAATGTTTGGATGGATGGAATAATGTATGATTATGACTATAATCTGAAATACGGCTATCATATAGGCTATGGCACAGTTCCTGTAGGATTGTACTAATAACTTTAGTCTATTGTTTTTAAGCTTATCTAAGTATATATATAATAATGGAACCCCTCAAATGTATGTATGCACATAACATCCAATCAACTGCACCAAATAAGATAATTCTTTTTTTTGTGTTTGTTATTGTCAAGACAAGTTATGTTTAGAAGAAAATTTTAGAAAATAACACTAATAGTTTACAATTTTATTTTTCTGAGACCCATAGACAGTTAATATTGAATTTGTTTTGTGCCTATCTCTTCATCACTTAACCATTTATCATAAATTTTTATTACATCAAGTTTTTTTAAATAAACCCTCAAGTAGTTTTCTGCCGATTTGTACGCTACACCTTAGTTTGTCTCTTAATATTGTCGTGTTAGTTGTGGAATGTTTTATTAATTTTAAAATGTCTTCAAGACAGTGCAAATTAGGTCCAAATAGTTTTTGTTATGTTTGCAGTAACATAATGGTTACAAAAAAAACAACCTATATAACAGAAGCAGTAAAATTACCCTACTTGGAATGTTTCCAAATTTCTGTATCAAATCAAACCATGTAAAAAAGAGAGTGGCTGGGGTAGTGTGTGCAAAATTGCAGAAGTGTGCTCAAGAAATGGGCGTCAGTAAATAATTATGTGTCCTAATAGAATGAAACAAAAACTTTTGTATATAATAAAAACAAGAAGCATGTGGTAGGCCTACCCCAAGAATTTGAGCCGCCATCTTTGTGCTGACCTTATCCATCAGCTTTCGCAACCATTATAACATTATTTTTTTTCGCAACCTTTGTCAGTTTACCTACTTGCCACTAACAAAGTTAAAGAGTTATAAGATTTTTGACATTATTATTTATTTATTATTTGACATTAAAATTGATAAAAGAGTCACATGCCGATGCCTGTAACTCTTTTATCAATTTTATCAAGAGAGGTGAGTGTATTAGAGTGACTGCCTTGGTTGTCCAGTGGCCACAGTATGAGCCTGCTGTGCAAGAGGATGTGGGATTAATTCCCACCCAGGACAAAACATTGTGTTCTGAGTCTGGGTGTAAGTTCTGTATGTTTGTAAAGTCCACCGCGACACAGAGCTTGTTCTCTAGTGCGGGAGTTGTCTTGAAAAAAAATATATATATATTAGGGCCTCCTCATACAAATTCATAAAAATATTGCTTTAGAGAATAGTTATTGCAATAATAGAGTAGAAACAGTAATTTAATAAAATAAGGGGGAATTTTCTATGCTACACTTGTACAATGGATGCTGGATGGCATCTTGTATTTGTAACATTATTCATTGCTGTAAATGATATGTGTATTTATCTACTCTTGGTAAGATAAAACAATTAAGTATATGAGTTTAAATTCTTTCTTTGAGCTATGTACACTCTACACGTAAGGGCATCCCATAATTAGAACCATTGTTGTAAAAATCAATAAAAGAACAAGTTCCTAGTTTACTTCCCTTTACATCTCTAAAACATAAAAATATGTACTAAAACTATGATTACAAAAGAAACACACAAAGCAGAACTGTAAAGCTGCTAAAAATTGGAACAACCAGCCAAATGAGTAGGTAAAACACTCGAAATAAGAAATGGTTAGTAAAACAATATTTTAACTCACTTACTGATGGAAGGTAGAGTTATTAAACAGTAATATTTTTCGTTATAGGCGCCGACCACGAGAACTAGGACACAAAGTCAAATTACCACTAGTCTTAATCAGCACACAGCACTCTACATTACCTTCTGTTAGCCAAAACTACACTCAAAAACTCAGAAAGAAACTCTACAATTCTATGCCGTAGAATCTATGTCCGCCATTTTATCAACGTGTATTCACTTTTTCTGTATAAATTCTTCTTTTATTACAATAATATTGTTGTCGAGTTATGAAATATAAATAATATATACAAATTAACAACAAATTACCGTCACAGATCGGAAACTGAAGAGGTAGACGGCGCTAGCGTCAGTCAATACTCCCAACGCACAACTCCACAAGAAAACAGCTTAACTCAATTTCACAAAATTGTTCATACTTTTTAATCAACACGTCGGCACTGTTTTGACGGAAAAATCATTACAAAACATTACAGCGTTGTTTTAAAATAAAATACGAATAACACAAAACTATACCTGTCTTGGTAGAGCTTCTATATTTTCTCAATGAGGGCGTTTCAATCAATTTCGTTGTCTTGAAATGCGATAGTGACGCCAAAATGGCCGACGCGAGAACTACAAACTCTATAACTCTACCACAGATTCTCTATCTCTGCCGCTTTTTCACAACCCCTTTTGTATTTTACTGGGTTACCAGCTTTTTATGAATTATACTATCGACTACCGAGAACGAGTATAACTCGAATAGAATCAAAATGCTAGAACTGAACCTTGTTGCGACTTTGTCTGCCTGTAATAGATTAAAATTTAATTCAATGTATATTAATGTATAGTAATTTATTCTTGGTGCAAACTGGGGCTGGAGAATTAAAGTAGAGTTACTTATTCTAGAGTGTAGTTCCATGAAGGGCTTCATTTGCGCATTCTAAAACTGTTATTTGATGGTTTAGTTTTCACGATTCGTAGATTTATAATTATGACCAATTTTATGTTTGGATTGGCTCTCGTAAATTTAAAGGCATTTGTTATACAACAAGTTTAGTGTTGGTGTGCTGAAATCAAATCTTATAATTAGTGTGGTATCAAGGAGCAATAGATTAAGTCAATAGTATCATTGTAATAAAATTGTTATTTCGAGACTTGTACACAGAGTATATATTATTAAATTATTTGTAATAAACTGAAGTTTAGGACTCTTCTTTTGTTTGCGGCATATTCTACAAACTGTCAGAGTAACCAACTATATTTTATAAGAAAATAGATAATCACAGCTCTCAGTAATCTCAAATGATAATAATTTGTAATCAAATGATAAAATAATATTTTTCGAACTCATTTGCATTTGTTAAAGTTGTCTGGGAAGTTTAGGTGTTACCTTAATTCTCCTGAATTACGGGGGTCTGGGACAAAGTTTTTGGGAAACACCAAACAGTTATCTGGCAACATTAAAATCTCAGTAAAAAAAATTCTATGCGGTTGTGGCTTAGTAGTAGTGAAAAATCTTTTTTGTGAAATGTACCTAGTGGAAACTGTTTCTTAGTAGTATACAAATGCACCGGTTAATAACGTATTGTTGAGTCACTATGTTTCTGTAATTAAGCAGTTCAATACTAGTACAAATAGGTATCTACACAGTTATACCACTACGTTTATAGGCAATATTATCCGGTCACTAAGTACATTTTAAACCATATAATTTATCGTATTCTAATAGGTAAATGACGCGTGAATTCTTTTCGTTGTGATTCTATTAATATAATTAATTCAAATTTATACTTCTTCTTTGTCGATGAAAACCGTCCATTTTTAATTATTTAGAAGATTCCAGATGTCGGCGCAGTAACTTTAGCCAATAATACTACGGTGTAAAAATAACGCAGTATTTAATAAATATATGCAAAACGTTTACAACAAAATGAAGTCAATATTACTAAAACATTTATGACTACTTAGCCCCTTGAAGTTTTTTAATAGCAACACATCTCATAATTTAGTGAACAAGTTATTTTTAGCCAGGCGGCTACGAGTATTGATTATTAAGTTCACCTTCCAACTCTTGCCTTGAGCCGGCGTGATATCTGGCGATTCTGTTGTTAAATCATATTTACAGTACAGTATTGGTTCCTTAGCTAGGTTTTGTTTCGTCGATTATATACGTTCGTATGCAATTGCGTATTCGTCGTGATAACTTATTAGATACCTACTGCAACAATTACAGCACGACAAAGTGGCTTAACAATTAGTTGACGCGAGCATCAGTACTCGTTAGATAAGCTGTGTGATAATAAGACAATAAAATAATGGCGAGACAACCAAGAATGAGAAATAGTATCCAACCAAAACGGTGGACTGAAGACCCAAGTGAATCTTTTTGTGACTGTTTTCTCACCCAAAGGCATTTAACAAGGTGCAAATGTGGGGAAGACATCAAAGTGTTGCAATGGAGATGGGCTCCCATTACTGCCCGTAGCTACCAGCTGTTACGGTTGAGCCAACAAAATACCCAAGCCAAATTTCATATTAAACATAGCGCAGGTACAAGTATAGTGGAAGGGAATGTCTGTATTTATTCTGGATCAGTTCACTTTTGGGAGATTAAGATGATTACTGAAGCCTGTGGCAGTAATATAGTGATCGGTGTGGGATCACTGAAATTTAAACTCGTTAAGTATTCCACAGACTACAGCAGGTTCGTAGGATGTGACCAGTTTTCCTACGGGATGTCTTATGTTGGAGAAGTATGGCATGACAGCCGTATAATTGACAAAACCCCCGGCTTTGGCATCGGGACCATCATTGGTGTGAAAGTAGATATGTTTCTCGGGACTATGGAGTTCTTCCTGAATAGAGTAAATACTGGAGTCTGTATCACAGGACTAAAGAAACATAACAACCTAATCCCCATGGTGAGTTCTACTCCAGCCCGTTCAATGATTCGCTTAATAAATTCAATGTCATGGAAACCATCTCTTCTAACAGCTGCTGCGAAGATTCTCGCGAGCTATAATGGACAAAGCGAGGTAAATCATTTAGCATTGCCGCCTGTATTGACCGCGTATATGTACTGTATATCTCGGCCGGAAAACATTGATAGAGCAGGCTTGGATGCTGCTCAAGAAAACGCACTCAAGATGCGTCGACGACACGTGTATAAAGCTGGATAGTGTAAACGTCGGCCTTGTCATCCAAATAGTCCGGATTACTTTCCCTATTGGGAAAGCAGATGGTACGAACAGATTGCGCAGAACAACGGATTTGTCTGTATGGGTGGAGCTTGCTCAGAACGGTTCGGGTTGAAAAATTAATGTCTGTAACCTCTGAAACAGTGACTACAAAAGTTGTGCGATATATCCAGACTGTTGACAAGACCGATGACGTATAAACTGTACGGCTGCAAAGCCCCTTATTTGTGAACTTATTGTACTTATGCTAATTACGTACTTCTTAGGGTTTTATAACATTTTTGGAACATAAAACGAAAAATGTTCTTACCGATAGGTAGAAACATTGATAATCTAAATTATAGGTAAGTTTTTGTGAAATTTATAATAATAATAGGTAGTTTATAGGTATGTGTGCTTTTAACTTGTTCCATATACTGTGCTACTACGACCTATGTGTTAGTTATAGTTATGTAATCATATGCTGACAATGTTCAATCTTGTATCTTTCATAAAAATAATCTGGGATTAGTTCTAACTTAAAAAGGATGCATTTTATCCCTTATACGTACATATATTTTATATAGATAACCAACTAAGATTTTCAAGGCGTAAATAGGTATTTGTTATGTAGGTAGTACCCCATCTCTCTTGATAAAGAAAACAAGCAGTGACACTTATATATCCATGGGTTAGGTATTATTACAGTGGACCTCGGTAGTCTGGCAAACGTTTTGCAGGGCTGTGTCGGACTATCGAACTTGTCGGATTATAGGGTACTGCCTATAACCCTCTATAGTCCGGAGTTTTTTTTTAAGAGGACCTTGTTGTAATTCGACAAATTATAGATCAAAATGATAAGGTTCTATCTGAACTACAAAACATAAGATTTGCCGTGTATTGTGTACGTAGGTAGATGTATACATGGCAAATCTTATGTTTTGTAGTAGTAGGTACGTAGGTAGATTAAACAGTGATAAGCATGTCGTATTTCTGGGGGCGCCGGATTAGACAGGGGCCGGATTACCGGTTGTCCACTGTATTATCTATTATTTTTATGTGTTATGATGGCGAGTTCCAGCTTAGAGTCCTTAGTGCCAGAGTCCGACAGATACAGTATTTTTATTATTTTTATGTGTTATGATGGCGAGTTCCAGCTTAGAGTCCGACAGATACAGTATTTTTATTATTTTTATGTGTTATGATGGCGAGTTCCAGCTTAGAGTCCTTAGTGCCAAAGTCCGACAGATACAGTATTTTTATTATTTTTATGTGTTATGATGGCGAGTTCCAGCTTAGAGTCCTTAGTGCCAAAGTCCGACAGATACAGTATTTTTATTATTTTTATGTGTTATGATGGCGAGTTCCAGCTTAGAGTCCTTAGTGCCAGAGTCCGACAGATACAGTATTTTTATTATTTTTATGTGTTATGATGGCGAGTTCCAGCTTAGAGTCCTTAGTGCCAGAGTCCGACAGATACAGTATTTTTATTATTTTTATGTGTTATGATGGCGAGTTCCAGCTTAGAGTCCTTAGTGCCAAAGTCCGACAGATACAGTATTTTTATTATTTTTATGTGTTATGATGGCGAGTTCCAGCTTAGAGTCCTTAGTGCCAGAGTCCGACAGATACAGTATTTTATTATTAGGTAAATATTTTTGGAGCCTATATGGGTAACATAGACAGTGCCAGCTTTAGGAGAGGTGGGGGGGTGCGATAGGGCGACGGCCATAGCGTTCAAGAAGGTGCGCCGAAGACGCCCCTGTCTGGCGCTTCTTTAAGTTTGGTCAAGACCAAGAACAAAAAACGGTCGAGACAAACTAAATCAAGCTTACCAAATTCTATGCCGTACCTTCAATTTAGGGGCGGGGGAAAGGGGGTAGATCACTCATGGTCGAAGGTAGTGTTAAAGCCAGCACTGATATAGATACCTATTTACACCCGTAAAGTCCTGACTGGAAACTTATGATATTATAATCGTCCCGACTGTTAACAGTGTTTAGATCATGACAAAGGCCTAAAAAAACTAGAAAACACCAGGTTGGCCACTAACCAAACGATAAGAAGTCATGATTACCTACATTGCTATAAGTTACCGTAGCAAGTATGTAAAGCTAAACCGAATTAAAAGTTAATTGTATTAATTGTAAGAGAGGGAAAACTCGAAACAAAATCATAGGGTTTTGTTTCGAGTTTTCCCTATACCTATACCTACCACGCTGGCCAGACGGGTTGGTATAGACCAACCAGCCTGGTCTGGCCAGCGTGGTATAGTAGGCTAATATCCCTCCAAGTATATGGAGGAGACCCGTGCCCAGCAGTGGGACGTTTATGGGTTACTTTGAGTGCGTTAATTGTATGTTTGTAAAGTCCCCTGGTGCGGTAGTTGTCTTTTTAAATATTGCCAAATTTGATTTGATTATAATAGCCGGCAAACATCTTGACAAATTTCTGTTTAGCAGAAAGCGTTTTTTATCTAGGTTTGGTGGTATGCGGCACCACTTTTGATAAAGGCCATTCCGTGTTGGATCCCTAGGGCCAACACAAAGTAGCCCTTAAAGAATTAGAAAAGCACACGCGGGGACATTAGGTCCACGCTTAGGTAAATCTTCCAAAGACACGGGTATTATGAAAAAATATAAAGAAAATACCCGTGTAAAAGCGAGATTTATGTAATGGGTTGCAATTATTTTTGTCTCTTATGTCAATATTTGTATTTTTGTATATCATGAATAAGCTCAAAAACTACTAGACTGATTTGAAAAATTCTTTCACCTTTAGGGACGTTTATGGGTAGAGATGATAATGATAGTGAGCTACATTAACAGCGAGTAACATGAGCTTTATTTTATTTTTAATACATTAGGCGACCCTGGTGAAAATAAAATAAATATCCAGCCGTGCTAAGCGGGGACGTGCCGCTAGTTTTATAATTTATATTCACAAAATTAATTATATAATTCTATTTCTGTGGAATTGGAATATAAGTAGATAAGATTGTATCCGAACTTCTTTACGTAGTAACTACCTATACTCGTATATATCTTTTATATGTAACACTTTATAATTATAAATAGTTACCTACTTAAGTATTAAAATAAATAATACCATTTAAATCATACCTATTTATTATGTAATAGATCCTAAGTTTTATTAACTATGCTTGTTAATGTGATAAAATACATATAATGTCACTTTTGTGAAACGAAGCAAAATGTAATATGTATTGCAATCCAAACAAACCTTAGTGGTTTTGGACTGCTTTTATGTAATAATTGTATTTTTTATGTAATTAAAAATAAAAGTATTATGACTGCCCTATTGGTCTAGTGGTAAGTGCATGACCCTGCTAAGCCAGAGGTCGTGGGTTCGATTCCCCCACGGAACAAAAACTCTGTGTGATTCATAAATATTTGTCCCAAGTTGGCGTGTAATTTGTATCCATGAATTGTATGTTTGTAAATTCCAAGGCTAGTGTCGCAGGGAGTTGTCGTTTTCAAACACAAAATTATGATGGATGATACTTATGTACTTACTAACCAATATTTAATGCAATGTTAAGTATGCATGTACTTTTCTCTATAAAAAAAATAAAAAAAATATTGTCTAATTTATTTAGAAACTATTGCTTCAAGAAGGCAAAAGTTTCTGAATAAAAAAATAAAAAAAAAACAAATGCTAAAAGGTTAATCTGTGGGTTAAGACCTATTTTTTATAATTTAAAAATTAAGCCTACTTTTTGGCGTACCAGTCTGTGTCTACGCAGGCGTGATTATGATGTAGGTACGTATGTATAAATACTTTGCTAGACATATGAAACTGCCATACAGAAATCTGAGTAGATTAATTATCGATATATGACTGCTTTTACACTTATGAAATGACTGTTTAGAAATGTATGCTTCGTACACATTAAAGACAACAAAGGAATTATAATATTATTACTTACCATAGAGTAGAATGCTTGTTCATGAAAATGTAGTTCAACTTTTTTTTATAAATACTTTATGTCATATTGAAATAGAAACACTATTGTGATTGTTTATAATATATACTTTTGACATAATGTATTCTACTTAATATTGTGTTGCAGAACAATAAATTTGTTCAAATAGGCATATTATGTATACGATTTTAGTACAGTAACATTCATCGTAACCATTATAATATTATATTCAATCAATAAATCTGAATGTCTGTAGAGGAAATATCTGTTTTTTATTTTGCATCTTTTCTTTTAGTCAACTTAGGTAAAGGTAATGCTTAACTGATAGTGCTACAACTACCTTGTTGGTGTGAGCGCGATTACAGATTACGAGTTCCTGGTTCGATTCCCGATTTAATTAATACTTAATATAATCAATATTAAGCTTTTCTGTCAAGACGTTCACAAAGTTTTCAAATTGGCGGTGTTTACACCCCTGTGCTTTGAAAAGCATAATGCTATTGCCGCTGCTATAAAAATGGTACCAATAGCTTGAACACTGTGAGTGACATCATAATATTATTATCATCTCACTCACAGTGTTCACCTGTCTTTGCGCACACACTTGTGCAATATAATACACACCGCAGATGACTAGTCTTCGTAAGTCTTCGGAATTAGGTGGGCATTATTATAGTAGGTAGGTAAGTATAAACCTACTAAGTAAGTATATTACGTACCTGATTGTGGTAGTTACCAACCTAAGAGTTGTAGAACAATAAAGACAAAATCAGGTAGGTATAAAAGTTAAGATACTTCAGTGGAAGTGTTTGCAGCCTACGAGTCTTCGACTACCGCGGCTTGCTGAGGTCCAGGATCTGGATACTGGATACGTGGTCTTGGTAGGTATTAGGTATATACGTGTAGTCTTGGTAGGCTAGCCTTTGGCCTTGCGATCCAGCGTGGCAATGTAGCCAGTGTTTTTGTGCACCTTGCCTCAGAGAGTGATATCAACTATGAATACGAGATAATCATTTTGGTTTCCTTTTTCTACCTATATCTACTACTCAGCGTGAGATGGTAGATACTCATAACAATAATAATAAATATGTAGGTACCTTAGGATTATAATTGACAAAATCTTCGGGTAGGCTTACAGCTAGAGCTGTAGGTATATGTGCCCACACCCATTTCCACTTCTGTCTAGTCTATGTTATTTTATATACCTATGTATTTCTTTTTGCCTTGTATTTTTTATTAGTGCTTTGTGGAAAATGTGGAATAAATCATTTTGAATTTGGAATTGCTTTTTTGAATTGAATAGCCATCTTTGGTCCCAAACTAGGCTTTTTTTAAAGGTAAATGCTTCTTGCGTTACTGTTTGTTCCACCTGATGAAGCTAGGCAGTTATGCCGGGCTTGCCGGCTAAGAGATGGTAGGTGGCATGGTATGATAGAATGGTAGGTATAGCCTACTAATCGAGTACCCATAAGTAGCCATTTATATAATAAAATATAGTTACCAGTAGCCTAGCTATTGCCCACTTGCTACTTTATTTATACTTTTCATAAAGTTTCTCCTGGCTACCTTTTGCAGGTAAAGCCCAAAAGAAGCCGTGCCCTGACAGAATAAGCACTAGTCAGATGGTAAGGATCCCGTGCTGCCTGCGAGTTATTCTTTAATGTACGACTTAGGTAACAAACAGCATACGGCCCACTTGATCGTTTATAAGCAGTTACCGTCGCTCACGAATACATTCTAGCAAAATAAATAATACAATGCTGTTTATTGATTTGGAAATTTTTCCTTACACAGGACAATGTCGTCAGTCGGGTCAGTAACTAGGTAATAAGGTAGCTTCTAATAATATCTACAACTTTGAATAATATGCATTCATCATACGTAGTACGTAGCCTAAAATAATTTACCAACCGAAAGAACATTCACATTTCAATTTCAGGTCTCAAAATAATGTCCGTATACTAGATTACGTCCCAAAATAGAACCAAAGGTACAGCACGTACCTACATCTACATTTGATTGCATATATACCTATATAGTACCTACATGTATGGAATTGGAATCAACCGGGTCATCAGATCGATAACTTCAGACCCGGCGTGCTCAAATGTGCAAGTAATGGTACGTCCTACCTACGCGCTTATAGATATAACTCATAAATCTAGATAGGTACCTACATAGGTAGTGTAGGGACAAGAGCTCACATAGATGTAGTTAGAGTTGCCAACTATTTTTGATAAAGAACAATGTTAAATTGTTTGTTAATACAAAATAACAAATTAATTGAAAGTAAAACGAAGTATTTATACAATTTTATATTTTAAATCCTTTGAAAATTATTTTTGGGTAAGTATTTTTGGTACATAATTAATTTGTAAGCTTCAAAGCTAATTTTACAATCTATAAGATATACTCGTTTAATATTATATAAAATTCAAATACCTGACTGACTGATGACTCAGCTTCCACCCGCGGCATCGCCTGCTTGTACAATTCCACGGGTACATATTATTTTCCGGAATAAAACTAGCTTCTGTATATTCTATCTCTGTGTTAAATTTTATGTAGGTTTGTTCAGCCGTTTGGTCAAGATTAACAAACATCCTTCTAGCCAAACATTTGGAATTTATATTATTATAAGGAAAGTAAGAAGTAAGACTGTAAAATCAGTTATATACCTACTACAGATATACTAAAACCTAAGGAAAATCCTACCATACTAGGTAAAAACACGCACTTTCCGCTCTCCCTCGAACACTTTATATACCCTGTAGAGGGATGATTAAAAATCGATCGGCACAGATAATAAATAAAAACACCAATAATAGAAAATCCTTTCTTAGTGGATAACTACACTTCACAGAGAACACACCCTCCAAATTTCATGCCTCTACATTAGGCTGTGGGTTCAGTGGGTGGGTTTAGCTGGGCTTGGGTTAATCAGTCAGGAATTTGAATTTAATATATATATATATATATATAATTGTCTTGTAATTCGTAATTTTGTTCAACAGTTAATAATCGCTTTAATCATTGTGTAGGTAGGTACCATCTTTCTGTTTTAACTAAAAAGTATCGATAAACGAAACTCTCATATGGATAAGTAGTGTAACTATATTACACTTCTTACCCATATGAATGTTACGTTTTACCCATCACGGTAAAGTTTGGAAATAAAGTATTTTTGCATACTTTATCTTCTTGAAAAAGTATGGAAAGTATTATTAGTATATGGTTGGCAACCCTTGATGCACTGATGCCGCCATAAATCACTGAATTTGAATTGTCCAAGAACTGTCATCTTCATAGAGGTCGGTCGCCTTCTAGTGGATTGTTTTGGTACTTTATAGTTCGTTTAGAAACAACATTATAATTAAGTAGGCTCGATATTAGGATTTAGGTATCATCAGTTAATTTTATACTTAACATACTTTGTAACAAATGATATGTATAGGTTTATGTTATAGCAAATACTTAAACGTAATACATAATATCTACCTTCTTATGTTAACCTAGTATTTTTGAACGTGCCATAGTCCCATCTAAATGTTTTTGTGTGTGTGTGCCATCTACCAGTCAGCTTCCCGTCTCCGGCATTCGAGGTACAAACGCGGTACAAACAACATCAATACCATAATTTCAGTGCATTTTATTTTATAGTAAGTACGGTGTAGGTAATTATTATCTAAAATCATGTAGCAGTATAATTAAGACTATCATAATAATTATACTGTTGTATTCGTAACAAAATAATGAGTATAATTCGTTTTAAAAGATTTTTATATGTTCTTAGTACAACATACATTATATTTACATGAAAGAATATTTTTGATATGTTTTACAAGATTTCGGGGTTGATTAATAATATGTCTTTGAAAAAATATTTTGTAAAAATACATCTTGTGCCAAAAATAAAATAAACCGTGGGCGGCCTACATAGGATCAATATTAATAATCTGGGGTAAGGGGTGGGTAATTAAGGTCAGGCTACAAGTACATAATTATTATAAAATACATTCAGAAACTAAGAAGGCCACATATCCATCAGCCGTAAGACGTTCACTGCTGGACATAGGCCTTTCCAAGGTTTTCCACATCATTCGGTCCTGATCTGACCTTGTCCATCGGTTGCCCACGACCCTTATCAGGCCACATTTACGAATTTTTTTTTATCGTCGATAAAATAAATCATCTTAGAACCCGATCGAAAGATTTTATGAAACACAAAGGCAAGAATTCATGCATAATTCATAAACCTATTCTCTGAATCAATAGTTTATGTACCTTAATACTTTATGTAACAGACATTTCAGTAAGAACCTATTTCGCATGAAGTCCACCTTTATACAACATTGTGATTATTGTGAAGTATTAAATTTGACTGACTCGGTGGTCCAGTGGTCGCAGTATGCGCCTGCTGTGCACGAGGTTGTGGGTTCGATTCCCACACAGGACAAAACTTTGTGTGACCCACAAAGAATTGTTCCGAGTCTGGGTGTAATTTGTGTCCGTTAATTGTATGTTTGTAAAGTTCCCCGCGACACAGAGCTTGATCTCTAGTGCGGGAGTTGTCTTTAAAAAAAAACTAATTAATTTTATGGAAAATACCTATCTAGTAAACAAAAGAAATAATAATAAAACTCCAAAAATATGTATGATATTTAAATTAAATTTCCATTTTGCTGCGAATCTATTATCACTAACCCAACTATCGCAATTAATATCAAGTAAACTGTTTGCGTCCATTGGCAAAATCCGTGCTAAAACTTCAACATATATCTAGCGTTTCATTAGACGACCCATCTAATAAATACACTATAGGTTGATTTTCGTTATAATATACACTCTTATCCTTTCCTATTGATCTTAATTTATGAACCGAGGGTTCGATAGTAGGTATATATTACGGTTAATGAAAGATAACACTGTTGGATCTTACAATATCTTTGACGCTTTTTTGAAACATCATAACATAAAAAAAAAAACTAAAGTCTAGTCACGCCTTACCTTTCTTCAAACTGATGATCTCGACTGCTATTTACTTAAACAAATTTAAAGCAGTGGCAAGCTGTGACAACAACTATAAATCTCTATTCTTCCAAGCCTGTCGAAATAGTACAAAAACTTTTAAATATACGACAAGGTAACCAGCTTGGAACCAAAGTCCTGTGTTATACTAGGTTGAGACTTTAAAGGCGTCCACCTAGATCTGTTTGCATTTAGACACTACAACTAGCGATGCAAGTTCAAACGTTGACTGATCTGTTTCTAAATTGACAAGAATAAATTATTATTACAGTATTCTATAATTTGGAAAGGCTTCTGACGCAGTCTCTATCTTACAAAACAAATCTAAATCAAGAATTAAGCTAGTGACTCGAGATAAGTACCTATTTACCTCAGGTAATTCCGTGATGATTGAACTAACAGATAACAAAGAGGAAAAGTCGATAAAACAACAGAAAATACCTGCAGATTTCTTTTAGTGTTCCACAAGGTACTGTGCTGGACCCAACACTCTCCCTTACTAATTTTCTTATGTTTTTTTGCCAGTTTATTTTACTGTTACCTTTAATTACCAAATGGTAACATTGACTAATAATACAACTATGATTTATAAGATTCTCGGCATTGTGATCGTCTTACATGCATTAATGAGTGCATGGTGCAGATACGTATAATGGCATAGACTAGATACTCATTAAACGAAACTTTCTTTTATATTTTTAGAAATGGATAAAGCCACCAATTCAAATTCTGATACAAGTAATAAATCAGATGATTCATCAGATTTCACATTATCATCTTTGGACGTCGCTATCTATGAAGAATTGGAGAAGGATTATGAGCACACTGAAGACGAACAGGATTCCCTGCCGTCTGACTCATCAGATGAACAATATAATGCAAATTATGGAGATGATGAAGATTCACAAAAATCAGATAGTGGCGAACAGATTTATACAGGTATTTCTTAACGAGCTGAATGTTAACATTTAGATACATGGGCAACGCACTCCAACCTGAGCAAACCATAACCAAACATATTTTAATATATTGTGACAACTTACACACGGCCATCTGATCTAACTAAACAGAGTCTGAAGGACAACTAGAAAACTATTTCTAAATATATACATATTAAGATAAATTACATCTAGACACAAATCAATCAATCATGTTCATCACACAAAGATTTGTCCGGGGTATGAATCAAACCCACAGCCTACGTCTTAGTAGACAGGTCACTAACCACTAGACCAACAGGCCGATCTTGAATTAATGACATTTATATGCTGGTTGAAAAACTAAAGTTCTAAATACACAATACCTACATATGTATTCTGTTCACTTCTGAACATCCTTAATTTTTTATTGTACACACAAAAAAAATACAATATATATATATATATATATATATATATATATATATATATATGTGAGTGATCACTATGAAGTTCCTAGCATGTTAGTTCCAAGGAGTTGCTCTTCGTTTGCGATTCTCTGGGTCGAAATTACAGGTAAAGTCTAATAGGAGTTATTTGGAGGACATAGCCAAACTAGTGTGCAAAAAGGATCTTAAATAGAGCCAAGTGGTTTCACCATGAGTCAATATTGCTTGAGTTATACAAAGCCCAAATCAGACCACACATAAAGTACTGCTCTCATCTCTGGGCAGGAGCAACCCAAATACCAGGTGGATCAATTTGACTCCTTACAAAAGCGAGCTGTGTGAATTGTCAATGAGCCCAAATTTCACAGATAGACTGGAAAAAAATGTCAGAGCAACTAAGAGACTGGGTCACTATGCATGTTCTATCTTCTCGTTTACTGGGATTGTTCTAAGAAGCTGTTTATCTCTCTGTCAGCTTTTTACCAACTAACAAAACACAAACAACAACCTACTCGGTGCCACAGCAGAGTGCTTCCATACCACACAAAATGATTTTATCCATTACGATTTTTGTTTTAATAAATAAACACCTACCATGTTTATTATTTAAAGAAGGAGACTTTAAAACACTCTTGCAATTAAAAATAATTTTATATAATTATTTATTACACAAATATTATCATATTATTACAAAAATTACATTAAGTAAAATATTGGAGACTACTATGGTTAAGTGTTCACAAGTGTTTATTTGCACACTATCTGCCAGCTGATCAACGCACTTCACTTTAAGTTTTAATTATTTAACACTGATTAAAATTGCGCAACTTTCTGAAATCCATCAAGCACAAAGGAGCCTCAAAGAATAGATCATGAAGAAGATGGATGATCTCCAGGCTCAGCTAAAGTTGCTGATGAGTTCTGGATTTCGAGGGAGCTGCTGCCTTTCTCCATGCTTAGTCTGCCCCGGAAGCACATAGCAGAGTGTAGCAGAACTATTGACATCATGGAGACACAGCACCGAAGAAAAACACTCCTTTTCACTGGAGTTCCCGAAGTGGAGAAGGAATGTTGTCCAACTTTAAGTATCTTGGGACTCCTTCATGACAAGTTGCCCTAGAAGGATGTTGCTCACAACTCCATCAGAGTTTGTAATCGTTTGGGCAGCTCAGGAAAGGATCGCCATCGTCCAATTATTGTGAAGTTTTCGAGCAGGCTGTTTTTGGTACAGCCAGGACGCATTTTGGTGTGTGGTCTTGAAGCCAGGACGGCATCATCGTCATCAAAGCCTCCCATTGAAGAAGGCATTACTTGAAAAGTATCAAAAGGTAGCAGGCACGACGAAACCCACCCGGTAAACATTCCTATCTCAGTCACCAGGTTGGCCACTAACCAAACGATAAGAAGATTACAGCAACTATAGTGTCGCTGTTTACATAATGTTACACTTAGATATTTCTATTACTACTTTCTAATTCTCTAGGTTTCTTATTTATTCTATTTATTTTACTATAAACTTTCATACTTTTTCTAACCTATCGCTATGTTTTGTTTACAAAATGTTCACTTCTTCAATGTCAAGTGTCATTTTGACGTTTGATTTCATATTTGTGTAGGAGGGTTGCGTTCCGAATCGCACATATTTTGTTTTGTTTATTTTGTTATTATCTATAGTTCAATTTGGTGTCAGTATGTCAGGCTATTTACCGCATACCCACGCCGAATTCGCGTATTTTGCGAAGTTATTGAACAGTTATTACCACAGATATAGATATCTATATCTGTGGTTATTACATTAATGCGCGAAACGTACCTAGCCACTTCAGTGATCTTTTTGAATCCTTTACCAATACTAACGTTCAAACCTTACCTTCTTTTATTATTTATTATTATTACAAGCTTTTATTTAGCTTGCAATGTACGTTAGTTACTTCGTTTCTTTGTTCGTTAGTTAGTTTATATGTTTGTTTCCATCCAGCTTATGTATGTTAGTTCATCATTATGCATCCAGCCCAACTTGTACCGGCTTTAGCACACCCGGTGCTCTCGAGCAAAGATGTACCCCCCCCCTTCCCCCTGGCATAGAGTTTGATAGGCTTGGTTTAGTTTGTCTTGATCGTTTGTTGACTTTCCTTCTTCTTGACCATACTTAAAGAGGCGCCAGGCAGGAGCGTTTTTGGTGACCCTTCAAGCCTTGCGCCCTAGGGCCGTCGCTTCCCCTCTCGTCCTCCCCTTCCCTAAAGCCGGTACTGACATGCTTTACAACAAATATTTGGCAGAATCATCACAACATTTAAAGTCATCTCAACCATAAGACGTCCACAGCTGGACATAGGCTTCCCGCAAAGATTTTCCACATCAGTCGGTCCTGAGCTGACCTTGTCCATCGGTTGCCCGCGACCTTTTTAGGTCGTCGGTCCACCTTTAGTTAGTTATTTAGTTTGACGGGGCGTTATCTGCACTTTGCCGCTCAAGTGGGTCTTTGTACGTGATTTCCTTTTGGCTATTCCATCCAGCCCAACTTCTTCCAGAAAGCCAGCAGGCGGCCTAGGTTGCCGCAGGCTTACGGTAGAGAGCCCGTTTTCCGTCGGTCAGGCCTAGCCTGGGACAGTGTTTGTTGAGTGGGCAGTGTCCTGTTAAGACACCCACTAATGTCAGGTAGGAGGTTTCGCGAGAGCTTTCAGGTAGCGGATGGTACCGCTTCTTTGGTTTATTTGCAGCCTCCGTTGCTCTCCCATTCCTCTCTGTGTAGTTGTGCTGTCCATTCCTTGAGCCAGGTAAGGGCCTGGCTGTGTGGGATGGGAATTATCGGTTCCGGCCCCGCGGTTGCAGTGGCGGAACCTTGTCTTGCCAGTGCATCCGCAACGTCGTTACCGGTTGAGTTGATGTATCATTTGATCCACTGCACGGTGACTTTGTTGGTGTTTGCCACTACTTGCAGTGCCTGGTGACACTCTAATACAAGACTGGATGTCTTCCTGTTGCTTTTTAGGGTAGTTAGTACATATGCGCTATCTGAGACAATTCTGATATCCAGGTCTCCTACTTCTCTGCTAGTGATTTTGCTGCTCTGGTAATGCCTATGCATTCCGCTTGGAAAATAGTGTTGTGTTTTCCCAGTGTTGTGGATATGTTAATGTTCAGATCTTGCGAGTATACGCCTGCTCCAGTGCCTGTCACCGTCTTGGAGCCATCAGTGTAGATCCTAACTTCGTTGGCCCCTGAGCTGTCGTTTGTCTCTGCTGTCAGCTTTATCTCATAGCGTCTGTCGAAAGTATAGGTGCAGGGGATTTTATCGCACGGTGCTTCCAGGAGCGGAAACTTGTTTAGCGCCGCGGTCGACTGACCGCGGCGCTAAACAAGTTTCCGCCACATACAGACAGACTTGTCTGTATGTGGCTTGGTTGCGGCCTGTTTCCAGAGTCCGCATCTTTTGAGTCTGAGAGCCGGGGGGCGGTGGCCTCATCCTTTATTACCAGGTGTAGTGGTTTGAAGTTTAGGATGTGCTCTAGTGCGGCCGTGGGAGTGGTTCGTATGCAGCCGGTCGTCGCAACGCATACGATGCGTTGTAAGCTCTGTAGTCTAGCTTTGGCTGTAGTTAGTCGGTCCACCTTGTTGGAGGCCTGGCCACAAAATTGCCATTGCCATAATTTTTATTGCCATTTATAGTATTGGCAATAAAACGAAAACATGAATAGTAAATAACATGAATGGTAACCTCATTGACACAGTAATTATAAGGTTCAATGTATTAATACCAAAAATGTGACTGTGTCAATAAATATAATTTTCATTCTTTCTTTATGTTAGGATTTTAAAACATAGTGTTCATATAGGGACCCATGTATGACTGGCCTGTTGGTCTAGTGGTTAGTGACTCTGACTGCTACGCCGGAGGTCGTGGGTTCGATTCCCACCCAGGACAAATCTTTGTGTGATGAGCACGAATGTTTGTTCTGTGTCTAGGTGTAATTTATCTATAATATAGTATTTATTATTTATTATATATAAGTATGTTTATCAGTTGTCTGGTAACCATAGTACAGGTGCCTAGTTTGGGATCAGATAGCGATGTGTGAGTTGTCCCGAAAATATTATTATATTATTATTACTATGTTTAAAATTCTTTACACGTCTTTAGTGTTCATACACTGGAGACCTGTAAACTATTTACTAAATCAAATTTACATCAACCAAAGATATTATATTATTTTTATCTTTTTGGAGAGAATACTTCAAACAAATCAAAGTTAACCTTCTGAATTTCTCTAAATGTATCAAAAAGCGCCACACACAAACTCAACACAAATACAGTTAAATATTATAGTGCTTTATAATTGTATTTTCACAGTTCATAATTGTGCTTTTTATTTCATGACAGGATACATACAGAATAAGTTTTTACTAGTCACATATAGAAAACGTAGATGTTCCTTAGGTTAAAATACAGCCACTCTGATTTGGCTTTGGTATTTTTTATCGTGTGTTTTTTTTATTAATCATTCTAGCAAGGGTTCATTTTTAGAAAACGTTAATTTTGCAAAGAAAAGCTCGGTCATCCAGGTACTAATATGTAATAAGTAATGATTCAATCAATCTGTAGGCCTGATTCAGTCAACTGTTAAACGGCATTCGCTATTTTGCGCCACGATTCCTGATCCTTGGCCGTTGCATCCATGAATGTGGACATAATGATTAATTGTTTTTGTTTTCTTTTTCAGCCACACACCTATTTTTTGATTTACAATGGGACAAGTTGCCGCCTATGAAAAATAAACGATTCTGTGAAGCAATTCATTCGTTTCGACTCTTAAAAAAGGTAAGCTAAAATATTGTAATATTTACGTAAAAGAGGTATATCGAGCAAGAATGAATGGAGATGGCGGTAGGAGCCACCCTGCGACCAAGTAGGGGATTTGCAAAAAAAAGGCCAAAATTAAAAATAGGTACCTAAACGACGTTTATGCATGAAGAGGTTGATGAATGTAGAGGAGGCGAAGTACCTATGTTTGGATCGAAGCAATTGGCATATCATAGTCTCTACCTACCCCGCTGGGAGACGGGTGTGATGATATGTATGTTTGTATATAATATTAACAAAAGAGTACATAGGCTACAGTAACTTCTAATTGGCAGGCCGTATGGTTTTTTGCCGCCTTAGTAGTATAAAAAAACATATACCCGAACTTTTCAGTCGTCCAGAAATATTGAAAAATAGTCTTAAGACAATCCATGTACCTACCTATCTTGGTGAACTTGATTAGAAAATAAAATATATGGTAAAAAATGCATCAAGGTATTGATTAGTAGTAATTATAATTAGGAACAAATGTACCTAATTATAATTATTTATAACTAACATTGTTTGGTATTTTAACATCTACCTATGAAACGAATGTTTAAGAGAGGTAGGGCACCATACTAGCGAGCAAGCCCGACTAGGGACATACATTGGCAGGTCTGGAAGTCTTTAAATAGACTCCGAACTCAGGTCGACCGGAGCAAGGAAAACTTGTTCAGGTGGGGTTTTACAGATGGTACTGATCTGGCATGCTCATGCGGTGTAACCCATACAATGGCCCACCTCACATCATGTCCTGCATACCCTAATACCTGCACGCAAGAGGACTTGATGGCTGCCTCTGACAATGCAGTCCACGTAGCTGAATTTTGGGCCGCAATAATATAAATTTAACGATGTTTGCCATCGAAACGCTAAGAAGAAGAAGAAGAACAGGTATCCAGCGCTTATTTATTGATGCGTTTTGAAAGAAACGTATTCCTATCCCAGGGATACTCATCGTAAAGCCTTGGGATTTAAAAATGGGTTGCAAGTGTCTATAGACTACGGTAACTGCTTAACATCAGGCGGGCCGTATGCCTGTTTGCTACCCAAAAAGGACTTATAAAAAAAGATAGCAAAAAATACAAATACAGAATAGATAAAAAACATTATTATATGCAAAAGGCTTATGATTATTATTATTATTTAAAAAATGAGAAATAGAAAGTAGGTAGGTACCTATAACATTTTGTCTCGTCGAGCAAGTGTCGTCACCCTGCCCTGTTCCGTCGCGTCGCTCTACCGATGCCGCGATGCCTTGCTTCCTGCCTGGATTTTGAGCCTAGAACACCTAATCACACGCCGCTGCGTGTAATTATTTGCTTGAAGTCCTTTCCCAGTCGGGTTAGCTCACAATCATGTATGGTGTGGTGCACCAACTCTCGTATTAAAATAGGAAGTCTCAAAAAGTTTTGATTTCACATTTTGGTTATTCTTTACGGCCTACAGTAAATGTAGATTTTCGGCATCTGTACTGCACAAGTACCATGTTCAGTACAGATTCAGAAAGTCTACTATGGACGACTAAGCTGCTTTTTTGTATTTGTTAATTACTTGCCATTTTGTTGTTTGCAGATCACGAAGGATCTATATAAAGGTAAAACCTTTCAAAAAGGTGTTCTACAATCCATAAAAACACGCAAGACAAAGCTCAAAGTCGCTCTGCCTGTGAAAAAAAAAACACGAATGTGGGCAGTTAAGCGTAGGAATGCCCAAATGAGCTTCTATATCCAGACAACGCCGAAAATAAACCACAGGCCCTTTCAGCCTCTCTGTCAAAATAGACCCCGAACAGGTACGGCTCCAAATGATAGGCCTAACTCGCCCCAGCCTTCTACCAGTGGGGCGCCCGCAAAGCCGTCAATCTTAAAGAAGCCCTCGGATTTTAAACCTGGTGAAACAAAGACCAAGAGTAAGAAAAAAGTAACTTTTAAATTACCATGTAATCTTTTCAACTGTCACAAAAAAAAGTAAACCATTCGTATATTATCTTAGATTATATACGTACTAGATTGAGTGGCACGTCGCGTGCGTCGTGACAAGCATTGCTTACGCCAGCCCGGTTAATTCTCACCACTTTAAAACGGATTAATTTTTTGATGCCGGACTGCGTATCTAGTACGTATATAATAAAATCAAAATATCCTTGTATTTGTTACCTAAATATACGGAAGAGACTAGATCCTACAACACAGAGAATCCTAGTGTAGGATCTAGGGCTTCACTCCATGTAGGTACCGTAGAATGTTTGAGACAATAAAACATTTTTATTTATTATAATCTAAGGTACCTAATACAAAACATGAGTTAAGTAAATTTTAATATATGTATTTGCCATTTATTTAAAATATGCTTTACATTCAGTTTAAAGGCATTGCGAAGGCAAGCAGCGATTGTCGCTGCAAGCAACCAACGTAAATAAAAAATATAAGGGTTTATTTTCTAGCAATGCGTAGTACAGTGTTACATATAAGGTGTAGTTATAGATTATAAGCGCTTCGCGAGCAGGACGTTAGAAAGATTACAATTGATCTCGCACATCCTGTGTCTAAATTATCATTCAATTGTTTCTACGGCTATAGCAATTTTTTTGTCTTTTGCATTGCAATATTAAATTATATAAAGTGAGCGTTAGTGTGCCATTTTTAACCCATCTAGGTACACCTTTTTACTTATAATATTAATGGCGAACTTTGATATGCAAAAACAACATTATTTTTATTCGATACTGTGCATCTAGGGTTTTTTAAATCAATGTTAATATAATAATATTAATTTAATTTAAGTAATAATTTATCACATCTTTATTATTTATATATTTAATATATATTTTCTATTATATTTATACATAATATATAAGTATAATATAGGTATGCTATCATCGAGTGCATTTTTTGTACCAAAATTGTCTAATACTAAATTTATTATGTATAAGTACTTTCCTAAATATTTTAAAATGTCCAATAGAGTATAAATATGTGCTTTTTGTGAAGAAACATTTCGGTAGTAGATTTAAAAATATTTTCCAAAAGTGGCCAAATTATACTACCTTACAAAAGACGGCATCAAAGCTGTTGTTTCAGTAGAATTTATAGCTTAATTTTTGAAATTGTGGTGCTCGGAATAACTAAGAAGGAATTTTATATGCTTGTATAGCAGTGAAAATACACTGCGTTATTAAATAATGTAACGACCTTTCGTCGCGAACGTAACAAATCAAAAATAGATCGAGAAGGTGGATCCATAGTGTGGGGAAGACTTTGCTTACACTATGGTAGATCCAAGTAGGGGGGAGGGATTATTTCCAATGATATTGTAGGTACCTATTAGGTACTATTTAAATTACGAAAACAGATCGAGATGAATGAGATATTGTGGGCAATATTATATATATATTGTTTAGTAAAAATAATTATATATATACATATATATGTCCTTTTAAAATAAGTATTTAGTCCGTCGTTGTACAATTTTATTATGTGCAAAAGTTTAAATAAATAAATAAAAGGCATATGGGACTAAATCTTATTTATGAACTGGTGTGATTATTGTGACTTATTTATTAATTATATTAAATATTTTTTCTATAAATCTCAAGACCACATCATCAAGCTATATCTATTGCTTGTTGTAGACTATACCTATATTAAATAATAAGTACCAAATGTACCTATGTGCAGTAATGTGCTTAATGAAACTTGCGAACGCCCGCAAAAATATTGTACCAATAAATTATTTATCGCTCCTATATATATACTAGCTGTTGCCCGTGGCTCCGCCCGCGTGGATGACGTAAATTAATAAAAATAAATAAAATTTCTAAAATAAAAGCATAAGTCTAGCCTAGCCTCAGTTACTCCTAATACATCAGCTATCAGCCAGTGAAAGTCACTTCAAAATCCGTCCATCCGTTTCAGAGAATAGTCGATCGACAAAAAAAGTAAAAAATGTTATTTTGGTATATATACCGTGTTAACAACCTCTTTTTACTGAATGCTTATGAATTCACTTTGATTTTATATATGATGAGTAGGTAATTGTAACTGAAACTATTTTGTTTAACTTAAAAAGCTACTTATAAGCTTTCAAAGGAGTTAACCACAATAATTTCTGTAAGGTAAAATAAAAATAAAACATTTATTGCTATAAAATTTATAACAACTGTATTGCCTAGTGTTTTCACTTCTGTCGGCACTCCCGGAGTGCAATTTAATTTTTTTTGCTCAGTGTGATATAACATATCCAGTATAATAGCAGGGGAGCCCATGAAGGGATTTCGGGATTTACTCAAGCGCGGCAGATTAATATACAGGGGGATACCTTGTACCCTGTTGAGTACCTCCACCAAATATGAGCACCATATATATGGCCGCCCGTCAAGGATAAAGGATCAGATTAGTAAAAAAAAATTAATCATCAGATTTTCTCGAGCGCGTCAGACTAAGGTAAGGTGAGTTAATTACATGCTAAAAAGTGTATATTCCACTAATCTGAATTTTCGAGTGACGTAAAAAAAGGGGAGAACTTCAAAGTTGTAAAAAAAAACGTCATCTCGACATTATCGAGCGTGGCTATTTTTATTTTTTATTTTGAAGGAAATAATTCAAGGATGACAAAAAATATATAATCTGACGATTTCCACAAGCCGAAGGAACAAAAAATTGTCGATGAAGTTTAATATGTGCAGCTGCGTGATGCCTCATTTACATATTCCCCTCTCCGTGTTTCTATTCCTCTCTCACTTTTTCTCTATCTATTACTCTCTAACTCCGTTCCCACTCTGGTTTCTGTTGCCATTACATGATTGTAGATAGGATGTTCCAACATTTTGGAGCCCACTTTTTGTATGGCAGCCATCGGAACTTGCGCCTTGTGAACGGGTCGTGTCGTGTAAAAGCAGCACCCTTTTGGTCAATTTGCCCCGCCTCTTCTTCTTCACAGCATCTCGCAATCGTTCTAGCAGTGCTTTCCGGTTATATTGGCACCCTTTTCCTTAAAATCTATCAGCAAAATTCATTCTGTATCCCAGAAAATCGTCGCCATGAGCTTTAACACCTTGAATTTCTTTGGAGGTGGTGTACCCTTTTTATGCCACTGCATGGACTCCTGCTTTGACTCAGGCTCATAATGGTAAACCCAAGTTTTATAGGCCGTTCAATAGGCCGCCCTACACTGGGGTCGTCTTCTAATCAATCTTTGCCGTGCATGAAGAGGTTGTGCCACTTTTAAATCATAGTTTTACCAGGGCAAGGGCCCCGTAAATTTATAGAAGACATCTCTTCTAAAATGGTTTGAGGAGGTTTTTCTAGTTTTCTTCCGGATTGACTTGTTTGATCGATGATAGCTCAATGAATAATGACCCGATTTTTATGAAATTTGGTATTTATACTCATAAGTAGTCACACAGTTAGTGCAGGTAAAAAAAAATTACTTCACCCCCCAACAACACCCCAACTCTGCAAACTTTTTGACCGATCCTTGTATATATATATTTTTTTAATTATCAGATTAGGCGAATCCCTCCAGATAATCGTCAGATTATGAGACAGCACGTCTAGGATATAAAGATGAACCATATATATCTTAATCTGACGCGCTTGAGTATGTCAAAATAGTGATTTTTTTTGCCATTGGCCACGAGTTTGCGTCACATCCAAATCGTCAGATTATTCGATGAGAGCTTTTTTTAGGTTCACTTAACATCCCTTTAGAAAATCTGACGCGCTCGATTAAATTTTTTTTTTTCATTTTCAACCCTTACGTACGACCACCCCCATCATGCAAACGATCAGATTAACATACGTACATTATTAAAAATACGTAGGACATGGATGGCTATTAACATCTGACGCGCTCGAGTATGTCCATGCAACCGTTTTTTTTTACATTTTGGAAAGTCTATAGCTGCTTCCCCCCCTGATGAAAAGGATACATTATATAACATTTTTTTCTTTTTATCATCTAAGCTTCGCAACTCAATAGGTCTCTACGACGCTCGAGTAAATCCCCATTTAGCTTCGTGGCCTCCCCTACTATAATAATAGCAACCCATATATGTCCCACTGCTGGGCACGGGTCTCCTCTCTATCGAGAGAGTTCAGGCCTTAATTCACACACGCTGGCCTAATGCGGGTTGATGAATCAGACATGTCTTTAGAATTTCATCTAAGACATGTAGGTTTCCTCACGATGTTTTCCTTCACCGTTAGCAGATAGTAAATCATTTGATTAGTACCTATAAACTCCACAAACTTATCAAGTGCCCTAGGTACTAGGTACGTATATTTTATGTAGATATTTTTTTTGTAAGTTGTATTTTTTATTGTAATTGAAGATGTTAATACCACAATTGTAATAGGTACTTGCTTTTAAACTAATTAAGTGTATTAAGATATTTGTGTAGTAGGTATCTTTTGAAATCTAACTAAGTACTGATATACAACATATCTTTTATATATTTAGGTCTATTAAATGAGAAAAGACTACGGTGACAGAGTTCAGAATTACGTACGTTAGATTGAAGCTTAACAACTGATAAGAAAGTAGGTATGGTTTGTTCCGCATTCATCAGCAAGCAGATCATTGTTTAAATATTATACAATGCGGAAAAAGACAAGCCCGGAGCAGGATTCGAACCTGCGCCTCTCGGGTTCCGGCCCAGCGCACTATCAACTGTGCCATCCGAGCTCCTACTCCGGAGTTTAAATTTGTCCACCGCTTGTTTACGCTTTGGAGTGACGTCAGCTTCCGGGCTCTCTTTTTCCACATTGCTTTAATATTTATGTATATTTGAGCTGATTGCATACATAGCAAAAATGCTAAAAATATTTAATAAGTTCATTGTTTATTTTGTAGAAATACGATTGATCAATCAGCCTGCTGCAATTTGCAGTTTTATTCCCCCGCCTGATGTTATACAGTGATAGGTATCACTTGCGTGTTGCCGATCCATCTATTGGTGTATTTCTGGGTTAGAAAAACGTTTATTTCAAAACGCATCCTTAAATGAGCGCAACTACATCGGCTACACGTTATCTGATTGACGTGGTTATTCTGCGGCATATAGATATAATATACATATATTACCATAGAAATTACTATCAAAATTTCCGACATTTCCTATGAAGTTTCAATAACAACTACTGAGAATGATGTACACAACGCCTCACGAAGTTTTGCCCCACGTAAAAAAAAACCGTATTCGTCCTACCTTTTATTACAGCCCCATTCCAGCTGGTTGGGGTTTAAACGGAATAAAATGTAGCACAGATACGGATTTTTTACCTGGAGCAAAATTTCGTGAGGCGAATGCGGAACAAATCGTAGGTATCGATATTAAAACCCCACGGATAAATAAGGTTAAAATAGTACCCCTTGGGGAGTTATTTGAAAGGTAATCAGGGAAGATTAGAATTGCGAGATAATTAGGTACCTACCACGAGTGTACTATAAGGTGTGGTGTGCACGTAGAATGAGACTTACTTAGGTACCTTTATTATTAGGTACTGAATAATGGAACAGTGTCATATAAGTGTCATGAAAATGAAAAAAAAAAAGAAAAATATTTTATTTCCGTAACTATTAGGTACACACTACATAAAACATGGTTGCTAAGATCTCCTTTTAAGTTAAGAAATACCTGTGCCAGGAGACCTCGCTCTTCTATAATTGTGTTAACATTTGCTAAGTATGTATATGTAAGTAACTATTTTACAATTTATATTTAATATACAGTTTATATTAAGTTTAAGGAAAAAAAAGGAAAACATTTTAAGTTATTTACATTTACCGGTTATGGATAGTAGACAATAATAATATAATAATAATACAAAAATAATGTCATATATTATTATATTGTTTGGCTGCACGGTTGGTTCAGTGGTTTAAGTGGTTACCTAACAGCAGTGTTGTGGGTTCGATTCCCACACGGGCCAAAAATGGTGTGATCCATAAATGGTTGTCCCTTGTCCCGAGTCTGGGTGAACTTTGAGTCCGTTAATTGTTCCTATGTTTGTAAAGTCTCTTGCGAGACTCTCAAAGAGTCTCTTGAAACCTTGTGCGAGAGTTGTAGTCTTTAAAAAAATCAATATATATGACTTATGTAGGTACCATATTCCTAATATTTATATATTTACCTTCAATCTCTAGACGTACAAATATAAAACTTGTTGTCCGCAAGTCTGGTGTCAGGACCAGTATACAAAACATAAGAATAACCAGAACAAAATAAGTACCAACATAAAAAAAACTGCGGGTACCTATTTAGAAATCTGTGCCCCTACGCAGAATCACCTCAGAATCTAATATTATTTTAAGTTAAATATGTAATATATACTTTTGACTTATTTTTTTAGTCAAAAGTACTATTAACTGGTTATGAGTTTTGCCTGTAACATATATAACATATATATGAACCCAATACCTGTTTAAACTATAATTAAGAATATATATTTAGGTATAATAATTTGTAATTGTTGTTGTTAAATTGTTTGATGTTAGAAAGGTATTATAATTATATATTGGACCGCCGTGTGTTTCAAAAATGGACCTACCCAAATGTTGTTCAAGACTAGCGGTCAAAAATATAAGTAGGTAATATATATTTAACTAAATTCGAATTTAGAAAAAAATCTACAACTTGGGTAGGATAAAGAAAAAGTTTTTTTTGTTCGATATAAAATTTAAATTTAATTTAATATTTTCGACCAAAGCTCCTAAATAAATAAACATTTAGTTTTTATTGCTTCAAACAGATATATTATAATATAACCGATCTCGATCTATATAATAATCGTTGTTTATTTATATTTTATGGTCTACTGAATTTTAGATAAATATACATACATATATTATGTTAATATTATGTGAAAAAGATCCTAAAATAGGCGCCTACGCAGATATAGACATAATGCTAAGGAAGTGCCAATACTTGTTAAGTATTAAGTATTCTGTGGCCTGCGATCTCAATTTTGAAAAGTGTTCGAATTTTCTAAGACAAAACTATCAGTATTTATTATTATTATATTTTATAGTTGGTGTTACAAGTAATCTAGTCCAATAGTATTTAAGTAGATATACTTAAGTGAAACCTAATAGTGAAGTGTCTTAGTTTTTAATATATGAGAAATTTATAATTTGTTTATTGTCATCGACATTTTGATAAATGAGTTTTTTTAATAAGGTCCACCCTATGTTATTCATTAGAGCACAAATATAATCAATTTTAATAACAGTATTATAATCATTGAGTCAGTCCAATAAACAACAATAAATGAATATTTTAAAATTGATTGTGAAATGCGCACAAATATACTACCTATCTAATATTCGAATTAAAATGCTGGCAAAATAGCTTTAGTATTTTTTATATAAAAGATACTGAGTTTAAATTTAATATAAGTCAAAAAATACACCTTGTACCGAGAGGCAAAGATCATACGTATTAGGGATTTTACTTGAACCTTAAATAACTTAAATTGAATAAAATTATCCCGTCCGAATTTTGGCTATTAAATGCAGAACTATAAGTTTATGAAAGAAGGTGAATAAGGATTCTAAATTTGACTTTATTTGTTCATAGTTAGCCCCCAGCTAATTTTTGGAAGTATAGGCAAAATACGAGCTTAAAACCAGCTCACAATTTATCCGTAATAAATAAAAAACTTCGTACTTGGTCACTTTTGACGCTCGTAACACAAGGTGTAAGTAAAGTAATTCACTTTTGTTTTAAAATGAAGCAGATTAACTAAGATTGTAATTCAATTAAACAAATTTATATTCCTGTCATTAATTTATTACTGCAAAGCGAAACGTATAGAAGGCCGACATTTGGAGAGAAGGCGATATTACCCATACCTACTATGATAAAGTTTTATATAAAAACTAGCTGACCCAGCAACCGTTGTTTTGGTACTAAAACAGTAATATCGTACAGGGGGGAAAATTAATGGGTTGTATGTATTTTTTAATGCTGAATCATAAAAAAATAAAAACAAAAATATTGACAAAAAAAATTGCGATGGACCACCGTTAACATTTAGGGGGATGAAAAATAGATGTTGTCCGATTCGCAGACTTAACCGATATGCACACAAAATTTCACGAAAAACGGTCGAGCCATTTCGGAGCAGTTTAATTACAAACACCGTGTCACGAGAATTTTTGAACTGACTTACAAAAAGGAGAAGATTCCATACCACCATATAAGACACTTCACTATATAATAAACTATATTTACTACTAGATAGATATTGACGTTTGATGTAATAGATGATGTGTTTGTATCATTGTTGTGTTTAGAAAATAAATGTATTAGTATAATATTGTTACAATTTACAGCTTTTGCCAAGAGATATTTAATTTCAATCGATTGTATAATGACATGTCATGGTCGTTTGACTGATCTAAAGGTACTCCCGTGGAGGATCCTATTCTTTATCACCGGCTTGCCTTCACTGGTCGATCGATGATGAAGCATAGCTTCCTCTCACCCTTGACTTCCCTTTACCAGCCGGTCAGAGTGGAGTCACAAACATAGCAAAGGCACGTAAAGTTACCAGAGTGCATTAGTTAAATATTTTCTGTTTCCATTCCCTAGCTGAGTTTTCCGAAGAAGTCTCTATTATTCATCTACAGCTCGCCTTTATTGGCTGGCTGGACAATAAAGGTTATGGTAAAATAACATTATGGTTTTACATAAACAAAATGAAAAGCAGAAAACTTATTCTACATTTGAACACAGAGAGTACGTTTTCTGACTTTTGACAGATTCTCTTTTTAAAGCTTGTTTGTTATGGGCACTTTATGTTCGGCCAATGTCGTCTTAGTGCAAAGTTGTAAGTATTTAGATAATTTTAGATAGAGAAATAAATCAATGTTAAATGTTATATCAGTGGTTGTAATAAAAACAATAAACTATACGTATTTGAAGAATGATTGTTATTGAAACCTTTAATGAAAAATTACAATCAGGGTCAAAGGTAAAGAAGAGGCAACAAGGTTGGAATTTTCAAATTACAATTTTGGTGGGGGGAAGGGGGTGGGAGGGTAGGAGACAGTCGCCCCGTGCAGCAGTCACTAGACCCAGCTAGCCTAGCTGTTTTTTTATTGGCCAAAAAATAACAACAAAGTACCTACTTACTTAAATATTATTTGTTAGGTAATTTTGCCTAGGGGGCGGCAAACTCGCAGTCAGCCCCTACTTTTTGAAAACCTAGATCCGGCACTGGTGGTAGGGCACTATACCTACTACCGAGCACTCTACTGGGGAAGGGAAAAAAATGGGTCGGCAACACGCAAGTCATACCCCATGGTATTGCAAGCGTCCATAGGCTATGGTAATTGTTTAACTTCGCGTGGACCGTATACTTATTTGCACCCAAACAGTATAAAAAGTAATAAAATAAAAATAGTCAGATTCAGATTCAGAAAAACCTATTCTGCTATAAGGAAGAAGGACGTAACCACATAAGGTTAAGTTTATGGGTAAAACGCATCTAAGAATCATAACTGTAGACGCATTTTTCCCGAATGTATGTCTAGTTTGCGTTATTCTTCGTTATGAAGGCAGTAATGAGTATGATCAGACAAACCATAATAGAAAATTCAGATCATACATGTATACGTTGGAAATAAATTCTGTATTCCTACGACATCTAGTGGAATTAACAGAAACTTTTACCTTAGCACATCTATAAAATGTTTCGATAGATGGCGGTGTATGCTTGAACATTAAAAGCAAAGTATCAACGAATATAATATAAATGTATATTCGATTGGCCTGTTGGTGTAGTGGTTAGTGACTTTGACTGTTAAGCAAGTTAAGGAGGTCGTGGGTTCGATTCCCACACAGGACAAATATTTGTGCAATGAGCAGGATCGTTTGTTCTCAGTTTGGGTTTAGTAATTACTGGCTGTTGCCCGCGGCTCCGCCCGCGTGGTTGTCGGTTATCGCTGTATACACTAGCCTATGTGTTATTCCAGACCATAATCTATATATGTGCCAAATTTCATTCCGATCCGTTCAGTAGTTTTTACGTGAAAGAGTAATAAACATCCATCCATCCATACTCACTAACGTTCACATTTAAAATATTAGTATGTAAAGGATCTATAGCTAGCGACCCGCCCCGGCTTCGCACGGGTGCAATGCTGGTACTAAATATACTACAGAATGTCTTTATATAACAGCGTTCACAGTTTTTTGTCATTAGACAATACAAACATGTTTTCTTCAGAGGTTACTCTTGAAAGAGCGAAATATAATTTGGCCATACACTCAACGCTCAAATCTACCCCCGGCCGATATCGCTGCAACCGCTATGTCCCTGAATTTTAAATCTGGAATATCTTCGAAAATATTCATTTGAATTAAAAAAATATTATTATTATTATATTTATCTAAATACTTATGTAGATACTTGGTGAAGAGTACACAAGTGATTCCGACAGAGCAATAGCACGCATTGTTATCATTATTTTACTGTTTCAACGAGGTAGCTTTCAGTCATCTAGGACAGATGTCCTAAGAATTGCAAGCTTCCGTAGGCTGTGGTAACTGCTTACCCTCAGGTAGATATAGGAAAAGAAGACTACCTTGTTATAAGTTTTATCTTCTCATCTTTTATGATTGCATTTATGCTATGATAACCAAGATGACAAGTAATGAGTATCACGCACATCTTTCTCTTAGGATCTTCACATATATTAAGAGATGTAAAGGCACCATGCTAGCGAGCAAGCCCGACTAAGGAAGGCCTTCCACCTCACAGAAGACCACAGCCAAAGAAATACACACAGTGTTCCTGAGTGTAAGTACAGGTCTCCAGCGCTCAATTAGGGATGCGTTTTGTATGAAACGTTTTCCTATCCCAGGGATATTCTAACTTAAAGCACTGGGGCAAAAAAATAGGACGATAACCCGCAAGCGATACCTGTGGTATTACAAGCGTCCATAGGTTACGGTAACTGCTTAATTAACATCAGGAGGATTTGCTAGCCAACACAAGTACCTAGTATAAAACAAAATGCTGACAATTACTTACCTATTACCTAATCTGCTGCGCTCATAGCCAGGTGCATTCGCTGTTCGATGAACGACCAGCGGGTTAAGCTATCAGGAGCCCAGTGCCCGGTAACCCTATGGCGGACCGCATAGTGGTATTTGCAACAAAATATTTTTTGTGGTATACAAGCGGTGGTGGCCGAGTAGAAAAGTAACCGACTTGCACGCAAGAGGTGCGAGTCCGATCCTGGGCAGTACCAATGTGAATTTCACTTTGTGGAGTTAATAGGTATGTAAATCAAATGATTCGCCATCTGCTAACGGTAAAGTAAAACGTCGTGAGAAAACCCACATGCCTTAAAAGTTAGAAGTAATTGTAAAGACATGTCAGATTCACCAACCCGTATTAGGCAAGAGGGTTTAGAATCAAGGTCTAAACCCTCTTTCTCTTGAGGAGAGGAGACCCGTTCCCAGCAGTGGGACATATATAGGTTGCTATTATTATAGTGTATTTCATCTGAGCGTCTAAGTGCTTCGGAATGAGAATGAAATGTTCATGTAAATTAAAAATTACGGTTTTCGCAATTTTTCCTTCGTATCAAATTTACAAGATTCTGACTTTACGGGAAATACCCTGTAGGTTTTAATTCCCTTGCGAGTGTCGAAAATTTTCGGAAAGTTTTGGCATAAACGGCTGTATCTTTTAAGGACACAGCTTTAAGGGACAGTAGACCTGAGTATTTGATATAAATTTTAGGTTCCTCACGCGTTCCTGAGAAAAAGGGTCTTGACTGACAGACGGACGGAAAATAAAGTGATCCTATAAGGGTTCCGGTTTTTTCCTAGCGAGGTACCGAACCCTAAAAAATACACATAATTCTTTTAATTTTTTTTTGTTCAATAGTGCATTTATCCAGGAAGGACGCGGACCAAGTCGCGGGCGACCCCTAGTTATAGATAACAATAATAGTATATATTTTTACTAGCTTAATTATTTAAGGACCATAATTTAGGTAGTAACTATTTATTAATCTGTCCCATAGTCGAGATCGGGATAGGTACCTACATCTAATCGAAATTCGTGAAATTCTTATTATTTAGAAAACTAGGAATCACCAAATGATACCTACTAAGTAACTAAGAGTGCAAGTGAAAGATACCAAAATCTATATATATCCTTATCCTTACTAATATAATAAATGTGAAAGTTTGTGAGTATGGTTGGATGGATGGATGTTTGTTACTCTTTCACGTAAAAAACTACTGAACGGATCTGGATGAAATTTGGCACGGAGATAGATTATATGTCTGGAATAACACATAGGCTACTTTTTACAGCGATAACCGACATCCACCCGAGCGGAGCCGCGGGCAACAGCTAGTCGCTATATATTCCTATGCCTATGATATATGAGGAGGTCCCTCAATTCCTCATGGATTTATTCAGAGCTACATTTCTTAAAAATTGGACCAATCTAAAAGTATTCTTTCGAATAAAAAATCTAATTTCGAATTAGTTATAAATGACGAAGTTCTCCGATATTAATCATAAAAATATACACAACTCTCTTTGTATGGTAAATCTATAAATATAAAAGAACCGAATACAAAAGAAGAAATACTTTTACTACTTATGTAAAAGTATTTCAACTTTAATATAAATTTTAATCCTCTTACCTCTCTTAGGCTGCGTTTCCACCAGAGATGTGCGAGGATGCATAGCGATAGCATTTTAGCTAGCCTCGCTCAGCGTAGCTGCGAATGAGGAAATTTTATTGGTTCTTAACAAAACGCATCCCTACGCATTCTCGCAAATCTCTGATGAAAACGTTTTCAAAATTGAGAGAAAAATAAAAATAGCGATGGAGGTAGGTCACCATACTAGCGAGCAAGCCCGACTAGGGAAGGACCTCCACCTTACTGAAGACCACAGCCAAATAACTACACGTAGTGGTGTAGTTATGTTCCTGTGTGTGAGTACAGGTCTCCAGTGCGCATTTGGTGATGCGTTTTGAAAGAAACATATTCCTATCCCAGTGATACTCTCATCATAAAGCCCTGGTGTAAAAAATGGGTTGGCCACACGCAAGAAATACCTCTGGTATTGCATGCGTCCATAGGCTACGGTAACTGCTTAACATTAGGCGGGCCGTATGCTTGTTTGCCACCCAAGTAGGTAGTATAAAAAAACAGTATCATGACCATTTCAATATGCCCAAACACTAGTATACTTACATATGTTTTAGTTAAGGAGTTCCGGTATCCTTCTGGCTTCATCATCAGGTCAGTTCTTTGGTTGTTACCAATAGCAGTTGGTATCTTTTATCAGAAATAAAAACAAAAATGATTTGTTATAGGCGTTTTCGCCAACCGGGAAATACTTATCATTGAGAAGCTCCGGTGGCTATCTGTGGTCTTCATCAGTTTCACTTCAACGAATAATAGGTACTTTCTGAATACAAATGCTTGACTCGTTGCAAAAAATATCGAAATTGCTATACCTCAATTCAATCCCATGATCAGAATTTAATTACATGAAAAAGGGACGAAACTGAATGTATATTGTACAAGACTTAAAAACCAAAAAATAACTGAGTAATGAGTAAATTACTGAGTTCTGAGGTAAACAAAATCAAAAATGTACCAAGAGAAGTAGGACACTATATTAGCAAGCAAGCCCGACTGGGAAAGGACCTCTACCTTACAGCAGACCACTGTCATTTTCCTGTCCCAAGCATTCTTCATCTTAAAGCAAAATAGGTCAGCAACGCGCAAGTGATATCTCTGGTATTGCCAGCGTCCATAAGCTACGGTAACTACTAAACATCAGGCGTGGCGTATGATTGTTTGCTATCAAGTGTATAAAAAAAACAAATTATCAATTCGATTTTTTTAATACATTTTTTTATGGAACGGTTAAAAATGTAAGAATGTTTGATTTGTTTATTGATGATAAGCCTTTTATTTGTCCATAACCTTTTTCAAAATTATCTTTGTGTGTATTAGGTATAATGTCAATGACATCTTTTGATTGTATCCAAGTTGGTGCCAAGACCAACAAGTCAGTAGACTTGGGCGTTGACCGAGGTGGCACAGACTATAGTGATCAGCACGCTTTCCACGCAATGATTTTCACAAATTGTTTTCCATTAATACATTTGTCAATAAACGCGTGCTTTTGTTAAATTGAGTTATTCATGCTCCACTGGCCTCGCAACACTTGCATTGTCTGTGCGCCGCCGCCGCCTCAGTCGGTATTTTAAGGTACGAATATAGTAGGTAGGTATAATTAAAATAACAACAAAGTTTTTTTTAAATCAATTTATTTAAAAACTAAAGACAATAAATTACTGTCAAAGGCAGAATAAAAAAAATCAAAAACAAAATTCAAAGATTTATCACAGTGTTCAAAAACTTAAACTTAATAAAATAACTAATTATAAGACCGCACTCGCTTAAGTAAGTCAACAAAAATTTTACATTACAAGTTTTTAACTTATACAACCTCAATCGCACGTTTAATAATAAATAGAACTAAATATAATAATAAAATAAAATAGTAACAAGCTAGAAATATTTTAATTAGTTTAAGTAATTCAAAAAAAGGAGCTGCAGCTGTAATATTGCAGTCTATTTAAAGCAGGACGTGCAGTTATACAGCACTGCACTTGTTTGATAGTTGGCTGAAGGAAACTTCTAATTACTCAATTCGATTAGTAGGTATGCTATCGTGCAGTCGTTATATTACCATTACCATATTACTTAAGCTTATTTAATTACTGTAAAATAATTGCTTGCAGACAATATGCATAATATACTCCGAGAGATGTCTAATATATCAAAAGTAAAATTTTTCAATGCCAGAAATTGTCAAACAACTAAGCTCTAACAATGTTGAACACTATTGTTGAATATTATTTCTCCACCTTCATGGACTTTTTAAGCGTTTTAGTAGTTAGTAGTTACCAATGTATTTTAGTCTGATATTTAAAACATTTTTAAAATAACAATAATTGTCATAAAATACTAGGAGAGCATAACGTTAGAAGATTTCAATAACAAGTTTCTTTCAATCTTTGATAGCACAGTGACCAACACAGTTAGTTGGTATAAACGATTGTTAGGAGAGTACCATAAAATACTAGGAGATCATAACGTTAGAAGATTTCAATAACAAGTTTCTTTTATTCTTTGATAACACAGTGACCAACACAGTTAGTTGGTATAAACGATTGTTAGGAGATGTACCATAAAATACTAGGAGAGCATAACGTTAGAAGATTTCAATAACAAGTTTCTTTCAATCTTTGATAGCACAGTGACCAACACAGTTAGTTGGTATAAACAGTTGTTAGGAGAGGTAGGGCACCATACTAGCGAGCATGGGGAGCTAGTCTGGGGAAGGACCTCCACCTTACAGAAGACCACAGCCAAATATCTACACACAGAGGTGCACAGGTCTCCACCGCTCATTTAAGGATACGTTTTGAAAGAAACGTATTCCTATCTTAAAGCCCTGGTATAAAAAAATGGGTTGGCAACACGCAAGTGATATCCCTGGTATTGCAAGTGTCCATGGGCTACGGTAACTTCTTAATATCAGGCGGGCCGTATGCTGGTTTGCCACCCGAGTAGTATTAAAAAAAATAAAAGCGACCATTTCCAACAGTAATTGTTCTGTGTAAATGTGATGTTCAAAAGCTTATATGAGTCCTATGGAAGAATATTTATTTAGGTAGCAATCTAGAAATTGCATATAGTTTTATTTTTATTTATTTACAAATTTAACACCAGTATTAATTTATTTGGTCAAACAATTGGTAGGCGCATCATAATTGGCTACCTATTATATTTTTAAACACGAATATTAAAATTAATATACCTAAAATTAACGTTTATGGTAAAGTAAATTTAAAAAGTAATTAGGTACCTACCTACTTTAACCAACGAGCCTAACTGACTTAAAATTGGGCATTCCACTTTGTGCACCCGAATCGCACCAATATTGCAAAAGTATATGTTAGTTATAAACCATGAAAATACCCATAAACAGCGTAATAACTTTTCCCAAAGAAGAATTTGGCCTAAAAATTTCGCTCTACATTCCGCCCGCTACTATGTTATAGCGGGCTAGTCTATTAAAAACAATGAAAACACTTAATGAAAAATATTTTTTTATCCTTTAGAATAAAAATAACATGTTTTTAACCAGACATTTTTCGTTTCAGCTAATTTGTAATAAATTAATAACAGTTACCATTGGTTTATTAGTGGCAGTACTAGCTTTAAAAGTCATTACCTACATTACATTTTACAATTGCCTACTTTTAATTATACTTATGTCGTATAATACGACTCACTCGGTTAAACCACTACTAGTAATTTTAAGATACATTCACGATAGTTCATTTTATTTAGATCGCCTGACTGTTTTCTCGTGTTTCATTTTATTAAGGAAGACCTAAACATTTTTTGTAATGACCCCGACATAAGAAATCTGATTCAGAATTGGTAAAATCTAAATACATATGTAAACTTGGGATGGTAACAGACAGATTTTCGCACAATGAGCTGTCTATGATTTTTTTAAGACTGCGATATCAAAACGAAAGCCACGCTCTTGACATTCGTAGCAAACGCATTAGAGTTGACCTGTGTCATCTATTATGCCCATCCCCTAACAACACATAATGGAGTGCATCAAACACTTAACCCTATTGTCTAAATTGATTTGGCCTTGGCCTATCACTAGCCCTGCACTTACTGAAGTCAGACTAGTAGCTATAATTTAACTGTGGCGAGACTACCACGGGCAAGGTCTCCTTCTAAACTGCTGTCTGTTATGTTCCCGCGTAAACAACAACAAATAAAGAAACAAATAGACTTTCCATTGTTTCTAGATTTTCAAGTAAAGGTCATAAGAGTTAACAGCACTACGACTTCAAAGACGTTGGCAATCGTAATATATTAAATTTACTCTACCATTTTTATCCAGCCAGTGTTTCCATTTTAAATTTAAATTATTTTTATTATTTGAATTCTTGTTTTAATAGTGTCTTCAATAATTAATTTTGGAAAGTTTAAGTAAGTCAACGAATAATGTATAGTTGTTTAGAACTTAGTACATGCATTTATTTGTATAAAAGGTTCAAATCGCCAGATTTGCGATCGTAAGAAACGTTTGAAAATGTATAGTAAGTAAGATTTGTTAGGTCACATGTTGAGCTAACAAATCTTACTTACGAACGCCCATAACATTTTCATGTAAGTGAGCGAGACAACTACAACTACACATTATTATATTTAAATGCAACCATATTTAAATCGATCAATTCTGAGCTTCAATATTTATAAAGATGTTACAATGAAACTTAAGGCCTGTCTGATGGTTTGTAGTAATCTACCGTAGATTATTATTATTGAACAAATTATTTGCGTATAAAAGCGTTGTCCTGGCTGTTTGAGAAATAAGCTACTACACCGTTAGTCTAATAATGCTTAGCAGTTTTAATGTTAACTACTTTTTTATACTATTTGGGTAGCAAACATGTATACGGCTCGCCTGATGGTAAGCAGGGTTTTATGACTGATTAGCCCTGGCCTGGGATAGAGCGTTGGAGACCTGTACTCAAACAAAAGAACACAACTACACAGCTGTGTGTAGTTATTTGACTGTGGTCTTTTGCATGGAAAGGGTCCTTCTACAATCGGGCATACTAAGTTGTATGGAACACTACCTTACACTCCTAAAATGTAAAGCGTAGCGGTAACAATACGTCCCGTAATAAAGGTTTAATTCTTTCAAAAGGCTTTTAATTGTATAATCCGCAGACAGTTGTTTCGAGACTGGCGGCAGATAATTTATGAATTGTATATTTTTTAAAGTCCCGATTGACACAAGGAGCGTTCTTTTGGACGCTTATATCAATTTCGATAGTTTCGTATATGGCGCAATTACAGCTTTACCCTCAGACTTGCCGTACGCATGACCCAAAAACAGATACTTATGTTCCTAACACCAATAACATGTAACATTGATAATTTTTTTTTGTTCTTTTTAAGTTTATAAATATGTTATTACAATGGTTACGTAGTAAAATATGTTTATATGTATTATATACAGATGAAATGTATTTTTTTCATGAGAAGTAACCTACAATATCAAATTCAACAAGTTTACAACATCAATCACATATTGAAGAGAATAAAAATTAGATAAAGAAGAATTGGTCGCCTTTGTCAACCAGAGGATAGCTTACAGATACAAGTTTAGCCCTATGGTTATGGGGCTGTTGAGATATTATCTCCTATAGAGAGATTAATCAAAGTGTTTTTATCTCGCCAGATTCTGGCAAATCCTACAGTCTAATTAAGTGATTTGTAAGCTATTGTCGAACACTCTCAATTCTCTGCTTGTACCAGAACCACAGATACTGATTTCAATTCAGTTTATTTAGTTTGAAAAGTAGTTATTTTTCTGATATGAGAAACTTTTTTAATGCAATTATTTTTTACTATTAATTAATTGGTCATCATTTAATGTGTAACTATTAATATTACTCAGACTCAAATAGCTTTTCAGTTCATCAAGATAGTTTAAGATGAATTTAAGTAAGAGCTACAGTTATAACCTAGGTAAAACGGTGCATGAAACAAGGAACAATACTAATCTAATGTTATAGATATGTTACAACTGATACACAACATATTGGCCAATGCAGAAGAAAGACATTGTCAACGACGCACGGAGTAAATACAGACAGATAAAATGAAATTTACATTAATCGCGGTTCGGGCTACGGCCAACGTTCTCTAAACTATCAAGGACATCATCGCCATTGAGGCTACGTCGCAGAAGATTCTATCGTCTGCATTGGCCATAATATTGACTGATAAAATAATTAAATAAGATCAGGAATGTCAACAACAACTTCTTAAAACGTTTTTTAGTCTAAAACACCTTTGTGTAGCACACTTTCGAATTGTAATAACTTTATAACGAATTGGATATAATTAAGTTAAATATTCACAATAATCTTAAATTATGACTTAATTCTGATAAAACATATATAGGAACAGCAAACATCTAACTGCTGTAAACACCAAATTTTTAACTACAACATTTATAATTATTTTATTTTATTTTTGTAGATTTTTTGTAAAATACACATTAGCCTGTGAATTATTTACAAAGCATTAATATAAATGGCACGTCACTATACAATCAATACGAAATTGCAAATATCATAGACAATTTACACTTACGCGACAAAAAAAAACAAAAGCGCACGAAGAGAATTAAAACGTCTAGATTTATGAATGACACATCGCATTACGCATAGCAATATTGACATCGCAGCGGCGTAAATAGTATAATTATTTTATGTTCAAAAATTCGCAATTAGGTAAACAGTCGCAGTGAAATCAAAACTGCTACGATGTGATATGTCATGCTTACCAGAAACATTATCATTACTCCTTGAGTCACAATAAGCCAAATAAACTCAGGCAGAAGTTCTACATTCAAAATTAAACCTTTGGAATGCTAATCAGTCTATCTTCTGGTGCTTAGGCCAGCTGTGTGTGACGCATATGCGTCCGCATGTGTCGGGTGATCATGTCCCGGCGGCATGCAGCGTAGGGGCACTTTGGGCATCGGTATGGCTTCTCCCCAGTGTGGGTTCGTTGATGCGTAGCCAAGTGATCAGAGCGAGAGAAGACCTGGCCACAGGACGCGCAGGCATAAGGCTTTAAACCACTATGCAAGCGGGCGTGTCTCGTCAGCATGTCGGACCTGGTGAACCGTCTCAGGCAGACCTCGCACTCATAAGCCCGCACCGCTTCTGGTTTGCTGCGGTGGCGGGACGCAAGGTGTTTCGTAAGGCGGTCATGTCCAGAGAAAGTCTGACCGCACGCATTGCACGGGAAGGCTGGCTCAGGCGTCGTAGCCCGGTGCTTCGATTTGAGACTGAGGTCTAGAGGCGCCTCATCTTCGGTGTAAGGTGAAACTTGGGTGAAGGGTATAGGAGGTGTGTCGAGCATGAGCCAGTGTGGGGTGGGGTAGTTGTTGTTGTTGCGCATCTGTATCGATAACTTGTCAAGTAACAGGGAGAGACGCCTGCGCTTGTGCTGATGACGCGGGCTGCGCGGGCTCGGCAGCGCATCACCCATGCTACCTCCACTGCTGCCGGCGCCTGGACCAGGGAACTGCGCTCCCCATCCTGCTGACAAAACATATAACCATTAATTATCTTGATATTAACGAGGGAAAGCGATATGAGATGACCTACAAAAAATATATAATTCTCTCCTGACACGGGAATCGAACCCGGGACATTAGTCACAAATATAAATGCCCAAAAAACTAATCAAGACCCTAATATCTTGGAGGTTTATTAATAAACGTGGTGTAGCGACTGAATAGTTACGCCACGCTTCGTCCTCTTCTTGTAAATTTCAAATTCCTGATGAGATTATAATAATCAAATTACATGTATTCTATTCCATTAATCTGTTATAGGTACTAGTAATTTGATTTGAAGACACGATGTTACAGAATGGCTACTTTTTATAAACATTCCACGCGAACAATGCCGCGGGTTAGAGATAGTATTACGTCCAAAAATGTGAAGCCAACATTTTTAGAGGTTAAGTTCCTGACAAATCAATTTTTTAGCATTTTCGCCAGCAATGTGAAAAATGTCGAGCCCGAAGAACTCGAACTCAAGAGCATGATCTCGGATAGCAGAGTTGGTAGTGCGCTGGGCCGGAACCCGAGAGACACAGTATCAAATCCTGCTCTAGACTCAACTTTGTCCCCATTGCTGTAAATATTCAAACTACAGTTATATATTTATCGAAAGTAAAGGGTTTATTCCCGTTAAGTAACACCTAGATATGTAACAGTGTGACTCATTAGGAAATAAATTCCCATTGAGTAACACTGACATTACTCAAATGAGTGACACATTATCAAATACATTTCATTGCTGTTTTAACTAGTAAGCATGTTCATTGTTTATACATAACACGGAGAGGTCTAATTAAACTGGACTGTTAATGATTAAGAAGTCGTCGACATCAGCTTATTTGGTAAATACCGAGTATTGCCATTGTCCACTATTTCACTACCACAAGTTGACAAAGGGAAAACAAGTGGGGGCAAACGCAACAAATAATCACCCGACCCGACTGGGGAAGGACCTCCACCTTACAGAAGACCACAGCCAAATAACTACACATGGCGGTGTTCCTGTGTTTGAGGTCTCCAGCGCTCATTTAGGTATGTGTTTTGAAAAAACGTTTTCCTATCCCAGGGATACTTTATCTCAAAGCCCTGGCGCAAAAAATTAGTAGGCAACACACAAGTGGTACCTCTGGTGTTGCAAGTGTCTATAATTGCTTAACATGAGGCTGGTATGCTTGTTTGCCACCCAAGATGTATAAAAAAAATGCAGTTTTCGAACAAAAAAACATATTGTAAGTGTGAAGCACTTCCCGATGTTTAAGCTGAAATTTGGTGTACTGACGTAACTTCGGTGACGATGCAATAACATGGTACCATGGAGCTCTTCAATGAAAATAGATAGCCGTGAGTACTATATTCTTCTTAGCAGCAGCTACTGAAATATAGATACGTATGATACACTACCAGCCTCTTCAGATAAAGTCATGTATTAGTAAACAAACAAATACATAACACAATTACGAATACTATACGTAATTCATATTATTTCTGCTCAACGTATTTTAAATCATGTAAAAAAATGTTTTATAAACCGAGGTGAAGGTTAACTCGTTTATGGAAGTACAAATCAAGACGGATTGTATATGTATAAGATGGTGTTTACTTCAGTATAACATAACTTCCATCTCCTATTGGGGTAGACAGAGAGGTACGCCTATTACTTCAATCGAGACTTATTTCTCTTTTCTTTCTCTACTCATCAACCTATTCATGCACAGACATCCATCTGTTAGGAATGATGAAAATGAAATATGAATGTCGGTAAGATCTCTTGTAAGAAGAGTGAAGACGAGTGAGTAAGAGTGAAGAGTGGAGGCCACGGCATTTTGACACCATATTGTTACCCCACTGATACGGGTCGATAAATAAAAAAAAAATGCAAACTGGGTGGCAAAAATATAATCCCGTCCCTATACTTATGTTATTATGTCAATTAGTATGTTTAAAATTAGGAGACGTGAAAATGTAGTTTTCTAATGGTGAAAGAATTTTTAAAATAGGTCCAGTAGTTTTTGAGTTAAATTGTAACAAACAATAAATTAAATCTTTCCTCTTTGTAATATTAGTGTAGAAAATACAAATACATATTTTGTTCTAAATTGACAAAGTTTTTGTAATCGTATGTATAGGACGATACGTTTACAAGAACTTTGTCGATATTGCGCTCGGTAGATTACTGTCGACTAAAAAAAATGGAGGTTCTGACGATTGACGCAATGTAGAAACTAGTGACATAGGTCCTCTTCACAAGCTAAGCAAACGCCAAAAACTCCGGAAATTAAGACAGGATTGGCCGAGATCGTCACTGGGATTGGGAACTGGGATAATTGACACGGATGAAGAGATGCTGCAGTTATGTCCCTTCTGTCTGTTATCTATGTTTTCATTTTGATAAAATGTAATAATAATTATGTCCTCCTAGCCGAATTCCGCTCACGGTGGCTAATCTCAACGGAGACTTTCAATTGGTAAAATAATTTTCAAAATCGGTCCAGTAGTTCCAGGGATTTCCCCCAACAACGTAACAAACTTTACCTCTGTATAATATAGTATAGATAGATTAAATATGTATTCAAATTAAGTATACTCACCTATGTATGTATAATTATATAAATTGTACAAATTAAGAAAATTTCAATATTTTTGAAAGTCGAGTCTTCTCACGATCTTATGGCTGGTCTTTATTGGGCCTTGCAATCCAGCGTGTAAATGTGACTAGTCTTTTGGGCACCATTCCTCAGAACTGCGATCTCAATCAGATATTTTATTTATAGGTTAATTAATACCTTTAAACACAATATCTAATTGTTTGTAAGTAGTTTAGGTTAAGTTACTTTTATTTTAATAACTATTTATGAATTTGTGAAATAAATGTAACATTTTATTTTTAAAATGTAAAATTAAAATTATTTGGCATCAAAATTACAGTATTAGGTAAGTATATTCGAAAGCGTGGGCAGGCCTCCAACAAGGTGGACCGACGACCTGGTAAAGATCGCGCGGGCAACCGATGAACAAGGTCAGCTCAGGACTGAATGATGTGGAAAACCTTGGGGAGGTCTATGTCTAGCAGTGGACGTCTTATGGCTGAGAATGATTCGAAACTTGGCCAAGTCAAATAGCACAATGCATACGTTATATCCTCTCTCTCTCTTGATAAAGGAAAGGAGACCCGTGCCCAGCAGTGGGACATATATGGATTGCTATTGCATACGCAAAATCAAATGCAGCCCTCGTTGTCTAATATCTGAATAAATTAATAATTTTAATAAAGGAAAATAGCCAAGCGTTGTAAGTTTGGGACTAATATCTGCATGACCCGCATCTATAGAAGAAGTCTCTGGCGAGTCTGGGCTTATACCGAAGTGTAAAAAGAAAAGCCCTGAGTAGTTCTATTATTAGGTATTATACAATTTTTTAGATCACTGTTAACCGCGCGGCTTGTTGTGGTTTTAATCCTTTTACAATACGAATACAGTACATGCGATCCACAAATTATATTTAGAACTAAGGACATAAAGTACTACCACTAAACTTTGCTGTCTACGTGTAGTTTCTAGTCTCCCTTCATCCAATGTTCGTAAAACCCCCCCCACAATACATTTTACCCCAAAGCATTTAAAATAATGTAATAAAAAAAGAAAGAAAAGAAGTGAAAACCAAGTAAAAAGTTAATTGTATCGTCAAGCAATTAGATTATTTTTTTTTATAAATATGGAAAGTGTTCGGTGACGATGACGCGAATTCCATGATTTATAATCACCCAAAAAGTTTTAATATAGAAAGTGTTCGGTGACGATGACGCGAGTTCCATGATTTTTGTTCACCCGAAAAAGTGCTTAACGCGCGTAAAGAAGTTTTCACTTCAAAGAGATTAGTGTTTTCTGGGTTTAGTGTTGCGAACCTTCATTATCAGTATCTGTGTAAAGTTTCTTACAAAACAGACATAATTGTCTGATTTGTAGGTAATACTCATATTAGTTAGACGTTACGTTTACTGGTACTAATGCCAACAACAACTGTGACAGCTTGAAGGTATACGAGGTATAAGTACTGAAACAAACATAGATGTCTCAGAAGAACTCTTATCTTCCCATTGCGTGAAACCTCACTCTGATATTGCATTAACCAAAGTGCATTATTAAAAGTTTTAGTAAATAATACACTCCTTACTAGTCGCCATTTAAAACAGTAGGTAAGTGTTTAAATTGTTTAAAAATAAATATTGCTAATTTATTATCACCTATCGCAGTTCGCTGCTAGTCACATACCTCTCTAAGCGTACACCTTTATAGGCAATGTCTTCAAATAAAAATCACCTTGTAAGCCTTCAAAAGAACTAATTAATTTTCTTTCTCCAAAACCTAACTTATATTCAACGTAAATTATTCAGAGAATTAATAAATCTGAAAAATGTTTAAGATATACAAATAAACCATAATGAAAATAAGACACGATAAAATACTTCCAATTTGAAAAACTGAATTAAAAGAAAATAATATATTGTGCGAACTTGCCCATGGTCTGTCCATCACAGTTGTCCATCTTTAACGGGTAGAGCAGTAACAACAAAGTTATGCAGACACTAAACAGAACCGCAGCTCAATTATCCCTACGTTAGAACAAGCTCAAACTACAACACGTCTCTGGCAGGTGATATTTTTATCGTTATGTCCTGACATGTCGCAAATAATGATACTATTATCATAGTGCAGCTTTAACGCATCTGTCTTTTTGTTGATGGGCGAATCTTATCCTTAAACTTCCATTGGCAACTGCTTACAAAATTTGGACCAATCGTATGTGTTCAAAGGGGCATAAAAGAACCCCAAACGAATCCTGGCTTAAGTTGTTTTTTTTTTAAAGAAACTATTTAGAGGCGTTAAATATATTGCTAAAAGGGGAGGCACTCTACATATTCGAACTATTTAAGTTTCGAACGGTTAAGGAACTTGTCTTGTAACGATTTAAAATGAGAACAATGTCGTCGGTATTATGGTCGATGTATTGTTCTTTTGTTTGTTATCCGTATAAATACTGTTTCACCTCCTCTGATATTTTGGTTAATAAAGCCGGAATTTTTCTAACAAGTAAAGACAATTTTACTCAATTTTATTTGCAATTATTATCACTTCGCAAATCAATACCAGTCAATACGATTAAAACAAGCGCAAAATGTCGAATGCAAACAGACAGGGCCCAAATTAAAAAAGTCTAAACTTTGCATGCTAAAAAATATTTATCACTGAAATCTAATCCATTGTGCAACCTTTTCCTTATTTAAAAATAAAAGCTTGAAACTAAGGTTATGTAACATAAAAAATGGTTTTACGAAATGTTATTGCAAAGTATATTTATAACGGAATAATATGAATATCTATACATTTTTCGAATTCGTCATTTGTTATGAACGTACACTAAATTTCAGTCTAATTTCGCAGTTAACTAATTGAACTAAATCACATTGATTCGATGCTATTTATAGACTTCATTACTTATATTCTTTATAATATTGCGATTGTATATTATAAATACATATATATCTATGTATTATATTTCGTCACCCCATTTGATTCCAAAATAAACTTTTTTTGCCAACTGAATGAACTTCTAACATACTTACAGACAATAGCACCATAATATTCTGTTTTATATTTTATTCGATATCTTAAAAATAATTTCTTCCTCATTCTTTATGGACCATGATAACGATTGGATTTAATTTATATTTATAGTATCTTTTTTTGCTTTTATTGATTGCTATGAACTCCATTTACCTATAGAGGCTATCTCGTTATCATTTACTTTCTACAGTTTCTTATAAGCTTCACTATTAAAAGGGAATTTGCATTTGAATAGTACTTTAATTTACTAGGGCAGGAATCGCTGTATTCTATTTTATAGTTACGTTTTTTTAAAGTTACAGCTTTACCAGAATGTTTATGAAAAGTTTTGCTTTGAGCTAGACCAATTCAGAATGGCATATTTACGCGCTCGGTAGCTGTTCGATTGAAAGGTTTTTTTAAAGACAACTTCCGCACTAGAGAACAAGCCGTGTGTCGCGGGTGAGTTTACAAACATGCAATTAACGGACACAAAGTAATTTTCGTCCTGTGTCGGAAACGAACCCTCTCTCTGTTATGCGGCACGCGCATACTGCGGCCATTGGACCACCAAGGCAGTCAAGATTGGCAAGTTTATTTCACTTATTTTTGTGACGATATTGTTTGTAGACGATATATTTTACATTCTTCTTCTTCGTGTCGATGGTACGACGAGTAATTAAATTGTACTAGCCCAGAATTTTGCCGCCTCTATGGCGTTATTAGTGCAGCGCAGAGGTCGCCCAAAGTGCAGCTGGCAGTGCACGAAGAGCAGGATATGAAGTGAAACATTGTTTCCGGGTCAGTGTCACATTCGCACCCTTCAGATTGTATTTGCATCTTCCCAACTGAGTTCGCAGTCGGTTAAGAGACTGCTATTTTGCATTTATAAGGGTTAACTAGAGACAGGAATTGTGACTGACTGGATGTGGCCGTTACTCAAGTCAAAGTCAAACTCATTTATTCATTTAGATCAAATACATGATACTTATGAACGTCATAAAAACAAATGCCAGCATACTTTTTTTCCTACGGCCTGTCGGTAGTAGTGATTTAGAGGTTCCAATAAGTGTGCCAATTCTATTGTGGTCGTACAATACAAATTGTGTTCAGAGTTCGGACTGAAGGGTGGAAACTGTTTTGCCTATGGTCTTTCACTTACTTTCTTAAGTGGTCTCGTACTTGTTTCGAGTATCATATCGCGTACTCGCAACTCACTCACAATTCCACAACCCTTTATTTCACGGTAGGCAGAGTCTTGAATTGTACTGTCGTTGTGTATGGCTTACCGCCGCGCCGCGCGCCGGCCGCAAGCGAGTAGGTATGATAAGTATCATACTCGCTTGCGGTAGAAAATTCTGTTGTCTTTGCCCAAATATTAACGCGCGCGCGTTTATATTTGGGCAAAGACAACAGAATTTTCTTATTATTCTTTAACAGTTGTTTTATTAAAATAAGGAAGGCCAGAAGGCTGGCTTATATTTAGCTCGAAGAATAAGCATTGCCATTCAGCGTGACAATGCTACCAGTCTCATGGGCACGTTTTCAATAGACATCAATGCGGAGGAATTTTACGACTCCCATTAAGCAGTCCTCCCCCATTTTAGAGTTGTTTTTATTATTAGAATTTATTTCTAATTTGCGTAAATAGTTTTAGTTGTAAACTACTTGTATTATATAAATGAGTGACAATGTAAATAAATATTTACTATAACATAATTACTTTTTGATAAAGGTAAATTTTATTTCACGTAGCCAGTGTACGACCTCCACAGTCCAGGGCTTATACCGTGACGTCCTTATAGCGATTTATTTTTGAATTTTAAACAATGACAACGAATCTATGAATTTGTGGTTAAGATCGATATTATATCATGTATTTAAATTCCAAACGATATAGTTTCTACAATAAAGGTATCAATTTATCAATACAGTTCTCTTCAAAAGTGAAAAGCATTCTTCATTGTTAAAATATGTGAAAGGAAAGATTAGAAGAAGAAGTTGGAAGCATCTTTCGTACTTATGCACATTTCAATTGGGCGATGTTATGCACATTTTAGTTATATGTAGCTTACCAACAACGGACGCAAAGTAGATTTTTGTCATCTGACAAATTATCTAAATGAGAGACGCAACGCGGAACGCCGCGCATAGTCTGCCCCAGGCGTGGATCCACCCGCGAATCATGATCGATATAGTGCATTTAGATAAATATATTCAAATATATTTACAAAACATAATTATCATTAGCCTATCAATCTCAATAGACCGTAAAAGTGTGACGTCACCAGTCCATTAGGGTTGTGGGCATGCCCATCGTGCCCACAACGGTGGGTCCACGCTCGGTCTGCCCAGTGCTTTATGGCTAAATTGGAAGTTATAGAGATATATAATTATTTTATTCAAAGATCGTGAATGGATGATAGGTTCCGATCCGTATTAGGATTGTAAAATGAAAACTAATATTCTAGTAAGAGTAAGTAAGAGTATTTATAAGAGAGTACAGGCAGCTTAGTTTTGTTATTTATAAACTAATAATTGTTATCATCACGATGCAGTTAGATACTACATACCTAGCTACTAGTGCTACTACCACCGTACTGCCTGTCCTAATGAAAATACAGTTAGGTACTTCAGTTTCATACGATATAAGTTCATACTTGTTCTTGACAGAGCGGTAAACTTTTCGGTTAACCTTGCTTAACTACCCAAGTTATACATTATTAGGTACTTTTATGGTTTATAATTTCAAACGAGTTATAAATTTAACTTTAGCAGTGTATCTTAATTTTTTATCGTGAATTTAAATTACTATTTTTTTAGAGAATAATATCAATAGCGGCCTAGAGGACGCACGAACAGGCCGGCGTTGCTTGTTTTGATGGCGATTGCAGCGTCGTATCGCGTTTGCAACGTCGCATTCGTCGCGACTACAGCGTCGCGTAGTGTTGCGTTTGTCGCGCACGTAGGACATCGGATAAGATAGGGAATTTATCTACAATCTATAGACTACTAGACCTATAAAGAGGCTGCTCGGTGGTCGAAATTCGATCGTAATTCATGAGGTACATAAGCTGTCACCAATTTTTGTAATACTAAAGGTGGACGGTATGGACATCACGAGGCCGAATCGCGAGGAATACCTTGCGAAGCAGCCTCGTGGCATGGAGACGCGTTTGCCTCGCTAGATAATAAGAACGTTGCCTTTGATTTATAGTGGTCCATCAATTGATATTCGATTATTTGGCAATCGATTTGGCGTAGTATACACCCATGATAATTATTATAGATTGCCTATTTCCTAGGTATAAGCACGAGTACCTGAATTATGTTGGTGGATACCTCAGAAACTGTGTGGTAAGTAGGTATACATAGGTAGGTTAAGTTGATGAAATTTGATTTGAATTTAATATGATTTCTCGATAACTGGTAAAAAAGTTATTGAAAGAGAAACCTAAGTAGGTAGATGGGTACCTATATTCGGGTATTATAGTTATTTTTAAATTTTGCGAAAAGTTGATTAAAATTTATTTGTTAGGTAAGTACCCACCTACTCAGGGATTTTGTCTTTATATACGTGTATAAATTAGGTAAGGTAATTTGTATGATGTACAGAACAGAATTTTAATGACTTTTTCGCTTGCTAGACCAGTTCAGCCAGTACCTTACTTACCTAGGTAGGTACCAACTTAGTTACTAGTTATAATACCTGGACTGCTCATTCACCAGAGCCACTCACGAACGTGTCAGCAATTAAGTTTAATTGCAGTTCAAATATCTTAACGTAAGGCGTAAGACTTACGAGTATATATATTAATATTTTAATTTATAATAAATTATTTCTGGTTTAAAGAAACAAGTACCTATTTTCTTATTGGAAAGTTTAAACCATGCCAAATAATTTAGCTGTTTAGAGGCGCATAACGTGTCAGTACTCATATGACCATCTAATCATATTTCTTACAGTTATTCTACTACCTATATGCATACAAAAAACATACGTACATATCTAAACAAGTCCTGAGTACAAGAGTATCCAAACTTGAAACACAGATGCATCTATCCAATATTCACTGTGAAACAATCCTAAAGCTGGTGTGTATTTTTGATGCACTTAGTTTTAGCACAAGAGGTGCGTGAGAGAACGGTAAGTAAGGTCGTCAGGTCGTGTGACCGGTCCCGCCGCCCCCGCGCACGTAATAACTAATACTCGTTACACGAACGACCGTCTCGATCCGCGCACCGCGACCGACTGACACCTCCCGCACCCCCGCACTTGCGCGCACGCCGCCGCCTGCGCCGCCGCCGCAAAAACATTGCGATGCATCCACGCATGCGTGCTCGTGGCCACCGCACCGACCACCATACGTAGGTACCTACCTAACAACAACCGTTAACTAATAAACACAATAATTATTACTTTCTTGTAAGAGGCTTCTTATAAGATAACCAATTAGGTGTTTTGGCTAGGAAAGTAGGTACCACCTACCTAACACTCGTGGTGATATGATGATAGGTAAGTCTCTAACTACTGTAGAGGCACAGATTACTAAATAGTTACTACGTAACAGATACATCACTCCCATACAAAAGCAAAAATACCTACGCCATAATAGCCTACAAAATCTTAATAATAATACAGGCTGTTCGCAGCGAAAAGAAATGTACCATAAGAACGCGAACAAAGAGTCGAGATTGTGTTGCCCGCCGTGCGACTCACGTGCAAGCTCGTCATCGCACGAATGCGGTAGGGTTGTCTTTCTAACTTTCTCGTAAATTTTTACGAAAGAGTACCTACATACAAGAAGCATTTTAAAATTACTAGGTACTATTAACTGAAGCCAGCTGAAATGCGAACCTGCTTTCAAATAACGTAACGTACCTTTCTTCATCTTTCGGCAATGAAAACAAGACAATTTTTTATTTTTCTTTTGTCTATGACATCCAACGACTTCACAATAATTAACCATCGTGTCGTTAGTCAAAACTTAGTAATATTAACTTAATATACGTAGTGTACGTAAATATCGTATGCGTTTTGAGCGGGAAACGTGGTGTGCGCGCTCTGTGTCGCGTGCGGCAGCCCACTGGCGATCGGCTCGGTTACGAGCTACATAGCGGTAGGCACATAGCGCGTAACCTTGAGCGAGTGACGGAGGCCTGGTAGAGGTTTATAGGTTCGACAACAACGACCACACAGGTAGACCCGTAAGTAGACAGGTAATTTAAGAGAGGTAGAGCCCCCATACTATCGAGCAAGCCCGACTAGGGAAGGACCTCCACCTTACAGAAGATCAACTAAACTACTACACAATAGTGTCAAACTTGTGTTGATCATTAAAAAAAACCTTTTCCTAGTCCAGGGATACTCCATCTTAAATGTAGTTCGCCCGGAAGCGCCGCGCGCCGGTAGTGCTAAGGCACTGGAGATAATGTATTCTGAATAATACAGATACAGAACCGCTATATAAAGATTAGTTTTTTAAGAAAACTATCGTTGCTAATATTATAAACGCGAAAGTTTCTAAGAATGTATGGATGTTTGTTACTCTTTAACGCAAAAACTACTGAACGGATCTGGATTAAATTTGGCACAGAGATAGATTATAGTGTGGAATAGCATTTAGGCATTTTTATCGCGATAACCGACATCTACGCGGGCGGAGCCGCAGGCAACAACTAGTTGTATATATTTTTGTGGAATTTGGTAACTAACAGTGTACAATTACACTGAACCTACAGATATAAAATATCATAATCTCAGCCTGATGATGATACAAATATATTTCACACAAATCCATACATTGGTATTCCTAAAAACTAATCTTCATGTAGCGGCCCTGTATACATATTATCTCCGTTATAAATACCTATGTTATGTAGAAGTTACAGAGGTATCTTTTCAGTTACCTACCTGGGTAATGATATTGTGCGTATTTTCATGATAGGTTTCGAGTTCGACCAAGTAAATTCTACCGTGTGTATTTGAACTACATTTTTCGGAGTATTCCCGTTTAAGTTCCAATTTTTAGAGCACCTATGGTTTGATCACCTTAGGTATTCCACTTAGAGCACCAATAGGTTTATGAGGCTCAAAGTGAATCGAGATAAGATATTTATTAGATAGATAGTACCTAGAAAGTATAGTTTTGAGGGAGGTAGTGCACCATACTAACGAGCAAGCCCGACTAGGGAAGGACCTCCACCTTACAGAAGACCACAGCCAAATAACTACACACAGTGGTATAGTTGTGTTCCTGTGTGAGTACAGGTCTCCAGCGCTCATTTAGGTATGCGTTTTGAAAACAACGTATTCCTATCCCAAGGATACTTCCATCATAAAACCCTGGTGTAAAAAAAATAGCTGTGATACTTCTGGCTTCTGGTATTGCAAGCGTGCTTAGGCTACAGTAACTGCTTTAGACCAGGCGGATCTAGGTATTCAACAAGACAGGGGGCAGACTGCAAGATTGCCGCCCCTTAGGCAAAATTACCTAACAATTAATATTTTGGCAGTAAAAAAAAACAGCTGGGCTAGCTGGGGCTAGTAACTGCCGCTCGGGGCAGGGTGGGTGAGTGTTATAATTAGTTGTTTATGAAAATATACTTAATAAGGTACCTACTTAATTAATTAATAACTCGTTCAAAGGAACTTTCATCATTTTCATTTGATGTTTTTGTTCACAGACTTTTGAAGAAGTTTGAAGCTAGTTACACTACAAACGTATTGCATGAAATATAATTTTTATCTTTTTATTTAATTATTTATTTATTTACAATAACTGCCTCGGTAGCTTAGTGGTCAATGTGTGTGACTGCTGATCACGATCAGGTTCGATTTCGGGATCGGGCCAAAGATTTATATTGGGTTTTTCTCACAATAAATTTACAATGGATGCCCGGAGTTTGGATATCGCCGGTATTTACACCACCCCCTCGTGCTGCGGATCCTGATCTCTTTCCGGTCGTGTCGGATTCCCATCCCATTGGACTATGAGAGTGAGGGAATTAAGAGTGCACTTGTATTTGCGCACACACTTGAGCACTATAATATCTCCTACGCAGATGGCTTGTCTCCGTTAAGATTAGCCGCCGCGCCGTGACCGAAATTCGGTTAGGAGGATATTATTAACAATATATTGTTAGATATTTATGTAGGTAAGGTACCTCTTCAACCTAATGCGGTATTTTTAACGGTCTTTTTTTTGGTCTGAAAATCTATACTTCCGGTTTGGTCCCGTTTTCATCAAAAGCTAATTCTGGTGATCGAATCCATGATGAATCAAAGGTACTCCTCTAAAACCGTGTACCTAAATATTAGCCATGCGCATCTCATAGCACGCCCGGCGGGGGCACAGCGATGCTTGTTGTTTGTTCGAAATGTTCCAAATCTATACCTCAGTCTGCCTTTGATATACTTAAATTTGCTCCGATTCGGCGTGTGCATGTCCTACTACCTTGTGTATATTAATACAATATTGGTACAGCTCCACGATTCTAGTTACCTTCATTTACGATGGTTCCGTTAAAGGATACTATTATATATAGGCATATAGCTTCATATGGTACGAGTAGGTATTTTGAAAATATTGCAATCGTTTCTTTCCTAATTCTCAAGCATACGGTGCTATTGACATGTACAAGGCAACCATCTTTATGTATCAGGCATCCATAATACACTCCGGAATAAATTGAACAGGCCCAACACAATTTGAAATTTAAATTTGAAATGAAATTCAATTTTGTACTTATTATGCAGTATTAAATTCACACTACTACCTACTTACACAAAAAAAAATGTTAAATCGAAAAGAATGTCCTCCAGACCGATTTCGGTCATGGCTATCCAATATCAACAGAAATTTGCCAATTCTACCGAATATATTATTTTGTACAGACACAGACTACCTACAGAATATGTTTGATGACAGATTATAAATTAAGTACCTACAGAAACAAGTGAGTCGCAAACGCAGGTGCACTCTTTATTCCCTTATTTTTCATAGTCCGGTGGACTGACAAGCCGAGCTACGAGCTTCTTTAATGATCAATGTAATTGATTTTACGGATTACAATCTCAAATTCTAAGCCTAATATTTTCTAACAGCCGGTACAGAAAATCTTCTGTACCGGGGCTTGGTCCCAAGTCGGTTGTCTCTGAAAATACTCAATATCAGCCCAAAGTCTAAAAAAAGTCAATTGAGAGTTTGAAAAAAAAGACAAAAATCTGAGATAGTTACAAAATTTACTTATAAATAAGCACGTGATTTTCTACCTAATAAGACAGAAACTCTTATAGGAGGATGTTTTTACGTTACTGAGTGAGATAATGGGTGTAATTGATATCATATTAAATAACACAGGTAAATGCGTGTGCACAAGAATTGCCAAATTAGAACTGAACCGAACGTTATTACTAGCCGCATCTTTAAAAAGGTAGATCGGATCGGGGGCTTTGTGGTCTTCTGTAAGATATCCTACTACTATTTACATCATATTCTTTGTCATTAAATAGCTGAATAGCTAGCTAGCTGGTTGACGGAGGAATCTTTATCGATATCCTGTGATGCATTTTACACGAATACTGATTAACTATTTAGTAATCTGTGCTGATGCATCGTTTATTAGTAACAAGCGTGATTGGAGTAACATTGGTGAATTTTGGTCCCGAAGTTTAGCGCAACAAGTTAGCAGCGGAGAGTTTAGCTAAGTTTTAACTATACAACACCTGCTAAGTGGGTAGAAGATATGCTGTATAAACCATATCAAGTAGAACATTCTCAAACTTGGTACGATGATACAAGTACTTATACCTACAACATAATCATATTTATATTAATCTGCCCGTTTTTTTAATGCATTAAATTATAAAACATTCAAATGTAAGCTCTTCCAATTTCGCCTACAAAAATGTTATTACTCTACGACAGAGTAAGTGAACGATACGACTTTAAAGTTTACATTGAATGTTATTTGATATTGTTTATTAATGATTCTTATCGTTTACATTCCGTATTTTTTTTATAATTTTGTTAATTTGTGCTAAGTACCTATTATTATCTGTACGCTGGAAGGAGCAGAATATTTTGAACATTTATATTTTATTAGGGGTCGCCCGCGACTTCGTCCACGTGGTAATTTGGAATTATTCCCCGATTTTGCAACATATCTCACTACTGCTCCGCTCCTATTGATCATAGCGTGATGTTATATAGCCTATAGCCTTCCTGGATAAATGCACTATTTAACAAAAAAAATCTAGTCGAACCAGTACTTTCTGAGATTAGCGCGTTCAACCAAACCAACTCTGCAGCTTTATAATATTAGTATAGATAACAACATTGTAGAATAATCTCACAAATAACTGCATTATTAATATTACATTCTACGGATTAAACAGTACACATACGCATTGATACCCATCAGAAATGTAAGTGCCTACCTAATAACATAGGTACTCGTATTAGTGCTGTATCAGCTACATTGTCTGTCTGCATTGTCTGTATTATGGAGTTATTAGATGTAGCATTACCTACAAAGGTGCTACTTGCGTCAGTAAAATCAGTGAGATAGATACATTCCTGCTAATGAACTTAGATTGATGTAAAGGAAGGATGATGGAGACTGTAGCGATCCAATATATATATTTTTTACTGCCTTGGTGGTCCAGTGGGTGTAGTATGCGCCTGCTGTGAACGAGGTTGTGGGTTCGATTCCCGCACCAGTGGCGGATTTACAAATTTGCCGCTAGTAGGCTATTCAATTTTTTCCGCCCCTACTGACCTTTAAAATTCAATACGCTAGTTAAGTTCACAATCATATTAATTACGTTTACTCTGAAATTGCAACTTTATAATGTGTGTTCAATCGTCCTCATTACATCGGCTTTTTCCCGTTATTAGTATGATTGTGAACTAGGGGATAGTTGTGTCAGTTTCTAAATTATTTTTGCATCCACGATTTAGTGAAGAGTATACTTTTGACCTAAAAACAGCAGCATGTACTAATTGTAAGGTGGGGAAAGGTATGCCTTAACCCGAAAAATGTGCCCTCGAAATACGAATACGTACTCATTAGAAATTGCAGGACGCATTACCCAGGTGACTTTTCATTTGTTTTTGTTTTGAAGTAAATACACGGGACGGAACTCTCGAACTCGATGCCTTACATAAGACACTTTTAGCACAGTAATACTGTGCTCTTAGCGAACGAGAAATTATAATTATATAGAAAGGCTTGAGACAAAATCTCATCTCAGATTTCTATATATTCAAGAAACTTGATTCAAGTCCCAATCTAATTTTAACTTATCCAACAACATTTTATAACTTAATCAGCTATTACTCATAAACTTGTGAAGTCTACTTAGCTGTGATAGTTTTCCTTTTAATTTTGTCATATATACTACTACTACGGTGATTTTTTCACATTTCCAAATACCACCATTTGGCCGGCAGTGGGGGAGGGAGAGGCTGGCTCTAACAAAAATTAGCACTTTAAAGGCTAATATTTCACAAACGAATCTCTCAATCAAATTCTGTCTTAACAAACCTACAATATTTTCAAAAGACCTATTTAACGATATCTAACACTATGGGGTCGTTGAGAAAAAAAATAAACATCCCCACTTTACATGTACACGAGATACTTACCATTATTGTCATGATTTTATGTTACCACTAATGGCATGACTAATATGTATATTTGTGCCAAATATCAGCTTTCTAGGACTTAAGGTCTGAGCTAAGCTGCGGACAGATGGAGGGACATAGCGAATCTATAAGGGTTCCTGTTTACTTGGAACCCTAATGGGTAAAAGTTTCTAAATTCAAATTGTAATTAGTATTGAAAGGCTATTGGAATATTTAAAAAAAATCGTGATCGCATAAGTACTATATATTATTGTGCGTTTAGTAATCTATACTAATATGCTTGTTTGCCACCTTGGCAGTATAAAAAAAAATATAAAGCTAAAGAGTTTGACCGTTTGACGTATAGGTATAATGTAAAATTATTTTTGACTTACAAATTTCAGGACGTGCAACGCGACTATTCGATCAATCATACTCGAATTATCATTGTACATGTATGTACTCCGTGGTATGTACATACATACATATTAACGCAGGATTGTTTCAGCAGACAGTTGAAATCGCTCGTTCAAATATTTATTTGTTTTATAAAGAAGGCCAGTTGTTGTTCTCAGTTGCCCCGTTTTTTTATTTGTGCATGGTTTATAGCTATAGGTTCAATACTGCTACAAGGTCATTTTGATCAAAGGTTTATCTAACTTATTTCGTCTACCTCTAAATTTTCTGACACTTTGACGATGGGATTGTTTTTTTTTTGATAATTACTTTTACCGCCTCGACCTCCAGCGCCCACAAGGCGACGTTATCCATTTGAGAAAGACATATTTAGATCATGATACTAGAGAGGCTCGACTGAGGAAAGACCTCCACCTTACAGAAGACCACAGCCAAATAACTACACACAGTGGTGTAGTTGTGTTCCTGAGTGTGAGTACAGGTCTATGGCGCTCATTTTGGGGATGCGTTGTGAAAGAAACGTATTCCTATCCCAGGGATACTACCATCATAAAGCCCTGGTGTAAAAAAAAATGGGATGGCAACACGCAAGTGATAGTTCTGGTATTGCAAGCGTCCATAGGCTACGGTAACTGCTTAATATCAGGCGAGCCGTATGCTTGTTTTCCACCTAAGTAGTATAAAAAATACTAAACGAATGTTTGAATTTTTTAAGGCCAATTCACTGACTTCGATAGGGCCTCAAGAAGAATTGTGTAGTAAGAATCATTATCACACATTATATCCTTTAATAAGTAAAAGTACAGGTACGTAATATGCCCACAACGTGAGTTGGTATTGTCGTATAGCTAAGTGCAAGCCGTTGCTATTACCTGCGTTGGATAGATTATATTAACTGTGATGCTACCTTTAACTGACAGCAGAACGGGAGTAGTAATAAGAAAAGCATTATAGGTATCTTGGATTGGATACATACGTCCCTTGCAGTGGGATAGCTGTAATAATATTAAAGATGAGTAGGTACCTAGGAACATTTTGGGGTTCCGAAGTAGGTAATTACTTTTTACGATCTCCTTTTTTACTTAGATCGCAAACAAGCATACGGCTCGGCTGATGGTAAGCAGCTATCATAGCCTATGGACGTATGCAAGTAGGTTTTTAAAATAACTTAATTTTTTTGTTCTTTAATATGCGGATATTATGAATTTTAGAAATTTAAAATGCACGTACAAGTCGGATCAAAGTCGGAGTTGAACTCTAGTTCTAGAAAGGATAAGTCCTTATTATTATTATTTATATTAAGTACAAGCTCAATTAAGAAGATACAATAACGTTATTATAGTGCTCTTGGCGTCGTAACGAGTATCCAATTACCTAGTATTAAAGTATCTAAAATTAGATATCTATAAAAGGTTTTATATGATAGAAAAGCGGCTATTTAGAAGTTTAGAAGTTCGGCATGCTAAAAATGTGGTAAGAATCAGTCAGTACGGTAAGGACTCGACAAAGCATAATAAAAGCGCAAGATTTTGTCTGTCTTCAAGAATGTGCAAAGAAGTTTCAGTGTAACGTGCTTTAGTGACTGTCGAGGCTTTTTCGTATACCTACCAACTTTCTTATACATAGGCGACGTTGCCAATGTCGCGCTGCAAAATGTTTTTGATGTTCCATTTGCAAGGACAGTACATGGGCAGAATAGATATATAATACGAGCTTGTAAGTAGGTGCTATAACGACGTATCCAACAATTTTATACTACCAAGAAGGCAAACAAGAATACGGGCCGCCCGATATCCGATGTAAACCCTGTTAATCCTTATACCGCCCGGCCTACTTAGATCGTTCATGATTTAACTTCATCATAGTTTTAATAACTTTGTCTCCAATTAAGATGGGCACAGATTACAGTCTGTAATTAATTTATTTGTTGCTTTTTTATGTCAATTTATTTATAATAAATCCTACTTATACTACTTATTATATACGTGAAAGTGTGTGTGTGTGGATGTATGGATGGATGTTTGTTACTCTTTCACGTAAAACCACAGATTACTTAATAGTTCGTAAAACTACTGAACGGATCTGGATGAAATTTGACATCTGATCTACTTTTTATCACGATAACCGAAATCCACGCGTGCGGAACCGCGGGCAACAGCTGGTAAATAAATAAATAAATAAATTTGTTTCCTTTAAATTTTGTAATTCGGTTAACAAATTATTATTAATATTGTTTTCGTGTTTATTTTTGTTTTGTAAAATTCTATACATAAAAAAATAAATTAAAAGGAATTGCTTTTTAATTTCTTTTTTTTATGTACATATGTATTTATCTAAAACTAGGGGTCACACGCGACTTCATCCGCGTGGTAATTTGGAATATTCTACCCGATTTTGCAACATATCTCACTACTGCTCCGCTCCTATTGATCATAGCGTGATGTTATATAGCCTTCCTGGATAAATGCACTATTCAACAAAAAAAGATTTTTCTAATCGAACCAGTACTTTCCGTTCAACCAAACAAACAAATTCTTCAGCTTTATAATATTAGTATAGATAAAGTATACATATAATACATAGATTACTACCGATGTTTAATATGAATAATGTTGAATACTTTATTGGTGAAAGTTCTAAATATGTATGTTAACTTTAAGTTATCTTTAATATTGATTGTTTTTGTACACATAAATAAATGAATAAACACTTGATGTGTGTTGTGCATGCCGTAGCCAATGGACGCTTGCAATACCAGAGGTATCACTGCGCGACGTGTTGTGGGTTCGATCCCCACACGGGACAAAATATTGTGTGATCCATAAATGATTGTACAGAGTCTGGGTGTACTTTGAGTCCGTTAATTGTATGTTTGTAAAGTGCCCCGCGACGCAAGGCTTGTTCCCTAGTGCAGAAGTTGTTAAAAAGAAAAGATAAAGAAGAATAAAGATCAGAAACAAAGGTAGATATTTTGTCAAGAAAAGAGTAAGAAAAGAAGAGGAGAAGGAGTCAGGAACTCAACCTTACAGTACACTACATAGCCAGGCGCTCATAGTCAGGTGCATGAGCGCGGTAACCCTATAGATGGGTGACCGGTTACAGAAGACCTCAACCAATAACTACACATATCGGTGTAGTTGTGTTCCTGTGTGTGGGTACAAAGGAAAATAGACTCATTACATAAATTTATGTTGTAGTATACCATAACGTATACTTTTATAAACATACATAAATAATTATACATAGATACCTACTATAATAAGTATTTCCTCGAATTAGAAATATAATTTTGCCCGACATTGGAAAATTCTTACTTAAAATACAATCCTAATTGGGCTCTGCTTACACACAGACACACAACACACATCGCTATGTGTACTCTAGTCAGTCATTAGGGTGGAGGTTCCTCAGGTTCCCCAGTCGGGCTTGCTCACAAGTACAGGGCCCTACCTCTCTTGGGTAGTACAAAAAAGAAGAAGAAATTTATAAAATAACTAGTGGACCTGGCAGACGTCGTCCTGCCGGAAAAAGCTGAAATACCGACAGCAGCGCCACCTACCGGGTCCAATTGTGAATCTAAACCATCCAGGGCCCTACCCGAACACACACACAAAATTTCATCAAAATCGGTCCACCCGTCTAGGAGGAGTTCAGTCACATACACACGCACACAAGAAATATATATATTAAGATATATTTTTTGTTGAAGGATACTTTATAATAGATAACAAAGGAGCCTAAAGTACCTTGAGTACAATATAATAAGATTCTCAATGATAGAAATACTCGCAATACAAAAAAGATACCTAAAGGAAATACGAAGAAAGGTAAAGAGAGATATTAAGGCACTAGCTGTTGCCCGCGGCTCCGCCCGCGTGGATGTCGGTTATCGCTGCAAAAAGTAGCCTATGTGTTATTCCAGACCATAGTTTATCTCTGTGCCAAATTTCATCCAGATCCGTTCAGTAGTTTTTACGTGAAAGAGTAACAAACATCCATCCATCCATCCATCCATTCCATACTCCATCTTAAAGCCCTGGTGTAAAGAAAAATGGGTTAGGATGTCGCAAAAGGTCTTAGGTCTTACACTTAGAGAAAATTTGACCGATTTAGTATGGAGGCAGGACTAAGAAAATTTTCAAAGCATCCACTTTTTACATCTTTTTAATTGGTGGTGTTTTGGGCTGGCAGAGGAGGTCGAAAAAAAAACGTTATTCTTACGCTCAGACGCACCACTCCACCCACGACTATATTCAGAGATAATGGCATAATTAAATTATCTATTATGAGTAGGTAAAAAATTTTCTTAGTATTGCGACCACCGACCACCCAATGCTAGAATTGAGTAGCATTAATTGCGACGCCGCGCGCCGCCTGGAATAATCAGTAGAGCACCTCAAGATATACCTAAATGTGTTGTTGTGAATTTTCAAGTCCAGCCTCCATATTAAATTGACTCCATATTACGTTGATCAACATACCGAGTTGACTGGTAGATAATGCCTCTAGCATTAAGTCCGCCTTCACCAAATTTGTGTATAAAGTTTTAAATAAATAAATCGGTCGAAATTTTCAGTACCTAGCTCCATACAAAATCGATCGTTTTTTTAAAATCCAATTTTGTTTTTCGGTTAAATCTTTTGCATTATGTTATTACCAATTTAAAAAAAAATAGAACCCATTTCGCTACAACCCGACCGAAAAATGGGTCGGTAACACGCAAGTGATACCTCTGGTTTTGTGAGCAACCATAACCTACCATAAGCTTGTTTTCCACCAAGTAGTAAAAAAAAAATTTGCATCCAATTTACCTCCAAGGTTATTCCCGAAGTATTACAAAAAGAGTTCAAACTACTCCATAAAATTTGATTTGCTAATATCAAAATGGTCTTAAAGTAACAAAATAATAAGTATTTTTAAATATTAATAATTCCTTGGAGTAACTTGGGAATGAATGTATGACACTATTATCTTTTAAGAACAAAAGAATGGAGATCTTTGGGAAAAACCCATACAAAAAAAAGTATGGAAGTCATTGTAATTTTTCCTGCCCTAAATCCTTACAAAACAAATAAATTTGCTTACACGCCGTCAACAAAATAACTATAATGACTTTATAATTAAATAAAAGCGAAATAATATATTTTTTGTATTTTAAATTAAATTCATTATATGTACGCCATAATTTATTTAAAATAAGTTATATCACGGTTTAAAACAATTAGAAAAACAATAAGCCGAAACACAACACTAAATACATATAAAAAAAACAAATTAACTTACCGGCATACCCCAGCATGGCATTCAAAACGTTTTGTTGGTTAATGTATGAATTCATTGTCTTTGTTTTGCACTCCGAGCACGATAACTGCACTAAAGTTCACTTCCAAACTTGCGACCTTTACGACCGAGTCGGCTAAAGGTGGGACCCGCGAGAGATGCGTACCCCTCGAAGCCCAGACAGCGAGTGAGCGAAATCACTGCATGGGGTGAAACTGTGTCCAGACTCCGAGATATAAGGGAGTGGACAGACAGATGTATTACGCGTGAGAAAGTGGAAATAAGGGGTGACGTAGGTGTGTCACTTTCTTACCATTTTTTTTTGTATTCTTTCGTTTTATAATAACTAAATTAAAATTAATAAATAAATAAATACACTGGGACTGTTGTGTCTTACTACAGATAACCTAGCAAGGGTAACAAACTTCATCCGCAAATATTGTAACACCTTACAGAAATAATGTAGATACTTGAATCCTTTCTATATACTCGTAACTTATGTCCTACAAATCTTAATAGAAGAAATAAATAAATTATAAGAAAAGAAAATAGGGTGGTCAATTTACGCTGTGTAAAAAAATACATCTTATAATTGAACCAAATTATTTTTTCAAATGCAACTCCTGCACTAGAGAACAAGCTCTGTGTCGCGGGGGACTTTACACTGTGTGGGAATCGAACCCACAACCTCGTGCACAGCTGGCGCATACTGCGGCCACTGGACCACCGAAGCAGTCAATTCATTTTATAATACAAGTTTAATAAGTAGATCTAAGCGTATAGACAGCGGGAGCGATTCTGTTTTGTACTACCTACATAAAGATTACGGAGTTATATTGAAACTTTGTGTTCAATCGATGTCGGTGTACTTACGAGTACGTTTACTATTGCCTCATGTCCCAGTTTTGCTATTAAGTAGTAACTACTTAACAGCAAAACGTATTGTTGTTTCAAAGTTTTATCGGTCACAAAGAAATGGAAGTTTAAGTTTGATATTTTGCAGCTTATATATGCTTGAAAACGTAGAAAAGAGTATTAACCTCATTAACTCAAAAAATACAATGACATCATCACTGTGTCATATTTATTGTCTCTTCTGAAAAGTTGCAGGGCAGCGCACTCTTACGGTTCGTCCTTGTTTTTTTTTATACAACTCCCGCACTAGGGAACAAGCCCTCTGGGAGGCTTTACAAACATTCAATTAACGGACGCAAACAGACCAGACTCAGGGCAACTATTAATGGATCAATATGAAATGGAATTTTTGTTCCGTGCGGGGATCGTACCCACAACACGCTGCGCTGTGGTAAATGGCGAACTAACCCCGTTACGTACGTGATTTTGAATATAGTAGGTATTAGATAGACAGATCCAGCTTTTTACTCTATCTAAGACTGGAGTTAGTTGCATTATATAGTTGTTTGTTTAATTTAGAATAAATCAGCTTAGTACATAACTTCTAATTTGTGACGTGAGGCACATTGTGAATTCTAGTGATAATTCTGTACTTTTTCTTTTTTTTCGTTGTTTATTTATTTAGTAGCAAAACGTTAAATTTTACTATAAAAATTTACACTATTGTCATATTGCCTTATTCTTTAATAGCAATATGTAAATTGAAGCAGACTTCAACACCATACTTTAGTTTTTTTTTCTCGCACGACCAGTACTAAGTTATTAATATAGTTAGTATCGTGTTTTGACTGCATCAGCGGTCAATAAAAAGAGTGGCCTGAGTTTCTTGCTAGTTCTTCTCAAGGCTCCACGTCAGCGAACTAGCCGTAGGAAAATTTTGCTGACATCATCTTTCTGGTTTATTCATAAATTTATGACCTTCATAAGTGTTACTTTGTAACCTAAATGAATAAATGAATTTTGAGTTTGAGTTTACTGTCACTATTGACTCGCCTATTTAACGCTCTTCTGTTACATATTTGTAAATATATTATAATAAAATACATATGTCTTTGATTAACTCCTTTATATTGTTTGTGAATGTTAATGTACCGAGACGCCGTGGCTGATATACCGCAGTTAAACCCTTGATGGTTTTCGTGGTATGATATATTTGTATCACAATATATGTAGCAACATGATTTAAATGAATAAAAAAAAACAGTTGTCTTGAGTAGCCAAATGAACAACAATGCCACATGCGCGGCTAGAAACGTCCTAACAACGAACTAAGGTTCCTTAGCCGAAGGTTTTATACTTAACTAGTGGCTCGCCCCGACTTCGCCCGGGTTAATCTATTTTCAGCTCAACTTTCTTATTTTTTTACATAAGAACCTTCTCCTGACAATAACTAGCGAAATCGGTCCAGCTATGCTCGAGATTGGCGTTTAGCAACACATTCAGCGATTCATTTTTATATTATAGATTATATTTAAGTAACTATGTAATTTAGTTTTAGCCGCTCGGATGTCTTAAATTATTTATTGTACACACATAGAAACAAATACTTATAAATAGAACATGTAAAAGACGTAGTTTTAAACTATCAATATTATTGTCCATTTCACATTTGAGTTATATACTCGTAGGTACAGTATGCAAAGCAGATGACAGACCAGGGACGCTTTATAAGAATATATTTTTATAAGGGTTTTTAAGGTTAAACAAATACTCACTTAATAAAAAACCAAATAGGTACCTATCATAAAACTATCCTACTAATATTATAAACGCGAAAGTTTGTAAGTATGAATGGATGAATGTGTGTTGCTCTTTCACGTAAAAATTACTGAACGGATCTGGATGAAATATTACACAGAGATAGATTATGGTCTGGAATAACACATAGGTTACAGCGATAACCGAAGTCCACGCGGGCGCAGCAGCGGGCAACAATTAGTCATATCATATTTTATTCAAGTATGTTATTACGATAGATCTAAAAAATCATAAAAATATATTCAGTATATTTTGAAAAAACATTTCAATTCTTAAAGAACGACCCTATTCGTTTATTTAATCCTTACGTCCTTTAAAAGTTTTGATGGATGTTTTTAACTCAATAACGTCAGAGCGGATCTGGATGAAAGCACAGAGATCGGATTCGGTCTGGAAAAGGGGAACAGCGGATTTTGCCAAGATAAAAAGCTTATTTGCTAATAAGGTTTTATCCTGGCAAACATCTCTATTCGCATGAAATTGTGCACGCAGCCGATGCCACGTGCGGACGCTAGTTTTGACATAAGTTAGTTATATACGAGGAGTGCTGCTGCACTAAAAGTTTCGGGAATACAACAAATTAAGAGAATTTGACTGCCTTGGTGGTCCAGTGGCCGCAGTATGCGCCTGCTGTGCACGTGGTTGGGGGTTCGATTCCCACAGAGGACAAAACTTTGTATGACCCACAAAGTGTTATTCTAAGTCTGGGTGTAATTAGTGTGCGTTAATTGTATGTTTGTAAAGTCCCCCGCGACACAGAGCTTGTTCTCTAGTGCGCGAGTTGTCTTTTATATAAGAAAATAAAAATAAAGAGTTAAATTATACATTTACTGCTTTTAAAGTATTCTCCAGGCATATTTTTATACATTTTCCCATTCGTTTTAACCAATTATTAAAACTGATGTTAAGCAGTTACCGTAGTCTATGGACGCTTGCAATACCAGGGGTATCACTTGCGTGTTGCCAACCTATTTTTTTACACCAGGGCTTTAGAATGAGAGTATCCCTGGGATAGGAATACGTTTCTTTCAAAACGCATCCATGAATGAGCACTGTGCTCACACACAGGAACACAATTACACCGTGGTGTGTAGTTATTTGGGTGTGGTCTTCTGTAAAGTTGAGGTCCTTCCCTAGTCGGGCTTGCTCGCAGGTATGGTGCCCCACCTCTTTTAACCTCTTAACCGTTCTGTCCGTCTGTCTTTAATCATACCAGGGGAGTAGGTATGGTCAGATTATTTTTATGACTGCTGTATGGCTTAGACGTTGAAGTGGTTAGCTCACCATTTATAACTGCGCGATGGTTCAATGTTCTATCCGCATACAAGACCAGCACCGGCTTTAGCACTACCGGCGCACTTGAGCGAAGATCTACGATCCCCACCCTCCCAAATTTAAGGTACACTTGGCAAAGAATTTGTTAGGCTTGATTTAGCTTGTTTTGATAGCTTTTGGTCATGACCTTACTTAAAAAGTAAGGTCGTGACCAAAAACAAAAGCCAGTCTCCACTTATGCCTGCTGCCTAGGGCCGTCGCCCTACCGCTCTCCCCCTACAGCCGGCACTGTACAAGACACCCAGCAGGCTGCCCGTACTCCCGCCACCCGCCCTTGAGTACGCCACTGCATCCAGATAAAACAAATAAAATAGAAAAAGGAATGGAGCAACTTCCTACATTCCTAATATGTGTGAATAGTGTGCCATCATTACACTAGATTATAGTCAAACGCATTTCTACTTTTTGACAGTCGGATAAATAAACGTGTGTACAAAAACGCGTAGGTATATACTTAGACAAAGACCCGCCTTCGCACGCACAATGCTTAGACACAACTTTTCAGTGGTGTAAGCAACAAGTGGTTGGCACATTAACCTACTTTTAGGGTGTCTTATTGGTGGAAAGCAAATCCCGCGCTAACCCACTGGCCCGCCTTTTGGAAGTTACACGAAATATGACGCTTAAAACCGGATTTACACGGTTTTAAAATGTTATACGTCACTAGCGATCCGCCCTCGCTTCGCTCAGTTATCTAAATGATGCAAATCCGACTACCAAGCATACGTTCAGCAATGAAGTCCACTGCTTACTGAACGTATGCTTGGTAGTCGGAGTTGCATTAACAGGCTGAGATGATGATGATGATATCTTCTTATATATAAAATTTTAACAGGCTGAGATGATGATGATGATATCTTCTTATAGGTATATAAAATTTTCGTGTCACGGTGTTTGTAATTAAACTCGCCGAAATGGCTCGACCGATTTTCGTTAAATTTGGTGTGCATATCGGTTAGGTCTGCGAACCGGACAACATCTATTTTTCATCTCCCTAAATGGCCTGGTGGATTCAAGAATGGTTTAGACTTACAATTGGATCCGGTAGGTGGCGCTGCTGTCGGTATGTTAGGATGACATCTGCCGGGTCCGCTAGTATGTATCTTTATATACTTTTTTAAAACACACTGTCAAGTACTACACCATGTGCTGGCGGAGTATACATCCTGGTACAGATACTGGTACGTTCAACAAAATAATTAAGTTGTCGGTACTCTGTCGGATGATTACGGAGTTGAACACGTCAAACGGCATGGGGGATTAAGCTCGCCTTATTGTACTTAAATGAGCTTATCGAGCGGCTGAGTAGCACACACGTCGGTTCATCATCTTCTCAATCCATAAACGTCCCACGTTTGTGTATGCGTCTCCTCCTTACATTTGGAGGGATATTAGCCTACTATACCACGCTGGCCAGACGAGTTAGTATAGGGTTTTGTTTCCAGTTTTCCCTCTCTGTTTTCACACGTCGGTTGTTAGTGTGTCAATTATAAAACTTACGTTAACAATATAGTGCTGCTTAGTCCATTGATAGGTGGGCTGAGACACTTACTAATAATCTGCGAGGCATTAGGTTGTGGACTGAGCTCCCTGGTTTAGTGCACCCAGCCTCGGGACAACCATTTATGGATCACACATTTTTTTGTCCTGTGTGGGGATCGACACGCCGCGTCGCGCATTTGTTAATGGCGAAGGAGGAAGCATCTACGGTACAGCGTCGCTTGTGGTTATGACGATAATCTTCGCCACTGAGAACTCTCCGAGTGATTTAGGTTAGAATCCTATCGGAACGAATGTTTTTATAGCCCACAGATCCTACTTATATTATAAATGTGAAAGTTTGTAAGAATGGATGGATGTTTGTTACTCTTTCACGTAAAAACTACTGAACGGATCTGGATGAAATTTGGCACACGGATAGATTATGGTTTTTTGACTTTTTGCAGCGATAACTGACATCCACGCGGGCGGAGCCGCGGGCAACAGCTAGTAATATAATAGTTTGAAGTTTGCGTGTACCTTGAGTGAAATGTAATAATGTCAACAAGTGCGGGACCCGCCATTTTTTAGACGATGTTAACTTTTCCTGTTTTATATTACTCGTATAATACTTATATATAAAAATAAAATAATGAGTGTTACCTTCTAGGAAATATGTTACTAAGGCGAATAGACCATTATACTTACCAGACAAGAAGATTTCCGTTGCTTCTAATTTATTATACCGTCGAAATTTTGAATAACTAAGGGTTTATTTGTATAGAGGCACTTGACATATTACAATTTTACGAAACGGTTATTATGTACCCAAATATCTCAATTGACTCAAGGTTGACTTTGAGCTTGTTAACATAATTTTCGACTAGTAACAAAATTTGTGACAACGCCATCGTTTGTTTGTTGTTATGAATTTGAACTTTATGTCTTTGAGATAGAGTTGAAAACTAATATAATTTATGTGGTTTATTGGTCCAAACTGGTAGACAGGTCAAACCATTGTGTTATAAGCATTTTTTTGTTGTCTGTCTAAGTAGTAGTATTATACCTATAATAGACATGTAGGTATTAAGAAATAATATAAAATGTATGTTTACCAGTTGCCTTAGTACAGGCTCTGCATAATGTGGGATCAAATCATCAGATGGTTGTGTGTTCTCCCAAAATATTATCACTTTTTAAATTTGTATGGATGGATGTTTGTTACACCATCTTGCCAAAACGGTTCAACAGATGTAAATAGCACACAGGTTCCTTTTTTATCCCGGAAAAAATACTGTTCTCTTGAGATTGCACTAGCAGACAAAACCATGGGCAAAATTCATTTATAAAAATTTTCGCTACTCTTGTGTTAATGTCAGTTTTTATATTAATTGTAGGTGGGTATCTAACTATAACTATTGCCTACGTCACAATGCGGCTCGGTTTGCTACGATACGCTACGAGCTGAGCTACAGACCGCCGTAGCGCGTAGCCAGTGAGGTGCAGCTAGAGAGGACCTGTGCTGTTCCGCGGCATTGTGCTGATAATATAATTTTAAAATAACGCTTCCATAACTTAACCTATTTCGTTTGATACTCAAAAAAATCTAAAATTTAGATGTAGGGCACCATACTAGCGGGCAAGCCCGACTGGGGAAGGACCTTAAAGCCCTGGTGTAAAAAAAATGGTTGGCAACACACAAATTATACCTCTGATATTGCAAGCGTCCGTAGGCTAAGGTAACTGCTAAATATTATGCGGGCCGTATGCTTGTTTGCCACCCAATTAGTATAAAAAAACTCGTAATGAGAGTCCAGTTAAATGGTCACACCTAGCTGCCCTCTATTATATTTTATGACTACCTTGGTGCACGAGGTTTTGGGTTCGATTCCCACACAGGTCAAAACCTTAATGTTAAGAGATGTAGGGCACCGTACTAGCGAGCAAGCCCGACTGGGGAAGGACCTCCACCTTACAGAAGACCACAGCCAAATAACTACACACAGCAGTGTAGTTGTGCCTGTGTGACAGATCTCCAGCGCTCACTTAGGGATGCGTTTTGAAAAAAACGTATTTGTATCCCAGGGACACTCCCATCATAAAGCCCTGGTGTAAAACAATGGGTTAGCAACACACAAATGATACCTCTGATATTGAATTTGAAATTTTAACTGTTTTGGAGTCCGATGACTAACACACACAGAAGAGAAATGGTATAAATGGAATTGCAATAAGCGTCCGTGGGCTACGATAACTGCTTACCATCAGGCGGAACGTAAACTTGTTTACCATCTAAGTAATTTATATGTATTTTTACTTTTGTTGAGTACACTGTTGGTTCAGTAGCTTAAGTGATTACCTCGCCATTTACCACTGCGTGGCGTGTTTTTTGTATGCTACTTGGTTGGCAAATACGCATACGACCCACCTTATTTAAGTAGTTAAGCACTTACCGTAGCCTATGGACGCTTGCAATACCATTTATTTTTGTGTAACAGTACAAAACAGTTAAAATTTTACATACATACATATAATCACGCGCGTCACCGTGTGGGGTAGGCAGAGACTATGTTACGCCAATTGATTCGATCCAAGCAAACTTCTTAAGCCTCCTCTATATTAATCAAACTCTTCATGCATGAACTTCGATTCTGGGTACTTTTAACTTGGCCCTTATTTAATTAATTTTATAATAGACTACTGTTGCCCGCGCCTACGCCCGCTTGGATGTTGGTTATCGCTGTTAAAAGCTTAAAGCCTATGTGTTATTCCAGACCATAATCTATATCTGTGCCAAATTTCATTCAGATCCGTTCAGTAGTTTTTACGTGAAAGAGTAACAAACATCCATACATCCATTCTTACAAACTTTCGCGTTTATAATATTAGTAAGGATTAGTTTTTATTCAATACATTGGCATTGTTGACTTCTACAAAAATAGAAAAAAAAATACAATAGACATAAATAATATAATTGTAGGAAAAAAACATGGCTCGTGGCATCTCCTTTCCGGCTGCGGCGGCTTGATGTCTGCTATGGAATATGTTGTTACACATTGTCGAAGAAAATAGTGAACATTTGAAATATTATTTACATTTATCTATAACTAGCCGCCCGCCCCGGCTTCGCATGGGTGGTATTACCCGGGGTCCCGTAATGTTTTTGTCAATAAAATGTAGCCTAATGACACAAATAACGTGGCTTTCTTTTGGTTTGGAACTTTCAAAATCGGTTCAGTAGATCCAGAGATAAACTCTTACAACGTCACAAACTTTACTTTTTTATAATATAAGTAGTATAGATTTTTGTGACATGTTTTTGTACACGTAGTGGCCCACCCGACTTCGTCCGGGTTAAACTATTTTGAGCTCAACTTTCTTTTTTTTTACATAAGAACCTTCTCCTGACAATAACGAACATAGCAAAAAAGAATTAGTGAAATCGGTTTAGCTTTTCTCGAGATTTGCGCTTAGCAACACATTCAGCGATTAATTTTCATATTAAAGGCAAAATACAGCTAGTATTTTGCCACGCGCCACTGTTTGGCTTAGTCTGATATACGCGAATTTTTTTACTGCTTCAGAAACTTTACAGTGTGAGCTACGAACAATACATTGTTTGTAAATAATCCAATATTTCAATATCATTTTATAATATATTTTCTTTGTCTTCTTGTTAATAAGTAAAACAATGATTGTTTTGTTGTTAATTTCTATGCGTTTTAATTAATATATAGGCACTTAATTAGCGAGCCGCCCTCGATTCGCTTCGGTTTTGTTGTAATACTCTATTATAATATGCATAACAAAACGAACCATGTACATTTAATTTTATATCATGAATCACTATCTGTTGGCGAAAAATCCATTGCATACTATAAAATATCTATGCGTACAGACAGCGGGAGTGACTTGGTTTTATACTATGTAAAGATACCTGAAAATGGGCATCGCCGCTGAGGCAGGCCTAGGTGCATATGAGACGGATTTGTGAAACAAATCAATGGACAGACGGGTATGGAAGTCAATGGTGGAAGCCTTTACTCAGCAGTAGAACGATGCAGTTAAACTGAAAATAACTTTAACTAATGTTAGAGAGCGGTTCTTGCGGCCAGGACACTTCAATTCTTTGGTATCTTTTGTGCTCGCCACTTTCTACAACTAAACTATCAGCAATGATAGATGTTGTGTAATTAGAGGGCAATATAAGACTGGGGTGATTTTTTTATTAATTAATTTTACACTCTTGGCTACAATTGTGATCTAGTGGTTACCTATATATTTAATAAATAATGCAAAAATGTATCTGCACTACCAATGTTTAACTTTAAGCTCATTTGTACAGATTGTTCCTACAGACAAACTGTGAAAATAGTTTTGTGGGGCTGTGTATAGATATAAGATTAAATGTAAAACTTTTTCTTAATAAAGATAAGAATAGGTCACCGTCGCCGCGCCGGCGATACAGGGTCTTTTCCTTAGTGCAGAAGTTATTTAGAAATAATGTATAAATATAAGTCCTAAATAAAATATTAAATTTTATTACATCATCGTGTACTTATTTCAAAGTAGATATTATACCCGCAAATGTTTGAACGCTTACTTCAAGACATTATTATTACTTTAAAAACAGTTATACTCAAACTTAAATCAGTTACACCTTTGCTTCAACAATACATTATTTAATGCAATTCTTCAAAATCAACTTACACCCTCGCCGTAACAAATATTCCCATGCTTGACAATAAAAGCAGCAAGAATATAATAACAATCGTTATCAGAAACATTTAAAGACAAATAATAGTAATAATAATGGTAAGTCGGCGAGGCGCAGTGGCGCGGGCGCTGGCCGCCTTCTGCGCCCGTGTGTCCCCCACATGTTTCTCACGCATGGCCCACACCTGGCTGAGGCAAAGGTGTCGCTAATTGTACAAGCCGATACTGCCGACATACAATGGTATTAAGACGTCCAATTATTATTTTCCTAGTACCCGTGCGTCATACTGTTAGTATTTATTTTGACTTCTACTAACAATGAGTCTTTATTAAATTATAGAATGTTTTTATAAATTAGTTGTTAAAAATGCGGCACATAATTTACCTGACACAAATAAATGTAAAATATTAGGTATTGCCCGCGGATCCACCCGCGTGGATGTCGGTTAGTGAAATTAAAAGTATCCTTTGTATCCCAAGATGGCCATCCATGCCGTCTATATCCTTGCAACATTAAAAAAAGTAACATCAAGCAGATTTACTTTCACGTTTATATAGATGAATTGTTTGACTTGTAAGTAGGCAAACACGCATACGGCCCGCTAGTTGGTAAATAGTTACCGAATACTACGGACTCTTGCAACACCACAGGTCATCATCTCATGATCATTCGCGCTTTTCAGTGAATGTAAAATTCTTCTAAGTTATATTTTCCTGAAGAACCCTATTCTATCTTAAATGTAAATTATGGTTGACTTTTTGCAAGTTAATATTGTTTGCTGCTGACGTCTTTGTCAACATTATTCTTGTAAAGACCTCCGCGATAAAGAAGGGATTGAGAGAATTCTTAAAACAATAGCAGACACATAGAAATTTCAATATTTTTTACTAATAATAAAACATTTGCATACAGAAAGTGTAATTTGGTGAAGTGAAACTGATGACCACAGAAGGCCACCTGAATAATAAGTATTTCACGGATGGCGATTAGATACGTCTCGATTAAGGTTGTAAAGCTACTATTACTAAGAAATGGTCATGAGATGGACTTTTAAGCTGTAAAATGTAATGTATGTGAGGCAGGACAAGTGAAATTAGAGAGTTTGTTTGAAAATTCGTTTTGTTTTTTTTCAAAATTCTTCAATTTGCCGCATTGAAGTCGGTTCTTTTTGTTAAAATTATTGGTAGTCTATTCTCTCCCACTGCTAAGCTTTTTGTCCCAATTTCTATCATTTCTCGCGATTGCGTCCTTGTCTTAGTCTTCACAGTTCGCCTTACTATTTCGCGGCTATAGTTTTGTGCTTTGTTTTTTTTAATATCAAGTACTTGGGTGACCGAAGCCTAGAAAAATTTAAATGCCATGAAATTCTCATGGCATTTCAATTTTTCATTGTTACGGCGGCTAGTCTCAACGTAGATAAGCTATCTGCGCGGGAGAGATTATAGTGCACAAGTGTGTGCGCAAACCCAACTGCACTCTTTATTCCCTTCTTTCATAGTCCGATGAGACGGCAATCCGACACGACCGGAGAGAAATCAGGCATAGGAGCATCGGCCGAGGCACGGGGGTATAAACACACCGCCAATTTCCAAACTCTGTGCATCTATTGTGAATTTCTTGACAGAAAACCCAATAAGTATCAATTTTTGCCCTCGTGATTAGCAGTCACACACATCGACCACTGAGCCACCGAGGCAGTTTATATAACACCTAGTACCTACAATACGGGACATAGCACGTTGTGTGTATCCATGAGTGTGAAGATCTGGATGTTAGTCAAAGACCAAGTTGGCCAACATTGGTTATAATGATCGCAGGTACAATTGGCCAACTTATCACTCTTAACATTTTAATGTAGCAAATTCCCAAACAATTATTATGCTGTTCAATCTGTATAGTGTAAAATTGTGTTATTGTGAACTATTATGTGTATTATGACAATTTGAGTATTATGTTAAGTGTATTATGACAATATGTGTGCCTCGCCTAAGTACCCAAACTAATCTATACTTCTATACTAATATTATAAACGCGAAAGTTTGTAAGAATGTATGGATGGATGTATGGATATTTTGACTTCAACAAACAAAATTGCTTAACCAAAATATTGCCCTGTGCCATGGGAGACTTTACAACCATACAATTATACAATGGGTTCTATTTCCATACATGTCGTGATTCACAAAGAAATGTTCTGAGTCTAGGTGTAATTTGTGCCCGTTAATTGTATGTTTGTTAAGTCCCCCGCGACACAGAGCTGGTTCTCTAGTGCAGGAGAAGTCTTAAAAAAACGGACACAAACTACACCCAGACTCGGGACCACCATTTTATGGTTCAAATTTTAATTACTTAGGTACTTAAGTACTTAACTTAAAAATAAATCGGTGGTAAATGAAGACCTTGGGGGAGGCCTATGTCCAGCAGTGGACGTCCTGTGGCTGAGATGATGAAATGAAGAAAATTGTTCCGATAAAATTTCAAGAAATACATCTTTATAGTACCTAAAGTTACTTCATATAATAGTAGGTCATTATTAAGTGTCCCGTAATCAAACAGTGGCGTTAACCCTCCTTGATGCATTCCACAACAGCAGCGTGGGAAACGTCCCTCCGCCACAACCCCCGACTCAAGGCACCGTAATAAGGGGAGCCCATTCTCACGCGACTCACACCTGCGACTTACGAACACTACAACTATTACGGTATTATTAGTAAGTCGTACGTCTTGACACGCGGGGATTTAAAAAAATTGCGTGTTTGACTTTTGAATGGGCAGTTACAAAAATAAATATCTATACGTATATTTTACTAGCTGTTTTCCGCGGCTCTGTTCGCGTGGATCTCGGTTATCGTGAAGAAAGTAGCCTATATGCTATTTCAGACTACTTACTACACTGCTTATTTTCGACTAAAGGAGTAAGTCAAATTTAAGGAGGTAGGACACCATAATAGCGAGCAAGCCCGGCTGGGGAAGGACCTCCACCTTACGGAAGACGGGCTGTCTTCCGTACACACAGGAACACAACTACACACAGCGGTGTAGTTGTGTTCCTGTGTGTGTGTACAGGTCTCCTGCGCTCGCGCTAAACTTAAAAAGGCCAAAATAATAAACAGTATACTAAAAGATAAAATATAATTAAAAAATATTTTTATTGTGTATTAGTGGTAACCACAACACTCTGAACTGAGCCGGAAGCTGCTCCATGTTGCAGTGAACTATTTAATCGGGTAGCTGAGTGTTCCCGAACGATTGTACGCGTTACTCTTTCACGTACAAACTACTGAACGAAACTGAATGAAATTTCGCATAGAGATAGATTATAGTTTGGAACAGTATATAGGCTCCGTTTTATCGCGATAACCGTCATCCATGCGTGTGGGGCCGCGGGCAACAGCTAGTATAATAAACATATGTATATGTATTATGCCTTAGACTGCCTTGGTGGTCCAGTGGCCGCTGTATGCGCCTGCTGTGCACGAGGTTGTGGGTTCGATACCCACACAGGACAAAACTTTGTGTGACCCACAATGAGTTGTTCTGAGTCTGGGTGTAATTTGTGTCCGTTAATTGTATGATGTAAAGTCCCCTGCGACACAGAGCTTGTTCTCTAGTGCGGTTGCAGTCTTTAAAAAAGATGCAACAATACGGCACCACCGGAGCCAGATAAGTCAATTGCAGGATCAGTTGGCTTTACGTCACGGAGGTTGTAATGTATTTGACTGGACGGTTGGTTTAGTAGCTTAATTGGTTACCTCGCCATTTATCACTGCGCGGCGTGAAGTGGGTTCGATCCCAGTACGGGACAAAAAATTGTGTGAGATAAGATAAGAGAGGTTTTATTTTTGCAAATATGGGTACAGTACAAGGTGTTACAAAATAAAAAGAGTTCAGCCATATTTTACCACGAGGCATGCAAAAAATTATATAATTATACACTAATTTAAACATGAAGTAACACATATCAAAACATTTTTTTTAGAATATAACAATATTTTAACAAAATTTTATATTATTACTGTATCAGTCAGTCTTTGCTTGGAACTCTTTTTCAGTGAGGAATTCATTGACGCTATAATAAGCTTTGGCTGTCAAAAATGTTCGCAGCTGCTTTTTAAAAGACGACAGCGGTAGGTCTTTCCATGACTTTGGTATTTTGTTATAGATAATTGGGGCCATACAAAAGATACTTATGCGCATTAACGTTGTTTTAGCGGTCTGCAGACATAAGCGTGTATCGTCGCGACTATTACGTGGTACTGCGTCGGCTAGACGAGTAAAACGATTTGGGTTTGACTTGACAAACATAGCTACTTCTAAGGTGTATAAGCAAGGCAAAGTTAATATTTTGTACTGTTTAAAATATGTGTTATCAATAAATGGTTCTTCTGAGTCTCAGTGTACTTTTAGTCCGTTAATTATATGTTTGTACATTCCCCTGCGGCACAGGGCTTGTTCCCTAAAGCACACACACACATAGAGCTGTTGCTTACAAGTAGATACGAGATTCAGCAAACGACCAGTAAACTTGTCTGACTGCTCCACCCTCAGTATTTACTACTCGTCCATCTTTTCACTACTCTTTTACTCTAGACATGTTCCGGCGGACCGCATTGAATTTGTCCATTATCTGACCTAGAAGGACGGTTATGTTTTACGAGTGTATGTGTATAATATGCACACACACCTACACGCACACCCAAATACACACGCATGCTCACTTAAGAACCACACTTTTATCATTATTTTAATTATAAATGTAATATGTTTTTTTTATTAATTTAGCATGGCTATGTTAAGGAGGCTAATAAAAACAATTTAATATTAAGCTGACGTCACTCCAAGACGTAAACAAGCGGTAGACAAATTCTAACTCCGAAGTAGGAGCTCGGATGGCACAGTTGGTAGTGCGCTGGGCCGGAACCCGGACAGGGAACCCGGTGCACGTTCGAATCCGGCTCCGGGCTCGGCTTTTACCACATTGCTTTAATATTGAAGAATATTATTACGAGTATGTCGTTAGAGGATACGATTACACCCATCGTTGTCGGTGTTTATACAAAAATATGCGTTTTAAAAGAAATTCTATAGAATGTCTGATTCACCAACCCACATTAGGCGTATGTGAATTAAAGACGTAAACCCTCTCTTGATAGAGTACAAGGAGACCCATGCCTAGCAGTGGGACATAATATGGGTTGCTACTATTACTACTACTCGTATGTGTTCTATCCTCACTTATGCCGCAGCACAGAGCTGAGATTAGGTTCTTTTCTGACATTGCACAGGATAAATTTCTTATACTTACATAAAACCTATTATAGTCTTTATGATCACACAAATAAAGCTGTTGTTTGCTTAATTTATTATAATTAATTCTTATTAAGCTTATTAAACGTGGAGCTACACACATAAGCTATACGATACAATATTAAAATAGTATTTTAGTTAAGTTATCCCATTTCGTGAAAAAGGTCACTCATCGATCGAAGATGATTTGCTAAAGAGGTACCAAATTAATGACATCTTTTTGACACATATCATGTCGTCAGGGTTTTATAAAAAAAATACTATTCATTGTTAAAATTATTCAATACAAATAATAAATTAAAATAAGAATAAAAGAATGGCAACTAACGCAATCTGTCTTATATATCGACTGGCTTAACATGAGGAAAGTCACCGGGCAATTTTCAACTTTAGCTGTTAAAAATAAGATGTAAATTGCAAAACAAACACGCTTCAACTTAAGTAATTAATTACCCTTAGGGGAAGCGAGTACGACGACCTTTGGGTGGTTCACTAGCTTTTTATGCGTAATCGCAAATATTTGCAACAAGAACTCACAACCACAGATAAAGATTACCCTGCTTGCTGTCTACGGGTACCGTGAATAGTGGCGTATCAGCCGGCTACGGCAAAAACATTCAGAATTTCTAAAATAAATTATCGTGAAACATGGCATTGAAAAATATTAGACCGACTTCAAAAAAGCAAAAAGTCAGTAATTTTTTTTCGTTCAATTTAATCGTTATTAGAAGTAAGACTACAATGTGTCCTTGACTGTATCGACCGATATTATTAAAGTAAGAAAAATGTAGATATCGCACAAGCGCGCGGAAAGAGCATTCAACAGTACCTAAGTAGTTTCATACATCTATCTCTTTCTGTTTCTTTACGTTGCTTATTTTATTTATGTCTTCAAGAAAGTACATTAGAATATCGCGAATTTTTGGAGTACAGAGATAAATGAAAAATCTATTTTTAGATACACAACAAATCAATATTTTACACGAACTTCATACTGAACTTTTATATTTTTGTTCTATCTGCCTATCAAACTTTATATGATTATATATATTATTTTTCCGGGGCATACCAAACGTCGTGTAAGAACGAAAACCAACGAACTTATAGGATGTGAGTTACTTAGTTAATTACTGCTGAAACGCGTTCTAACGCGGCAAAATAATGACTACGGTACTTAGCGGAACACTGGTATATCGCATTCATACTTGAAATGTATAAGCAAATGCGCACGAAGACATGGGAACAAATGAACATGGAGGTAGCTACGTTTTTTTTTTAACCTAACCTAATATAATAAGATAAAAGTACCCATATTCTACGGTCATGCACTCATGCATGAAGAGGTTGATGAATGTATAGGAAGTGAAAGATCTTTGTCTGAATCGAAGCAATTTGCGTACCATAGTCTCTGCCTACGCTAATATGTAAGTATAAACCTTTTTAGAAAACATTTTACAACTTTCAATACAATATCTGATTATTTATAAGTAGTTTAGAATACTTTTATTTTAATAACTATTCATGTAAATATGACATAAATTTGAGGAAAAATAGTTTTCTGCCTAGGGTATTCACCAAATTTAATAAGTTGTATAATGCCATTCACATTGATCTATTTACAACTAGTAGTACTTATGCTAGATCTTATTTAACCAACAACTTTGTCGATAATGTACCTAAAGACTGACACATTGTAACTTACACTTACACTCAAATCTAAGTTCTAATTTTATATATAACGTTCGTACCTACCTAATCTGTATTAGTATTTTTTTTTGTAAAGCGTTTTCCGTCAAGTTGTGGAAGCTTGTTATTGGCACATACACCACAAAATTTGCACTTACAGTGTTTTTATTTAAAACCTGTAAAGTAGCTAAAATCGTGGGAAAAGTAGTACATAGTGTCAATAGTAATAAATATATCGTTCAGTGTTTGTATTGGCCCGTACACAGATGGTTTATTGTCGTTACATACGTATAGATAACGTAGTCACTGAGTAGGTGACCGCCGCGCGCCGTTTTAGGGGTCCGTGTCACTGTAGATAAAATGCGACTGTTGGTATGGTATCGTATCATAGCGCGATTTGCGTTCGGGTGGTAGAGGGTCATTCTATCTACCCCAGCGTATCGAACAAGGCTAAAAGACACCTCCTTCTTCTTTAAAAAGACAACTCCCGTACTAGGTAACAAGCCCTGTGTCGCGGGAGACTTTACAAAGCCCAGACTCGGAACAAACATTTATAAATTACAAAAAGTTTTGTCTCGGGTGGAAATCGAAACCGACAACCTTCGGATTACCAGTCAGGGTCACTAACCACTTGACCAACAGGCCAGTCATCTGGTCGTGCTGACCGCCTTCCGAATGGTACCTGGAGCTGCCCTAATGTTTTACCCCGTATGTGCCGACTGTAAGTTAGTGCAAAAGCCACCGTCTCCTACTCCCTCATACAGGCCCTGGCGAGTATACCGAATGTTTCAAGTATTGTAAAATAAAACTTAGGTATTGCTGTACCGCAAGAATAATAAATTCGATCAATCTTTAAGGCCAGGGGCACAGAATACTCAATAGTTATAACAGTTACAATAGGTCGGGGGTTAAAAAGGAAACAATTTCACAAATAGTTAGCAAGAGTAATTATTTTATACCTAATTAACAATTAAAATAAAGTAAGTAGGTAATAAAAAATATAATAAGAAAAAAAACTTCATAGTATAATACTATAATATTAGTTAACCTATGTTTATGTCTTTTGTTTTTCTTTATTTTTATTACGTTAATTAGGTATAAAATAATTGCCCTTGCTAACTTTTTGTGAAATTGTTTCACATCAATTCAATCCTTTTTAACCTCCGACCAAAGTGAGGGGCGTTAAAAGTTTAAATATTTACATATTTAAACTAATAACATCCCTCTCTCGTATGAGTGTATAAATATGCATAATGGCAAAATGTGTCCTGCTCATTTACAATTTCTACCATCTTATGTTTGTACTACATTTTAAGGAAATAAACTATTATTATTCTGTATTAATTTTCATTATTCTGTCATCATTCATTTTTTTATACAAAGGTGGCAAACAAGCATACGGGCCGCCTGATGGCAAGCAGGTACCGTAGCCGATGGACGTTTGCAACACCAGGGGTATGTCACTCACGCGTTGCCGACCCTTTGAAAACCGTATAACTCCTTTCTTGAAGAACCCCATGCTCTAGTCTCTTGGGAAAACCTCGGCAGGGAGCTCATTCCACAGCCTAATCGTACATGGTAAGAAATTCCTCTGGAATCTTACGGTACGGCATGTTTGAGGTGCAAGGATGTGGGGATGAACTCCCTGTCGTCGTGGTGGCGAGAAATCGAAATTCGAAAATTAATCGCAGCAAGGTCATGGTATGACCCCAGCTCGTATTAAAAGCTATTCATAATATTATTAGCTTTTAATACGAGCCTACTTACTTGATATTCTAGTATTATTATTCGTCGTCCACCCAGCTGGTCAGGTGAAGATAAATTAAAACAAGGCCTAATGTAAACCGGACATATATAAATAACCGGTTTTATTTATTTTTTTATGGTACTTATTATGGCGATATTTTAGTACGAACCATTAATAATAATAATAGCAACCCATATATGTCCCACTACGGGCACGGGTCTCCTCTCCTCTATCAAGAGAGAGAGAGAGACGGTTCAGGCCTTAATTCACACACGCTGGCCTAATGCGGGTTGGTCAATCATGTCTTTAGAATTTCTTCTAAGACATGTGGGTTTCCTCACGATGTTTTCTTTTACCCATAGGTTGAGAACCATTACTTTATTTTATTATTTATGGTGCTCCCACTCTACCGCTAAACAATGTTTGCTAACATTGTCAAACGTGTTCTTAAAACATTTAATCACAATGTCAGATTTTTTTTTCATGTTAGACAATGTTTACTAAACATTTCTGCTTAAACAAAATTGTGGGATTACTCAAAAAATCTAACAATAACATAACAGAATGTATCAACTCAACCAACAACCAACATTTGTTAGTAAATGTTTAGTGTTCGATAATGTTTGTTAACATTTTTTAACGCACAATTACTTTAATTTAATCAACAATTCCAAGACTTTTCCCACGCAAAATCTCCGTTATAAATCAAATCAGATTGGCTAGCCCCCCTACAACATTAATGTTAAGAATATAGTGCTCCAACGAAACCCTTCAAGAATATTCATTTACAAAGAGCCGTTATTTCAATTCAAAAGACCCTTGTGCAGTATTTCACCTTCACACTGCGGGGGCTACTTGGCTAAGAGAGGGTGTGCTGTGTGCGTCTCACGGGCCGGGCGGTGTTGCTATTATTATTTAAAATTATTACTATTTTTTTTCTACCACGCGCCGCACACCTGCGCACCTAACTGTAGTTGGAGTATTTTTTGTGCGTCGCGTACGTGATAGTAAAAGGGTTTCACTTTTATCCATCCATTGTTGAAGTAGAATGGACGGTGAATTCATAGCAAGTAATAAATCTTGTTGCGGTTTTGTTTTATTGAATAAGTAATAATAGTCCCAGATCAGTATAGGATTATTTTACTATTAAGGAGGCAAACAAGCATACGACCTGCCTACCGGTAAGGAGTTACCGTAGCCTTTGGACACTTGTAACATCAGGGATAACACTAGCGCGGTCCTATGACTCCTCTCTTGAAGAACCCCATGCTACTTATACTAAGTTTTTCAAAACCAGGGCAGACGGCCCATTCCACACGATCGGGCATCATATATTTATATCAACAATTCTTCGTAACATAGAACATGTATAGGCGGTAGAACAAACACAAGAAAGCGAAGTATCTCCTTAAACTTAGTGGTTTATCTCATGTTTATAAAAGTATTTTACCGTGACCGAGTAGACTTTATATTTTTTATTTTTTTAAAGTTCTCCTACACTTGGAAACAAGCGCTGTGTCGCGGGGGACTTTACAAACGTATAATTCATGAACACAAATAATATCGACTCGGAAAAAACATTTATGGATCACACAATTTTTTGTAGCGTTTGGGAATCGAACCTCGATCTCCGGCGTAGAAGTCATGGTCACTAATCACTAGACCAACAAGCCAGTCAGTCGAGTGGTGAAACACAATCTTATTGATTCATTTATAATAATAATAGTCATATTCACATTACATAGATAAAACACACACACACACACATTACATTTACATAGATAAAACTGTAAAATTTGTCAATAAATAAATTAATTAAAAACACTTGGAAATAATATTAAAACTAGTTGCTTTAGACACTGCGTGCAATATGTAGCCCACAACAGTGCCTAATAACACAGCGTAAAGAACCCTTTATTCCTTCTTGAAAAAAAAAATCCTTATACTGTGCTAATAATATGACAAATCAGCCTTTCTGCAAGTGTAGTCAGCATGCTGTTGGTGCTCCCCCGCACTCGCCGCACCAGCGAAGTGCCTCTCTTGCGCATTCTTGTGTAGAAACAATCTACGCGCGCTTCTGCAAACATTTAGATTATGCATGATACTTATGAACGTCAAAAACACCAAGAACAACGTTTGGATTGATTTTTGATAACCATTTCACTAACAAAGTTCGGAGAAGAAACTACGGCGAACCACTCTTTTTAATCGCTAGAGTTCCATCTCAGTCTAAAGTTTTTTATTTTTTTATTCGGTCCTGAGCTGACCTTATCTATAGACTACCCGCAACCTTTACCAGGTCGTCGTCGGTCCCCGTTATTGGATGCCTGCCCACGCTCGCGACTAGAACTTTTCTGCCCAAACGGCCATCAGTTCTACGACCTATGAGCCATGCCCATTGCCACTTCATTGAGGCTATTGTTAAAGCTATGTCGGCGACTTTGGTTCGCTAACAAATCTCCTCGTTTCCGAATCAACCTCGCAGGACCACTCCAAGCATAGCTCTCTTATATCATCGCTTATTTCATTAGCGATTAATTTGTTTTTTTTTATACCAATCGGGCGACAAACAAGCATACGGCCCGCCTGATTTCAAGCAGCCTTGTAATACCAGAGATATCACTTGCGTGTGACCAACCCATTTTTTTACAATAGGGCTTTAAGACAAGAGTATCCCTGGCATAGGTATGAGTTTCTTTCAAAACGCATCACTATATGAGCGCTGAAGACTTGTACTCACACAGGAACACAACTACACCGCAGTGTGTACTTATTTGGCTGTGATCTTCTGTAAGGTGGAGGTCCTTCCCCAGTCGAGCGTGCTTGCTAGTATGGTGCCCTACCTCTCTTATAATAATAGCAACCCATATATGTCCCACTGGTGGACACGGGACTCCTCTCCTCTATCAAGAGAGAGAGAGGGTTTAAGCCTTAATTCACACACGTTGGCCTAATGCGGGTTGATGAATCAGACATGTCTTTAGAATTCTTCTAAGACGTGTGGATTTCCTTACGATGTTTTCCTTCACCGTTAGCAGATGGTGAATCATTTGATTAGTACATATAAACTTCACAAAGTGAGATTCACATTGGTACTGCCACCCGGGAAGGAACTCGCACCTTTTGCGTGCAAATATGTTACTTTCCCACTCAGCCACCACCGCTCTTATAACATAGGCTCTACCTATATCCCTACTAAAGTTAAAGGTAAAGTTAGTGAGTAAGTATAGGTGTATGGATGTTTGTTACTCTTTCACGCAAAAACTACTGACCGGCCGGCTGATTCTCTAAGAAACAGCGATGGCAAACTGACAGTTGTGATCGCAAAATTGACAGTTGTGATTGCTCGGTAACGGCACAATCTATTGACTAAACTTCAAAATGGGCTCTTACGGATTATCGATTTTCAATCTGACAGCCAGATTTTACTCGGTTTTTGCGGTGGCTCGGTTTTTGCTCTTCTTACGGAATATCCCTGCCGATCTGGATGAAAATATTAGGCACAGAGATAGATTATAGTCTGGAATAGCATATGGGCTTTTTATTGCGATAACCGAGTATTTGAATGTAAAAAAATATTAAGAATATGTAGGTTTGCCACAAATAAGTTTGCCTTTGTTAACCAGTGCGGTACAAAGTAACATAAGTACAACAAGAAAACTTAATACTTACTACTGCACACAGTGCCCGGCGAATATAGAAAACTTCTAACTATGCTATGTACCTAAGTATAAACGACTAATATTATAAACGCGAAAGTTTGTAAGAATGGATGTATGGATGTTTGTTACTCTTTTACGCAAAAACAACTGAACGGATCTGGATGAAATTTGACACAGAGATAGATTATAGTCTGGAATAGCATATAATACAACAATACTACTTTACATATTAATCAGGCCGACAAAGTGGTAAAATAAAATCTTGAAAAATATTTTTTCTAGGGTATTTCCTCTTCATATAAAGTGGGGATTTTTCTTTTCTTAACTACCACATGGTGTTGGGTATTGTTGAATAGGTCTTTTGAAAATATTGTGGGTTGTTGTTAGACCAGGTTTTTGATTGAGGGATTCGTTTGTGAAATATTAAGCTTTTAAGTGCTATTTTTTGTTAGAGTCAAGTGCCGCCCAAAAACATTCACGGTAGTAGTATAATATAACGAAATTAAAAGGAAAACTATCACAGCTAAGTAGACTTTACAAGTTTACGAGTAATAGCCGATTAACTTAAAAATGTTATTGGATAAGTTAAAGTTAGATTGGGTCTTGAATTAAGAGTCTCCTGAATTATAGAAATCTGTAACTGTAGGGTGTTGTCCCAAGCCTTTCTATATAATTATAATTTCTCCTATTTTCATTCGTAAATAAAAAAAAACACGAATAGTGGAAAAAGAGTCAGTTTTTTTGGAATTTTCGTAGTCTGTAATATATGTAGGAGCAGAAATACCTGACCATATTAAAATAATCAGTAGGTTAGGTTAGAACCGTGACCTTCTAGGCCCTACGCACGAGCCGAGCAAGCGAAGCGAGCGTGCCGCGGCAGCGGCCGGCTAGTGTCAGAATCTAATATTTAGGTAGATACAAACGAACAAGAAAAAAATCATATTAGGTACCTATCATATAATTTTATACCTACCAAATTTTAGAATTTCAACATTAAATATAAAAATATTGCCAGGTGGAGTGACTCCCCTCCCCCTTCCTCTTCCACCTCCTTCCCCGCGACCCATTTAATGCGACTTATTTCAAAACTTTACCAAAATTGTTACCATTGTTCTATGTTCTCTAAAGTCATGAATACCTTGTTCTAACAGCCCCATATTGTGCATGACCCGCGACATGCACTTGGCCGGTTTTATTATGTTAGTTCGCGGATAACTTCGTTGTTTATGAACCGATTCTCAAAATTCTTGTTTTTATTTGAACTCTAGAGGTGGTCCCATTGGCATCAAGTCAACCCACAAATGTTGTAGACCAGGTATTAACAATGTTTTTCGTATATTTTTTAGTTTTATTTTATCACTAAAAACTGAAACCGACTTCAAAAACCTAAAAATAACTGAATACAGATGGAAGTCGGTGTCAAGCTGATTATTAGGTGACAGAATGAACCTAGCGCCGACTTCAATCTGTATTCAGTTATTCTTAGGTTATTGAAGTTGGTTTCAGTTTTTTTGTAACCAACCATTCAATTGGTTGAACTAGTAATTTTGAAGTTGGCAACACATGAGTTATGTCTTACATGATATTGCAAGCGTTCATAATGCATTACTTATAGTGGTATAATTTCATAGAAATACCATTATTACTTTAACATGTTATTTGATATTTTTACGACATAAGAAGGACGGCGGGTAACAATTGGATGACCTTGGCACAGGACCGGAACAGATGACGCACGAAAGAGGAGACAACAGACATAAGCGTTGACGAAGAAGAAGAAGATGTGGCAAACAAGCATACGGCAAGCAGTTACCGTAGCCTATGGCCGCTAGCACTACCAGGAGGTATCACTTGCGTATTGCCGACCTACAAGTTTTAACACCAAGGATTTGTGATGAGTTTAAGAATTCGTCTGTAAAACTGTGAATGTACTTTTTCTTCTCAATTCAGATTCGAAAACCGTTTAAGTACAGAAATCGTATTCAAGTAATTCCTACAAACACCACATTCAATTTTTCTCCGTTCAGACTATTGGACTAAATCATTGTGCTAAATAGTTCAGTTCCTAAAAAAAAACCGAACGTGTGTGTCAACCCTGATAAATGGTATATAATAATAATCTCCTCTTAACCAAATTTCGATCACGGCGGCCGGCGGCTAACCTTAACGGACACTTGCCATCTGCGCGGGAGATATTATAGTGCACAAGTATGTGCGCGAACACAAGTTCACTCTCTATTCCTTCTCTCTCATGGTCCGATAGGGCGGCAAATCCGACACGACCGGAGAGAGATCAGGCGTTGGACCAATGGCTAAACGTGCTTTCCGAGGCACGGAGGTGTATAAACACCTTAATTTCTTAACAGAAAAACCTAATATCGATTTTTGGCCCGACCCGGGAATCGAACCTGGGACCTCGTGTTCAGCAGTCTCACACATCGACCACTAAGCCACGGAGGCAATCAATTAGATAATGGTATGCATTTGTTGCCGTTGTTGAGCCCGATTCGAAAACCAAATTCGGACTTTTTTAAATCGAATCATTAAAACGACGGTATATGCGGACTTTAAAGGCGAATATTAATCGTTTGACTAATGTTATATTATGCCTATGACAACATTTGTCTATAGCGTCGTAGTCATGTTGACATTTAAATACGATGGCATACTTTTACTGTTGCTGTTTAACATGATAAACAATCCATGCGCCTACGCACACCGTTTATAAACATACGTCTAAATAATAATTATAAATACACCGGTTAAAGTTAGGGTTGTCACTTTTGTGATGTCTAGCTTAAAATTTATATTATGATAAAAGGGGTACCTCTAGCCTACCAGAAATGCAAGCCTGGACTGAGGAAGGATCTCCTTACATAAGATAAGACAAGAGCTTAGTAACTACACATATTAATGTAGTTGTGTTCCTGCGTGTGATTATAGGTCTCCAGCGCTCACATAGGACAAGCATTTTGAAAGAAATGTTTTTAATACTAATAATAAAAGCGTGTTAAAGAGTCGCAGTGGCTGTAAACGATGAGAATAACGTAATTTAAAAACAAAAATAAAATAATTTTCTTTCATACATTTTTTTTCTCCTTTTTTAAGACAACTCCCGTACTGGAGAACAAGATCTGTGTCGCGGGCGACTTTACAACCATACAATTAACGGACACAAAATATATCCAAAGTCAAATGCACTCTTTTTGGGTCACACAAAGTTTTGTCCTGCGTTTGAATCGTACCCACAACCTCGTGCACAGCAGGCGCATACCACGGCCACTGGACCACCAAGGCAGTCTTAATCCCTTCCTTACTAATATCATAAATGTGAAAGTTTGTGAGTATGGATGGATGGATGTTTGTTACTCTTTCACGTAAAAACTACTGAACGGATCAGGATGACATTTGGCACAGAGATAGATTATGGTCTGGAATAACACATAGGCTACTTTTTACAGCGATAACCGACATCCACACGGACGGAGCCGCGGGCAACAACTAGTATCTTAATATTTTTAATTAAGACAAATACTATATTTTCGAACGAAAAGTACGATATTCTTTGTCTGTCTGAATTCAACACATGGAAGGACATCTACCTTACTTATTGTAGTTACTTCCTACTTTCCAATCCCAGGGATACTTCATCACAAAACCGTTACAAAAACTGAGAAAACAACACGTCAGTGATGACCCAGGTATTGCATGTCCATATGTCGTTTTGCTACAGTTAGTATGTATTAGTACTTATATAGATCACTGCAGGTAAGTGTTTTTTAAACTGTTATTTTAGTGTTTTAGTTTAGTTACTAAGGCACTAGCCACTCACACCCTGCCAGATCTTACAAATTCAATCCACAGTTAGATATTCCGAGTCTGAATGTGTTTTGTGTTCGTAAATTGTATGTTTGTTTGTTTTTGTAGACTACTGACACACTAGGGAACAAGCTCAGTGTCGCAGGGGACTTTACAAACATACAATTTACAGATACCAATTACACCCAGACTTGGAACGCAAAGATTGTCCCGTAAGGGATTCGAACCCTCTCTGGCTTAGCAGTCAAGGTCACTTACTACTTGACCATCAGGCCAGGCAAAGTGGAGTCAATGCGCAGTTATGTATGTACAAATGTTGCCACATAATAACAGTTTATGGCAGTTGTGTTCCAAAACAAATTACCGACGGGCGTCGTGATCATTGCGTACACCATCCGTTCTTTACCAACCATTCTTATTTAAGAGAATGGTTGGTAAAACGCTTTGTTTGGGTCGCCCGCGACTTTGTCCGTCTGGTCATTTGGAATATTTTCCCAGATTTTGGTCATAGCGTTATGTTATATAGCCTATATCCTTCCTGGATAAATGCACTATTCAACAATAAAATATTTTTTCTAATCGAACTTTCTGAGATTAGCGCGTTCAACCAAACAAACAAACTCTTCAGCTTTATAATATTAGTATAGATAGGTATAGTTCATAGGCTACTTTAACTGCTTACCATCAGACGACAAAGATTATTTGCCAAGTAATTAGGTAGTTAAAAAAAAAGTGAGGCGGAGGAATATGACGCCTAAACGTTTTATTTCATTAATTAGGTTTCCGTATTTAGTTTTTTTATGGTAAGCAGTTACCGTAACCTATGGACGCTTGCAGTTTAAATAAGTTTAATGCATAGTCATAATGATTTAATTAAAACATTATACTATTTTTTAAACTGAAAAAAAAAATTGGATATTTTAGTATTTATGAACTATTTCAATGTTGCCAACCCTAAGTTGATCACTTATTTTGTGCTTATTGGTGCGTCTGCGCCGGATCTAAACATAAACGCGCATGTCTGTCTCACTGTCGCACGATGTTGGCTACTAGGTATTTTACAATTAGGTATTTGTTGACAATAGTTTAACACAAGTATTTTCATACTTAAAAGGATACCTCCATCCTAATATAAAAACGGTAAACCATTAGTTTTGAATTTTTTAATTCGACCCCTCCAAGCAAAAACTCGGTAATGTGCTATTATGGGGTTTATGCTGTTATGTCAAATTCGGAATCCGGGGACTGGAATACACCTTAGCAATTTTTTTCAGATTTTTTCTATTGGTATTTACAAAGATATCATGACACACCCTTTTATTGCTGGGAATTTAGGAACAAAAATATTTCGACAAAAAACCTGTTATAGGTCTGTGCAAAAAACAAAAAAGTTTTTTATTTTGGTAAGTTTCATTTACCGGGTTATTGGCGTAAATAATTTTTATAAAGTTTTTGGTAAACGTCAGCACGGGTTTTTTTTACAAATAATTTTAATATAAGCATTCCGTAATATACACTAACAATGTTATTTAAGTTTAATGTTGGCTCATTAATTTACGCAACATTTCAAAACGGTAAATTTATTCCAAATTTCAATTCACCTAGCATGTTTGCATTATTCCTTTCTTTGGAATCTTCTGTAGAAAACTTCTCCAAGATCACTAACATAAACAATACCGACTTAACAATCATTTCGCAGAACATCAGAAGACAACATTTCCGATCTACAAATTACGCTGACAAGCCTTTACTCTGAAATCGATCTAATGGTTCTAACTGAATGTAGACTAAACTGTGATAAGCCTATTCCCCAAATCCATAACTACATATCTTACAACAAATCATATTAATCAATGCGATGGAGTCGTCTTCTATATAAATAAATCCTATAAAGTTAATGTACAAGAAATAAAACTAAGTCATGCATCAAGTCTACAAGTCTCTATGTACAACCTAATTATCTTAGGTATATACAATCTCTTGCTCTCCATCAAACAATTATGCTACAAGCTTTATAAATTCCCTGAACTCTCACTTAGAAGCCATCAAATCATGCTCCAACATAAATATAAATATTACACCTAAAATGAAAGAAAATTCTAGTGAACGCACAAATAGACATATCTGTCTAAATATGTTATCGTTGCACGGTTTACTTCCCAGTCATACATTGCCAACACGAGAACAAAACTGCCTGGATCACTTTATGCTAAAAATAAAAGAAAACAATATAAGTGCCTTCATAACAGTTATACAGACCACTGTTACGGATCATTACATGATTTTTCTGAAATTATCTAAAGTAAAGATCATTTCTACAATCAATTCAATTCAATTTATTTTTTATTCATTCGCAAGGACTAAAACTAAAATTGACTTTAGCAAAGCCCTAAATAGTATTAATAAGTACAAATTAACTGAATTACTATCATGCAGTGATCCGCAAGTATTATCAGAAAAAAATATTTAACATTTGAGCGACTGTTTGCTGCAAAATACCATTACATCACTAGTTCCAAGGAGCCAACGCGCAATTTAGCCTTGGATAACGTTAGGCATTCTACGCTGTGTAAAAAATAGAAATGATATGCAAAAGAAATTGAGGACCGAACCAGACAAACAAATATTAAAAATATCATATGAGAGATACCGTAACTTCTGCAACAGCCTTATTAAAAAACATAAACGCAAATATGATAGAGAACAATTAAATAATGCTTGTAAAATCCCTAAAAAAATATAGACTACGATAAATACACACAGAAACATAACGCAACGAAAAACAAATAAAACGCAATGTATAGAATTAATAAATATTGAAAACTCTTGGCAACTATTTGCTAATATGGGAAAAACTTTGACTAAAGCGATGGTTTTAAATAGCTCGACACAACAAACCCATACTACAACACAAAAAAAGTAATTGTCATCTTTCCCGCTAATGGATGCTGATAATCGAGAAGTTTTCTCTGTACTAAATCAGCTAAAGACAGATAGTGCCCCAGGCTACGACAACATCCCCACTAAATTTCTGAAGCTTGCTTCTGAACTATATAGTTATCCCTGCAATAACTCATTTGGCTAACCTATGCTTCAAGCAAGGCAAATTCCCTTCATCTCTCAAGCAAGCTATTGTCACGCCTGTGTACAAGGGTGGTGGCAGAGATAAATCCTGTAACTAAAGACCTATCTCTATATTACCTGCAATATCTGAAATCCTAGAGAAACTTATAAATAATCGATTACTAAATTATCTAGACAAATTTGGCATACTCTCTGACCCGCAATTTGGTTTTATACGTAAAAGGTCTACAGTAGATGCTGTTAGTGCACTCACGTCTCTTATTGTCAAAGAAGTACACTCAAACAAAAAGTGTCTAACAGTGTCCTTTAAAACTCTCAGACATGTTACTTCAAAAACCTTGTTAAACAAAATATACATATCGTTGGCACATTCGATCCTAACTTATTGCATTCCTGTATAGGATGGAACAACAAAATTAAATCGTTGGAATTGGAGCGAGCGCAAAGATCCCTAATTAAGGTCATGTACTTTAAACCGTACAGATTTCCCACCTTTGAACTGTACTCCATTAATGAACTGCTTTCTGTTAGAAAACTATACATCCTGTAAACTGTCTTGAAACTACACAAATCCATCCCATCAGTTCCTCATCCGTTCGTTCCTATCAGCCGTCAACTCTTCGCTCACTCCTTTCACACACATATTATCATGCTTTACACTATCCATCCACTTTATTTGTCTTCCTCTGTTCTGTAGATTTCTGTCGTTTAATAAATATAACTTTAATAATCGATTAATTGTACTATTTCTTTCATTTATCCGTACCTTTTAAAATTACATTTGTATTTAAAATTATTTAAAATTAACGATATTGAATGGTAACAATAAAACTGTTATTTAAAATTTCCTTGTAATAATAATGTTACATAACAATACAGTTTCTAAAATTATTTGAGATTACCACAATAACTTCGTAATATAACGTCACGTATCATCCTGACGATAGAAAATAACGCTGTAAAAGTCCATAACATTATGTTACGAAATATATTGTTAAATAAATTTACAACAATAACCCCGTAAGTACTATTTCTGTAATATTTTTGATTTCCTCAAATTTCTAGGCTTTGATTAAAAAGAATTTAATATTAATTACACAGTCATATTTCACAAAAAAATAGTTTTCTTATGATACATCAATGACTGCAATAGACTCACTCATTAAAAAGATATTCCATAAAATCAGTAAATAATTTCTCCTGTAAAATTTTGATTTTTCGATTACCGAGTTATTGTTTGGAGGGGTCGAATTCTTTTCGAATAGTTTATTAAGTAGGTAGGTACCACGGATAAGCACTTTGTAGGTACTTCGGTTGCTTATAACAACTTAAGATATACTAGTAAGATTACTTCTACTAAGATATACTTACTTACCATTTACATTCATCCTACCAATATTATAAACGCGAAATTTTGGAGGAATACAATACATGCTGTATGTAGTAAGAAACATACAGCATGTTTGTTACTCTTTCACGCAATAACTTCTGAACGGATCTGGATGAAATAGATTATAGATATAGATTATAGTCTGGAATAGCACATAGGCTACTTTTTATCGCGATAACCGACATCCACGCGGGCGGAGCCGCGGGCAACAGCTAGTCTTTTATATTATACAATTACTCATAATAGCTATAAAAAAAACAACTTTTGTTACAGTATTATTATTTAAGCAATCGTAATTTTCAAAAAGAAGGACATTGTACCTATGACTGACAGACTTCTGATATTCATTAGATACCTACGTATTTACCTAATCATGAAATATTTTTGCTCGAAAATTATTTAAAACAAATGCCTTATTATTAAAATTTTAATTGTTATATTTATGGTAGGTTCTTAAGTATATTTTTTTTATACTACCAAGGCGACAAACAAGCATACGGCCCGCCTGATGGTAAGCAGTTACCGTAGCCTATGGACGTTTGCAACACCAGGGGTGTCACTCACGCATTGCCGACCCTTTAAAAACCTTAGATCTCCTTTCTTGAAAAACCCCATGCTATATTATAGTCTTTGGGAAAACCTCGGCAGGGAGCTCATTCCACAGCCTAATCGTACGTGATAAGAAATTCCTCTGGAATCTTACGGTACGGCATGTTTGAGGTGCAAGGATGTGAGGATGAACTCCCTGTCGGTGGCGAGAGGTGCGTTGATAAAATGTGGCCGTGGGCATCATCTATTATATTACGCGGGAATACAAGAGCTGAGAGCGGGCCACAGCTCCGGGCCTCCCGCGTGACCATCACCTGTTTCACCCTCTTAATTCTGGCCTAGTGCCTCCGACTACGCCTTAAGTTATAAAAGAGGAGACCTATACCCAGAAGAAGACGAAGTTATAAAAGTTTTCAGGGTTCCATATATTTTATTCACCATTTTTTTTTCTTTCTTCTTATGCCTATCTGTATCTGACAACTGAATATTTCTATAAATAATATAATATCATTATTGTCTTGTATTCTGCGAAAAATAAGCTTTTGTGTTTATTGTACAAAAGTTTAAATTTAAGATAAATATCAACCACGGAGCAAATACAAAGTTTGTATTTGCCCACTCACTTTGAACACTCTTTATATCGAGAGGCAGTGATGGTCGTGATCTATGTACGTACGTCTATGTCGCAACATATCTCACTACTGCTCCGCTCCTATTGATCAAAGCGTGATTTTATATAGCATATAGCCTTCCTGGATAACTATGCACTATTCAACAAAAAAGATTTTTCTAATCGAATCAGTACTTTCTGAGATTAGCACCTTCAACCAAACAAACTCTTCTGCCATTTGACAAATTTTGTCTATTGAATGCAATAAATAAATGTAATAAATAAAGCCGAAACTCAATCCTATGAGCTAATGAATTAAATTTAATTACGTTGCTAACATTAACTTTTTTTTTTCTCCGGCTGATAGTTGGAAATTTAGGTAAAATACGATTCTAATACCAGCCCCTCGTTTCAAATCGGTTTATAAATACACATAAATTGAAAAGCTCCTCTTTTGTTAAGAATTTTAAAAGTACCTATCTACTTAACACTCTCGTCCATTGTTGTTTAAAATAAATAAAAATAACAAACAATAACAAACTTCAGACTTTTAAAAACTTGTGACTTGTGAAAAGTAGGTAACTTATATAGATTGAAGGCCGACCTGAATTAAAACGTACGTAGGTAGCAGAGGAATGAGCCTATCCTTGACACTAAACTATAAAAAGTACCTAGAGCTAGTCGTCATTGAGAAATATTAATAACTAGTGGCCCACCCTGACTTTGCCCTGGTTAAACTATTTTCAGCTCAACTTTCTTATTTTTTTTTTACATAAGGACCTTCGCCTGACAATAACGAACATAGCAAAACAATTAGCGAAATCGGTTCAGCTGTTCTCGAGATTTGCGCTTAGCGACACATTCAGTGATTCATTTTTATATTATAGAAGATATTATATGGTATTTATTTATTCACACAAAAAATTGTATTATACTTTGTTTACAGAAACAATATACAAGTTTTTACACTAATCACACATATACATTTTACTACCTATATACCTAAAACTAATTTAATCATAAATACTAAAAAAGGAAAGGATATTATATTAAATTGTAACGTTTAGTTAAATATCACTAGTTGTTACCCGCGGCTCCGCCCGCCTATATGCTATTCCAGACTATAATCTATTTCTGTGCCAAATTTCATCTAGATCCGTTCCGAAGTTATTGCGTGAAAGAGTAACAAACATTCATACATTCTTACAAACTTTCGCGTTTATAATTATAATACGATTGGCTTCTATAAGGGTTCTATCAGACAGAGAGCCGCGGCCACGCGTTAAAGCGTTCCGCATGTTGAAAAAAAAAACAATCTATGTCAATTTTATAATTTTAAGTATGCATTGAGGTGTTGATAAGTAGTCACTTATATTTAATTAATTTAATATGTAATAAATACTGTATTAGTAATATTGGACAATTAATATTGTTACGGCCACGGTATACCTAACAATAAAATTGTAACATCTTTGTAGCTTACCATATTTATAATAAACGAATATTATTATAATTATACGACAGCGATCGCGAGCGACCGCTCTCTGTCTAATAGACCCCTAACAGCACAGCCACGAACACGCTTAGATCTCAGTATAAACTATACTGTGATCTAAACACATTAAATGTGCTTAGATAAATCACAACCGATGTCAAAGGAGTGCAAACATGAAGCTACAACTTCAGCCTTCATTAAAATAATGTTGCACTCCATATAAACTTTATTTCAGAGAGGTAGGGCACCATACTCGCGAGCAAGCCCGTCAGGGAAAGGACCTTACAGAAGACCACAGTCAAATAACTACACACAGCGGAGTAGTTGTGTTCCAGTGGGTTAGTAAGGTCGCTCATTTAGGAATGCGTTTTAAAAGAAACGTATTCCTATCCCAGGGTTACTCCAATTTAAAGCCCTGGTGTAAAAAATGGGTCGACAACACGCAAGTGATACCCCTGGTATTACAACCGTCCATAGGCTACGGTAACTGCTTACCATCAGGCGGGCCGTATGCTTGTTTGCCACCTTGGTAGAATAAAAAAAAAAAAAAAAAGGTGCCGCACACGTCGTGTCGGGGCGGCCGGGCCGTAAGACTTGCCTTCATAATTAAAGCATAAAGGATATCATTATAACGCAGTTAGAAATGAAGCAACATTTAGTTTGAAATTTCTCTTTTTAAATAAACCGGCCTCGCTAATGAGGTTTGGTAGTTGACGGTAGTTCAAACATGTTTTTATAGTTTCTTCTAAGATAGCTAAAATTTGTAAATTGTTTTAAATATCGGTAAGTACGGTCGGCAACGGAGTTAGCTGCACAGGGCCGCTATAAAAAGATTAGTTTTTTAGAAAAACCAATGAATTTGTGTGAAATATATTTTAATTTGTAGGTTTCCCTAAATAAACGCTGGAGACCTGTACTCACACACACAGGAACACAACTACACCGCTGCGTGTAGTTATTTGGCTGTGGGCTCCTGTAAGGTGGAGGTCCTTCCCCAGTTGGGCTTGCTCGCTAGTGTGGTGCCGTACCTCTCTTAAAGTTTTGTCCTTTAGGTAAAAATAGCTAAAAAAAGGTAAAATGTTAAGAGAGGTCGAGCGCCGACTTGGTCGACTGTACACTAAGCCTTCAAATATGCTTAGTGTGTGGTCTGAGTCACAGAAATTGATCTATTTCTGTGGTCTGAGTGCTGAAGGTCATAAAAAAATATTTTAAAACTAGCTATTGTCCGCAGCTCCGCCCGCGTGGATGTCGGTTATCGCGATAAAAAGTAGCTTATAAGCTATTCCAGACTATAATCTATCTTTGCGTCAAATTTCATCCAGATCCGTAGTAGTTTTTGCGTGAACGAATAGGTAACAAAAATATACATTCTTACAAACTTTCGCGTTAATAATATTAGTAGGATAGTAGACATTTATTCTGCTCAGTTGAGCCAAAAGGCACCTGCCACCTTTGGGCGGGAGCACCTGGGTACCAGCTTGGACTCCTTGACTCGATCCAAAGACGCGCTGTTAGGATTGTTGACGATCCCAACCTCACAGGCGGTATTGATCCACTAAGTCTCGGGAGAGACTTCGCCTCCTTGTGTGTGTTCTACCGCCTGTACAATGGGCTGTGTCCTGAGGAATTGTTCGAGCCCACGGCCACATTTTATCAACGCACCTCTCGCCACCGACAGGGAGTTCATCCTGACATCCTTGCACCTCAAATATGCCATACCGTAAGATTCCAGAGGAATTTCTTACCACGTACGATAAGGTTGTGGAATGAGCTCCCTGCCGAGGTTTTCCCAAGAGACTATAGCATTGGGTACTTCAAGAAAGGAGTTATAAGGTTAAAGGGTCGGCAACGCGTGAGTGACATCCCTGGTATTGCAAACGGCCATAAGCTACGGTAACTGCTTACCATCAGGCGGGCCGCATGCTTGTTGGCCACCTTGGTAGTATAAAAAAAAACCTCTATATATATAATAGTATCTATTACAGAACATCTATAGAAATTCTTCTAAGGTATGTGGGTTTCCTCCCGGTGTTCTTCTTTCTAGTTCTTATTCGTTACTACGAATAGGTTCTGGTACTTAAGTTTTTTTTATAGACACCTCCCGCACTAGAGAACAAGCACTGTGTCGCGGGGGACTTTACAAACATACAATTAACGGACACAAATGACACCCAAACTTAGAACAACTGTTTGTGGGTCACGCAAAGTTTTGTCCTGTGTGGGAATATATCTCGCAACCTCGTGCATAGCAGGCGCATACTACGGCCACTGGACCACCAAGGCAGTCAAAATTCAAGTATTTACCCAACCATATAATTATTAGGTAGCTAATAATTATAATAATAAGCTTTCTTGTTACTTTTTGCGGTAGTAGTCGAGTGGGTAAGCAATCAACTATGTATAAGTTGTAAGTTAGATCCCGGGTCGCACGTGGCGGTTCAAATGTAAATGTTATCATCATCATCTCAGCCAAAAGAAGTCCACTGCTAGACATAGACACACAGCAATCGGTCGCCCAATCCGACGCTCTCCTTCTGCTTGTTATGGCTGCATGAAGCTTTATTTAATTTCTTTCGATTTGCTTGAAAAGCATAATTTTCATTAAATACCAATTTATCGAAACTAATGTTAGTAAAAGAAATCCTCATATTATATTATTATTATGTGTTTAGATTATGACTTTATGACCCCAGAGTTTATTGCCAATCGTTCTGTAAAAGACTTGTAATGCCATCTATTGGTAGAACTTTGTAACTCTGGTTAGACTTAGAATAATATAAAATCATCAAGAAACTTAGCGTAAATCAAATATGCACAAAAATATAGTTAAAATTTTATAATTATTTTTAACTATGGCTAACAGTTAATTTAATTGTAAGAAATATAATAAGAAATGAACGAAATGAATGAAACATGCTCGTTTTGGTAGCAATTGGAAATATTAGTTTGGTAACATTAATTCAAACGTCAGATGTGACGAAAACTTCAAGTCTTCAAATCTTAATAGGTTTTTATCAAGGTAGCTTGTGTGAACTTCGCAACCACTTATTGATTACTTACACATTCAAACTCTAACTACATAACACAGTCCAAATTGTTATAAACATTGCTATATTTGAGTATTATCGATTCACCATGTCTGCAAAAGTATTCGAGGCGCGGGAACATTGCAAAGCGGCGGAGAAATTGTAAGTATAAAAAATATAAACTTTCTTCATGTATAATTTAGATAAAAGTTATTAAGTATAAGTTTTTGTGTAATTTTTTATTTACGTTCGGTGTAAGAATACTGTTAATTTATGTTGGAAAAGTTTACTTTTGGAAGGCGAATGTTGTACAAAGCTAATAATCGATATTTGACATTTAATTCCTTGTTTTTGCTATTGTGTCCTAAATTCTAACTTAGTATGCCAAAGAAGTTAATATATATGTTTTTATTTTATTTATGTTATATAAAATCAACGTTCTAATTATAATTTAACTTAATGGTGAAATTAAATGTTCAATGGCAGGTTGTTATACCTTTACTAACTACTATTATTACTATTTTACATTGTTGTATAATTATATTTAAAATTACAGCAAGTAGAAGCTCATAAATGTGTTAATTAACATTACTGAATTTGATAATAATATAGTTTTACTTTCACATTGCTTGTTACTAGAAACAATATCAGCTTGTTTTAATGCATCACAAAGGTCAATAAGTGGTATCAGATTTAATTCTGAAAACTTGGTACTATTTAAGAATTACTTTGTTGAATAAATGCAGTTCTACTAATCAAGTCTTGGGATTGAATCCCAGGTTGGGTCAAAAATATTTGGTGATGTGTAGTCCTCTCCCCCATGGGTATACTCCCATTGAGATAAGCCGCTGTAATCGTATTCAATTAGGAGAGAGATTTAGCATGCAAGCCTGACTGGGGACGGGCCTCCACCTTACGAAAGACCACAGCCAAATAACTAGACATAGCGGTGTAGTTGTGCGCTCAAGTTTGCGATTTCATGGTATAACCCAATTTTTGTAACTGTGCAGTTGAAGCTGTCAAAACTGTTAGCTTGGCGTGTTTGAATTCACTTGCATTCACTACTTCCCATCAAGCAGGCTGGAAGCTTGCTATCTGTGTACAGGTAGCATTATTAAATTATGCATTATTTTTAAAAGATTTGAGATTTTTCAAATGTTTTACAAACAATTAATAGAACACTTGTAATTTACCTATGATTTACAAGAATTTGAATTTAGAAATTTAATCTAACATGATTTAAACACATAAAAAAAATGCTTGATGGCCAGTGCGTAAACGCCATAATGACATGGCTAGCGATTTGTTTTTATATATTTATGTTAATTAATAATTGCTTGCTGTTGTGGTTGATTGCATACATTTATGTTGCTGTAGCGTGTGTTAAGTATGTTAATTTAAACTAACAGCTTCTTTGGTCCAGTGGTTGTTGAGTGGGTGAACCACTGATGTCATATCAGCTTCCTGAGGTCCACCCGTGTTTTAAGATTGATTCATGTAACACTAGGCGAGCTGAGCTAGACGGAGATGACGTCACGGAAAGTGTTCAGTGACATGGCGTTCCATGATTTTTGTTCACAAAAAAGTGCTCAACATGTTTTCATTTCGAAAAGCTGAAAACCCGTGGTTTAAGCCCGTCCCAGTTGTGGTACACTCAGATAATCATCACAATATACTTCATTGTAAAAAAAATTACAAATTTGTCAATATAAGTACTTATTTATTGTATTAAGTCATTATTAATTGGCGGTCTTATCGCTGGCGGCTTGTTTTCCAAATTTGAATTGAAATTTTAATTTCAGTTAAAAAATGTACTGAATTGCAACTAAAAAGAATCTAACTGTATAATTATCTACCCCAGCCTCAAGACATCCTTGCTGCGATGGAAGCCTGACTTCGATTCAGCGGCAGACGAATACAGCCAAGCAGGTTTGTTATACATCCATACTAACTAATAACTTTAAGAGAGGTAGGGCACCAAACTAGCGAGCAAGCCCGACTGGAACCGACCGAAGGACCTCCACCTTACAGAAGACCACTCCCAAATACCTAACCTAACCACACACAGCGGAGTAGTTGTATTCCTTCGTACAGGTCTCTAGCCCTCATTTAGGTAAGCGTTTAGAAAGAAACATTTTCCTATCCCGGGATATACTACATCTTAACGCCCTGCTGAAAAAAACACGCGCGTGATACCGCTCGTATTGGAAGCGTCCATAGGCTACGGTAATTGCTTAACATCAGAGAAAAACTAGAAAAACTTCATTAACAACAGGTTAATTAACATTAGACGCGACATTTTATAAAGAGTCTATTTGTTAGCCCTAAACCGAAACCTTTATTATTGAAGCGAATAATGTTATTCAAATTTATTATTAAACCATAGAGTTTTGTGAAATCCAAATGTTGGCCAGCTGATCTTTTGTAGTGTTCCCGACTTTCTATTTTATTTAATTTTTTAAAAAAGACATTTTCGGCACTAAAGTACAATCTGTGTCGCGGACTCTACAAACATAAAATGAACGGACCCAAATTACACCCAGACCCAGAATAACTCTTTGTGGGTTACACAAAGTTTTGTCCTGAGTGGGAATGGAACCCGCAACCTCGTGCATAGCAGGCGCATACTGCGCCCACTGGACCACCAAGGCAGTCGACTTTTAACCGATAGTTGAAGGTTCCATCCGGGACATGTTGATGAGCATAGTCTGGATTTTATAATTTACTAGCGAACCTAAAATTCGTTGTCCTGCAGCGCCACCCACCGGGCCCAATTATGAATCTTAACTTTCCAGGGGTTCACTCAGATATAAACTTTCTATTTCCATATCCGTTTAGTAGATTTTACGTGAAAGAGTAACAATCATCCATATATACATCCATCCATCCTCGCAAACTTTCACATTTATAATATTAGTAGGATAGGATACATACATATATATATGATTTAGGTATGACATATGTATTTGATGGCATTTTACCTAAGCTAATGGGTTTCAGCGCAATGCTACCGAATCGCACGCGACATGGAGAACTCCAAGGACTGCCACCTGAAAGCATCTGAATACTACAAGAAAAACCGGGCTTTCTTCCATGCAGCCAAAGCCCTGGAGAACGCCCTCATTGTTTCCAAGGAGAAGGCGTCACCAGAAGAGGTAGGTACTCTTATATTTAACGAAGGATTAACTATTTATTTTTGAAAAAAGTCACTCATATGAGTAATAAACCTCTTACTTAAGTACCTAAGTCGGTTAAAAAGGGCGTGGTTTATTTTGCCAGTAAAAATAGTAAAAAGTGTATTTGTATATTATTTTTTACTAGCTATTGCTGCGGCTTCGCCCGCTTTAATGTCGGTTATAGACTTATATAAACTTTAATCGTTGGTAGGTTTTTCCAGGCATGACAAAATAAAGAAGTTGCAAGACGCACACCGAAAATGCTTTGAGGAGCTATTGGTTTTCAAAGTCAAAGTCATTTATTCATTTAGATCAAATACATGATACTTATGAACAAAAAAAATGAATTTAGTATGGTAATGAGGAATCGTTCCTTTTTGTAAAAAAAAGATAGAAACGTGTCGAGATCACATTGCAATCTTAGTAAAATCTAAAAACTATATCTTTATTTAAAAATAAATCATGCTAAGATTGACCAGCCACCCCAAGTAGCACCCGTTCACGGTTATGAAAGACATTATGAAGGGTGATCTTCCTCTTTCCCTAAGGAGTAGACTCATGAACGTGCATTCTGCCCATCCTCACAAATGGTTCTCAAACATGGTCTTTGACAATTCAGCAGAGGTCCACGCTTGAGGTTTGTCAAAGAGCTATGGTACGAAGTATCTCCTTACGATCGGAATATTTGACGCACTTAATTGTCTTCACTACATAGAATTAAACAAAGTCTCTTCCTGCTGTCTATCTATACCTACGTAAGCATATATCTTTAAAACTACGCAACGGATTTTAATGTTGTTTTTTAATAGATAAAGTGACTCAGGAGGAAAGTTTATGTGTATATTACATGCATATTATAATAGAGAAATCTAGAATAAACTGAAGCGAGGGTCGCTAGTTACGTATAAAATATTTAGGTGTTAAAATGAAATTTTATGGTGAATTCTGGTCCAAGTAATAGATATGTAGTAATGCAGATTTCTGCATTAACTGTCCTACGAAATACAAGCAACTTTGTTGGATTTGGAGACAAAAATGGCCGCTTTTATTAGAAAAAAAACGGCTTGATTCCATTTTTCCAAAATTGAAATTTTTGTTTAAACTTGGGTTCATACGCGTATATATTTATGTTCCATAACCTGATACAATGCTAAATAGTGCATTAGAGGTTCCTCTGTCGAATCACTCGAGTGTTTTGTGATACAGAGTAAGGCTTACAAAAACGGGGTTTTACGATCCTCTGACATAAAATAATGCCTATCTCAGGGATACTCCCACCATAAAGCCCTGGAGTAAAAAAAAATGGGGTTGGCAACACGCAAGTGATACTTTTGGTATTACAAGCGTCCATAGGCTACGGCACAGATAATATAATACTAGTACAGATACCCCATCCCATACAAAGAAATGGTTCCCCGCTAACTCGGGCAAACCTTCGGGCTAAATTTTAATTATCTATCTATCTGTAGATGTCTGTATCCAACAGATTACGTGCATACACATAAATTCAACAGATGGCGACACTTTATTTAAAATTATATTTTTCACAAGATAGTAGGCACCTACTTCATCACTCACATAGATCTACCGACCATAAAGGGTAGGTATCACTCATTGTCTCGGGCTCGGGCCACGTTTGCTCGCTCAAGGTCACGCGCTTTACGAAATATACTTATTTTGATTGTTTGCTTCCGTATTTAACTAGCGCTCCGCCCCGGTTTCGCCCGGGCTAAACAATTTTTTCCCGTTTATGTATATTAAAATGTTAATATACCTATTAACCTAAGTTTATTTTTTTGTTGATGGCTTATATTAGGTATACCTATAATATAAATTGATTTATTAAAAAGAATACATATTCGTGAAACTATAATAAGCAATTAATTTATCAGTACAAATAAACAAATAATCTGTTTGAAGTGATAAGGGTCTGTTTGAATTGTTTCTGTCTTAGTCAAATTAGGTTAATTATAATATTTTGTGACAACTCACACACCATCTAAATCCAAACTTGGCACAGCCTCAGACGACAGACAGAGCATATCACACTAAGATTGGTCCTGAATGGGAATCGAACCCTCATGGATTAGATTCACTAACCACTAGTTACGTAGTAACTCTTTAGTAATCTGTGCCACTAGTACAACAGGCCAGTCGATGTCATTAATGGATGGAGTAAATTATAGCATTCTTTGGTATTAGCAGGCCTCCGTCACTCGCTCAAGGCCACGCGTTATGTGCCTACCACTATGTAGCTCGTAACCGAGCCGATCGCCAGTGGGCTGCCGCACGCGACACAGAGCGCACACATCTACACCGACCATAAAGGGCAGGTATCGCTTATTGTCTCGGGCTCGGGCCACGTTTACTCGCTCAAGGTCACGCGCTTTACGTACGAAATATACACTTATTTTGACTGTTTGCTTCCGTATTTAACTAGCGCTCCGCCCCGGTTTCGCCCCGGGCTAAACAATTTTTTCCCGTATCTTAACAGAAGTTTACGGTATAGTGTTAAGTTTTTTGTTGATGGCTTTAATTACGTATACCTATAAATTAAAATGTATTTTTTAATTATTCGTGAAACTATAATAAACATTTTTTTTGTTTTGTCAGTTCAAATTAACAAATAAGTATATTATACCTACCTAGCATCTATCAATTCAGTACCTACGAGATGAGTCGAATTAGGGTAATAATAATATTTTCTGACAATTCACATACCATCTGAAACCAGGCTTGGCACAGCACAACAAACAGAGCTCATCACACAAAGATTTGTCCTGAATGGTAATCGAACCCATGATCCCCCAACTTAGTAGTTAAGAGTCACTAACCACTAGACCAACAGGCCAGTCAGGAGTAAGTATAGCATTCTGTGGTATTCGTCCAACAGTCCCATGGTACTGGGTTCGAATCCCAGATGCATGTCCAATTTTTGAAATTTGTTTTTTGTAGATGGTTTTAATATCAGATAATATTTTTTTTAAATATTAGGAAAAATATAATAAAACTGTAATTATTAAGTATCAGTTCGAATTCACAAATAGGTAATTTTCTCACATTACGATAGTCGATACCTTAGCACCGAACGGAGGTACCCGTATCCGGCCGAACCGGGTTCGAATCCCAACATCGGATACACTTTTTGTATTTTGTATTTGTTTAGTTTTTAAAATATTGAATCCCAACATAGGATACACTTTTTGTATTTGTTTAGTTTTTAAAATATTTATGATAATAAATCTCAAATTTTTGTTCATAATTTGATAACGTAAGACATTTTTAAAGTTTCTTTGTTGAGAGAAAAAATATATATACCAGTATTATTTATTTTTAACCTAACTTTATATATTTTTATACCTAGTATGACCCAACAGTAAAATTTTAATTTATAAAAATCTGAAAATGCGTACAGCGCCAGCGCCATTACTCACAAGTCACTCGCAAGTTTCAATTTCTTAGTAGTACAAAATACTGCCGCCAGGACTACGGCGACATTATTGAATTTTGAAAATATATAATTATAATTTTATTTTATGAGCCCTTTATTTCATTTTCCTATGCTAGTAGGATTTCTTAAAATATGTATGTAAATGTTTCAGGCTATATTTCTTCCAGGTTTGAATTTTACATAAACGTAAATAACAAATCGATATATGTAACTCCATCTATTGGTATTTATTCGTACTAATTTTGATTTGTTCCTGATGAGACCCCATGGCTACGGTAACTGCTTAACATCAGGCGGGCCGTATGCTTGTTTGCCACCTAAGTAGTATAAAAAAAAAAAAAAAAAAAAAAAAAACTAGCTTACTTAAATTAATTCTTCATGATAAATTGTTTGTACGCTGACTAATTTCAATTCCATCACGAGGGTCTAGCTATCATCGTTATTTATAAGTACTAGATTAGATCCATAAATACGCACAGCATCGATATTTTCTACGGTAATAGTTTTATTAGATCGCGGCAAAATGAAATCAAATAATTATTTTCTGCAAAAAACAGTGTTACAATCAATGGTGTTATTATATGTACATGGTTCAAATGATTCTACCGTAAGGCATGCAACATGTAATATATTTTATTTAGTTATTTGGGTAAACAAACAGTGTACACAATAATGCTTACAAACTAGTAAGTGTTTACATATATGCTCATTGTGACACCAACAACGTTAACCACTAATTACTACAAGTACTACTAATACTATTAATATATATATATATATTAATTTTATTTATGTGCAAGATAACAAAAGTTAAAGATACTAAGTGTCAGATTAACATTTTATATTGGTAAAAAATGACTTAAGGTTATGCAAACAATGAGCAAGATGTGAGCTAGATAAATGTATGAAAACTATAACAATGTTATTTATATTAATTTAAAGAAAAACAAGAAAGCTATTTATCTTTTAAAACATTTATAATTTTGCCTTTGAATGCATTTATATCTATTTGATACGTATGCATGTTATATCTACATATATCGTTGAAATACACTGCCGAGCAAAAAAATCGACTGACTTCATACTTTCGCACTCAAAGTGCTCTAAATTTAAAATTAAGACCTAAATCTTAGTTTAGGTCTTAAATTCTTTAAGTTTTAGATGTTAGCTTTAAAAAAAATAACAATTACTACAGTGTTAACTTTTAGACATTGTCACAATAGTCGAGGAACAGTAACTGTATGATTTCGTACTCGTTAACTCAGTTAGCATTGCGCGACCTTAGGGCGTATAAAAGGTGACCTACCCCTTCCACCCTTATCATTCAATGTCATGTTTTGTCAATTATTACAATTCAGATTAATTATTTTAAAGATACATGTTTAGTTATATTAATCGGTCTATTATAAGATCTTAAGTTTGGAGAAATTATCATTTAAATAGTCGTTCAAGTTGTAATAACATTTGTTAACTAAAAGGCACTTTAGGTTTTTCTTGAATAAAGCTGTATTCATTGCCCTTATATCTTTAGGTAATTTATTGAAAATTACAGGAGCCCGCGAGCCATGTTAAACACACTTTTGTGCATTAAATTGGTACAGGTACGGCGCATACAGAGGCGAAATGGGTCACGTTGTCGCCTATTACTGACTTCTGATTGTAATGTAAATAAGTTTTGTTTGACCTTAACAAATATTGAGACCTCGTACATATAAAGGCTTGGAAGGGTTATAATATTATACTCCTGGAAAAATGGTTTACTGGTTTTAATCATTTGAAGCCCAACCAATACGCACCGTTTTTGTGCTTAAAAAATTAAATCTTTAAAAATAATGTCTGTCGAATTTCCCCAAAAATTAAGCAAAGATAGCGTCGAAATTAAAGTTAGGCTTCATTATATTCATACATATTGAACAGCAGAGTGACAGATAAGAAAATTGATGGCGTATAAATAACCCGCCTACAGATTCATTCAGGTAGGTATAATCAAATTTGACATTTCGGTTCTCGATTCATTGGACATGTCGAGTTATCGAAGGCGCCAAGATGAATACACGTTATAGCATAAATTAATGATGTAATACCGATTTAGATTAAGGGAGCTGTATTCGGATATTTATGTAGGTACTTCGGTCTAGACAATAACTGCCCTGTTTCAAGTATGTGTGCAGATATACATATATTATTATATAATAATTTCAATTGTATTCTTCCACTAAGCATAATTTTGCTTTCAATTAAAACGGATTTGTAACAATCAGAAGATTGTTAAAGAATTAAAATAGAAGTATCCTCTTGCAATGCTACAGCAAAGCCAAAAAAGGTGGTGGCCGAGTGCGAGTTTGATCCCGGGTAGCAGTACCAATGTGAATTTCACTTTGTGGAGTTTATATGTACTAATCAAATGATTCACCCGCATGAGGCCAGCGTGTGTAAATTAAGGTCTAAGCCCTCTCTCTCTTGATAGAGGAGAGGTAATCCGTGCCCAGCAGTGGGACATACATTGGTTGCTATTATAATTATTAATGCTACAGCCAGAAAAGTCTTTTTTTACACCTTTTTAAGTGTAAAAAACGACTTTAGAACCTAAAGGCCTGTAATATTTTTTTATAATTCAGATTAGTTCGATCTCGGCGGCTATAGCAACAGATAAGAATCTATACTATATTTAAAGAGGTAAAGTTTGTGGGTTCGTGATGTTTTAGAGGTTAATCTCTGGATTTACTAAACCGATTTTGAAAATTATTTTACGAAAAGAAAGCCACGTTATTTGTGAGTGTCATAAGCTATATTTTATTGACAAAAACATTACGGGACCCCAGGAAATACCACCCATGCGAGGTTGGAGCGGGCGGCTAGTCACTTATAAAAAGAAGTACTTTAATTATTTTAACTTGGAGGTGGGTGGTGAAACTTCAATTGTCCTACGGGACATTCAAAGTCGAGATCGTATTTTCACCTACCCGTTACTATGGGGGACGAATTCGCGGGTAGGGGCCCGGCGGCGTGCGTTATAGAGAAATTAAATGATTATTAGGACAGTGTTTTTCAACCTGTAGCTCACAACCACGTTTTGAATTAATAACCTCTTTTTAATACTTGTATTGGTATGTCGGGCGGGATTCCGCAACTATACGTTCAATTCGAGTAGTTGCGTTTGGGTCGAGGAAGGCCAGCAGACCCTTGATCCCGTCGACTGTCTGTCGTAGGGTGCCTGGGCGGCCCAGGTACGCTTCCCTGTATGTGGCGACTTCTTAGCAGTGTAGCAGCACATGCGCCGTCGTCTCATCTTCCCTCATGCACGCTCTGCAGAGAGGGCTGTCAGTTACCCCTATAACAAAATAACAATATATAATAACAAATAGGTGATTATTAAAGGAACCATGAGCAGTGATGGCAGCTTTACGCAGCTGCTGCTTTGAAAACTTGAACGTAGTTGAAATATTCGGCAGTAAATTCAAAGGTACGAGTACCTACTCGTCTTGGCGTCACATAATATAAAATGTTTTGTAATCACGTTTTATATTTAAAATTAAAGATGCCTTCACGTTTAATGACCTACCCAGGTATAACGTACAAGGCGATAAGTATTTCTATAATGTTGGGAATCACTGTATCGAGGCATAGATACAAAGAAAATATCGGTAATAATACCGATAAGCCAATGAATGGCTCAAAACATGTGCAGGTGGTACGAGTATTTTATTCGGTACATCTTTATATCATTATTTATTATTATATCAATACCGATATAATGATGTACCGAATAAAATACTCGTACCACTTGCACATGTTTTGAGCCCTTCATTTCTTTGACCTTGGAGGGCTTGTTAGTAATAACCCCTACGTCGCGTCGACTAATGAGGGGTAATTTGACGCTTGTATGTTGGGGGTTCTATCAAACGGACAGATTGATTTAAATATCTACAGATTTTTTGTTTAAACAGGATAGCTTTTAGATGTTTAATGGAAAACGTTTAGCCCTAATTATATAGTTATATATATAGTATAGTTCGAACTTAATTACGGCTAACTGGTTACTAAGTCGGATGTGGTGTACCTTCACCGAAACTTTTTGTGTGATGAGCACAATTATTTTTAATGTGGAAGGTGGTTATTTATCTATAACTAGCGGCCCGCCTCGACATCGTCTATTTTCAGCGCAACTTTCTTAATTTTTTCTTACATAAGAACTTTCTCGTAACAATAATACACACAACAAAAAAATAATTAGTGAAATTTATCCAGACGTTCACGCGTGATGACCAAGGAATATAGGGATTCTATTACTATTTAATTTATACTACTTAGGTGGCGAACAAGCATATGGCCTTCGTGAGCATTTATCTATAGACACGCTTGAAACATAATCTGTGCATATGGTATGGGTATGGTATGGGGTTTTGTTTCGAGTTTTCCCTCTCTTGCGGTGGATATTGTCTGCTAGACTTGCTCTCTTAATTGACTTTTACGACACCCTCGGGATGGAAGGTGACATTTGTATTCTTATTCCGTTATCACACGGACTAACGTGTTGCTGACCCAAAAACTAAATCATCAGGGTACATGAGCGCGTGGGTGCGTGACGTAACCCTGGGATAAGAAAACTATTATAACATCTATCTATCTATATAAAATGTAATGTCCTGACTAACTGTTTGATATCAACCCACAGTGTAAACCGATGGTGGTGGGATATTTGGAGGATATTTAAAGTATGAATTTGAATTTAAGTGTAGGTATGCACTAAGAAAGGGTATTTCGAAATTCCACCCCTAAGAAGGAGACAAAAACGACTTAACATTAGTTAATTTTACAAACAATCTGAGTCGATAAAATCGTCTGCGTCGACGTCGTTGACGCGTTCGGCGCTGCGTCGCGTCGGCCGTGTACTCTAATGGTCGCTACACTTAGCCAGACAATTCCTTAGCCATGTCAGTATCAGTGTACCATAATAAATTATAAAATAAGGTGGAGTTACCCTTTGTATGTTATCTACAGAATTGCCTAATAACACCATCCTAATTCTGACTAATATTATAAACTACCTGGTGCCCGCTAATTCGAAACGACTACTAAACGTCTCTAGCGCCATCTTGTTCATCTACTGCAAAACTGAAATCTGAGGGTAAAGGTTTAATCGGCTGATAAATTTAAATTGGACCTTTATTAGCGAAAACGACGTGACCGACTGATTTTATAACGGAACACAGATAGCTTTTATAATATAGTATAAAAGCTATCTGTGTTCCGTTATAAAATCAGTCGGTCACGTCGTTTTTCTTTTATTTTTTAGATTCTACATTAATTTATAAATTACTAGCTGTTGCCGGCGGCTCTGCCCGCGTGGATGTCGGATATCGCTGCAAAAAGTATATGTGTTATTCAAGACCATAATCTATCTGTGTGCCAAATTTCATCCAGATCCGTTCAGTAGTTTTTACGTGAAAAAGTAACAAACATCTATCCATCCATCCATTCTTACAAACTTTCACATTTATAATATTAGTAAGGACTAATAGAGTATTAGAAAAAGTTTAATAAATATAAATAAAGCCGGTAAAGTCAGTTATCACGTTACCAAAGAGAATAAGGATCTATTTATGTATACGACGTTATATGAGAAATATAACGTCGTGATAAATAAAGTCTCAGCTTCGCATGGGTGGACATTTAGTTAGTTTTCGTAGGGATCACCTAATAAATATATATAGCCTATGTTACTAGCAGATAATGTAGCTTTCTAATAGGGAAAGAATTTTTAAAATAAAATTATTATTACTTTCCTTTATAATATTAGTTTAGATTAGGGATTGGAATATAGCAAAGAGTTTCGTAGACGAAGATTGTCTCAATTAAATGCGAACGACACAAAAAATTGGCTTCACACAGTGGCTGGAAGCTGAGGACAATCCTCGGCTAACTGGCATGACCTTAAAGGATCCTTGACATCCTTCATGTCCATACGCTGATGATGATGATGATCACATCTTATTAAAAATCTCAGTACCATCGTAAAGTCTATAGGATAGGATTCGGTTGTATAGGAATACATATAACACCGGATAAGTGTTGTCGTTCAATAAGACTATGAGAGTAAGGTTAGCAGCTGTGTTTACACACTCTTTACTTTGTTACTGTTTACTATACGTGCCAATGAAAGGGAAAGAAAAAGAAAGAGAAGCTACCTTCATACTGAGCGGCGCCCGCGCGTCTATATACACAGGAGCACAACTACACCACTGTGTGTAGTTATATGGATGTGGTCTTCTGTAAGATGGAGGTCTTACTAATCATGATAAGAGGAAAAACTATAATATACTAGTTGACCCAGCAAACGTTGTTTTGCTACTAAAATAGTAATATCGCTTTTAAAAAATATGGGTTGATCGTAGAGGGGTGAAAATTAAGGGTTGTATGTATTTTAAAATGTCTAAAAAATTAAATAGTAATTAGTTAGTAGTTATTAATATAATTAGGGGTGGAGTACCCTTAACATTTAGGGGGATGAAAAATTGATGATGTCCGATTCTCAGATCTACCCAATATGCACACAAAATTTCACGAAAATCGGTCGAGCCGTTTCAGAGGAGTTCAAAGTTGAACACTATGACACGAGAATTTTATATATTTGACTAGCTGACCCAGCAAACGTTGTTTTGCTACTAAAATATAGGGGTTGATCGTATAGGGGTGAAAATTAAGGGTTGTATGTATTTTTTAATGCTGAATCACAAAAAAATTAAAACAAAAAAATGTCTAAAAAATTAAATAAAAAAATTAGGGGTGGACCACCCTTAACATTTAGGGGGATGAAAAATAGATGTTGGCCGATTCTCAGACCTACTCAATATGCTCACAAAATTTCATGAGAATCGGTCAAGCCGTTTCGGAGGAGTATGGCAACGAAAACTGTGACACGAGAATTTTATATGTTAGATTATACACTTATTATTATCTGTCGTCTTCCAGATATACGCGCTAGCGACGGATGCGTCCAGCCTATACCAGCAACATGGCTCCGGCGACAGCGGTGCTGCCATCCTGGACAAGGCCGGCAAGATACTGGAGGAGAACTATCCTGAACTGGCCGTCAAGCTGTTCCAGCAAGCCGCTGATGTTTCAGCTGTCAGTATACATATATATATATATATATATATCAGCAATATAATAAAAAGCGGTGGGAAAGTAACCAACTTGTACACATCATCGGTCGAATCACAAATGCGTGTATGTAAAATTTACTCGAACTCAAACTCAAAATTCATTTAGGTCACAAAGTAACACTTATTAAGGTCGTAGATTATGAATAAGCCAGAAAGATGACGTCAGCAAAATTTTCCTACAGCTAGTTCGCTGACGTGGAGCCTTGAGAAGAATTAGCAAGAAACTCTGGCCACTCTTTTTAATCGTCAGATAGTTACAATCTTTTGTTAAATACAAGTATGATAGCATGCATGCTGATGCAGTCAAAACACGATACTTACTCTATTGATAAAATAAGGTAATTGCACTTAGTACTGGTCGTGCGAGAAAAAACAAGTATGGTGTTAAAGTCTGCTTCAATTTACATATTGCTATTAAAGAATAAGGCAATATGTGAATAGTGACAATTTTTATTGTAAAATTTAACGTTTTGCTACTAAATAAATAAACAAAAAAAAGAAAGCAAGTACAGAATTATCACTAGAATTCACAATGTGCCTCACGTCACAAATTAGAACTTATGTACTAAACTAATTGTTTACAGCTATGTTTTTTTTTAATAGGTCTAGTGAACTAATTGTATCTTTCAATGTGTAAATTTGTTTTTCGTGTAGTTCTTCTAGTTGTGGAGATTTTTTTAAAAGAAAGATTGAACTATCTTTTATTTAAAAAAAACTCCTTTTCGTGATTTTTAAGATTGGAAGGAAAGTAGTTAAGGCTCTTTGTAATTGTTCATAAGTCTGATTCCGTTAAGATTTAAGTAACGTCATTTCGTGACATGGTAAAAATGCCATATGCATTAGGATGACAGAGAAAATTCAAAATCGCCGATTTGTTAGATACACCCGTTCGCGATTCGAATGAGTTCGAAAGGGATGGCGGTGAAATTTATAATTACCTCTAAAATTTATATTGTTGTGGCTCAAAACACGGCCACATTGACTGCATTGTCGGAGGCACCCATCAAGTCCTCTTGCTTACAGGTGTTAGGGCATGCAGGGAATGATGTGAGGGACATCGTTTGGGTTACACCGCGCAAACAGCTCAGATCTGTACCGCCTGTAAATCCTTCGTTTTCTTAGCTTCGGCCGACCTGAGTCCAAAGTATGATTAAAGACTTCCTGACCAGCCATGTTAGTTTATGTCCAGGTGGGCGATTCTCGACAGGTGGTACCTACCAATAGTTTTTTTGTAGGATTACTCCTTCCCTCCAAAGGTAATACACCAATCAAATTTTAATGATTTATCTTCTGCTAACGGGGAAAATATCGCGATGAAGCCCACATCTATATGTATATATTTCTTGTGTGCGTATGTATGTCACTGAACTCCTCCTAGACGGCTGGACCGATTTTGATAAAATTTTGTGTGTGTGTGTTCGGGTAGGGCCCTGGATGGTTTAGATTCATAATTGGTAGGTGGCGCTGCTGTCGGTATTTCAGCTTTTGCAGGCAGGACAACGTCTGCCAGGTCCACTAGTGTCTTATAAAAAAAATCTAGTGGCATGTCTGACCCACCAACCCCTATAAGGTCAATGTGTGTAGATTGAGGCCTAAACTCTCTCTTGATAAAGGAGGGTAACCAGTACCCAACTGTGGGACATATAATTGGTTGGTATTATAATACTAGCTACATATGTATGTCCTACTGCTACGGTCTCCTCTTCTCCATCAAGAAAACAGAGAGGGTTCTTTTTGTTCACATGCTCATGATAATGATCACGTTAATTATCTTATTCAAACCATATTTTTCTTCTTCATATTTGTTTCTTTTTCATGAGATCCCGGGTTCGATACCCGGGTCGGGCCAAAAATAGATATTGGGCTTATTGTCAAGAGGCCTGAAGTTTGGAACTTGGGGGTGTTTACAACCGTTTGTCAACAATTGAAATGTTAATACAAACACAGAATAACAGTTCTGTGTATGTTCGAATAAATGCTTTTCTTTCTTTCTTTATCGTGACACTGTGTAATATGAATGTTTCAGACGGAGAGCAGCCAGCACCAGGGCTCGGAGTACATTAGCAAGGCGTCTCGTCTTTTTGTCAGGCTACAATGGTAAGTTTTTTTTTATACTACCAAGGTGGCAAACAAGCATACGGCCCGGTGGTAAGCAGTTACCGTAGCTTATGGACGTTTGCAACACCAAAGGTGACACTCACGCGTTGCCGATCTTTTAAAAACCTTATAATTCATGAATTAGTTCATTCGTTTAGCAGTTAACCAGCGACTACGCCCGCCGAATGTCGGCCCTGTATACCGTCTATCTCCTTGCTAAATTTCATTAAGATATATTCAGCCGTTTAGTCGGGAAAGGGTAACAAAACAGGAAACAAATCATACAAACTTAGTAACATTTAAACAGAGAATCAGATTGCTTTGGTGGTCCAGTGGCCGCAGTATGCGCCTGCTGTTCACTAGGTTGTGGGTTCGATTCCCACACTGTACAATAAACTTTGTGTGACCCGTATAGAGTTGTGCTGAGTCTGGGTGTACTAGTAGATTTACTTTCGCATTTATAATATAAGTAATAATAATAATAGATTGTTTTAATAGTGTTGTGTTAATAGTGTTGTTGATTTAAAAAACAATATTTATTAATGTTGAATGTAATACGAAATTAAGATAGATGGAGTGAATTTATTTAGTTAGTTTTATTCTTTTTTTAAAGACAACTCCCGCATTTCGGAAGTCCAGTGTCTCGGGCGACTTTATAAACATACAATTAACGGACACAAAGTACACCCAGACTCGGAACAACTATTTATGGATCACACAATTTTTTGTCCCGCGTAGGGATCAAACCCACAACACGCCACGCTGTGGTAAATGGCGAGGTAACCTCTTAAGCCACTGAATTAACCGTGCAGTCAATTATAGTTTAGTGGTATAGGCAGAATTGTTGAAGTGTTGGTCAAGTTTATAATATTTTTGATCTAGTTAAATTATTAAATTGAAATTCACCATTTATTTATTGAATTAGGAAAGATGGTTACTTTAGTTCTTTAATATTGGTAGTTCAAGTGAAAATTAGATTAGTTTGTTTTAAGTTAAGTCAGGCACATAATATCCACTGCAAGAGAGAGAAAACTCGAAACAAAACCCTATATACCCGAATTCACAATGTGCTTCACCTCACAAATTGGAACTTATGTACTAAGTTGATTTATTCTAAATTAAACAAACAACTATATAAAGCAACTACTTCTATGACTTTTGTCGTTCAAAAAAAACATTTATTGTATTATAATCCTTCCCTATGAGATGATTTTTGATAGTATGTTTAAATTTGTGTAAGGGCAAATTCATTATCTCTTTAGATAATTTGTTAAAAAAGCGTATACCGAGTCCCACAAATGGATTATGCACTTTGCGTACCGTCGTACGTGCCAACTAACTTATTTCTAGTATTCACTGAATGAATATCGCTGTTCTTACTATATAGTTTAATATTCTGTTTAACAAACATAATGTTATGTTATAAATATATATTGTGATGCAACTGTGAATTGACAAATCGGTAAGAGATGGTAGTGATACTTACTTTATTGATAAAAATAAATAATCATACTTAGTACTGGTACAAATAATTTACAACTAAAACTATATTTCCACAAATTAGAAATGAACTTTAATAATAAAACAACACAATAAAGGGGGAGGACAGCATAATAGGCGTCGTAAAATTCCTCCGCATTGATGTCTACTGAAAACGTGCCCAGGAGACTGGTAGCATTGTCACGCTGAATGGCAATGCTTATTCTTTTAGCCAAATATAAGCCAGCCTTCTGGTCACGAGAATCGTCGACTAAACGCTTGGACAAATCTTTAAAAAGACAGCGAGCACTTGCACCCAATGCCCCATTAAAGTGAAGCATTTGTTTATAATATCAAATTAGTAATTATTTTCCAAAAACATTTTCTACATAAAAATATCTCTCTCTCTCTGTCCGTTTATTATGGGTAATCTTAGAACGATTTTGATGGGAATGTCCCTAGCAGATAGCTTTTTAATCAAATTTTGTTCTATATCAGGTACGACCAGGCCGTGGACAGTCTCCGCCGTGAGATAGGCTTCCAGCAGGAGGCAGGGAATACTGGTGCAGTGGGCAGACTGACGGTGGCCATTGTGCTCGTGCAACTGGCCCGAGGAGACACGGTAGCCGCTGAGAAAGCTTACAAGGTCAATATTGTTACTATTAATTTTTTTTATACTTAGGTGGCAAACAAGCATACGGCCCGCCTGATGTTAAGCAGTTACCGTAGCCTATGGACACTTGCAATACCAGAAGTATCACTTGCGCTTTGCCAACTCATTTTTTACACCAGGGCTTTATGATGGGACTATCCCTGGGATAGGAATACGTTTCTTTTAAAACGCATTCCTAAATGAGCGCTGGAGACCTGTATTTACACACAGGAACACAACGACACCACTGTGTGTAGTTACTTGCTCGCTAGTATGGTGCCCTACCTCTCTTAAAAGTGCTAGTGCGAGCGAGAGGTCCAATAAATATTTATGACGTATATCACTCGTGGATCAAGTATAGAAATCTAGTATTATAAAAATCGTAGTATCCTTTAAAGTGGCCTATACAATCTAAGAATATTTCCTTAACCTAGGAATGGGGCAGTAACTGCGAGATGGCCGAGATCCAGACCCTGGAGCAGCTGCTGCAAGCTTACGACGAAGAAGACCGTGAGTCAGCCAAGAGGGCTTTAGCTAGCCCTTTCATTAGGAACATGGATGTGGAGTACGCTCGGTTGGCAGCCACCGTGCCGTTACCAGAAGGTATTGACCCGGCACCTAAGGCTACCCTCAGGGAAAACGCTGCTCCATCGTATGTTAGTGCGAAGGCTCAGAGTACTACTACTGCGGTACGTATAATGTATAATATCTATACTAATATTATAAATACAACTGCGTCGGTGGTTCAGTGGTCGGTGTGTGTGACTGCTGATCACGAGGTCCTGGGTTCGATTCCCGGGTTGGACCAAAAATATATTGTTTTGCTGTCAAGAAATTAGATATAGATGCCCAGAGTTTGGAAATTGGCGGTGTCACCGCGGTGGTAAAACCGATAGTCCTACGCCTGATCTCTCGCCGGTCGTTAGAGTGCACCTGTGTTTGCGCACACATTTGTGCACTATAATATGTCCTGAAAGTTGGCTAATCTCCGTTGAGATTGGACGCCGTGACCGAAATTCGGTTAGGACGACATTACACTATACATAGATACATATCATCAAACCCGTCACCCACTGGGGTAGGCGGAGACTAGGGTACGCCAATTGCTTCGATCCAAAATCCAAACATACTTCCTTCGCCTCCTCTACATTCATCAACCTCTTCATGCATAAACGTCGATTATGGGTACTTTTAATTTGGCCCTTTTTTAGCAAATTCCCTACTTAGTCGCTGTATGTTCTCCTGCAGCCCCTACTGACATCTCCATTCATTCTTCCACGATATACCTCTTTTGCTATTCTTCTTTCATCCATCCCTTCTAAATGTAAAATATTGACATCCCCTTTTCAACTTTTGTCATTACATATTTTAATCTACATCGTTCTCTTATGTCACAGTTGTTTATTCTGTTTACTAATATTATAAAGAGAAAATATTTGTATTTTTGTGTATCTATACTATACTAGTGGCCCACCCCGACTTCACCTCAACTTTTTATTTTTTTACATAAGAACCTTCTCCTGACAATAACGAACATAGCAAAAAAAGAATTTGCGAAATCGGTTTAGCTGTTCTCGAGATTTGCGCTTAGCAACACATTCAGCGATTCATTTTTATATTATAGATTATAAAGAGGTAAAGTTTGTTACGTTCTAGGGCCATAATCTCTAGATCTAATGAACCGATTTTTAAAATTCTTTTACCAAAATAGTAAGCCACGTTATTTGTGAGTGTCATAGGCTCTATCTTATGGAAAAGAACATTACGGGACCCCGGTACGGGGTACGGGTAATGTTCTTGTCAACGGTAACTGCTTACCATCATGCGGGCCGTTTGCTTGTTTGCCACCTTGCTAGTATTTAAAAAAAGTAAGGATTCAGTTTCCCAAAAAAAAAGTTATTCGTTTTACAATTACGATGAGGACGACATAGAAACCCTAGACGAAGACCTTCGGGACAATCCCACCAACATGCCCACCGCCGTGACTCCTGTGAGCCAGGATTAACAGCAGAGTAACCAACTGATACACCGAGCTTTGACACTCGTGCGTCCTGTGGACAACTAAACCTACTTTCTTGGACCCCGCAACGAATTTGATCAGAAGTAAATAGTAAGAGTTAGAAAGAAAAGTTTCCACTTCCCTCCAAATCAAAGCGGGAAACAAAATAAATCTGTATAGGTTTGTAACCCATGAAAAGGAGCACCACGGTGACAGAGACCTGTGGATGAATCCTTAGCATACTAAGGAAAAACAATCAGAAACTACCGATGTCTTATGTAATGTTAAATATTAAGTATTGTAGTCTGTATGGTGACGCTTATCCCTCATTACCATACAATTTTTTTTTAAGTCGTTATATTGTTTCTTAATTAATTCAATTAAATACTTATCTAAATATAATTTTGTATGGTATGTTGGCTTCCGTTCCTTTTCGTTACCACTAATTTTGTAACTTATACCAAATTGTAAATGTTATATTCTGGCGATCAATAAGAGTGACCCCGAGTTACTTTCCAATTCTTATCGAGGCCCTTCCATAGTCAGCAAATTGGCCGTAGGAAAGAAGTATGCTGGCATTAGTCTCTATGACGTTCGTAAGTATCATATATTTGATCTAAATAAATAAATAAGTTTGACTTTGACTTGACTTTGACGGATTAAGAATACAAATGTCACCACCCCGTTACATCCCGAGGGTGTCGTAAGAGTTGACTAAGAGAGTAAGTCAGGCAGACAATAACCACTGCAAGAGGTGAAAACTCGAAACAAAACCCTATACCAACCCGTCTGGCCAGCGTGGTACAGTAGGCCAATATCCCTTTAAATGTATGTAGGAGACCCGTGCCCAGTAGTGGGACGTTTATGGGTTGAGATGAAGATGTATTGTAGTAAATTCTTTTAAACTTCCACGATTTGTACACATATTGATGATGATGATAATATATCATATCATCATCATCAATATGTAACAAACTGATACACCGAGCATCAATATGTAATATGTACACATCAAAGCTCGGTGTATCAGTTTGTTACTCCGCTGTTAATCCTGGCTCGCAGGAGTCACAACTCACAGCGGTAGGTATGTGGGTGGGATTGTCCCGAAGGTAAGGTTGGGTTTCTAAGTCATACTCTCACTCGCATTATAAAACAAATTCTGTATTTTTTTAGGGAACTGAATCCTTACTTAAATAATTGTAGCAAAAAGGTATGAAAACCTTTAAAATATTAAGCGATTTAGACCCGTTGTCCATTATAGTAATAATAATAATGTAGATTGTTAATGAAGGGTGTTATTATTATAATTACAGGACGTGACATCTAACGAAGATTCTCTGTACGAGCCGGTGACTTACACCAAGAAGTCGGACGACGAAGACGAACTATGTTAAATGCATAATATTATTTATTGCATTACTATACAATGCATTATTTATTTATATTGTTTATTACCGTTGTTGGTGATAGTTGCAATTATTGTATACTTTACTTAGATATAAGAGAGCTAGGGCACCATACTAATGAGCAAGCCCGACTGGGGAAGGACCACCTTACAGAAGACCACAGCCAAATAACTGTACACAGTGGTGTAGTTGTATTCCTGTGTGTGAATACAGGTCTCCAGCGCTCATTTAGGAATGCGTTTTAAAACCTTAAAGCCCTGTAATAATATGATTTGGCAACACGCAAATGATACCTCTGATATTGTAAGCGTCAGGCTACGGTAAGTGCTTACTATCAGGCGGAGCGTATGCTTGTTTGCCACCCAAGTAGAAGATGACAACAAAATATTATAATTGCGCTATCACCAATCACTCAATATTAAATTATGTTTCGCTTAGACATTATAATATGTAATATGTTAATCATTTATAGTAATTATGTTCATTATTTTAGATTTAAAAATTGAATGCAAGTATTTCCGCGTTAATTTCACGTGTATTGTGACTTCAGTATTGAACTGAATTACGTGGAATGGTAAGCAGGTTTCGTCGTCAAAATCAAATTACAAATTGTACGTTTTAGTGAGATTTTCGAAATTCGAAAGTAACTTACATAAGACTTAGCCAAAAGCAATCTAAAATTTTAATCGAAATTATTGTAACAATGCTTTATTAACTTATTTACAATTTTGACGAGTAGCTATCTACGAAGTCGAATTTCGACCACCGTGCGACATGTAGTGGACAAATAAATGGCGATAATGTGAACATAGCTTTATTTACGCAAACGAATGCGAATGCTATAATGTAGCTAATTGTTCAAAGCGCGTGAGTTTGTGTTGCTCAGATTTGGTATATTATTAGATATTATTAGTACACTGGCACTTATAGTACCGATCGCTAGACATACTTAAAATTATTAAATATTTTTTTAGCATTTTTGCTATGCAATCAACTCAAATATACTTAAATATTAAAGCAATGAAAAAGACGAGCCTGGAGCAGGATTCGAACCTGCGCCTCTCGGGTTTCGGCCCAGCTTTGAATGAAGCTGACGTCACTCTAAGGTGTAAAAAAAAGTGGTGGCAAATTCGAACTCCGGAGCTCGAATGGCACAATAGGTAAAGCGCTGGGCCGGACTCCAAAAGACGCAGGTTCGAATCCTGCTCTGAGTTCGTATTTTTTTACATTGCTTTAATATTTAATTATACTTAATAATGGTAAAACTTTTTTGATAGCAATCTCAAAAACTACTAAACCAATTCGAAAAATGATTTCACGAAAAGAAGCCTACGCTGTCTCTTGTTAAGGTAGATAAAGCCGCGCGCCGATGCTAGTTTCATAATAAAAAAAGAAATACATTTTTACTATGGCAAGACTTCAATATTTCCCCGTTAATTCATGCGTATGGCAACTAAAAATCGCTAGCGATGGGTCCACTAAAAGTGCCAAAGTCTAACAGTGAGAATACTTGTAATGTTGTTAAAGAAAAGTGATTTTTAAAGTTTTAAATAATATTCGCTAATCGATTCTCTAAGTGTTTCATTCTTTGCTTCATACCATGTCAATTGTTTATAATTATCATATAAAAGTATATATATATTGACAGAAACATATAAAATGTATATTTAATTAATTGATTACGATTGAAATACGTTTCGGCAGTTTTCGGTTATAGTCGGTTTTTGTATATTAGTCTCAAAGATAAAAACGCTAATTAGGCGAAAAAATATCACTACGTGTTGTGGCAAAAACATCCACATTGTAAAATTCGTGTCTCTTATAGAAAAAAAGAAAATCCTTCATAGGTACAGAAAAAGCATAATATGGCTATAATAGGGACTTGAAACTGTGCCGATAGGGTTATAACTTCCCTTAAGTGAACATATAAACAACCATGACGCGTTGTGGAAAAAAAAACAGCAAAATCGATCATGACGTGTCCTATTGTTCTGTGACCTTTGCCTACAGATCATCAGATTTATATCTTCATAAATAAAAACATTACTTATGTTTTTTTATACTACCAAGGAGGCAAACAAGCATACGGCCCGCCTGATGTTAATCAGTTACCGTAGCCTATGGACGCTTGCAACCCCAGGGTTTTTGGTTCGGCAACACGCAAATGATGTCTGGTATTACAACCTGAGGTTATGGTAACTGGTTACCGTCATGCTGGCCGTATGCATGCTTCACACCTTAAAAAACAATGTTTTAAACGAATATTGCCAAAACGTATAATCAAGTCATACCATTTGAATTGTATCTACTTTTCATTGAAACTATCATGCTTACCTATACAGTGGACCCCCGGTAATCCGAGGGCAGTGTCGGACTATAGAGTACTGCTTAAGACCCTCCTACAGTTCAGATTTTTTTGAAAGAAGGTGCCGGGTAATCCGACAAATTACAGATCTAAATGATAAGATATTATAACTGAACTACAAATAGTACTACAAGATTTGTCGAATTGTGTACCTACATTCAAAAGTGATAGGATTCGGATTACAGGTGGCGCCGGATCAGACAGGGGTCGGATTACCGGGGGCCACTGTATATATATGAATAATACATTCTATCACAATGTCTATTGTAATATTACTATATAATAAAATATATTATTAAATTGTTAAATGAGAGAAATATCCTAAAATATACGTCTAGTCTAAGTACATTCATTGCATTATACTGAGTAAGATCGCGAATCACACGTGATATATATATATATATATATATATGAGTATATACATATATCGGTACGTACATGTATCATCCGGCCGATAGACGTCCACTGCTGGACAAAGGCCTCCCAAAGATTTCCAGACTTCTTTGCAGACCTCGAGTTTGCCGCCCCCTAAGCAAAATTACCTAAGAAATAATATTGAAGTACATTGTTGACATTTTATTTTCTATTTATTCCGGCAGTAAAAAAAATATAGTGACTGCCGCCCCCAATCTTTGCCGCTCGGGGCGACTGCCCCCTCTCATCCCCCCTTGATCCGGGCCTGTCCAAAAATATTTCTCCTATGCATCTAGGTCATCACGCCAGCGTTTTCTAGGCCTGCCTCGGCGACGATGCCTACTTCATATTATTACTAACCTTTATTTTTTTTCACCTGTCCCGGTGTCTGTCTGGACAATTCAATCTTGCAAGTTAAATTTGACCTACTCCCTAGTGTAGTATTAATATAGATGGAATATATAAACGCACAATGAAATATGAATTAGTAAATAGGTTGGACGTTACTACCCTGTATAACAATGTTTGCCATTTTTGTAGCAGTAAATGATTAACGATGTATCTAATATTATAAAATTCTCGTGTCGTTTTGTTTGTTGCCAAACTCCTCCGAAACGACTCGACTTATTTTTTTGAAAATATTTTTTTTCATATTCAACTTTTATTTTTTGGTATTTTTTTTGTTTTTATTTTTTTGGTCATTTTTTTTATGATTCAGCATTGAAAAATACATACAACCCTAAAATTTCACCCTTCTACGTTCAAGCCCTATTTTTTATAGCGATTTTACTGCTTTTACTTTATATGGCAAAACAACGTTTGCTGAGTCAGCTAGTTTTCATATATACAACAGTGTATATGCCGATTTGTAAGTTAATATATTTATTCTTTATAATTATATTTATTAATTAACATTCGATTTCCATGTTTAATATTTTACTGTTTTTGTGAAAACGACATTAAAACACATCTCTTGTTATTATTTTAGTTCAAGTTCAGAATGTCCAATTCTCATAATGTCCAATTAAATTAAATTTCGGGTCCTGTTCGAATGTTTACAAACTTACATTAACAGGTTTAGAAAATATTTTATTTTCGATTTTATAATGATTGCAGCGCTATCTACCTAAGGTTTAATTGGGGATTTGTTATTTCCATCTCGTGAGCCAATCAAACACCAAGGAAAACAGTGCAGTGGTTTAGGAGAAGTAAAGATAACTGATTTCTTTTATATCGACTAGATTCGAGTTTTATTATTCGATATACAATTATTATTATAATTTATCTAATTGTTATTTATGAATATTGTGATATTTCAGTTTATATACCAATTATTAATAGTTGTATTAATAATTGGTATATAAGCCATTTGTGTCAAAATTGACCTATCGTTTGAATTTTTCGGTATTTTTTTTTAAATCACTGGCCTGTTTATATATATATGTATATAACAAGACGTGTGTTCTAATTTTAATGTCGGTAGATTTAACGGGATTGTGACGTCACAGCTATGTAAAGCACATTACCTATCACTGCAGTCACTTGGACATTAATTTAGATTTGCTAGCTTATTTTATGGTACATTGCGACGTTGGTTGGTTTGTGAGGATAGCTTTGAAAACCACTAGTTGATGCCCGCGGCACCGCGCTGATTGTCAAAGCGCAGACATTTCTTAATCATTCATCATCATCATCGCAACCCATAAACGCCCAACTGCGTGGCACGGGTCTCCTCCATACACTTGGAGGGATATTAGCCTACTTTCCCACGCTGGCCAGACGGGTTGGCATAGGGTTTTGTTTCGAGTTTTACCTTCTTTCTCGTATTCATTATTTATATGTATTAAGTGCATACTGTAACGATTGATTCTTCAAAAATATCGGCATATCAATCTTTAGTTTATGGCTCTGGGGATGTGTTAAAAAAAACATTTTATTTAATACTTTATTACTTACATAATGATGATTATTTTTCGTTTAATAATAAGGTTTTTTTTAAAGTCAACTACCGGACTAGGAAACAAGCCCTGTGTCGCGATGGACTTTACTAACATAGAAATTAACAGAGACAAAGTATACCCAGACTCGGGATAACTATTTATGGGTCACATACATTTTTGTCCCGCATGGGGATTAAACCCACAACACATCGCGCATTAACAATACAATAACAAAATACTTTTTAATATATTACTTAAGATGTTTTGAATTTGACAAATAAATGCAAAACGGTCTTAAATTATTAAATTTATATATTCCACGTTGTACATTTTCCAAAGAAAATAATTATTAACAAATTTTAATTTAATTTGGTGAATCAGACATGTATTTAGAATTTCTTCTAAGACATTTGATTTTCCTCGCGACCTACCCGCATTAGGCCAGGGTGTGTAGATTAAGGCCTCTCTCTTGATGAGGAGAGGAGACCCGTGCCCAGCAGTGGGACATATATGGATTGCTATTATTTATTATAATTTTATTTGGTTATAAAAGTATCCTCTTGAACCAATCAAAATACGCTTCTCTATATTACTATATTATAATGTAATCATATTATTGTATAACGTATGGATATATTCAATGTAGTGAGATTTAGTGATAAGTGTTAGCGTGCATTCAATTATATAATAGCTAATGATAGACGGTTTGTTTGTGCTCAAACGTTAGCCACTAATTTGTAACCATTTTAAAACTATCGTTTGGTGTGTCTTTGTATACTCTTAAAATAATCTAATTTTATTTATATATTTTTATTGTGTCGACCAACAGAAAAAACTCAAAACCTTAAATCTTCATCGGCGACAAAACATTATTATTTCATTAGTGTTTTCTTTAAAAAAGTTTATTTAGCGCTTGTCTAAATATCAATTGACGTGCCCCTAGCGTCTGGCTAAAAATCGATAAAATAATACCTACAAAACATAGGGAGGTATATTCGTTGTATACCAAAAATAATAAATTTACTCTGTCGCAGAAATACGACACGGGCGGTACGGGCCCGGAAATATGTGTCGCATAAAGGCGGTTTAATAGGTTAAAAATGTTTTTTTTTGTATTGGTCGACACATAAAAATTGGTCGATGATGTATGTGTAGTGTTATCTACTCCCTGTACGCCGGTAGGTACGGACATTCACCGGAGGATGCGGGAATAGACAGCGTCTCACAGCAATATATGGTATATCTAACGTATATTCAGCGCCATTACACCTGCTGTTTAATATTAAGCCCGTCTGGTAGTGCACATGGAAGTTATTTAAAAGTACGTTACCGACTTGCACGCAAGAGGTGAGAGTTTAATCCTAGGTGGCAGTACCAATGTGAATTTCACTTTGTGGAGTTTATATGTACTAATTAAATGATTCATCTGCTGACGGTGAAAGAAAACATCGTGACGAAACCCACATGTCTTAGAAGAAATTCTAAAGACATGTCTGATGCACCAACCTGCATTAAGCCAGCATTTGTGAATTAAAGCCTTAACTCTCTCTCTTGATAGAGGAGTGGAGACCCGTGCCCAGCACTTTAATCATCTTAATATCTACTTACCAAATATCTAGTCTAATTCCCTGTTATCATTATGACCTTGTCCATCGACCCGCAACCTTTACGCTTCCAACCGTGGACCGACAACCTCGTCGGTCCACGGTTGGAAGCGTCTTCCAGTTCGTCAAGGAAGGTCAGCTCAGGACCTATGTCCAGCAGTAGACGTCTTTTGGCTGAGATGGAGATGGTGGTGGTGGTAATCATCATCTTAACCAAAAGACAACCACTGCTGGACGTAGGGCTTCCTCAAGTTTTACCACAAGGTCTTGAGCTGACCTTATGAAAATAATGTTTCGTTTAGATACTACCAGCGTCGTATTGGAGCTGAATATACGCTAAATATAGGGATATTACTGCAATGTTCTCCCGCCAGAATGCAGCACTAGCACAGACCGTAAACAGTACTTTTGACAAGTTTGACAATCGGTTTTTTTTAAGGTCATCCATTTTTAAATGTCCGTAGGATGCCATATTATCATAGGAAAGTTTTTAATTATGCGAATAATAATAAAACTTTTATTAATGGACACGTTTTCACAGTGTTTTTGTTACAAAATAAATATGACATGATACGTTATGGCGGTTTGTTTACGGTATGTGCCAGTGCCCTATGCAGAGTTTTGCGTAATGTTCCCTATTCAAATAATAGTTTTTTTTTTATAATTAGGTAACTATGTATACCTACCTATTATTATGTCGTAATTTCTATTAAACTATTGTATTCTGTGTGTTATGTTGTAAGCTTTAAGTATTTATTATTATTATATGTGATGGTAAGTGATATTGTTGAATTTATTGTAAATACACTGTCGATATTTTTATTTGTCAGATTTACGTACGCGCGTATAAACGTACACGTATACGTAGCATTTAGACGACAACCCAGTATGTAGGCGTGTTTTATTTTTTGAAGTGAAAACTTATTTAGCGGCGTTGTGCTCTTTTTTGGGATAGGTAAAAATGTTAAACTCGCGTCAGGACACGTGAACTGATCGAAAATTTGTAAGACGGAGGAAGAGAGAGGAGAGGAAGTAATATCTACCTCTCTTTCTACCGCGCGGCGCAATGTCATGTTTGTGTACGATAGCGCAAAAATTGAATATTGTATTTTACCACTTAGATGATAGCAATTTGCAATCACAACTGTCAGTTCGCGATCGCTGTTTCTTAGAGAATCAGCCGGCCGGAGTGCAACCCGTTGTTTTTTTTGTCTGGTTTTTATGCCTGTATGGAGTGTAAAATATTTTTTCTAATGTTTTTTACATTGCAATTTTGACTATGTCGTATGTTGACATTTATTTATTATTGACATTATACAAAGTTACATTGCGCGCTATTTATTAATGTATGTTTCTATTGCTTGTTCATAATCGACAGTGTATATGTATGGGTACTAAATAACTGTTGCATATTGTCAGTCCGCTACGAAATACGAATATTATATTATAGAATAAAGTTCAATATTCCTACTAAATTTGAATAAATAAAGTACACACAGCAACGGAGTTAGCTGTACAGGGCCGCTATATGAAAATTCGTTTTATAAGTAAACCATTGTATATATTTCTATGGAATTTGGTAACGTTGTACAATTAGAATAAACCTACAGATACTTAAATATTTCATACAAATTCATACTTATATTTTGATTTTCCTAAAAAAATAATTTTCATATAGCGGCCCTGTATAGCTAACTCCGTTGCCGACCGTACCTATAGAATTAGATCTTTTCATTATAATAATACAATTATATGTAGTATATTTAGCAGAGTGCAATAATATAGTATTTAAGAATATAACTTTTTTATATATATTATATAATATTATGTAAAATTAAAATTGGTTGCCGCTAGTATAAAATAAAAGTATATTTAAAGTATATTTTTTAATATTTGCTGTTGAAAATGTTGTTTATTGTATGAAATGTTTAAAATTCGTCATTTCGTAGTGGACATTTGGAGAGACATGTCAAAGTTTCATATAAGATTGTTTGGGATGAAATAAATGTAATTTAATCAATAATTACGTATTTTATTTATTAACTACATCCATTCATATAACATATACAAAAGTATATATATAACACTATATCTATAATACTAACTTAAATTTAAAATATTTTATACAAAATTATGATGACAAATATGTGTATTAAGATTATTTAGGATTTTTTCTTTATTAATGCAAATAAGCGCTTCGATAGGGTAAAAATAATTTGTCAAAGAGCTTTAATATAAAAATTCAAGCCTAGACAAACAAATAAAAAGACCACTTGATTGACCCATATTTGGGTCACAGAATTATTACATACCAAGCAAGCAATGATATAGGTCGTACGTAGTCGGACGTAGGTCGCATTCATCATCTCAGCCAAAAGTCGTCCACTGCGTCGATGCATATAAAATGTCGTTAAATAAGTTAATAAGATGGACAATATACAATTATAATAAAACAGTTACATCATAGATAAATCCAAATTCAATGTAGAATTCAATAAAAAACATGTCGGTTGAAATAAAATTTGAAACTATTACATGATAAACTCACCAGTTATTCAAGTATATATATAAAATGGTTTGTCCTGACAAATAAAAAGGGGATGGTAACATGAGAACTGCTGGAAATGCTGGGTCAGCGAGTATAGTATATTTATTATCGTAACAAAATTCAATCCCTTCAAGTAGTTTAATACGGGCAAAATCAAGTGGGGGCTAGTATTACAAATAAATTTAACCGCAGTCATTTAAAATATATATTGACAAACACCAATTATATAATTTAAGCTTATGTTTGGCAACTAGAATCTTATCTACAGACACTTAAAGAGATTCAAAGAGATGTTCATTTTTATACTACTTAGGTGGCAAACAAGCATACGGCCCGCCTGATGTAAGCAGTGCCAGACCATACAATACCAGATGCGTGTTGCCAACCCATTTTTACAAAAATAAAAGATTATGTTCGTTGATAATAAACAAACTCAAAAATTACTAAACCAATTTTAAAAAGAACATAATTATTGTATAGGTCGATCCGAACAAGCCGGGATGGGCCACTATAATGTTACAATTATATAAGAATACATAAAAATTACAACTTAGCACTATAAGCAAGAAAATATATCTGTGACAGTCGATAACACGATTACTACTATAACATTTATGTCACAAATTTGTCCTTATGGACCAAGAGACAACAACGTATTTACTTTTGTAATTTTAACCCTCGGCGGCCGGGGTGTTTAACCCTAAAATAACAAAAAGGTTACAGTATCAGTACTTTTTTTTAGTATAGGTTGTTCTTTTTTTAATTATTGTTTTATAACCTGTTTGTTATTTTAAGGTTTAACACCCTGACCGTAGAGGATTGACAGAAGAGTCTTTTATTATTATGCAGGTATATAAGAGTTTGTGAATTTTCATGAGATATGAAATGACAAAAGTAAATACGTTGCTGGCTCTCCCTCTATTACTAAGAGATCTAAAACTGTACAAGTTCAACACTAATCTAAGTCTACGAGGCTTAATAATAAACAAAATAGTTCACCAAAAATATACGTATTTTTTATTAACTGTACCAACAAAGCTATATTTTTAGCCTATAGCCTCAAACTTGAAATTTGTTAAGGTAAAAAGAACGAATAACAAATTTAATAGTACCACCTTTAGTTGTTGGTAATATTTACGGTTTATAAAAAAATATAGACTTTTATTTTGACAAATTAACAATATACATTGATATCATATTAATATAGTATACACGTGTTCATGATTGTTGATTTACGATTTTTTTACAACACGACAAAAAAGTGGCAAATGCTGTATTTTGTTATGGTTTGTAGAAGAACACACCATTAGCCTCAAAACAACTAGTAATGTAACGTTTTGAAATTGAAGATATTTTCATTTAAAAGAGAATTCAGTTACCCAGATTGTGTAACCTCATATAAGTAAATACTGTCGTCATCACATTCATAAATTTTCCTTACATTCAAGATCAGTAATTTATTAAATATATTACATTAGTCGAATTGACCTCCGAATAATGTATGGCTTTGAAATATGATTTTGTCACTCTAAAAATATAATAATCATAAAATAGATTTGGCGTACTATAGCCTCTGCCTACCCCAGTGGGTGACAGGCGTGATAATATGTATATTGATGTTTTACCCACAACAAGGCATGGCAAGTTATTGACAGTATACATAACATTATTGTTTATTCAATTACCATTTTTATTCATACTCTACGAAGAAGATTTTATATATGACATTGAAAGCTGCATATAACACTATTGTATATAATAATGCAATAACAATACTCTAAAGGTGCTCCCTCACCTGGAGCATTCGCCTGTAATCTAACGTAACATAGTCTAGTATTACATCAGTGAGGAAGATTGTTATTACAGATTCGACCATTACAATAGTGAGGAAAGAGAACCGAGCATTATTTTACTAGCCTAGTTTGGGAACCAGTACTTTCTGAGTAGCCATAGGAAAATTCAGCTAACATCATCTTTCTGGCTTATTCATAATTTATGACCTTCATAAGTGTTACTTTGTAACCTAAATCAATTTTAACTTTGAATAATAACACACCATATTATTAGTAACAATATTAAGTTGTAAAAAAAAACAATTACGTTTCCTTTTATGCTCACTTGTACTGTAATGCTCAAAATCGAATTTGAAATGTTACATCACAGGCGAATGCGCCAGGTGAGGGTGCACCTTAAAATGCACTGAACTACATCAAACTATGAAAATCACCGGTTTCATCCAGTACATTAGTAACGGCTATTCCTCATATTATTTAAAACAAAACAACACCATACTACAATATGATTAACAGATTAAATATATCGATTTAGGGGAGAGCATTTGTCTATATCTAAGCATTACTGGTATACTACAGAAGACATTGTATAGGAAGTATAGTGTACCTTTAAAAATAATCACATCTGCCAGTCTGTTCGTCGCAAAGGTGAACACAAATAACGGTTGTGGGTTCGATTCCAGCCAGGACAAATGTTTGTGCTAGGCTGCCTGTATGTCTAATTGTTAAATAAATGATTTTAAAAAAAGCTTATGATTCAAGTTGGCATATAAAATAAAAATTCCTACAGCTCCATCGCAGCACCACCCATTAGATTAAAATCGGTCCGGTAGAATATACAGAGGATTTATATTAGATTTGATTAGACTTGGCCTCAGAAGTTTTGCAACAGATAGACCACCTTTGCCACCTGAATTATAAAATAAGTGCTTATGAATGCAACTTCAATAGTCTTTCCACAAACAAATTGGTTATGGATGAGCTTTCTTCAGAATTGATATCATAAAGATAGGGTTCTTCAAGCAAAGATTTAACAGATTCTACAGGGCAGGCAACGGGATTGATGCCCTGGTTAAAAAAATAAATTACTTACACTATTCTTCCTATACAAGTCGTAAAACACTTAATCTACATAAAATCTATGATTGTACATTTTTGTGACTGAACATAGTATGAATATATGGCGCTACCATTGGTGGAACGGTAGATGTCGATTCAGGTGGCTGCTCCTTCTCCTTATTATTTTTCGTCTTTCTAAACTGAAAGCCATTCTTCCTCAGTATCTTCCTCAGAGTTTCACGAGACCCTTTGAAGTTTATTTCCTCTTTTAAGATTTGCAACAGTTTATTTATAGTAGGTACCTCTTTCTTGTAGGCATAGAACTCGTGGATTTTACGTCTTATAACTTGTAAGTCGTATTCGTCGACTTCAATCTTTCCTTTAGTCCTGACTCTCTTCTTAGGGGTCTTCTTTAAAGTTTCTGGGTCCAAGAGACCTTGCTCCACAAGCCGCGCCTCCTTGACAATGTTCAGCACCGTTCGCTCTGATACACCTGAAATTATATTATTTATGTTTTAATTTGAATTAAGTAGATATGTGAATTTCACTTTGTGGAGTTTATGTGTACTAATCAAATGATGGAAACCCACATGTCTTAGAAGTAATTCTAAAGACATGTCTGAATCACTATCCCGCATAAGGCCAGCATGTGTGAATTAAGTCGATCCTAACCTCTCTATCTCTCTTAATAGAGGACTTAATAGAAGCCTTTCATTTTTCTTAAATAAAATGTAGCCTTTGTTATTTGCTGATAATGTATCATTCTATAGGTGATGGCTTTCTTAGGTTTTGGAGTTTATTAATTACATAATATAATTGGGAAGGACCGCTACCTTACAGAATACCACAGCTATTTGGCTGTGGTCTTCTTAAGGAACTTAAAGAAGACCACAGCCATATGGCTGAGTACACACAGGTACACATCTAATCCGCTGTGTCACACATCTGTTTCATCTACACACAGCAGTGTAGTTGTCCTGTGTGTGAATACAGGTCTCCAGCGCTCATTTAGAGATGTGTTTTGAAAGAAACGTATTCCTATCCCAGGGACACTCCCATTTCAAAGCCCTGGTGTGAAAAAATGGGTTAGCAGCACTCAAGTGACATCTTTGGTATTGCAAGCGTCCATAAGCTACGCTAACTGCTTTACATCGGACGGGCCGTATGAATGTCATGTTCAAATATTGAATATTGTACTTATAGGTCTATTCTGCATATTACAATTGTAACATGATCTCAGTATAGTCGAGACTAATATATAAAACATGCACATAATCAAATACCGCTGTATATGCATTAAACATTGTTTTTATACAGTAAATAGATATCTTACATAACCTTTAATAAAAAACGACAGGAATAAGCATCCACCTCTAACTTACTATAGTATAATTGTCATGTCAAAAATGGGCTATCTACTGAAAGCCTGTGGCCACTTAGGCCACTTGCTAGCTTTCTGAAGTAACTTGGGTGGGCCTTTGGGTGTGTTCCTTATGTAGCCATAAGGAACACACCCAAAGGCCCACCCAAGAGAGATCAAGTCAGCTTGGGTGGCCACTTATCTAACGATGCCCACTCGAGAGGTCAAGTGTGGCCGCTTAACTAACTAAACTAGCTATGATTGATGCCCCGCTTATCTAACTAAACTAGCTTTGATTGATGTCAAGTTTGGTATGGCGGGCTGCTTTACGCTGCTCCACGTTGACTCACATATTTAGCATGTTGATGTCGGGTTTAGTTTTTGTTGACTACCACCAAACTTTTCTTTCTAACTGCTCTTATTTACTTCAGATTAAATTAATTGCGGGTCCAAGACAGTTTAAGAATACAAATGTCACCACCCTGTTCCATCCTGAGGGTGTAGTAAGAATCGACTAAGGGAGTAAGTCAGGCAGACAATATCCACTGCAAGAGAGGGAAATCTCGAAACAAAACCCTATACAGTTGCCAGCATGATGTAGTAGGCTAATATCCCTCCAAGTGTATAGAGGAGACCTGTGCCCAGCAGTGGTACATTTATGGATTGAGATGGATGATTATTTTGATTTGACATTATGATTACCATCCCATTCCACTAAGGCATGGTTTGATGGGCTGTTTTCTGCAAATTTATATCTAATATTTTGCATGCAGGTGGTTGGAAGGGAGATTATGATATCCACCCCAGCTCTAGAAGGCCAGCAGACCATTGATACTGACAACGACAGCCAGTAGGGTACTTGGGCTGTATGCCCCCATTAGACTATGACAGCAGTACCAGATCTAGGTTTTCAGAAAGAGGAGGGTAGACTGTGAGTTTGCCGCCCCCTAGGCAAAATTACCTACCATATAATAATTAAGTGCATTGTTGTCATAATTTGTTGACATTTTTTTCTTTTATTATTGGCAATTAAAAAACAGCAACACTGACTTGGTCTAGTGATGGCCATCCCCCATTCTTTGCCGCCCGGACTGACTGCCCCCTCTCGCCCCCCCTAGATCCGGGCCTGTATGACAGTGAGGGAATAAAGAGAGCACCTGTGTTTGCACACAACCTTGTGCACCTAGGTACTTATGTTGTATTTACAGATTTTTCAGCATTTAAGAGACTCGTAACAATGTTTATGATTGTAAGAAGAATTAAATATAATTTACAAAGTTAAAACGCTCAGCTTTATAGTGAACAATAGCTTGTAATAGGATTATAACAAATAAAACAGTTTCGCAAATATCATTGATTGAAAATACGACGCAAAGCATTGCGCATGTTATATAGGTAAGGTACCTATATCAACTAGTACTTATATAATTACTTCATAAAACAATTACCATATACAGTTATATTTTAATTACATTAAAGTCAACTTTTAGTGTATATCTACAAGAATATATAAATAAGCATACAAAGGTACGAACCTGTAGCAGCAGATACTCTAACATACACCTTACTTAGAGGTATTATTGGCACTTGCATACGCTTCTCCTCGTCCATAAACTCCTTTACTTTTAATATAATCTCGCGCACTTCAGTTGTTATGTTTTTCGGCATTTTGTAACGCAATTTGTTGTTGCTACTCAAACAAAAACACAGAAACCTATGGCCGCTTGCTTTGCTTTTGTCAGCGTGACAGTTTAATCTTTATTCATTGATGGAGTTAGCGGCGAACTGGCTCGATTCGATCAGTGTTGCCCGCCCGTCAGAAACGCCCTACAAATAACAATAATACTCTATCGTCAACGCGGTGGGTGACATTGCCCCAGATAGGATACGATAGGTACTCTATGGGATGCGAAGGCAAGAATAATTAATCTTTATTATTATTTATAATCATCTCAACCCTTAAACGTCCCACTGCTGGGCACGGGTCTCTTCCATAAATTTGGAGGGAAATAAGCCTACTATACCACGCTGGCCAAACGGGTTGGTAAAGGGTTTTGTTTCGAGTTTTCCTTCTCTTGCAGTGGATATTGTCTGCCTGACTTACTCCCTTAGTCGACTCTTACACACCCACGGGATGGAATGGGGTGGTGACATTTATAATAATTGGACGTAATTATGCAAAAATGTTCCAACCCATAAGTCATACAAAATTGAGTTAAATATAGTACCTAATCAACTTAGTTACGTTTTCAGTCTAATGTTCTAATGTTCTTGGAACGTTTTAGCAAAAATAATACAATGCTTTTATTTTTTTTTAAATAATGTTCCAATGTTTTTGTACGTTTTAGCAAAATAAAATAAAGCGATTTTTCTTGAGAAGATTGTGCCAATGTTTTTGAAACTTTTTAGTAAAAAATCTTTCCTTGGAGAAAATCATCACTTCTGCTGCTTTTCTCTCGATTGTCGATATCGTTGAAATTGGGGATTGAACTTCAATTTCAACGATATCGGGACTCAAGAGTGAGGCTACTGATAGCGTTGCCGGGAGTGGCAATTAGGAATTATTATTGCACCTAGCAGCATCACCAGAAGAGGTAATTGGGACTAATTTTGAAAAAAAAAAAACAATTACCGTGAATAAAATATGAAATGCCATTCCCGTTAAATATTACCACTATGAGACGGCTAGGACATTATACTAGCGAGCAAGCCTGACTAGGGAAGAACCTCCACCTGACGAATACCACAGGCAAATACCTACCCACAGCGGTGTTCCTGTGTGTGAGTGCGCTGGAGACCTGTACTCACACCCAGCAACACCGCTGTATGTGAGTCTGCAGCGCTCATTTATTTATGAAACTTCATGCACATAAATTGATTAACACATTTTAAAATTAATACTTAAAGGGAAACATTCTCTGATTTTGTTGCTCTTAAGGCTGGTATAAAAATGTAATAGGAAATTTTGATAATTTTACCCCCAAGCAAAAAAAAACCTACAAATAAATTTTCTCTGTATAAAGTATAAACTGCGACGTGATTGCAACGTTTCACGTGGCGTAAATATGGATCGAACCCCACTTTAAGATCAAATATTTCCACACGGTTTAAATACTCAATCCAACAACAATCAAAATTAGGTACTAAATGCAACAATTAACCCATATCCACCCTTTATACCTACTATAATATTTTATCTACATATAAAATCTTAATTATCTGAAAGTTTCACACACTACGGAGATACAATTATTGTACGAAATGATACATTCATTTGAAATTCTTAAGCGATATTAGTAGCGGCAGATGTTATTTTTGCTGACACCTTATCATGATCACCAGTAACACCAAATATATCAACTTTAAAAAGTGCTGGCTTTAGCACTAGCAGCGCCCTTGGGTGAAGATCTAGCCTCCATTGTGCGAAGATCTAGCCCATTTGTGTCCGTTAGTTGTATGTTTGTAAAGTTCCCCGCGAAACACAGAGTTTTTTTCTTTTAAAGACAACTGAGTAGTATTTAAAAAAAAACATATTTAAATTTAAATTTTATATTTTTTATTTCCAAATCATACAGTGTGTATATATTTATTACCACAGTACCTACTCCTCAAAAAGAGAAAAGAAAAGAAAAAGAGTAGGTACTCCCTCCTTAACACAATAATTATATTAATAACAATATAAGTACTTATTATATATTAAGTAACTAGGTATGAGTATATTAACTTATTACTTAGGTACTCGCATCTATTGTTACGCTATATGTAAAATTCCTTGCTTTTGCGTTTAAACATATCAGAAGGCATCATATTATAGTATATTATGGTATCTGCGGCTTTATAAAGTACTAGCTGTTGCCCGCGGCTCCGCCCGCGTGGATGTCGGTTATCGCTGCAAAAAGTAGTCTATTTGTTATTCCAGACCATAATCTATCTGTGTGCTAAATTTCATCCAGATCCGTTCAGTAGTTTTTACATGAAAGAGTAACAAACATCCAACCATCCATCCATCCATTCTTACAAACTTTCACATTTATAATATTAATAAGGATGAAGCATTTCCCTCTTATTTATCATTATAAATAAGAGGTAAATGCTTCATACTTTATAAAGCCTAAATAGAAGATATCATTGTATCTACTATTTAGGTATCTTCTATAGTATATCTTGATAGTAGGTATCTCCGTCTTGATAGTAGGTCCTACTTACTTAATTTTCTTTTTGTCATAGACAAAAAGAAGTATCTCCAAGAAGTATGTAAGCTTCTTGAATAACCGACAAATAAATTATTTAAATTTGAAACAAAACCCTATACCAACCCGTCTGGCCAGCGTGGTGTAGTAGGCTAATATCCCTTCAAATATATGGTGGAGACCCGTGCCCAGCAGTGGGACGTTTATGGGTTGAGATGGAAATTATTTTAGTCTTTGAACCAGGCACTGAAATGAATCAGGCTTACAGGCTACAAACAAATTTGTTGACATGTACCTTTGACAGCTGCAGCTGTTAAGTGAAAAAAACATTAAAAAGAAATGCACAGATATCATTTTACAACAATGAGAATCGAAATCTCAAAAGAATGGAGGTATTCAGTGGTTTTCATGAGTCATACTATGCTCATAGTTGTCCAATAATCCCAGCAAAGGACGTTTTACACACCGATATCGTAGGTACAGGTTTAAGCACTAATTTAAAACGGTGGTGGCATGATCTATTTCTTTTGTCGCTAACCGATGAAATCTCAAGAGGATTCTATAACAGCTCGCATGCAATGAGAATCGAAAGGTTCAAACAATTTCGAAAATATAAATCCCGTATCCACCCGATGAGTAAATTTACGTAAGCATTACCATTTATTTTCATATTTTTGTAAACTAGCTTTTTCCCGCTTGTCAAATTATAAATAGATACTAATACATAAAAGGAAAAGCTTTTAAAAGATTTGTTTCTGTTCAGTGAAAATTTTACATTAAAATTCGATAGGCGCCTTGTGTCTCGTAAACAAAAAACTCATATACACAAATTTATTCACTTGCTCCAATCTTTTATCTGCTATAATTATCTGACACTCGGTAACAGTTTCAATTACCTACATGTTGATTTAAGTACCTACCTTTTTCATTTATTATAGCTATAATGTCATTAATGTTAAAATAGCTTAGCAAGTCTGTGGTGGGACGCTATGCAAGACCACGTAGGATGATGCAGGGACGGCCTTAAACATTGCAATGCAATGCTCTAGGCAATAGATCATTACGAGGCTCTTGTCCTTATTTTTTCGAGAAATTTATTTGAAATTAAAATGTTATATTAAATTTGCGAGTGGCCGTATCTTAGGCGTTATAGGTTTTTTAGTGCGCAAGACTTTTTTTGCGCACCAAAAAACCTTCAACGCGCAAGATTTAAATATATATAATGCGGAATAAGATTTGTGTATGTGTTTGGGTTATTGTAAGGCTGGTTGCCCTGCTTGCCACCCTTCGTTATCCTAAGGGACCTTACCCTAGGATAACTAGGATGATAGGCGGCAGCCGGTGTGATGCCCGCCACCCTTCGTCTAGTGAATGTCCGATTGTAGATGCAGATCCTTTTTTTTGCAAATAGTTCTGCTGTTTTAGTCAAATTAACAAATAAAATGAAGAATTGGTTAATGGGACAGATAAAAATCTAGATCCGTGATATTAATTATTAGGATTGAATAGTAGCAGTGTTACGAAGCGATTTGAACTTGAAGTTGATTAAGATCGAATTGAGGACCGCGTGCTGTGGCACGTGTTAGAAGAGGCCTGTGTCTAGCCGTGGACTGCGATAGGCTGATGTAAGTTCACGGTCTACCACCTAATATATTCAATCTATTGATTGAAGATCTAATTCTGCTACCTAAGCACAAAATATGTTATTCTGTTGTCTGTCTAATGGTTCCTTGATAATACTGTTCTGAGACATCACAATCTCAAAACATGGGTGTTTTTATTTTTAGATATGTACTATTACTATTTGTAGTAATACTTATCTAAAAATAAATAAACCCTAATGGATGTTGTCCACTAGAGAGTAAAGAAAAGGTAAAACACCGCGAGCGAGCGGCAGCCTGTAGAAAGACCTCCACACAACAAAATATCATAGCCTAATAACTACACGCAGTGGTGTAGTTGTTCTTGTGAATGAGTATAAAGGCCTTCAATGCAAAGTGATTAAGGGAAAATATTTTAATATAAATTTACCCAAAATGATCCTGGTGTCACTTGTATTTTAGAGTCGACTATAAAGAATTCAAATGTATTTAAGTAATGTGCAGGATTAAAAAATAATACACTGACCTTATTTTATTTTCAGACACGTTTGGAACAATCTCATTTTCGTTGTGTTCATCGTAAACAAGTTACTGCGCCGATTCACCTCCACTATGATATTCGACAATATTCCTTTACACTTCTTCTATTTGGGCGCTTTTCTAGAATTCATAATTATTCTAGACTTATACGTTAATTTGAAGACAGGATATGTCGACCAACAAATGAAAAAAGTAATTTTGGAATCCAAAAAGTCATTTGTCAACTATTGCTCCAAGAAGCTGTTTATACATGCTCTTGCAATGATGCCTATGCATTGGTTTTTGTTTATGAAGTATGGGTTCAGGGTGAATTGCGGCTTTTGCAAGACTTGCAGGTTTATTTGTCTTCTTAAAATATTTAGCGTCTTCAGCTTGTACCGAGTATTCGAAATGTCTGAAAACTGGACTAGGAAACGGTATTCTCCGAAAACTGTTCACACACTAAAGTTTCTAAGGATTGCAATTGTTGGTTTCTGCTCGATAATGCAATTCTATGACGTAGTAGACGTTGTCTTTATTGTAAAAATGATAATTGAGCAAGAGGCGAATGCTGAATCTTTTATTGGTCAGTTGATTATCGTGAGATACGGTTTAATGTACCATACCCCGAATCACATGATTCTCTGCTTCGATATTTCTAGAATATTCAAGTCTTTGCTACTGTTCAGTTTTGGTACAAAACACTCTACATTTATGGTGGATAAGTTGTCATCTGTAATAGCTTATTTGATTGCGAATAGTTTCTATGCTTGGAGTCTCTTAGAGTGTCACTCATTGGTTTGTCGTATGTACTATCCGAAGGACAAGTTATTTAATATTAGGCAATCAGTTCAAAATTTGCTTGTAGCTCGTCAGCTCTCAGACGATATAAAATATAAAGTTGACCAGTATTTTGATTTTAAACCTACAAGGTGGACGGTTATGCAATTAGGTAACGCACTTTATGGGACTATATCTCCTGTGTTACAAAATGAAGCGGCTCTCAGTTGTTATTCGACGCTTATCATGAGAATACCATTATTCAGCGAGTGGCCGCTGCCTATTATAGAAAATCTAGCCTTGATGTTAAAGCAAGAGGTGTACTTGAGTAACGGCATCGTGACTGAAGTAAGTACCAATTAACTTTCTTTTTCATTCGTTATCGCATCAAATAATAGCCCCACTGGCAAAGGCCAAACTTCTCTACTAAGTAGATGTCAAATCTTCCCAGTCCTCCGCAAGAGAAGAGAAAAGAGAGGCAGGGCACCATAAAAGCGAGCAAGCCCGACTAGGGATGGACCTCCACCTAACAGAAAGACAACATCCAAATAACTACAAACAGCGGTGTAGTTGTATTCCTGGGTGTAAACGTATTCCCAGGGATACTTCCATCTTAAAACCCAAGGTGTAAAAAAATGGGTTGGAAAAACGCAAGTGATACCTCTAGTATTGCAAGCGTCCATGAGCTACGGTAACAGCGGGCATTGGGCGGGCCGTATGCTTGTTTGCCAACCCAATAGTATAAAAAGGCGTCCAGCTCATCACGCCAGCGTTTTCGACGTATACCGCGACGATGACGTCCGTCTTTAAGCCGCGTACAGACACCGCGAGGCGTACGTCGTCGTCGTCGCGAATGGATCGCCAGGCATGCCTCGGGCTGTGTGCTCACTGTGAGCATTCGGCTCATACGAATGTTGCGAATATCGCCTCATTGCAAGACGTGCGCTCCGTGTGGACAGACGGGTGTTATTCGCATTTCGCGCTCATGCGCCATGAAGGCCAAAATCGAATAACCGAGCGTGGTTGTTTGCGTGATTGATGAGTGATGTGTTTTTAGGGATACTTGCATAAACGCATCCCTAAATGAGCGCTGGAGACCTGTACTCACACACAGGAATACAACTACAGCGCTTTGTGTAGTTATTTGGCTGTGGTCTTCTGTAAGGTCCTTCCCCAGTCGGGCTTGCTAGTAAGTATGTGCCCTACCTCTATTAACCTTGTATAATTACCTATACCTATCTAAGTAATTTCCCCTTTTAGTAGCTAACTTTAGCAAGGGCGTTACAATTGCGAATGACATGTTGAGAAAGATCTTTTAGTCTTAAATGCTATGATTTATAGTACTCAATTAAGTATAATATTATATAATAGCAACCCATATATATTATGTCACACTGCTGATCACGGGTCTCCTCTCTATCAAGAGAGAGAGGGTGTACCAAGGCCTTAATTCACACACGCTGTCCTAATGCGGGTTGGGGCAACAGACATGTCTTTGGCATTTCTTGTAAGACATGTGATTTTCCTCATGATGTTTTCCTTCACCGTTAGTAGATGGTGAATCATTTGGTTAGTAGTAGACTCCACCCCACTACACGGTAGATTCGTTTGCACATCTGTTACCGCTGTTTTGTTTGTTCATCATTGTTAGTTTGCTCTAAAGTTAACATTGCTATTGCCATATGCCACCCGGGATCGAACTCGCACCTCTTGCGTGCAAGTAGGTTACTTTCCCACTTGGCCACCACCGCTATTTAGTTCCTTTGCTTTGTTCAGTATTACAATTGAAGCAACGTCAAATAGACTTAGTGGAAGACCGCTTGCCACTTGATTGAGTCTGATCTAAAAAGAACTAAAGGATCAAGGGATAATTGCCGCGACTGTGCGGAATAAAAAAAACATGCAGGGCAGGTATTTGAGGAGTGCTGATAAGTAGAAGTGAAAAACTAAGTAACTTGTGAATTGTATCGTCGAGCTTTTACATTATTATTTTTGAATATGGAAAACTTTCAGTGACGATGACGCAAGTTCCATGATTTTTCTGTACCCAAAATGTTTGAATATGGGAGGGAAGTGTCTGGTGATGATGACGCGAGTTCCATGTTTTTTTTTTCAAGTTTTTACTTCACTAAATGGATAAGGTAGACTAGGAGAATCCCTAGATGATGGGATAAGGTTTAGGAGAAGAAGACGTTCAGTATTACAATTCTAAAAGGAGTAAAAACTGAAAATAATTTTGTAAATTCTGTTTTAGGCTTGGGCCCAAGGCAAAGGTCTTATGATAGTAGACGTGGGCGTCCTAGCTGTGTACTCTATATATCACCAGGAAACTGGTCACCTGATTGATGGCGATTACTACGGCGAATTGTCCTTGGTCACTGATCAGGAGGCGACGATGTCTTATGTAGTTGCTGTTAGCACTTGCAGGGTAAGGACTTGTGTATTAGTATTATAAGAGAGGTAGGGCACCGTACTAGCGAGCAAGCCCGACTGGGGAAGGATCTCCACGTTACAGAAGACCACAGCTAAATAACTACACACAGTGGTGTAGTTGTGTTTCTGTATGTCAGTACAGGTCTCCAGCGCTCATTTAGTGATGCGTTTTGAATGAAATTTATTCTTATCCCAGGGATAGTTCCATTATAAATCCTGGTGTAAAAAAATGGGTTGGCAACACGCAAATGTAAGTGACCATATGCTACGGTAACTGCTTACCATCAGACAGTATGCATGTTTGCCACCTAAGTAGTATAAAAAAATATATAAATAAGGTTAGTGACCTCATGAGAGGCTTTTTCAAGCTGGTGGCTAGTACTTAGGTCTGACTAGAGTCGTATTTTAACTCCAACTTTCTTTCTATAACCAGCGTTCAATTTGGCTCAGCATTTATTATAGCGTTTATAATTTATGCTCTGGGCCTTCTAGGGTATCGGGTACCTATCTATCTAACCCGTAAGTCTTAATCTATGACATTACGGACAAGCCTTTGCCGCAGCGTTGTTTGCACTTTGTTTTGAAATCTACTTATGACGTACCAAACACTAAAAGAAAAAAAAAATTGTTGATAAAAACTTAGGAAATATGAACTTAAACAAGGGAGGTAGGGCACCATACTGGCGAACAAGCCCGACTGGGGAAGGACCTACTACTCATAAAAGACCACAGCCAAATAACTACAGTGTAGTTGTGTGCCTGTGTGTGAGTACAGTACCCTTATCACGAACATTTTTGAAGTATCGTTATAGTAACGTATTCGAATAGTAATAGTAAACTTTTGTATGGAAACTTGATCAGCGCTCCGTGGGCGTATTTGGAACTAAAAAATGGTAGCACGAACACTAAAGTGACATTTCGTATAGTAATCGTATAGTTATCGAGTAGTAAAATTGAATGAAACTATGGAAAACGGTAGCACGAACATTTTTTTTGACGTATAGTATCGAATTTCTCGATAGCTGGCTATCGAGAATCTCGCAAGTGCTCTCACGGACATTTTTGAGGTGACAATGTTATCGAAAGGTAGTTAGCCGTGCGTTATATTAGTGAATTAAGTATAATATTGTTTTTATGACCAAACAAAAATCGTTCTGTGGCATAGATACTATTATTTATTACAATTACAAATAAAATACTTGTTTAAAGTTATATTTTTAGCCTTACTTTGCTTTATGCAAAGCAAAGCAAAGTTAGGCTAAAAATATAACTTTAACTTTAAAAAGGTATTTTATTTTGTACACAACATACCTCTTAATAATTAAATAACACTAGTTAATTACAATAATAACATAATCCTTACTAATATTATAAATTTGTATTTGTAAGAATGGATGGATGGATGGGTGTTTGTTACTCTTTCACGTAAAAACTACTGAACGGATCTGGATGAAAATTGGCACACAGATAGATTATGGTCTGGAATAACACATAGGCTTTTTGCAGCGATAACCGACATCCACGCGTGCGGAGCCGCGGGCAACAGCTAGTATAATTATATTTGATGTTAAGTATTGTAAAGACATCAAATATTATGTTATCATTGTACCTAGCTAGTGTTGTTATTTAAATATTAATAGGTATGTTGTGTTATAGTACTTATTTACCTCTTTTTACCATGTTTATAATAATATTATAAAAAGAAAAAATGAATTTATAGGTTTGTAATGAATTCCTTAATTTAATAACTATGCGACCGAATGTAATGTTTTTTTTCACTAATTAATGCTACATTATCACTGAGAAATTGTATTAGAAAAAAAATAGGAACCCCTTAGAGAACTAGGTAAATAATTGTTTACCGATGCAATGTTGGGACAGGCCACTAGTTATTAATATTTTTATTACTTGTAACCCACTGTTAATAGTGTAACTTAATATAGGCACCTACTTAATGAATATTGTAACAAAAATGTTAATCTCATATACCTACCAACATATAAAGTTTTCTACCTATCTAATTTTATTATTGTAAGGTAATAAATAAGTTGCAACCACATGACAATTAAAAAATATTTATTATAAAAGTATACATATAGGATAGGTACTAAATAACAATAATTAAAATTTCAACCAACAATAATGACATATAGTATTCCACCCCGTTTTTCACAACTCAGAGTAGTAATGTAAAGAACCATGGCCTTTCACAGCGGTAGTGACTCATATGAAGCTTTTGTTAAGACAGCCTACTGTCTCAGTACTGATTTGGGCTTTGGTGGTATGATGGGACTCATCATTGGCAGTAGGAGTCCTTAATTCTTGCTGTAACCTGGAGTATCATGGGGTATTAATCGCCTGAAAGAACAAGAAAAAAAAATTAGTTGCATAAATTATATTCTATAGTAATCTATAGGTAGGCCATTATATGCAAGAGTTGTCAAGGTTGGTATAACAACACACATATGAATGGGTATTATCTTAGTAACATATATTATTGTATCACTTAGTAGTGGTGAAAATATTGTGCATATTTTATGCAATTTCTAAATTTCTTGTGCATATACAATAAGGTCAGACGTGTGTGTCTCAGGACTATATTATACAGTGAGTAGGTAAAATATAATATATCAACTTACTAATCAATGTTGCATACTCCCTAAGACCCTCTTTTGCAGGTGGTATTACAAATAAAATATTTATTAGAGTCCCCTTTAGAGGTAGTGTGTCTGTTATAAGTTCTTGAACAATGTGAAAATGAACTATCATATTATTAGGTAATATGATTTCCAAAAAATTATGGCAATTTGTATACATAAGCAAAACAGCAAATAATATATTATAGTTATATCTATATCCATTTTGCTGTTATAAAATTTCACAAAGCATGCTAAAACCAAATTCAGGCAAAGATATTCCAACTGTTTTATTTATTTAGAGTTTTAGTCTTTCCTCTATCATTATGTTGGGTTTTCACTATTACACGACACCTTGCAAAGCAAATGAAGTAATTATGCACACAACATTCGAACAAGTGAAAATAGACGTGCAGTGTAGTGTACCTTTTAGTGTGAATCAATTTATATAAAAATGTAACTTACTTCCCGCCACTTTTATTCACTCCAAGATTCTTCTTGGCTGTTGGTAAATTCCTTCCACTTTTTAGTAGCCCAGTGGTATCCATTTGTTAAATTCAGTTAAAGGTAAGATAAATTCTGCATTCCTTGATTGTTTCAGACAACGTTTTATTACTTTTATTCACTATTTAGTTGTTTTGTTAACAATTATAACAATATTTTAACATTTGGAAATACGACGAATTCCGCGCGTAAAAAGTCACATTCAACAGTCAAACAAAACTTCAAATTTGAACAAAATGGCGACGTTTAGAAATTGATAAGCTTAAAGCTTTTTTGAAAATTAATGTATTTAATTATAATATTGTAATTTAAAGTAAATAATAATTCAACTTTACATATTACACAAGTTTGTAACATTATATTTACATTTTGTTACTTTTTAAGCATAGTTAATGTTTTGATGAATTTAATAATAGCAATTTTTAAACGTGTCATTCGTTTTCATTCGTTTAAATTGATATTGTATACTTGGCATTATTTTACTATAGTATCGAGTTCACGAGAGTTAAATTGAAGCGTTCGTGCTACGGATGATTAAAGTAATAGTATCGAATCCGTTTTCGTGTAGTAAACTCGATACGAATACTTTACGATAGTGTGGAATGTTCGTGATAAGGGTACAGGTCTCCAGCGCTCAGTTAGATACTCTTATCTTAAAGCACTAATGTAAAAATAAAATTGGTTGGCTAGTGATACCCACAGAAATTTCTGATCTATTTCTGTGGTGATACCTCTGGTATTGCAAGCGTCCATAGGCTACGGTAACTGCTTAACATCAGGCCGGCCCGCCTGATGTTAAGCAGTTACCGTAGCCTATGGACGCTATGCTCAACACGCCCAAGTAGTATAAAAAAAACCTAACTTTTTAACCGACTTCAAAAAGAGGAGGTTATCAATGCGTGTGTATTTTTTTTTTTTTTTTTTTTAATGTTTGTTACCGCATATCTCCGTCATTTATGGACCGATTTGAAAAATTCTTTTTTTGTCTGACTGGACATACTTCCAGTTTGGTCCCATTATCATCAAAAGAAAGTTCCGATGATGGGATCCATGAGGAATTGAGTGAACTCCTCAAAAGTTATAGGCACACATATAGCAATTTCAATATTTTTAACAACTAATCAATTATTTACATTCAGAAAGTGTAATTTGGTGAAGTAAAACTGATGAAGAAGACCACAGATGGCCATCTGAACTTTTCAATAATAAGTATTTTACTGATGGCGATTAGATAAGTTTCGGTTATTGTTGCTAAGCAACTATTAATAAGAAATAATGACGTGAATGAATTGAGCGCGGATTGCACAGATTAAATATTGCTTTTAATACCTACTTGACCTGTGTTCAGCCCGACGCTCAGTCGATTTTATTCGATTGTAACAAACAAATATTTGAAAATTTTACAACTTGCCGTACTGAAGTCGGTTTTTTTTTGTTAAAATTATTTATAGGTACATTAGACACTTACTTGCAACTGTGCTAGTGAGATACACTTCGGAACTATTTATTTACTGGTACAATTATTACGTCGCCATATTAATAAATAGTTGGATAATTCAATAGCAAAATTTATCTCTGAAGGTGTTTTGTTACAAGTAAATGCTCTATAGAGCATTTACTTGTAACAAAACAACGAGCCGATCTATGATATGTTAGCTAGTGTATTACCCTTCACGAAGCAGACGTCGAGACGCTCGCCGTTTTGTTACAACAATAATTGTACAAACTAACGAGCGTATTGGTAACATTTCGTTGGCGCCTTGTAGGTCCGTCATTTCAAGGAAGAATGAACGCGGTACAACGAAATAAATGCACACGAGCGGTGAGCATTACTCCGAGCATTCACAGAACGTTATATTACATGGAAATGCTTTGGAAACTGAGCTTTTACCTATATTGTACCATTCGTAAGAACGTTACATTACACAGAAATGCTCGAGAAAATGCTCTAGTCTATATTCACCTTAACATAAACACTCTCTAAACGCTTCTTTTTCACCCTCAGATGCTGGTCTTAGAAAAGACAGCGTTCAGATCGTACATGAGGAAGCATCCTCGTATATTCTATGAAATGAAGTTGAAATTACAAAACCAATTGGAGAAAGGCGGGGAAGATGTATCGGTACGAAAGGGTCCCGTCCCTTACGTTACTTTCAGTTCAACTGTTAAAGATTTTAGGGGGAAGCTGTAAGCTTAATAATATATTTAATGAATAAGTTACGTTTAATGCTAAGCTTTGTTCAGTTTTTGTTGCGTCATTAGTACACGTACCTACTTAGGTACTTGTAGGTGAATAATTTGATTTTTTTTTATGTTTGTTACCGCGGAACTCTGTCATTGAAGATGTTTTTTGTCTGAGAGGACATACTTTCAGTTTGGTCCCATTTTTATTAAAAGAATGTTCTGATGATGGAATCAATGAGGAATTAAGGAAAATCCTCAAAAAAAAATGTATACATATAGCAATTTCAATATTTTGAACAACAAATCAAATATTTGCATTCAGAATTAGTAATTTGATGAAATGTAACTGATGAAGATGATCACATCGGCCACCTGAACTTCTGAATGATATGTATTTCAAGGTTGGCAATTAGATAAGTCTTGAATAATTTGTTAAGCAGAACTGATGGAAAAGCCGGAAGGTAGGCAACTTAACTCCTTAATTAAACAATATAATGTACCTTTATTTGAATGGTCATGCATGAAGCACTTTAGCTGTAAATGATCACATAAAAAAAAACCGTCTTTGACACTTTGAAAGACAGTGAACGCCTATAAACATCATGAAAATAATACATCTATTGTGTCTACGTTACTATCCGCGAAAGTTTAAGGGAGGAAAAGTGAGATTAGAGTTTGTATGATAGTTCACTCTGTTTCAATACGATAGACTTAGGATTTTTAAAAATTCTACAACTTGCCGTATTGAAGTCGGTTATTTTTTGTTAAAATTATTATTTATATATCATAATCATTTATTAATTTAATATACAGTTGCAGATTAACAGATATAGGTCTTTACTGTGCTCAACAAATTCTGGTGCCTGTACTAAGTGAAAACTTGTATCACAGGCTATATATGCATAAACAATACTAAAATAGGTGCAGAAATTTAAATATATTTAATAATCTAAGTGTTTAAGAAAAAATCATGCATGCATTTTATTTATAATGATAACTTAATATTATCTTGTATGACTACATAATACAATATTGTTCTCTATTCTCTAATTAAATACACAAATAAAGTAAGCAGTTTTGTAACTGTGTTAAAAGTAATATTACAATAAACACGTTTAAAACTACACAATTCTTTATTTATATTGCAGTAATTAGAACATTGCCGAGGTCACTTGTGCAAAAATGAGTTTGCAAAAAGTACGGAAGTCTAGTCTTTAGCATCGCATATTCCAAGCAATGTCACCCAGTTAAAATTATGATTGCAAAATAAATATAATATCAACTCTAATTTGAGTGGCTGCTAGGGGTCCTTCGCTGTTTGACACCACGACTTATTGACACCACGGTGTCAATCGCAGAAAAACGTTTTTTGACTTACCTGTTTGGCACCATTTTCATATTAATTATCGACCGTGGTGTCAAACGACGAATATCTTATTTTGTTTTCGTCGATTGACACCAAGGTCAAGTGTGATTTGTGTACTGACGAAAAGAAAACGGTTATTACAACAAACAATTACAATCAAATGTTTAATGGAATCTTGGTTGTTATGGAATACATATTTATTAGTACAAATCATATTTTAATAAACCGTAAATAAAGGGAATAACAAACAATAAGTTAAAATTAAGAACTGAACGAATGCAGTTTGACATTTCAACAGACCAAAATAAAAGTCAAAAGTGTTCGTTTTGAGTTTCGTGAAATAGTCTTACAGTTTGTTTGGTTCGTCAATTATATTATAAGTTTATGATATTAGCATCAACAATGTTTTCGGACAAAAAACACATAAAAATGTATTGTACAAGACCTAGCCCAGGTTCTTTTCATTTCTGAAACATCGCCTTTATATTTATTGGCATTTGCACTTTATAATATATGAAATACAAATGAATGTATTAGAAATACAAAATATTGCATTGTGTCAAAAATGCATGAACATTGTCTTCGAAATAGGAATAAGTAAACTTTTACCTGATTCACCATTAAAATTAACTGATTTCACTATTATTGCCTGGGCCTATTATATCCAAGACCTTATGATTAAAACTAATAATTTTAATGTGAAAACAAATCCATACTTACCATCCACTTTGAAGTGAGCAATTTTCGATGGCCCCACCGAATAAACGTGCAAGAGTTCTTACACGATTTTTTTTCATTTTGCCTATCTTACACCTACATAATATTTTTTATGAATTTTAGACTCAAAACATGCCTATTATAATAGTGAATTTCTTTATTATAGGGAAATAACGAATTAAAAAATACAGGAATAATAGTTTATGCTTTTATTACATGCTTTTTGAGTTACCAAGTATACAAGAATAAACATGTTAAAACCTACAGACGATTTGAGAATTTCTGATTGTTTTCAAATTTGGGTAATGTTTTCTAATCTTCTTACACGTTTATTCGTGAAAAATGTATGCAAATTTTATTAGTAATGTTTTATCCCACAAAATGGAAGTTTGAATAAAAATAGGTTATTAAAATTAAAGTATTTCTATTTTTTTTTCTTATATTACCGTGCGTTTTATTCGTTATGTATCGTTACACAAATAAACGTGTAATAATATATTACTGTGACCCAGTCATGCAAATTTCACAAGAGTAAAAAAAAATAGTTGTACCTTTATTCATTAATTTCTTCAAAGTCATTGATGTTTAAAAAAAAAAATATATACAAATCTATAGTTTATTTTTTTACCTATAATTCGATGATACATTATTTATAGCTACTTACAATGAATTGAGCGTTATGGAAGTTTAAACGTTTTTATTACACGCTTTTTATTAGCTTCACCTGTATGTTTGTAACCGACTTCTTTGGGCGCGATTTTGACCCACTTTAAACCAAAACAAAATACAAAAAAAAAGTGTATCCGATGTTGGGATTTGAACCCTGTTCGGTCGGTACTACCTTCGTACGGTACTGTGAGAAAATTACCTATTTGTGAATTTGAACTCATAATAAATATTATCTGATATCTAAACCATCTACAAAAATCAAATTCCTAAAAGTGGACTTGAATATGGGATTCGAACCCAGTATCATCGCATCGATCGCGTTGGACTAATACCACAGAATGCTAATACTCCATCCATTATTGACAGTCCAATGAAGTTTTCACTTCTGCCGTGTGGTCAACACACACTCGTTTTTTGACTTAAGATTTTTGTTTGTTCTAACTCAGGTATTTCTACCCTTTCTTAAACGTTCTTGCCAATATATTTAAGGGCATGTAATAATAATAATTTGTATTTAATTATTTTTTACCTGCTGATGTCTTGAATATTAAAATTAAATTTTAAGAGATGTAGTAGTAATACGTAGTAGTTGTTGCTATCGCAAAACTGTTGTGGGTATCTAAACAGTTTTGCCTTGCCAAGCACTCTCAGAAAAAATGTATAATTTAAATAAAAATCATGTAAACACTTTTGTGCATGATTGTTATGTTATAATAAAATACCAATGCGGCCGTCCTTTGCTGTTTTACGTCATGGTGTCAATCAACGAAGACAAATAAGATATTCGTCGATTGACACCGTGGTCCCAAACAGGTAAGTCAAAAAACGTCCTTCTGCGATTGACACCATGGTGCCAATAATCCGTGGTGTCAAACAGCGAAGGACCCCTAGGCGCCTTCATAATCAATAGAGTTGATATATCTATATTCAGCTATTTTTCTAGCTGGACGTAACGTAAGCACGTTGCACATTTCGGCGACTTTTCTCGTTGTGTGCATTCTAACATCGAGTGTCCCGCTACACCACAAAGTCCACAAGTAGGGATAGCGTCTCTGAATGATTTGGCTGCGTGTCCGTATTGGTGGCATTTGTAACATCTAGTTACAAGCGTAAAATCTCTAACTATCGCAGGATGTCCAATTTATGAAAAGACGAGCTTGAGCGATTAGTACCTTACGAATGTTGGCTGGAACCTCAATAATGTAGTTACAGCAGTGGGCATCTTTTTTACCAGATTTGTGGCTTAGTTTGCACGATGTTAAAAAGGATTCTAAGGACAACGATGGTATCTTCTCGGCTACATTCTGCTCGAAGATACAATTAAATACTTCGTTTTCTGCTAGAGAAGCGGGCACACCTATAACCACAATGCGAGGTTTGCGCTTATGGGGTTCGTCAGCGGTAAGACCGGTAGTGGAGTGCTGGACTGCGTGTTTCAGTTTTTCTGCATCCTGTTTGGTCTTCGTACTGATTATGACTCCGCCATTTTTCGTCTTACGTACTCCTCGTACTTGCAGTTTAATTTGATCTGGGCGAATAATTTTTTGGATGAGGTTCTTAGTTTCATCACTCGATTTTAATTTATCTTTGGGATAAATGGCCACAGAACTGAAGTTATTAGGTTGCTTGTTGCAATTTTTGCTCTGTGTTGAGCTTCCCATCAGATGAAATTGAGCAGACGTCATTTAAACATTGCTCAATCGATGACATCCATTGTTGTATGTCAATCGTAACCACTACTTCTATTTCATCGTTTGATTTAAGGGCTTGTTGTGACGATGACGGCAAAGAAGAGGGATGTGCTGAACTAATCGCGTTACGGGGACTGGTTGCCATTTTATTCTTAACTATAATTCCTATTCACTATGTATTAATTGTTCATTGTTTATAAAACTACACACTTGACACTATTGCATTATACGAAAATATGCTAAACTAGGTTACGAAATTAAATTATTGTATTTATTAAATATTGCTAATGAGCACGTCCGTACGTATCAAAGGTCTGTAAAATGTTAGTTTTAATGTACTTATAACCACCGCCATACCCCAGTATACAGTAGGTACTTTACTGTTTTACTTTTTTTCTCGTTTAAAATAGCCGCAGCGCGCCTCCCTGTACCTACGCCTCGCCTTACGGTTAATATACACTAATGATTTCAACTATGAATGCGAATAAAACGGAAGCCACGAAGGACGTCGAGCTATTCCAGCTACCTGTAGTGTGTTGCACTTGCAATGCACTAATGAAGACAATTATACTATTTTCATTTGTCGGCAACATATTCCACGCGGCAATGCGTTATTTAACTCTTTCTTACTACGACACTATTGGTTCCTAATGACTGGCAAGAACTTATTATTTAAAGCAAACTCTGTGTCGTGGGGGAGACTTTATGAACAAACATTAATCTCACAAAGTTTTGTCCCCTCTGGGAATTGAACACGGCTTACACGCTTTGCAGTCAGGGTTACAAACGATAGGCCAGTTAAAAAACATAATTGATATCCTAGTTGAAGATATTTTAAATTGACAAGAAGTTACTACTACTAGTGGCCAAACTATCTTGAGTTGCGGCAAGTAATTTGAACGTTTTAATTAAAAAAATGGCAGAAGTATTACAGGTTCTGCTCATGCACTGGTGCTCTTTGCGCAAATAGAACATGAACAAGTACTCACAGACACTTACGCCATCAGCGGACCATTTTGAAATGATACACGTGGCTTTGTACGATCAGACAAATTGGCGCTCTACTACTCTTACTTACATTTTGATCTAGCAATTTTGACCTAAACCACAGAATACTTGATAGTACAGGTACCTAAACCGACAGAATTAGTAAGTAATTATTAGGTTTAAAGAAGTTTATTTCTCATTAGAACTCAAAGTTCACTTAAAATGAGACCAAAGTACTTTGTTAACTTAAAAATAATTTTGCTTCTGTGGCGCACATTTCACATTATTTGGACAAATTCTCTCAGTCTAGTTTTGTATGTGTTAATAGTGTCGCATTCCTTCACTTTATTTAGTCCCACGAACAATATCGTTTTCCTACCATAATTGGTACGCGGAGTTATTAACTCAAGTTTATCTTTGTTCCTTCAGTTTTTTTTTGGTTATTTGTGTGAATTGAGTGTGTTTTGATTTTTTAACCAGAATGCAAGTGCTATAGGCGTGCTATTATAAGTGCAGTAACAAAAAATCTTCAGCACCTGCGACCTAACGTCTTTTTTTTTGTATGTAGGCAACGAGTTAATAGAACAGTGTCTATTTAAATATTAATTTATCATCTTTACTCTTCCAACAAAATATCTTGAAACCAGTGTCAATTTGCGACAAAAGGAAATATAGATTTATACTTAATTTATCCGTAGACCTTCTTAAATCTCTTATTATTAATATTATTATAAGTTTACCATATTGTGTTTAAGGCGCTCATATCAGTCAAATAACCTGACTTAAAACATTTACCTATTAGCAAAATCTATTTTTTTTATCACAATAAAAATAAATACATGTTGTTCTTCACAATATTTACGATAATATAGTTGTCTCCGAAATACATTTAATTTTAAATAAAAGTAAATATTATTTTTCTCAATTCTGAACGCTGCGGCGATTCGTTTGTATTATTTGCTTCTCTTTCATTCCTATGCAGATCGACAGTGACCAAATGATTATTTAATTCTCAAGGTCGTTGACAGCTATCAGCGTCTGAATAAATAAATAAACATTCTCTAAGTGGTCGACCGCCAACTTGGCTGATCGTACATTGTCTCATATCGCTTGGGCGATCATAACTCAATCTAGTCCTAAGATCGGCAGTAAATCGCGCAATAGTTTTCGGTATCCATTCCATGGCAACTGTAAATAAAAATATCGCAATATAAATCTATATGCCTCCGGTCGATTACAACCTATTCCCAATATGGCTGAATGCACAATGAACGATTATCAAATTGACTGATTGTAATATGCGCTAGGACCGAATAGACTGAATCTTACAATGTCTTCATCCCACTATGGCTGAAATTTGTTATGCCTTTATACATAAAATTACTGAAAATATTTTTAGTTGTGACAGTTGTTATTAATGTATAATGTAACCTATGCATTTGTAACCTCTTTGCACATGATAATGAATATGAAGTGTTTATGAAAATAAAATTGTAAACGTCAGTTATCTATCGTCAGTCATCACATATGAAGTACTTGAATTAAAATATAAATATAATTATAGCATTTTGGTTTATTGATTAATGTAATAATGGAAACTGATTTGTTTTTCGTGAAAAACCAACGAGGACACCCAGCCATTCTATACGATGGCCATAAATATAACTTCGGTAATAATAACGGAAGTAGAAGTTCAATGTGGCGCTGTAAAAATAGGACATGCTGCAATGGATCCATAACGTTGAACTTGGATAAAAATGCCATACTAGAACTACTAAAAAGGTCAGAAAATTTGAGTAAAGACTCCATAATTCGTGAGAGTGTACATATATGTAAACCACATTATAATGAGAACATTCAAGATATGGTTGTTTATAATTCTAAGAAGAATGCATGCGAGTCAATGACACCTATTAAAAAAATCTTCGAGAAAAATGTAGTCGCAATAAAGAAGTGTGACCCTAACTTTACTATGTGCGCTTATGAAGAGAAAAAGAGCTCGCTGTATAGATCAAGACATGCTTTTTTGAAACAAACGACTACTGAGTTTACGTACTTAAAAGATGTCAAAGTACCTAACGTATTAGCTGAAAACTTTTTAGTCTCAGATAGTGGTGAGGACGAAAAAGTTTTGTTTTTTTGCACATTAACGGCTAAGCAACATTTACGTGTCGGAGTTGGACAACAGGCACAGTACTTTGGCGATGGTACTTTTAAAAGAGTACCAAAACCATTTTACCAGTGCTTTACTTTACATGTCGATGTAGGTACAAGTACTAAATCTACTAACGTTGTGCCAATTCTCTTTGCACTCCTTCCGAACAAGACCGAAAATACTTATCGCAGATTGTTTCAGTTTATACGGGATGATTTGCGTGTACATATCTATAGGTATAAATGTGATTTTGAGATAGCTCAAATCAATGCTTGCAAGGAGATTTTTCCAAATTGTTCATTGACTGGATGTTTATACCACTACAGCCGAGCTATTTGGAAGAAAGCAAAAAAAATTAAAGCTGACACCACTACTGAAGGTCGTAATATTGTTCGCATGTCTGCAAATTTACCATTACTACCACAGTTGAAAATTAATAGTGGCTGGCAAGACATATGTAAATTAGCTCCAAAAACAGAAGCAATGCGGGCATTTGCAAAATATATGGAAAAGCAATGGCTTAAATTTGGACCTTCGGTAATAAGCTGTGCAGGTGATCGGCACCGCAGTAATAACGCTGTAGAAGGTTGGCACAGACGGCTCAACGTACGCATGCCGCATAAGCCAACGTTAGTTCGCTTCATTTATAAATTAAAGAAAGAAGCATCCTATCAGGATACTCGAATTAAGAATTCTTTATTCACTGAAGCTCCTAGACGGAAAGTTGAATGTTTTTTTGATGACAAGTACCACAAGCAACTAGATCAGCTCAGCAAAGAACAAATTAGTGAAATAACTTTTTTTAAAAACATGTTATTAATAAGGAAGCGAATGAAATAATATAATTAATAATATACATATTATTAACTCAAATTATTATTTATTTATAAGAATATTATATTATGTTATCTCGTGGTTATAAGGCCCAATAAATTTTGCTTTGTCTTTATTTAAGTTTACGTTTAATTTTAATCCCCGTGCAACTCAAATATATTTTCGTATGATTGTGTACTTTTCACATGATCAAAAAGCAACCTGTATTTAATTTTCCAGCTAAACAGTTTCTGGATCGGGAAGAAATACTCAAATATATTGGGACTGTTAAATATTTAATTAAATTCAGTCCATTCGGTTATTTAAGGATTCAGTCCTATTGGGATTAAGTTTATTCGAAAATCAGGTAATTTGGTTACATGACGAATTGAACTTCAGGTATTTTGTTTTTAAGACTAATTGAGATTCAGACGTACTGATGTATCAGGCATGTTGGGAATAGGTTGTAATCGACCGGAGGCATCTATATGTAGGTGGCAGCAAGCAATTGCAATACCTGAGGCATCACTAGGTATTGCAAGCATATTATAGGCTACAAGAACTGCTTACAATCAGGTGGGCCTAAATAATCGCGTAACTTTTTTTTTGCCTCCTTCGAGATGACGTCCTCGCAGAAGGATGCGATCGCCATCCACTCCCTGTCGCTGGCGACTAAGGACCGTGCCACGGCCGGCAGCAACAGACCCCAAGTCGGACATAACCCGAGATTATGCTGCGCCGAATCGTCGCCGCGTCGCGCGTCGGCGTCGTCTTCGCAGTCGCATTAGCGGCAGGCTGAACTCGGTTCCCTTCTAGCAACCTTGTGCAGATCATACCCCCCGAAGCAACCATGCCTTATGCCACGTAACCTAAGTGCTAACACTTAAGAGGAGATCTATTTACCAGTCTACCGTTTCTCGTTATAAGTTTTATTTGAGTTATTTGTAAGTTTATTATTTTTGTTATAACATTATAAGAGCAAAATATTTCTTTTTGCATCGATGCGAAAGATTGCAGTCGCGATGCAAATGCGATTCTTCGATACAAAAAATCTATTATGAACGCTCTATTTTAAGTTGAAATTCTAGATAGGTAGGTATGTTGGGATCCCGTGCTTTGGACTAACATTTAGTTACATTAGTTCTAAGAGATGTACCTTTCTTATTAAATATTTAAAATTGTAAGTAGGTACCTACTGCTACCGTATGTTAAGTTAGTGCAGACAAACTAAAATTATGCTTTAATAAAAATACATAATTTTGATTTACCAACTTATATGTTTTATTATATAGATCTACATATACTAAAATATCATGAAATAATTGAATAGATCCCTTCGGCCATTCGAAATCACGAGTTTCGAAACCAGTTTCGAATCCTACTAATATTATAAACGCGAAAGTTTGTAAGAATGTATGGATGTTTGTTTGTTGCTCTTTCACGCAAAACTTACTGAACAGATCTGGATTAAATTCGGTATAAAGATAGATTATAGTCTGGAATAACTTTATATAGCTTGTAAAATTTGGCCGTGGTTCCAAAAATAAATGATTTTGCCAGAGTTATTATGTTCGTAATTCACCTCCTGATCTATTTCTGTGTTTACCTATTTTGACCTAAACCAAAAATGAAGGTAAAATTGTAGTAGGTACTTACTTAGGTAAAGGGATTTCATAAACTTCTTACTCTGGTAATGGTGTATTACTTTGTCAAAAGAATTGAGTAGGTAAGGTGTACTTATTGTGTACTAGGCGTCTAATATTCCCCAACACCTAGCGGTATATACATATATATATATATATTTTTTTTTTTTTTTATACTACCAAGGTGGCAAACAAGCATACGGCCCGCCTGATGGTAAGCAGTTACCGTAGCCTATGGACGTTTGCAACACCAAAATCGTTAGGTTGGGAATAGTTTCTTTAGTTCTTTTTTTCTTTATCTAGAGGCTCAGGAACTATAACCTAATTTTTTCTACCACAGAAAACAAGCATTGCCGTCCATCGTAGAAATGCTGCCAGCTTTTTCTAGACTCTTCACAGATACCAATTGACCTGATTCCCGCCCGCGCCCGCTTCTCTTCCTACCTCCCCGCAGGCGCCTGTCCCTGTCTGTACGGTCTGTACTTTCATGTCGTCTGCGATATTTGAGTATTCTTATCCCTCTTTGAAATAATAAAAATGATTTTTATTCACATTACTGTTACAACTTATGAACAGATAGTGGAATAAGGTTTTACTCCCGTTTTCTTCCGGGTACTAGCGGTTTTGTGCAGCAATGGAAATAATGGGATATAATTTGTATAAAACGCTTGTCCCACTTTCTCCATTTCGCATTTCCATGGAAATAGTGGGATACACCCGTCTCAGGTTATCCATGGAAGATAGGCAAATTACAGATTTGGTTCCGATTGTAACTAATTATTCGGTTTCGGTAAAATTATATGTAGGTAAGTACACTGTTGCCCCATTGATTCGATCACATCCCTACAATTGAATATTCCGAATATGTAACAACATTCGTAAGGCACATACGTAATATACATACCTACCTACTTGCAAAAGTTAAGTGCAGAATGAAATTGAGTAACGACACTGTATGTAAAGTATTGCTATTCGTTTTTATAGCCAACTTCGAAAACAAATCGTTATGCTCAAATTCAATTTATTATTCTAGTTTACAAAGTAACACTTGCGAAGGTCAACCTATCCTATTAATATTATAAACGCGAAAGTTTGTAAGAATGTAAAGATGTATGTTTGTCACGCAAAAACTACTGAACGGATCTGGATGAAATTTGGCACAGAGATAGATTATAGTCTGGAAAAGCATATCTAATAGGCTTTAATCGCAATAACCGACATCCACGCGGACGGAGCCGCGGGCAATAGCTAGTAATTTTGACTGATAAATTCAATTCACTGCTGGGCACGGGTCTCCTCTCCTCTATCAAGAGAGAGAAGGTTTTGAGTACCGCACACGCTGGCTAATAAGGTCAGGTAAGTTGGTGAATCAGACATGTCTTTAAAATTTCTTCTAAGACATGTGGGTTTCCGCACTATGTTTTCCATCACCGTTAGCAGATGGCGAATCTTTTGATTAGTACACATAAACTCCATTAAGTGAAATTCACATTGGTACTCCTCGGGATCGAACTCGAACTCTTGCGTGCAAGTCGGTTACTTTCCCACTCGGCCACCACCGCTTCCACCAATACATAGTCAAACAGAAACAGCACGCAGAATCTATGCTAACACTTCATGAATGTCAATCGCGAGGTTTCCTCTAATCTTATTAATATTCTTATTGCGGTGTGTTGGTTGGTATGTGTACCGTTCTGTTTACTATCACCAAATGTAAGAGATTACGTAAATTAGTAAGGCACCATGCAAGCTCGCAAGTCCGACCGGCCGGCTGATTCTCTAAGAAACGGCGATGGCAAACTGATAGTTGTGATCGCAAACCGACAGTTGTGATTGCTCGGTGATGGCACAATCTATTGACTAAACGTCGAAAAGGCTCAGTTTTTGCTCTTACGGAATACCGATTTTCAATCTGACAGCCAGATTTTTCTCGGTTTTTGCGGTGGCTCGGTTATTGCTCTTACGGAATACCCCTAGGGGGCGGGAACTCCATCTTTTTATTTTTATTATACAACAACGATGGTGAGCTAGCAACTCACCAGATGTGATAACTGCTGCTCATAAACGTGACTGCATTTCCTCAAATACCTAGGACATACAACCATGCCGCTGCCAACAAAAGGGAGGCCCAATTATCCCCTCGGTCCCTTTCCTTCTCCTTCTGCCTTTCCGTGATAGGGATCAGAAAGGATAATTAAAAGTAAAGGATAATTGGGCCTCCGGCACTCAACAAACGCCAAACGAAACGCAGCAGTAAGAGAACTGCTAGTCCATGTAGATATTCTGTGAGAGGGTAGTACTTTCCCGGTCGAGCCGGCCCATTCATGCTTAAACCAGCAAGGCTCTACTACTACTTATAGAATACCACAGCCAAATAGCAATGCAGGAGGTTACTAGTTGTTCCTATGCGTTAGTACAGCTGGTCTCCTGTGCTCATGTGTTCTTTTTAGAAACGTTTTCTTATTCCAGGAATCTCCGAGTACAAAACGCTGGTATTAAAATTGCGAATGCTACCCAAGTGCTCATAGGCTACGGTAACTGCTTACCATTAAGCGGTATGCATGTTTGCTTCCTCAGTAGTATAAAAGAATACAATGAACGAACATTTGCAGCCAGCCGAACTGTTAGCGAGCGGCTCTCGTGGAATATCTTTATATCTTTTTTACAAAGACAACTCCTGCACTAGAGAACAAGCTCTGTGTCGCGGGGGACTTTACAAACATACAATTAACGGACACAAATTACACGCAGACTCAGAACAATTCTTCGTGGGTCACACAAAGTTTTGTCCTGTGTGGGAATCGAACCCACAACCTCGTGCACAGCAGGCGCATACTGCGGCCACTGGACCACCGAGGCAGTCGGAATATACTTGGACATACCACTAGACATTTCCTTCCATATCTCTCTTTCGAGTCACTAAGGACCTTTTTCGTTAAATGGAATTTACTTACGCGATATTTACCAATACACCACCATACAAGTGATCAAGCCTGACTGAGATCCACCTTACAGAAGACCACAGCCAAATTACTACAAAGCGGTGTACAGGTTTCCAGCGCTTATTTAGGAATGTGTTTCAAAAAAATGAGTCCAACTCATTCCACCATCTCCGTTAGCCATCTTTACCGCGATGTCGCTTGCCATTCTTTATAAACATACAAGTAACGGACACAAAGTACAGCCTGACTCGGGACAACCATGGATATCACAAATTTTCGTCCAGTGTGGGGAACGAACCCACAACACGCCGTGCAGTAGTGAATGAAGTAAGTAAAAACTTTTGAAATATTCTCATGACATCAGAACATTAGCCATTCTATTTTTGGACATTTTAAAACTGCCCAACATGTTGAGGTAACAGCCTTTTAAAAAACCGCTAGTGTCTTATAGATGCCTTTATAATGCAACTCACAATATGTAGAATGCAAATCGACTATATAATGTAATCTGAGGTGTCAACTGCATCGATAAACATTAGAAAACCTTTTTAATATCCCGTAACTGTCGAATTGTTTGACGGAAATTTAAATTTTGGTCGTTTTTTTTTAAATTAATAACTAGCAAACCGATCTCGCTTCGGTTTTATTTAATTTTATGTAGATATAGCTGATGCCCGCGGTTCCGCCCGCGTGGATGTCGGTTATACACTAAATCAATTTTCCAATGTTTTTAATAGTTATTTTGCTATTCAGGATATTCAGGAAGGACAAATCCAACAAAATAAAATCCATGAAAATCGGACCAGCCTTTCTCGAGTTATAAGTGTTCTCAGCCAAAGATGCCCACTGACTAGACAGGGCCACTCCAGAGGACTGCCACGTTTATTGGTCCTGAGCTGTCATCATTCATCCGCTGCTCGCAACCTTTTTTTTTTTTTTTTTTTTTTTTTTTTATACTACCAAGGTGACAAACAAGCATACGGCCCGCCTGATGGTAAGCAGTTACCGTAGCCTATGGACGTTTGCAACACCAGGGGTGTCACTCACGCGTTGCCGACTCTTTAAAAACCTTATAACTCCTTTCTTGAAGAACCCCATGCTATAGTCTCTTGGGAAAACCTCGGCAGGGAGCTCATTCCACAGCCTAATCCTTCACTAGGTCGTCGGTCCACCTTACACCTTACAAAGTATACAAAAATTATAATCATAAAATCGCTTGTCCTAGTCCTGTCCTGTCACTAGTCCGTGTGGTGACGGAGTCCGTGTGGTGACGGAGGCCGAGTGGTGACGGATTAAGAATAGAAATGTCACCACCCCCTTCTATCCCGAGGAAGTCGTAAGAATCGACTAAGGGAGTCTAACAGACAATATCCACCGGAAGAGAGGAAAAACTCGAAACAAAACCCTATACCAATCCGTCTGGCCAGCGTGGTATAGTAGGCTAATATCCCACCAAATGTTTGGAGTAGACCCGTGCCCAGCAGTGGGACGTTTATGGGTTCCGATTCCGGTTGACGATGATGAATCGCTTGTTCTTACTGACGATCAACGTAAGTACAGCCAAAGTCTAGAAAGCTGAATTTGGAAGATAGGTCGACTTTTAACTGACTTCAAAAAAGAGGAGGTTATCAATTCGTGTGTATATTAAGTGTAGATTTTGCCAAACAATCCTTACTAATATTATAAATGTGAAAGTTTGTAAGAATGGATGGATGGATGGATGGATATTTGTTACAAAAACTGCTAAACGGATCTGGATGAAATTTGGCGCAGAGATAGATTACGTTCTGGAATAACACATATGCTACTTTTTGCAGCGATAACCGACATCCACGCGGGCGGAGCCGCGGGCAACAGCTAGTCTTTTAATTCAGGCATCTTGGTTGTTATCAGCGCCTTAAAGATTTAATTAGAAAGCAATCTTATAAAAGTATGTAGTTGCAAGTATCCAATTACACTGTAACAAATAAAATAATGACATAAGGGTTACAATATGTCGGTCACTTGCTTTAAACTCGTATAATTACATACACTGTTACAAGTAGAGCATAGTGTCATGTTAGTAAGATGATGTGGAAAATAAAATGTCAGTTGTATTTCTCTTAACGCAGCTCGACTTACTGGTGGCAGGCTCAAGTGTTTATAACCAGTTTTGAATCGTTACATCTTAAATAGCTTTAAAAGTTTTAAAAATAATATCGAATACGTTGCATTTTCGTTTTTACTACTTATTTTATACCACGTCCGTGCCAAATTTCATTTAGATTGATTCAGTAGTTTTTGCGTGAAAGAGTCACAATAAATACATTAATTTATTTATTTACATACAAATACAGAGCCATCATTAGGTACAGGTATTTTAAGAGTAACCTACTACTACAATGGTTATATAACAACTAGCTGTCACCCGCGGCTCCGCCCGCGTGGATGTTATTTATCCCGATAATAAGTGTTTTCCTCCCCAGGATACCATCTATCTCCTTGCCGACTGAACGACTCAACGAATCTTAATGAAATTGTCATTAAGATTCGTTGAGTCGTTCAGTCGTGAAAGAGTAACTAAGAAAAATCTTTGCATCCCCTTTTACCCCTTTAAGGGATGATTTCCGAAAAAATATTTTATACGTGTTTCAAGACTTTCAATGAAGAACCTTAATCACACTGAATTTCACTCGAATAACTTCAATAACGGCAAAGTTTCATAGTAACTTTGCACCCCCGATTTACCCACTTAGGGAGTGAATTTTCAAAAATCCTTTCATAGTGCTTCTCTACGTTATAAAAGGAACCCCTGTGCAAAATTTCAAGTTTCTAACCCTTATAGTTTGTGCCCTGCGTTGATATGCCAGTCAGCTTCTCCTTTTATAAATATAGAAAAAAATATGCTTATAATCTATGCTTATAGTGTAATATGTAATCAAGTGGTAACTTTAGTGTAGGATCCAATTATCCATCCTTACAAGCTTTTACATTTATAATTACATTACATTAGTTTGGATAAGGCGTGACACTACCTAAAAACATAAAAATTACATCAGTAGATTTGTGTTTTACTGACACTGACACTTCTCTAAGAAGCTCTGGAAACCGTATTCCAGAGCTTTTTAGAGAAGACTGCAGGTACAGCAATACAACGTGATAACTAGCAGGTGTTCCTCACCTACCCAATGATATTATACTAAGATAATAATAATAATAATCACGGCGCGCATCGTGAGGAGGTTCCTGTCTCTGGAGCCCTAACCACCGGTAGCTTGGTCCCTGTATCCGATGCCGGTGGGTCTCCATTTTTATATTTTTAAATGTATACTGTTTTTATATACCTATATATTTAAAAATGTAATTATTTGTGAATGGAATTAAATAAAGAGAATAATAATCATATTTTGGGACAACTCACACACCGCCATCTGATACCAAATTAGGCAGAGCCTATACTATGGCAAACAGACAACTGATAAACGTACTTATATATATCTAAATACATACATATTGTAAATAAATTACACCCAGACAAAGAACAAACAATCGAGCTCATCACATAAATATTTGTCTTGTGTGGGAATTGAACCCTCGACCTCCGGCTTAGCAGTCAGAGTCACTAACCACTAGACCAACAGGCCAAGATAAACGTAGATATCACAAGCGCGTGGTAACTGTTGCCGTCAACAGTAGCTAAGTAGCACCACTTCATCATATCACTAACTCTTTCTGTATCATAATTACTAGTTGTTGCCCGCGGCTCCGCCCGCGTGAATGTCGGTTATAGCTGTAGAAAGTAGCCTATGTGTTATTTCAGACCATAATCTATCTGTGTGCCAAATTTCATCCAGATCCGTTTAGTAGTTTTTACGTGAAAGAGTAACAAACATCCATCCATGCATCCATCCATTCTTACAAACTTTCGCATTTATAATATAAGTAGGAAGGATATTAGTAGGATATTATAATTTCCCCTACCAAAGTATAAGTGCTAGTTCAATCCCGCGTAGTACCAATGTGAATTTCACTTTATGGAGTTTATAATTATATACTAATCAAATGATTCGCCATCTGCTAACGGCGAAGAAAAACATCGTGAGCAAAACCCACATGTCTTAGAAGAAATTCTAGACATGTCTGATTAACCACCCGCATTAGGCTAGCTTTAGTTAATTAAGGCCTGAATATCTCTCTTGTTAGAGGAGAGGTGACCCGTGCCCTGCAGTGGGCCATTTATTGGTTGCTATTATTTTTTCTATTTATTATTATAAGTATAAGCACCTATGTATAAGCGCCCATCATGTGCTACGATATCATCTGATCACCATGGAAACCGCAAGTTTGGCCGTCTTAATGGTATAAATAATTTTAACAAAAAAGAACCCGACTTCAGTACGGCAAGTTGCAGAATTTTGAAAAACCTTAAAACCAGTTATCCAGTCTAAGTAGGTATTTAAATAGAATGAACTTTCATGCAAACTCTTATCTCACTTTTCCTCCCTTAAAGACTGTTCTTTATATTCTGCTATATTACATCTCATGACCATTCAAATAAGCCCAAACACGGCTAGATTACATTGTTTAATTTATGAAGTTCCGTTGCCTAGCTACCGGCTTTATCATCAAATAGTTGCTTAGCAACCATAAAGGAAATTTATCTAATCGCCATCCGTAAAATACTTATTATTGAGAAATTCAGCTGGCCATCTGTGGTCTTCTTCGTCAGTTTTACTTCATCATATGTATTATACTTTTTGAATGAGTTGTTTGAATGTTTGATGTGTTGTTAAAAATATTGAAATTGCTATAATGTGTGGTATGCCTATAATTTTTGAGGAATTCCCTCAATTCTTTATGGATCCCATCATCAGAACTTTATTTTGATGAAAATGGGACCAAACTGAAGTTATGTCCTCTGAGACAAAAAAAATACAAATCGGTCCACAAATGACGGAGTTCTGCAGTAACACGAATTGATAATCTCCTCGTTTTTGAAGTCGGTTAATAATCAAGTAATATTAAGTAATAAACATTAAAAAGTAATAAGCGATTCTACAATATGAATGTAACCAACCTTTTCCACTAGCCTCATTCACATCTGACGGTTCTCGATAGCATTGCTATGGAGTGTGGTTTCGTCAACATTTTTGTAATACACGCATCAGATTTTGCGGCGACTCCGACCTTGCTTACGCAATTCCGGAACACTTATGCATGTTTACATGATATCTGATGGCAGATTGTGTTCGTGAATTATGTAAGTAGATGACCACCACATGATGAAACAAAATATTTTGAAACTATAAGAATCGACCCAGTCAGTCCTTTTATTAACCGACTTCAAAAACGAGGAGGTTATCAATCCGTATGTATTTTTTTTTATTTTGTTTTTTATGTTTATTACCGAAGAACTCTCTCATTTATGAACCGATTTGGAAAATTCTTTTACTTGTCTGAGAGGACATGTTTTCAGTTTGATCCCATAATAATGAAAATAAAGTTCTGATGTAATGAGATGCACTTTAGCTGTAAATAATCAGATTAAATAAAACATCTTTAAGAGAGAAAAAGTGAGATAAAAGTTTTATATAGGAACGTTAAACTTAGGTTTTTGAAAACTTACCGTATTGTAGTCGGATTTTTTTGTTAAAATTATTTACCTTTATAAAATGTTAATCTGAGACCTGTTAATTTAACTGCTAAATATAATATGTAGCTTCTGTTATCTCGTTCATTAATTATATTTACTACTTGGGTGGCAAACAAGCATACGGCCCATCTGATGTTAAGCAGTAACCGTAGCCTATGGACGCTTGCAATACCAGAGGTATCCCTTGCATGTTGCACACCTATTTTTTGACAACAGGGCTTTAAGATGGATGTAGTCCTGGGATATGAATACGTTTCTTTCAAAACGCATCCCTAAACGAGCGCTGGAGACCTGTACTCACACGTCACACACAGGAACACAACTACACCGCGGTGTGTAGTTATTTAGCTGTGATCTTCTGTAAGGTGGAGGTCCTTCCCCAGTCGGGCCTGCTCGCTAGTATGGTGCCTTACCTCTCTTAAATATATATATATATATATATTATAGTATTAGTTTATTGGTACTAACTTGTAGTAATTATTGGTTAACATTGTTGGTGGCACAATTACCACATATATAAACACTTAGGCTGCGGTTCCACTGAGGCGGAGTGGGGGCTGAGCTGTGAACGGAGGTAGGTGTGTGGATTTCAAGCCATGTAATTGGCGAATCGCAGTCCGCTCTGCACCGCTCCGCCTCAGTGGAACCGCAGCCTTACTAGTTTGTAAGCATATCGTGTACGGAAGGAGGCGGCGGAGCGGATCAAGGAGGAAAGTATCCTCGCTGATCCGATCCGTCGCCGGTGAACTGAGCCTCTAGACAAGTGGCATAAGCGATAGTCGAATCGAGTCTACGATTTAATGTCGTAAACTTAAGTCAAATCCCATACATTTTCTTTTTGACTTTTCGATTCGACTATCGCTTATGCCACTTGTCTAGAGGTGCTGGGCGGCGCGGCGTCAGCGCGCTTACGGCGGCGGCGGGCGCCTGATGCCGCCATAGTGAGGCTGCGGGTGAGAGGTCGGGACATCGAAAGCATGTTTGACATTTTAACAACTACATGTACCTAGTTAGTAGTTTGATTACTGCAATCTAGTAGTTATAACTACTGATTATTGCCCCAGCTTCGCCTGGGTTAACGATATTTAGAACGATGTTAAACCGAAATTGACTGTAGGAAAAATATATGCTGACATTGTTTTTCAAGATCAAAGTAGCCTAATATCCCTCGCAAGTGTATGGATGAGACCCGTGCCCAGCAGTGCGACGTTTATGTATTGAGACGACGAAGTATAGTACTAGCCTTTCTACATTACCTATGTAACTACTATCTATCTATGTAACTAAGTATTTCTCTAGTGGCCGAGTAGGAAAGTAACCGACTAGTACGCAAGAGGTTCGAGTTCGATTCCGGGTGGCAGTACCAATGTGCATTGCAGTTTGTGGAGTTTATATGTACTAATCAAATGATTCACCATCTGATAACGGTGAACATGTCTTCAAAGAAATTCTTAAAAGAGAGAGAGGTTGAATCAAACATGTCTTTACTCTTTAGAGACATGTCTGATTCAACCCGCTTATGCCCGCCCGGACATGAATGGGTTTCTATTATTAAGTGGTTAAGTCCTTCCCCAGTCGGGCTTGCTCGCTCACTAGTATGGTGCCCTAACTCTCTTATATATACGTTATATCTCCCGCACTAGGAAACAAGACAACCATTTATGGATCACATAAATTATTGCCCCGTGTGGGGATCGAACCCACAACACCTCGCGCCGTGCAGTAGTAAATGGCGAGGTAACCACTTAAACAGTAAACCAACATTGCAGTCAAATTAAAAACATATGACATGGGAATAATATATAAGTAGGTAGGTACACACAGCAACGGAGTTAGCTGTAGAGGGCCTTTATGTAGATTAGTTTTTTATGAAAACCATTGTGTATATTTCTGTGGAAAATGGTAACAGTGTATAATTGGTAACACACAAATTCATACATTGGTTTTCCTAAAAATCTAATCTTTAGTTTATTCATAGCTGGTATGTACAGCTAACTCTGTTGCCGGCCGTACATAGTATTGTTTGTAAACCGACGATCTACTATTCGAGTTCATAACGAGTAAGAGGTATATTATAATTATTGCAAGTTAAACCGCGACCACAATAATATTAAATCAGTCCGATGACCTATCGCCTGCAGCGCTGCAACTCCCCCAGACAGTTAAGCAACAAGGATGTTGACCTGGAGCCGACCATCTAATGTATCTATTACATTACGTATCAATTTCGCCACGATACCTACATCGAAATGCTTTCCAAATCACGATGTATTCAATTTTTAATATTTAATTTTTAATAATTATGTAGGTATTACAAATAATATGTAAATGCACATTAAAGTTAATTTGTTTGGATTTTTGTTATGCAATCGAAAACGACAGAATACAAACTAAGCTTTAAACGCTTGCATGGCCTGATGCATTACGTTGTGCACGTATCCGCTTTGTAAATAAATAAATTACATGTAAGAACTTACCTATACAGGGGGAACGATTTTTTATTTTGTAAATGTCAATTTTGTTACCTACCTATAGTTTTTTTTTATAGCATAAAAATTGAATATAGTTATCATAAAAATATTAAACCGACTTCAAAAAGCTAAAAAAAACTGTATACAGATTGAAGTTTTTTTTTTCTTTTTAGCTATTAGAATTTAATTTACTAACAAAAATATTAGATATAGTAAGAAAGACGCTAATTTGTTTATTTGTAATACAACAGAATACTTAATAGTACAGGGTAATACTCCTTCTTACACTAATTCGACCTCAATGTCTTGACTCTCGATAGATGGCGTAACGGGTAAAATTAAAAGTCGGTGTCGAGATTTTCCGTCGTCTGTATATAAGAGCACGCTTTACAAACTTAAGTTTGCCGGTGGTGAAAAATGCAACTAGAGTTGCCATTACTGTTTAGTCAGTTTAATTAAACTTTAAACTAACAAAATGTTATTATTTAAATGATATGCGTATACTTACTTAGTAGATTTATAACTATTATTTATAGGGTGCTAATTAAACAGGCTTCTTTTTAGTATCATTATTCGCCCCCAAAAATGTATGTTGCCTTCTAAATTACTAAGTCAGCCACAATTAACGAGCATCAAAATAATACTATCTTAGCCACTAGTTATCTTCTATGTGAACCACTCTAAATACTATTCAGCATAATGATTATTTTTTAGCATCTAAATTTGTAGCATGCATTCTAATAGTAAACTTCTAAAATACTATTAAATGACATCAAAATATATATTTATTTAGCATCTAACTTTTTAACTGAGTACGTTTAAAATGTAACTCATCCCATATAAATCGATAGTCAAAATTTTGCTAAAATGGGTGCCAACATTACTGAATATGGCGCACAGAAATACTGTATATGGGGTACAGAAATACTAAGTGAGCTAAAAACTGAGGGCGAACACAATTTATAAAAATTAGCGCTTCGCCGGCCGCTGCCGCGGCACGCTCGCTTCGCTCGCTCGGCTCGCGCGTTGTTAGGGTCACAGTTCTAACCTAACCTAACCTACTTGTCTGATAGCATCTCGTTTCTGGTAGCAAATGCATGAATATATAATAATATTCAAATGCATGACTTTCTAGTCGGTCACTTAGTAATTTAGTCGCCCACCTATTAATTTAGTCGCAGGGCTAGAATTTACAGTATCTTATTTCACGATAAAAGAATATGATGTATTATTTTACATGCTAAGTTATAATAAATGGTGCTTTCTGTAGAAGCTTGAATTATATTTTTTTGAGGACATTGCGTAGAAGCTGTAAAACGTAAAATGGTGACGAGATGTAAAATCCGTGGCCGAGTTAGTAAATTAGGTGGTAATGCATAAATAAGAAGGACAAGTCACAATAATTGATGATCTTTACTTGACGCTTTCTATAGAATATTTAGCGGGCGTTGTAAAAAAGACGAATTAGTTTATTAGAGGCTATGTCATTTTCCCGTTGCTTAGTAATAAAATTAGAAGTTTAATCACGTGTCCAATAAATATTTTTGTGGCTAGACTTATAATTTCCCTTATTTATATAGTATTATATACTGATTTTAATTGTTTTCATTTTAATTCGTTGTTTTATTTGTTGTTATTAGATCAATGCTGCGCCGCTGTCGGCGCTGTCACCAGCAGAGATAAGTTTGTTGCAATTGTACACACGAACTGAGCCATCTAAAGGGGAGTAGACTTACTACTAACGATTATAGTAAGTCAACTTCCCGTTAGATGGTCGTTCGAGTCACAGATATAGATTTACGAGTGCACAAGTACCGTATTGTTTAGTTTAAAAAAAAATATGTTGAGGGTGTTTTACGGAAAGCAGTTGCAGTAGGTATCTTTCTTTATACTTCTTAGATGACCTATAAACGCTTCTAATCAGTGCCGGATCTAGGTTTTCAAAAACTGCGAGTTTGCCGCCCTCTAGACAAAATTACCTTAAAAAATAATATTTAAGTACGTACATTGTTGTTATTAAGAATCTATATGTTGTCATTTTTTTTAAATAAAAAATAGACTATCTGGGGTCTAGTGACTGCCGCCCCCCAGTCTTTGCCACACGGGGCGAGTGCACCCTTCCCCTCCCCCCTCTCCCTAAGATCCGGGCCTGCTTGAAATAACCAGAGATAGTACCTACTTGCGTGTCGTTGACCTAAAAATTTAAAACCAGAGTATTGTCATGGAGTATCCTGGGATCACATACCTACATACACACACTATAAAGCGTAGGTCTTACTAATCTTTTGATTAGTTGTAATTAAAATTTAAGATGTTTTAAAGTTCGCAGAACTGATGGTCGTTAGGGCAGAAAGGTTTTAAAGTTTCGACCACGAACTGAAAGATGAAGCGTGGGCAGGCCTCCAACAAGGTGGACCGACGACCTGGTAAAGGTTGCGGGCAACCGATGAGCAAGGACGGGTCTTGATCGAGTGTTGTGAAAATCCTTGATGAAGGCCTATGTACAGCAGTGGACGTCTTGTAGCTGAGACGACGATGATGGCACTCTAAAATAAACTGTAACTTTTATATTTGTAAAACACTTTTTTTTTTGTTTTTTTTTTCATTGTTACAGTGGAAAAATGACTTAAGTTGAAGCATGTTTCTTTTGAAATTTACATCTTATTCTTTGCAGCTAAAGTTCAAAATGGCCCAGTGACATTACTCAAGTTACGCCAGTTTTCTGCTAAGGATGCGATATATAACTAACTGAACTACATAAATAAAATTAAAATTAAATTTCTTCATTAATATTTATTTAAGAGCGGGTAAGTACAGCGTAGTCATTTGTTATGCTACGTTTTATGAATATTTATCATTCTCATCTTTTGACTATCATAAAATTATGACAATGTTATAACACTCTTAATTATTCCATCATTAATTTTATACATACGTGAATAAGAACCGCTCGAATCGATGATACGCCTGCCGCGGTCTGTTGATAGGTACTTGGACGGGTTAACCCTCTGCAGTCCTTTACCTCGGAAAGCACGTAAAAGAAAAGAAGGAGCTATATCAGGAGAGGTAGGGCACCATACTGTGACCTAGTGAGCAAGCCCGACTGGGGAAGGACCTCCACATTATAGACAGCGGTGTAGTTGTGTTCCTGTGTGTGAGTGCAGGCTTGCTTGCCCAAGGAATGCTTTCCCTAACCTTAAATTTCCATAGTTATTTTTTTCAACTTTCATCCTCAAGTCAGTCGATGCAGAATTCGATTAAGACACTCGGATGTCTTTAGAACTTGTCTATAGACCGTGACCGTGAACACTGTCTTTTAAAATGTCATGGGAGCGGTAATTTTTTTATTTAGCTGTTAAAAGTAACTAGGTCTATGGCAACGGTGCCCGAGAAAAAAAAGATGCTGAACAGTCTTTGGGAACTGCCGATAGAAGTGAAAACTAAGTAACTCGTCGAGCTATTGAATTATTATTTTTGAATATCAAAAGCGTTCGGTGACGATGACGCGAGTTCCATGATTTTTGTTCACCCAAAAAGTGCTCAACGCGCCTAAAGATTTCACTTCAAAAAATCTATGTGGCTCATTTAGTGAGTTTATTTGAAATTTCATATTAGTGTGTGCCTTGCGGAAACAAATAAAAACAAAATTTGAATGTGCTGTTTGTGCGTCATAAACAACTTGTATAATAGCCACAATCTAGACAGGTGGTCGATTCTATTCACAAATATACAGCAAATTATAATCATTAGAATGTGCTTACGTTCATAAAGTACCCCTTCGTAACAAACAGTCTCATTACAGTAAGATAATAATCTCCATGAATAAGATAGTATAAAAAAAGTTTTCTTTTATCATCGTGCAGTGAAACCGTGCACAGTATGTATATAGGACACGATATGCAGTTTATTAATTTTATTTGTCATTTAATGAGATTAATGAATATAAGACGCGGTCGTTCACTGTGGGCCTCATGCGAAGCCTCAAAGTCACCCAAAGTGCAATAGAGTGAGATATGTATGGAGTTTTCTGCGAGAACAATTCAGATACTTCTAAAGTGGTGACCACGAACTGGACGACGACGCGTGGGCAAGCCTCCAAAATGGTGGACCACAGGCGACGACCTAGTTAAGGTTGCGGGCAACCAATGGACAAGATCACCTCAGACGTGTTGCGGAAATCCTTAGGGGAGGCCTATGTCCAGCTGCAGTGGACGTCTTTTGGCTGAGATGGATGAGTTTAAATTATATAAAATTAATCATATTTTGCGTAAGTGTAAGTGCCCTTTGAGGTAAAGTAGTACCTACGTAAGTATTATGTCATGTATCTCAATATGTGTACCGTAAGTATATGTAGGTATATGTAAGACGCATCAAGTACACGTTTTATAAAACGCGCCTGATAAATTCCTATAAATTTATAGCATTATCGACACTTTTTGTGATAACTTTAGTTTTGTTTAGGACAACACTCGCACTAGGGAACAAGCCCTGTGTCGCAAATTTTACCCAGACTCGGAATAAACATTTATGATTCACACAAAGTTTTGTCCCGTATTAAAATCGAACCTATGACCTCCGGCTTAGCTTGAGTAACAGATCAGTCTAAAAAAGCTTCAAAATCATAGGTACACGTGTTTTAAGATGCGTTTTTTCCGAAACGTTTTCCTATACTCCATCATATAAACCTAGTGCTAGGGTTGGTAACACACAAGCGATGGTATTGCAACCATCCATAGGCTACGACAACTGCTTACCATGACTATTAGCCAACTATTAAATAGTACAAAAAACCAACGACTTTGTGAGATACGTTTTAAGTACATAATACCTAATATCTAATCTATCCTACTAATATAAACATTTATTTCATAAAATATTTACATGAATAAAAGTAACTTAACCCAAACTACCTACTTACAAACAATGAGATATTGTATTTAAAGGTATTAATTATATTACCTATTATATATAATACCTGATTGAGGTCACAGTTCTGAGTAAAAGGTGTCCAAAAGACTGGCCACATTGGCACGCTGGATCGCAAGGCTAATATTAAGATCCGATCAGTACCTTTTACGTAAACACATTAATACATCCATCCATCCTCACAAACTTTCACGTTTTTACGTATTAGTAGCATTAAATAAATAGCTTTTTGATAATCTGAGTTTGATTGATCTCCTCAACACCACACCGTACATGGCGATCCTGCTAGGAATCGGTGTTTCCGTTTCCTTCCCACATTTTTCATCCCACGAGCTAAAATAGTTCATCTAGATTCACGAGTTCATCCTACGGCAAAAATAGATTCCGTTTTCATCCCAGAAGCAATGTACCTACGTACTTATTTATAATGTAATGAATGTTGGATCAATACGTAACGTCAGCAAAGAAATACGTTAAAGTTATCGAGCCAATAATCAGAGCCTATTCCACTTGTCCCTACCATCTGTATCCCTGGTACATTTTTTTTACTTCCACTTTTCATTACCACTACATCAACCCAAACCGGAACATTAATCTAAAGATCGAATAAGTATTTTCTCCGTGCGGAAATCAAACTCACGTCCGCTTCGCTCACATGCAACGCACCGTCACTATTTACCATTACGCCATCCATTGCACCATCAGAATACTATGCATATTGATTTATTTTCTACTCAGTAGAGGCATGAGGGATAATAATGTATGGTTTTGTGTAACACTTACGTGGTAAAATTACGGGCCAACTTGTTGGTAACCAGTTACCGGAGCCTATGGATGCTTGCAATTCCAGTTGCTGATCAAAATATTTGAACATCAGAGTTTTAATGGAATTTGCCTGGGTTAGAAAACCGTTTCTATAGAAACGCAACCCTAAATGTGCTCTGCAAACCTGTGCTCCTGACCTGTACTGACACACAGGAACACAACTACACCGCTGTGTGTAGTTTAGGCTGTGGTCTTCTGTAAAATTGAGGTCCTTTCCTATTTGGGCTTGCCCACTAGCACACTGACAGACACACACACTTACGTGCCATTCTAGTCACTTTCAGCCTGATTGCCCAAGCTTGACTTGAAGGAGACAAATAACTACACAGAGTGGTGTAGTTATGTTCCTGTTAGTGAGACTTCAGAGCTATTATTAAGGACGCGTTTTATTAATGAAACTTTTTCATATTATACTGCTAGGTAGCACTAGAAGTTGAAAAAGTACAAACAGTTTTTTGGGCCAGCAACATGGCTGTGATGCCCCAGGTATTGCCACCAGATGGGTCGTAAGCTTGTTAGCTGTTTGTATAGTATAAAAGAAAAATGGTTTCCTACCTCAAAAATTTCAAATGACATCATCATCATCTCAACCCATAAACGTCCCACTGCCAGGCACGGGTCCACACATTTGGAGGGATATTAGCGTAATATGCCACGCTGGCCAGACGGGTTGGTATAGGGTTTTTTTTCGAGTTTTTCCTTTTGCAGTGGATACTGTCGGCCTGATATACTCCCTTAGTCGACTCTTACACACCCTCGGTATGGAACAGGGTGGAGACAATTGTATTTAAAATCCGTCACTATACGTATAGTTGTAATTTTATTTTTAAAGACTACTCCCGCACTAGAGAACTAGCTCTGTGTCGCGGGGTACTTAACAAACATACAATTAACGGACACATATTACACCCAGACTCAGAAGAACTCTTTGTGGCTCACACAAAGCTTTGTCCTGGGGATAAATATGGGAATCGAACCCACAACCTCGTGCACAGCAGGCGCATACTGCGGCCGCTGGACTACCAAGGCAGTCATACAAATGTACGAGTAACTAAAAGTAATTTTTCAAAGAAATGCGGAAGAATGTTAACAACATGGTAGTAGCAACCAAGCTTGGTAAACTTCCACCTTGCATCATAATTTGTCATTTCCCACATACATTATATGTATATACGCAAATAATAGTAATAGAAACACCATAATATATCATTCATATACCTAATTATCCGTAACGTAAAATAAACTATGGAAAAAATTGCGATGCATAGGTACGATAGGCTAAGTTGGCTCTAGACCACTATGGCTATATTTAGATTTAGAGACTTTCACCTCTACGGACAAAATTGATGATTACCCATTGTCCCATATATCCCACTGCTAGGAAGAGAAGGAGGGTGTAGGCCCGCTGGCCTAATGCGAGTTGGTGACTGAGACATATCGTTGCCAGCGTTTTGAAAGAAATGTTTTCCTATCCCAGTGATGTTCCAATTTGAAACCCTGGTAAAAAAATGGATCGGCAACAAGCAAGTGATACCTCTGGTATTGCAGGCCAATAGGTAACTGCTTAACAGCAGGTGTGCCGTATGCTTGTTTGCCACCCAAGTAGTATGTAAAAATTTAAGATAAGTGAGCTATCTTCATACTGAGCAATTTTTTATACTTCTTGGGTAGCAAACAAGCACACGGCCAGCCTGATTTTAAGCAGTTACCGTAGCCTATGGACGCTTGCAATACCAGTGGTATCACTAGCGTGTTGCCGTCCCAAAATATACACCAGGATTTTATAATGAAAATGATGAATTCCCTAGGATAGGAAAACTTTTCGTTAAAAACGGATCCCTAAATCAGCTCTGGAAACAGCCGGCAATGTACGTATGATGCTTCTGATATTGCAGGTATCCATAGGCTACGGTTGCCGCTCACCATTAGGCGGGCCGTATGCATAATTGTAACTTCGTAATAGCCTCAAGCGTCAATGCGCTGAATGACAACTTCAACTTGTATTAACGTAGTTCGGGTTCGAACCCGAGACTTCTAGGTTACGGTTGCGGCTTCGCCAACGCTTACATGTAATTAAATATCCATCCATCCAAACTTTCGCATTTATCATATGCTCGTAAGTATACATGGCTGCTGGAACGCAGTTTATTTCACCCAGGACTCAGAAAATAGGCTCCACCTTCTTTGTACTGTAACTACTGTATCATATATGTGGTGTAAACTGCTTACCCCTCTGTTGAAATGGTGGGATGACGACATCAATTCAAAAGGTCAAGATATTTGTATAAAATTCAAATTAAAATATACTTTCGTAATGATCATAAAAACAATTTAATTTAAGTATAATAAAATTAAGTAGGTATACAAAAATCACAATAATTAAATTTTTTTTAAAAGCATTCGCTCGAGGCTTATTAATATAATTCGCATTGCACATCTACTCGTATAAGCTAGGTTACAAATATTATTACTTTAATAATGACCAGAATACTATGTATCTAGGTATTAAAAATTATAATTAGAATGATAAGATTACACTATATTAAAAGTCTTATAGTACTTAAATAACACAACTTGAACTTGAATACCCATAATAACATCAATACTTCTTAAATATTAAGGCTTTTAATCAAATATACGACATGGTATACTAACCTATTACTTATCTACATAAAATTACAACACTAATTCAATCAGTTCACCAATAAACTATATCGACGACGCGGCGGCAGGTTAACCAAATCTAAATAGGGAGTAGGTATCCATAAAACGTTAATGGCCATCGTAAACTTACTTACTGATATAATATAAACCCAATTAGATTAATGCGTATTTTCAACTTTCAAACAATTAGCAAAATGACGCATCTTTAAAAAAAACTTAAAGTTTCTCCATGCCACAACACACAGACTACTTTTGTCACTTCAAAAAATGTAGAAACTAAAGAAAAGAGCCGCTTACTTTACCACCACTTGAGCTAACCCCACCAAATAGAGAAGGCGCCTTTTTACATACAAAATAAAGAGTTGTGGTACCTCTCTAAATTTGCTGGGTAAATCGGGCTAGTAGGGATGGACTAAGGGGCTAGATTATGCAATTCTTGGACCCGCAAACGAACGAGTATATAAGGTTGTGGTGCGTTCAGAGGAGTAGAAAGTAAGCCAATCGCAACCAGGCTAAGTGTAACATAGAATCAGTCCAGCTAACTAAGCAAGATGTACACGAAACTCGCTGTGAGTGCAACTAAATAAAATATATTTTTATTTGCTAAATATTAATATTTTTTTTATTATTATAATGCGCAAAAAAGTTTATTAACTATTTTTTTTTCTGAAATTAGTAAATATTCGAATGCAGTGTACAACTTTCAATTATTTCAAATTTCGGTGGTAATTTCAAACTGTTTAAATAAGTTAATTAATACTGTACCTGTTTCAGTTTGTCTCCCTCCTGGTCGCCGTAGTAATTGCCGCACCAACACCCGGCGGAGGCCATCAGTAAGTAAACCATTTAAATTGTTATAAAAAGTGAAAACCTTAAGCTTATTGTAACTAGTAGGTAGGTAAATCAGTAAAACATTAGATTCATTTCCCTTAAGACGCAGTGGTTTATATTTATACCCGGACTTTATTATTTTGGAAAACCATTGAAAATGCTGGTATTATTCTTTAGTAATGAAACTGTGGTTTTTATACTTAATCACCTACAGTTTATTATTATGGCACAACGTATTCAGTCATTTGTTTTACTGAGTAGTACTTTTTGCTTATTCAATTCACTGTCACTGGCATGTATAAAAAGTAAATAGTTTTATTCGCGTTTTTTATTTAAAAATAATAGACAACGGCAAAAGTGTTCCAAGTTCAAACACCTCATTATTGTTTTGTAAAAAATGTATTCATTCACAATGAGATCGTTATAAAAATAGTTTGGTATCGTTATTTAGACCATAGATAATGTTGTTTTTTAAATATTATGTATTAGTCAAGGCCGCTTGTTTTTATCGTTTGTATAGTAAAACATTGCCTTTATTATACAACAATCTATAACCGAATAAAATAATATGTTTTGTAGAATGTAAATAAAAAATTACATATTATTAATGACATTCGCAATAAAAGTTACATAACGCGCTGTTTAAAATCGCATCACAACTGAACCAGTAATTTTTAAGATCACTCGCAATACACCGTTACTTCACACTTTGATTATATCTATCATAATATTACTAACGAGTTCAGATTGCAAACATTTTGATAAAATCTATATCGTTTATTTATATATGATTATTTATGTATCATAAAAATGCGAAATATCTGTGCTACTCTTTGGTTCACGAAAAAAAGAGGTTTTAATAGGTTACAATTTTGAAATTGTTTTACTGTAGATTTCATATTTTAATGACCTATGATTACTATTCATGCTAATTAGAACTGAATGGTTAGTGTGACTCGCTATTTAACACTACGTGGTGCAGTGCTTTCGATCCCACGGGACAAAAAAGTTGTGATCGACAATAGGTTGTCCCAAGTCTAGGTGTATTTTGTGTCTAAGAATTGTGTGTTAGTAAAATCTCTCGAGAGACAGGGATTATTTACTAGAGTTGTGTATAAAGTTATTCAGTATATTACTTACCTATAAATTGAAAACAAAAAAATCTAAAAATCCATTTACCTACAGGTCAAAGTGTAAAGTAGCTAGCTAATAGTAGCTGACTATTCGACAACAGATATTTAAAAAGAACTTTTAAATAAAATTTAAAAGACATATAACGAAGAGAAATTCTTTCAACAGTGAAAGCCCTTTTCAAATCGGTTCAGCGGGTTTTAAGATTGCGGCTAACGATCATACGTTTCGTCTTAATTGTATAATATATGGAAACATTATGTTCGGCATGTAGATATCTGAATCATTTGTGTAGAAGCCTAAAGCCGGGTATTGGCATTGCGAGGCTTCTTATTTGGTGCTCGCATTGAGCAGGCAGTCAGACAAACAACGTTCGAATTGCCTCGCGAGCCAATGCGTCTCCAGATTACAAGGCTGCCTTGCGCGACATTCCGGCTTTATAGCTACGTATAAAATATAAGTTGTTTTAATTCTGTACAGATAACAAAGAATAATTCCGAGTTCCACAGATCTAGTTGTATTTGCCTTCATTCACTACTTACCTCTAAAGTCACATGCAATAAAGAATGTGCGTAGCGAAAAAACGAAATAGTTTTTAATCTAAAATTTTAATAATGTAGTTTAGGAAACAATACCATGCGGTACAATTATGATCTTTATCTATGATTTCATAATGTTTGACGTTAGCCGAGTGCAAACAAATTTTAACTAACTAATGACTGTATTAATAATAGTTAACAGACTGGCCTATTGTGCTACATTAAGAGCTAACTTAAACTTTCTTCTAATGAACTTCATAATATATAAATATGTACTTACTCTCGTCTTTAGACGTTACTTCAGTTCAACCGTGCCGAATCATCCTTAAAGTGGTGGACAAATTCGAACTTAGTAGTAGGAACTCGGATTACTCGAATAGTACAATTGGTAGTGCGTTGGACTGTAACCCAAAAGGCCCAGGTTCAAATTCTGCTCCAGGTTCGACATTTTTCACACTGCTTCAAATATTTAAATCTAATTTCCGTATCAAAATTAAACTTAGCGAATACTAAAATAGATACTTAACTATAATGTAGATATTACGTAACTTTCACCATCATCCACATAATTGTTTTTGTCTTTGTATACGAGACGTACACCTGCTTAACCTATTTCACCACTACCTATAGTTACGACACATGAAATCGAATTGAACTCCCTGACTCATCTACTATAGTTAAATCGTGGAACATGCTGTATTACGTCATCGCCCAAGTAAATGGGGAAGTGTTGGTAATTACAAGTATATTCGCACCTGTCCAGTTTTCCAATAAACTACATTTAAATAATTTATTTAGACACCTTAAGACGTGACTTTAACAATTTATAACTTACCAACGGTACGCCCTGGCTTCGCACATAACATTTATGCAAAATAAAACTATAAAGCAAATGTTACTCGTTGATAATGTACCTATTCTATTGGTAAAAGTGTAGTTTTTGAGTTAAATCGTTACCAACCAACAAAAGAAATCTTACTCTTTATAATATTATTAGACAAACACACAATTCTTTTTATTATTAGTATTGATGTGTAATGGAAATTAATTGATTGAAATGTCAGCCTTTGAATAGTGGTAGGTATAAGTATACAAGAGAATTTTGTTATTGAAAGTGTACCTAATACAGAGACAAAACATACTTAGATGCTTTTCAAAAATACGTCTAAATCTTAATTAATTATCTGCTAAAATGTTGAACTATTCGATCAAGGCCCTATTATTTGAAGGCGAGATCACAACAAATTCTCTATATTAATCAAAATGAAACATAGACATTGATACAGAAGATATGATACCACAGACAAATACCCTTCTGTAACTAACTGCAGATCTACATTTTAATACTTTTCTAAATTATCTATAGAAAGTTCCATATGTTCCGCCACAGATGTAAATAGTAGCTAGTGATATTATTGTGTCATCATGTTGTCATTACACATTTAGGTCAGAAGCGCTTACGCTCACGCTTGGCTGACCGATCAGTCATACGTGAACATCAGCAACCATTCATGTTAAACCTCATGTTGACATTACAGTAATACCCTATGACATAAGCTTGCCTATTCTTTCTTACTCTTCCTATTTACTTCTGATCAAATTCGTTGCGGGTTCCAAGACAGTAGGTTTAGTTGTCCACGGGACGCGCGCGTGTCAAAGCTCGGTGTATCAGTTGGTTATTCCGCTGTTAATCCTGGCTCACAGGGTTCAAAGCGGTGGGCTTGTGGGTGGGATTGTCCCGAAAAGCCTTGCTTGATTGCAATGTAGCCATGATGCTCACTCGGAACAAAAAATATCTGTTCCAATTCTTGGAGCAGGTATTTATTTAAAGTTCCTGCTAACAAATTGCACAAGGCAAACTCAATACCCAAGGCATCTTTGCCAATCAACCTTTGAGTGATGCAGAGATAAGCATGGCAGGGCAGATAACAATAAAGAAATTAAAAAGAAACTAAGGAATAATATGCAAGACAAAACATAACGCTGAAAAATATACAAGACATTACTACATACATAATTATAATTTAAAATGTTTTAATAATGAAAGTGGATTCACAAGTATTACATAAACTTAATTTAAAAGTCATATTTTAGAAAAAACAACAAATTGCTAATTACAACATTACTTTTGGTTAATTTTGCAAGTGTTTTTGTTTTGTTCTAGTAGTGTAATCATTTTGTTAATCTAGTCTATGATAATAATTATACATATCGCACATTTGATGGTCACGGGCCGATTCATTTTACTGTGCTGATGATTTACATTAAATATGTAAGTGCAATTTTAATTACTATTTCGTAATATCAATGCATAATTTGACGCGCTCTAGAATCGCAACAGATCTGTTATACATACATGCTGAATAAAAAACGACAAATTGCATATTGCAGATTTAAATTTGTTGTATGACTTATAAAATACAAGTTGATATATACTTAGTGAGTGTGTTTCTAACGTTGTATAACTTAAGACGGAAAAAGGAACACACAGAACAAACAAAAAATAGTAGTTCTCTGCTCTGCAGTTCAGTTACCGGTAAACCTGATAATTAAGAAAAACATTGTTATGGTACCGATGCTACTCTGTCTGAGGCTTTTTAAATAAAACACACAGTTGAAATGAATTTAAAATTATTTAATTTAAGAAACAAAAGAGTTTTATTTTGTATTGTATTATAATGGGTTGTTCCGTATTTATCCTATGACATCTTATCCTATTTCTTCACGGTCCTACTTGGTTGGCAAACAAGCATACGGCCCGCCTGTTGTTAAGCAGTTGCCGCAGCCTATGGACGCTTGCAATACCAGACGTATCACTTGCGTGTTGCCAACCCATTTTTTTACACCAATGCTTTAAGATGGGAGTATCCCTGGGATAGGAATACGTTTCTTTCAAAACGCATCCCTAAACGAGCGCTGAAGATCTGTACTCACACACAGGAACACAATTACACTGCTGTGTGTAGTTATTTGGCTGTGGTCTTCTGTAAGGTGGAGATATTTCCCCAGTCGGGCTTGCTCACTAGCATGATGCCCTACCTCTCTTTGAAGCTCAAGAAGCTCTGTCCTAAAATGCACATGTTAAAACAAGTTCAGAACTTTTTTTATTTATGAGTAAGTCAGTTGTTTTTTGCATCAACTGCGTAACTGCAACCGGTCGCCATTCTATATTGCATAACTACTGAAGAATTTATAACGTTTAATATGCTCTGAGCACCGGCAGTTGAGCTCAATCTATAGGTACTTACAGATAAAAACAATGGTGTTGTCAATTCATCTATATGGAATATTTTAAAGCGTTCGACTGAATAAAATTTATCATATTGGGCAACTTTTTAAATTATAGTGAAAAATATTTGATTTATATTTTAAAATATCGATGAGTCTGTGAATCGCATATTTTAATCTGGATGGGGATCGAACTTGCGATATTAAACGCTGAACCCTAATGGTGAGGTGACCATTTAAATTATTACAACTATTACTCATTTAAAAAAAAATCTTCTACAACATCCATGCATTTGCACTATGCACCTTATTCCAGCTGATAGAATTACAAGATACTTTTTAAAATCAGTACAAATTAAAGGTCAATTTTTAAAATTTTATTTAACACAGAGATACAGGCATGGCCGGCTCTAATCTATCTGTATTTCCTTACTATCCGGAAGTTAGAATGCTAGACTTAAAGTAAAAGTCTACAATCACTGTGTATAGTACCGCACCTACTCAAGACTGGTGGATATACACTTTATACTTATCCTACTAATCTTATAAACGCGAAAGTTTGTAAGTATGGATGGATGGATGGATGTTTGTTACTCTTTCACGTAAAAACTACTGAACGGATCTGGATGAAAGTTGGCACAGAGATAGATTATGGTCTGGAATAACACATAGGCTACTTTTTACAGTGATAACCGACATCACGCTGCGGAGCCGCGGGCAACAGCTAGTATAATATAGGTATAATAATAGCAACCCATATTATGTCCCCCTGCTGGGCACGGGTCTCCTCTCCTCTATTAGACAGTGAGGGTGTAGGCTTTAATTCACACACGCTGGCCTAATGCGGGTTGGTGAATCAGACATGTCTTTAGAATTGCTTCTAACACATGTGGGTTTCCTCACGATGTTTTCCTTCACCATTAACTTACCGTAACTATATGATAAGTTAACGGTACAACATTTATTATACGGTAAGTATACGTGACTGTGTACTTACCGTATAATAAACCAGCGGCCCGTCCCGGCTTCGCACGGGTGGACATAAAGAAAGACGTTTTAGGGCACTTCTTTTACACTTTCGGTTACTTTACTTAAATTTTAGTAAGGACCGCTAATCTTTACTAGCAATAAATAGCCTGTGTCACTCAGGGTGAATGTAGCTTTTCAATGGTAAAACATTTTTTGAAATCGGCACAGTAGTTTTTGAGTTTATTCATTACAAACATACACACACACAAAAATACAAATCTTTACTCTTTATAATATGATGAGTATAGATAACAAGTACAAATATATAATATACTAGTGGACCTGGCAGACGTCGTCCTGCCGGAAAAAGCTGAAATACCGACAGCAGCGCCACCTACCGGGTCCAATTGTGAATCTAAACCATCCAGGGCCCTACCCGAACACACACACAAAATTTCATCAAAATCGGTCCACCCGTCTAGGAGGAGTTCAGTCATATACACACGCACACAAGAAATATATATATTAAGATTAGCTGTGTCTGTGTTTACATTGTTTTTTTTTGTTTCATATGTTTGATTAGTTAGTAATCGCAAAGTGAATAAGTGTAGTGTTATTGGCATTGATGAAAACAACTGAATTTGAGTGGTTAGTGGCCAACCTGGTGATCGTGATCTTACGACTGTTAACAGTCAGGGATACGGAGACGCTCAGATGAAATACCACTATGCGGTCACCCACCTATAGGGTTACCGCGCCCTTACTTGCGCGGAATGTTGTGGGTTCGATTCCCACACGGGACCACAAATGGTTGTTCCAAGTCTGGAAGTACACAAGGCTTGTTACATAGTAGGTTTATAGAAAATATCATATTATAGCTATGTTGACAACTTTTCTTTTGTTAGATCTTGTCACAAAATAACCACTATCCACCTACTTTTTAATTTTCAAATGCTAACTGTAGGTACAGTAATGAGTCTGGGTGTAATTTACATGCATATATACATCTCATCACGCCCGTCTCCCAGTGGGGTAGGCAGGGACGATGGTACGCCAATTGCTTCGATCCAAACATACATCCTTCGCCAATCTCTTCATGCATGAACATTGATTCTTGGTACTTTTAATTTGGCCCTTTTTTAGCAAATCAACTACTTGGTCGCTGTATGTTCTCCTTAGGCGGCCCCTATCGACATCTCCATTCATTCTTCAATATACGTCTTTTGTTCTTTATTTGTTGGGTGTAATTGTGTATTGTATGTTTGTGAAGTCCCCCGCGCAACAGAGCTTGTTCTATAGTGCGGGAGTTGTCTTATAAAATATAAATGAACTTTCGACGATAGGCGTTAAATATTGTGACCCTGAATGTTAGAAATGTAACAGTTTCTGACTATTATGTGAACATTGCACCACATGCTTCGTCATTAGCAGACAGTTATGTCTCTATGCGATTGACCGCTAAGAACGCAAACTATCTACTCGATTTTCGAGGTCAAACATTGCAATCTAGTTCGTAATTTTTGTGTGTGCGTGTGATACAGTTGTTTTTGTCGCAAGTTGATATATCTCTTTCTCTTTTAAAAATACAACTCTCGCACTGGATAACAAGCCCTGTGTCGCGCGACTTTTCAAACATAGATACATACAGTTCACGGACATTAATTACACTTTGAAACAAACATTTATGAACACAAGAACTACGGTTTGTTTTTGTGTTTGGACTTTGCTGTAAAATTTTAACCTTTTCTCTTCATGCATGAACGTCGGTTCAGGGTCCTATTTAGTCGATTGTCACTATATCTTTTTTCAAACTTTAACGTTCTCTTGTCTTTTTTTAATATTGTCAAACATTTGAAGTGGTACTTACTTAACATAATATTTACACGGCGTAAATATGTTCCTACCTACTTCGTATATCGCACCATCAACCTTAATGTTATGAAGCACAAGATGAAAATTGCAAAACAGGCGTATCTCATCTTACGTCATTATTCTCCTGCGGGTGCGATATAATTGTTAATTTATATAAATTACTAGTTGTTGCCCGCGGCTCCGCCCGCGTGGATGTCGGTTATCGCTGTAAAAAGCCTATGTGTTATTCCAGACCATATAATCTATCTCTATGCCAAATTTTATTCAGATCCGTTCAGTAGTTTTTACGTGAAAGAGTAACAAACATCCATCCATACTTACAAACTTTCGCATTTATAATATTAGTAGGATGTTCTCTTCACGTTGCCTTTGCCCAACTGCAACGATTAAAAGAGCATTATGTATTTATTTCAGAGATTAGAATGTTAAAAAAGTTGACACGAAAGAGCTCGCTACAGCCGACCATAATATATAATCCCTTTCACTTATACCCTTTTGACATTATAATGGTATCTTCACTCGAAAACTTCCTTGTTATAATATGTAATAAGGTATTACGTAAAACATATATAATTTAACGATCCCAAACACTTCAATTATGGCATATTGATTGAGACTGAAAGTTTATTTATGTAACATCTAGGTGATACATGTAACTGGGTGTAATTTGTGTCCGTGAATTGTATGTTTTTAAAGTTCCCTGCGATACAGGGCTTGTTCCATAAGCGGGAGTTGTCTTTAAAAGATAAAAAATGCTTACCAAGAAGTAGACCGTATCATTATAAGCAACTTAAATATCGTAAAAAATGATTTCCAGTTTTATTTGATCGGGCATTTAGTTCGGGTAGCAAGTCATTGATAAAACTACGCTTTAAAGTTCTACTGGCATTCTTCCGTCTTATGAAATGTGTATTTACCGGAAAAGTGTATCTTAGGGGAATAAATCGATAACAATAATATTTTAGGACGCTCACACACCGCCATATCATCCCAAACTAGGCAGAGCCTGTACTATGGCAATAAGACGAATGATAAACATACTTATATATTTCTAAATTATCATCATCTCAGCAAAAAGACGTCTACTGCTGGACATAGGCATCCCCAAGAATTTCCACAACTCTGGATCCTAGGCCGACCTTTTGGTTACCCGCAAACTTTACCAGGCCGTCGCCGCGTCGGTCCACCTTGTTGGAGGCCTTCCAACGCTTCGTCTTCCAGTTCGTGGTTGCATATTTCTAAATACATACAATACATATGTATTGTATAGTTTCTGTCTTTTTGCTGAATTTTCCCGTTTCAGTTTAGTTTTAGTAGGAATCCCTATTTAAAAAAATAGATCATGTTACTCGCTGATATAGTAAGTAGCTTTCTATATGTGAAAAACATGTCAAAATGGGGCCAGTAGTTTTTGAGTTGATTCATCCTGCTAATATTATAAATGTTGGCTATTTGTCACTCTTTCACGTAATATCTACTGAATGGATCTGGATGAAATTTGCGATAAGAATAGGCTACTTTTTATCGCGATAACCGATATCCACGCCGGTTGAGATGCGGGCAACAGCTAGTTACAATTAAAATACAAAGCTGCAAACCTTTTTTCTTTATAATATTAGTAGGTACAGATATAGACCATTTCTTTTTTATAAAAGACAACTCCCACTCTAGAGAACAAGCTCTGTGTTGCGAAGGACAAACATACAATTAACGGACACAAATTACACCCAGACTCAAAACAACTCTTTGTGGATCACACAAAGTTTTGTCGTGTGTGAGAATCAAACCCATAACCGCGTGCACAGCAGGCGCATACTGCGTCCACTGGACCACCAAGGCAGTCAAAATTATTATAAACTACTTAATAGGGCTCGTGTGAAGTTAGGGTGGAGAATAACGTTTCTTGGCAATAAGACAACATACATTTACTCTTTATGTAATCGTGTTGCTACCGGTCAAGTCGTTACCCGCGTCATAAATATGCAACACGCAGCCGATTGTCTCATCTACTCAATGATGGATTATTTCTGTTCCGGGTCTATCCGTGTGCGTAGTTGTTGGGACCAGTGTACTTACTTCGTGTGACAATTAATGGCGAAGTATTAGATGAATGGAAAAGTTACAGATTTAACGGTTACTCGTGGTTTTGCCCGCGTTAAGAATTGTTTTAATTCGAATTTGATCTCATTTTGGTTCATAGTTGCCTGTTAGACAATTTTTTTTATACTACCAAGGAGGCATACAAACATACGACTGCCTGATCATAAGCAGTTACCGTAGCCTATAGAAGTTTGCAACACCGGGGGTATCACTTACGCGTTGCCGACCCTTTAGAAACCTTATAACTCCTTTCTTGAAGAACCTCATGCATTAGTCTCTCGGCCTATAAACTAAACACTTTTTAAATCCGACTGAGAAAAACAAAAATTCAAACCAACTTTAAAATTTCTATGTTCTTATGCACTGACTGATCCACTAACCTGTTTGGAGACCTTCGGGCAGCATATAATGTCTGCAACAGCTGTTAACAACCCATCACACGATAAGAAATGAATATCTTAAAATCTACAAGCTACCAACATGTAATATATAATAAGAAATATTACTAAAACATGCGTCTAGTATATAATTAATCTGATTTTCATACCGTGACGCGGTGGCTTGTTATCAGTGTGGTAAAGGAATGCAAGAAAGTTTTATTGTACCACAAGTTAAGGTAGCATACCTACGTGGAGGTCATCGGCTGAATTTTAAGTGGTAGGTATTGATGAGAAATGCCGATAGTTAGCCAATAGTATCTTAATGGTTTATCAGAGTACTTAAATCCAATGTAATATTGGATTTAAGTATTCTTGAAGCCATAACCTTACCGATTTCACTCATTTTTGCCTTTTTTATAGTTTTCTAATACTTTATAGAAGAAGATAAAATCTCAATAACACTCGTGCGTAGCCAGGGCGGTTCGCTTGTCTATGATATAATTTGTTTAGAACTATGATCATGAAGTCGAAGATATTCTTCGGAAATATAATTTAGTACTGTGGATCTTTGAACGTCTCGATGACATTTACTAAAGTAGCTAAAGATTTTAACAAAAGTAGATCTGCGATATACTTGCCGCGGTCAGTCCATGGATGGATGACCGTATTCTATAATACATGCGCGAGACGCCTTCGTTCCGGCCTCGAAAAGCGCGTCAAACTGTTGAGTCCTGCCCATGACCTCTGTGTCAAATCACCATCTCATAGGATTATGAACTTGGGTATTAACCATCAGCGGGTTAAACTTCATAGGGCGCTGTAACCCTACAGACTGGACGTTCCCGTGCTTCGGAAAGTACGTTAAAATTAAAATTAGGTTCAGACTGTTAACAGTCGTTAGATCACGACAGAGGCCTTAATATAGATCTAAATAACTGTCACCAGGTTGGCCACTAACCAAACGATTAGAAGAAGAATAAATTTACATTAAGATTGGGCCATTGGGCACCGTGACCGAGATCTGTCACAACATTATTAGTATACAAAGGCACTCATGACATAAAATCGTATTTTTTCACAACACAGGTACAAAATTAATTCACAATGCGATTTATCCAATAGCAGGCTGAACGCGTTGCTTACAAATGTGCACTTTCCCTAAGTAAATTGAATAATTTGATGAAACCTACCGGATTACGTCACCACATGAGTATTATGGGTGTAGTTACATAATAGTAAGGAATCTAGAATAACTATCGTGTTTGATGGATTCAGAGCTTGTGACCACGGTCTGTGTTACCTGGTCGAAACATCGAGAAAGCTAAAGATAAATAAGGCATGATTGTGTTAATACCTGAAGTACCTATAATAATATAATCTTGGGAATCTATACCTATGCGTTTTAAAACAAGGTGGTTTTAAGACGTCGTGAAGACCTAAGGCCGTATGTACCATGACGGGTCAAACGCGAGTCGTTCGAGCGAAAAAGAGGGACGGAATTTAACCATACACGATATATCTACACTAATATATATAATATTATAAAGAAGAAAGATTTGTTTGTTTGTTATGGAAAAACTCCGAGACTACTGAACCGATCTTAAAAAATATTTTACTATTAGAAAGCTACATTATCCTGAAGTAACATAGGCTATATTTTATTTAAGTAATAATAATATTTCAGATTGAAATTATAGTATTTGTGAAACAATCCGGAAGAAATAGCGCTGAAGAGCTGCTTTATCCGCGTGTGCTAACCGAACGTTGCGTCGTATATAATTATAATAATAAAACCTTTATTGCTACTAAACAACCATAAACACTAGTAATCTAAATATAATAATATAAATAAACAAATAAATGTGTGTTGGATTAAGACCTACACCCCTCTTTATATATCTCACATATATGGGTTGCTTATTATTATATCATACTGAACATCTCTTCCTCATTGTTTACAGCAAGCATGTGACCATCCATGTACCATACAAGGTGCACACCATCCATCACCACCACGTCTCAAAAGTGCATGTACCGGTTCACGTCCCAGTCGTCAAAGAAGTACCGGTGATTAAAGAAGTACCGGTCATCCAGCATGTACCGGTACCAGTAGTGAAGCACGTGCATGTGCCTGTGTATAAGCATGTGGAGGTGGAGAAGAAGGTGTACGTGCCTGTGCACGAGGAGTCTCATCATGGGTGGGAAAGCGAGCCGCTGTCTTCTCATGGCTGGAACTGATGAGCTTACGTCATATATAATTAAGGTTGGTATTATGATGACCTAGTCTTCGACCATTCGTTTTTTAAGAGGTAGGGTACCATACTAACGCTACGGGAAAGAACCTCCACCTTACAGAAGACCACAGCCAACAATAAAGTTCTTAATATCAGGAGGGCCGTAAGCAACAAAATCGATCTGAACCACCTGAAAAACACTCATTTCATATCAGTTTATTGACCAGACAATATTTAGAATAAATATATTTTTACTTTGTGCTTGAAGTAGTGATACGAAAAAACTAACATATTTTCATTTTGTTCACAGGAATTAGGATATAAGCACCACACATCGCCATAGTAACCAAGAAGAAGTTACCATTACAAGCAATGCCTCAAAATATACCCGACTAAGCGCCTGCAGTAAATTATCATTGTACAAACATTTGCGTCTAAATCCAATACACAATGAACTTAGATTAATCCTCAATATGTATACATACATAAAAATAAAACAGTGATATAAATCACCGTTCCCATAAAAATATACCCAAGATTTCCCTAGTATCACGTACAATGCAGTAAAAAATATAAATCTACTTTTGATAACTAAAATATGTGCACCTATCGGTTTTCTAAATTTGATTTTTGTATCTGAGTTGTAGGTGATAAAAAGATGTGAAAAATAATATAGTTACCATAGTAATAAATCATGTTATAGTTTAAGTACCAAAGAGAATAGAGATGTGTTTTTAGATTTTTACATGTTTTTGTTTTATTCATATCTACCTTCAGTAACGTACAGTGGACATCGGATAAGCTGTACATGGCCGCTAAATGAAGATTAGATTGTTAGGAAAATGAATGCATCAATCTATGTGAAATATATTTTTAATTTTGTCTAATTGTCTGTTAACAAATTGCACAGAAATATAGACAATGGTTTTCTTAAAAAACTAATCTTCATATAGCGGCCCTGTACAGATCTTTCCGTTGCCGTGTGTACCTACTACCTAGGCACTTGGAGTGCTCTTGGTGCTGCCAAAGAAGCTTATATAAAACTAGCGACACGCCCGGCTGTGTTAAGAACCAATGTATATTTTCACGATACATAGGTACATCGGTTGAGGCAATCGGTAAAGTTTAATTTTTTTTCTTTATAGAGGTATAACCCGTATGTATTATACCTATAAATTATCCGAAACAAAGTATCTAAATTATAGTGAAAGCCACAACAAAAGCCGTTGTGTAGTTTAGGAGATCTTAGCGTACAAACAGACGGCGGAAAATGACTGTTTTATGTTAAAATTGGAGTATTGGGTTGCATCTGCCGACTTTTACACTTTGCCCTTTTCCTTGGCGCTACCTTTATCTACCTAAAATTATAATTCAAAAGAATGAAAAGAAACAAATCAGTCTACTTATAAACACTAAGTAAGTATTCATTTACAAATAATAAGAACATCGTGGGACCACTGACACACCGTCATCTGATCGTAAACTAGGCAGAGCCTGTACTATGGTGACCAGACAAATGATTAAGATACTTATATGTATTTTTCTAAATACATACATATTATAGATAAATTACACCCAGACACAGAACAAACAATCCTGCTCATCACACAAAGATTTGTCCTGGGTGGGAATCGAACCCACGACCTCCGGCGTAGCAGTCAGAGTCACTAACCACTAGACCAACAGACCAGTCAATAACTATAAAATACACAAACCGTTTAGGTAATGTGTGATAAAAACATGGAGGTTGAGTATCCGTGGTCAGATTGCATTGTTAGATTAATCTGATCACGGCCACTCAGGGGGGCGACGTGTGGGCACAGCATTTACGGGTGATTATAAAAAACTTTCTTTCTTCTTCTTCTATCCTTAAGTAATACCAGATATGTACTTACTGGATTCCTGGGACTATTTAAATAAATATTGTTTTTATAAGAATACTCAGTTCTGTTACATCAAAATATTTATTATATTACAATATTGTCGTCATCATTACTGAAATCTCACTCACGTTGTCATCAATAATAAACAAAGTCGGCCCACTACCTCAGTTTTTGATGATAACGTATTAGGTACATGTTGGAGAAGAAACAAGATCATTGATATACAAAAAACTCAAGATACACAATTAGCGCGGCTGTCTCAAACTGTTGACCGTCCGCATTGTACCGGCTGTCCGTCCGCATAAAATACGCGCACTATTTGAAATTGTTGCGTCTATTTCAAATAGTATCACGTCGGACGAGTCACTACACGCACGATAAAAATGCTGAATTGTTTGTTGAAAAATATTACGTTATATATTATAAGGATGACATATCGTACTTTTTATGAGTAAAAATATTTATCTAGTTTTGTTGTTTAATAAATTGCTAAATGTATGGAGGCAAAATGTGATTTGTATTTAATTTGGCTTAAAACTTAATGGGTATAAGTATAATACAACAAATTTAAATGGCCGCATTTTCAGTGTGTAAGCACAATACATTACAATACAACCTCCTTTATTTTAGTCGAATAATACAAATTCGATATTATTATCTATTCTTATTTAATGGAGTCGATTTTTTAATTTTCATTTTGTATGAGGTACTTAATAAGTTTAAGTATACTTAAACTTTTTAAGTACTTTTTTGTATCCAGATCTTAGTCAATATTTGATTAGTAATTCTACTAATATTATAAATGCGAAAACTTGGATGGATGTATGGATGTTTGCTACTCAATCACGCAAAAACGCCTGAACGAATCTGGATAATATTTGGCACAGAGATAGATAATAGTCTGGAATAGCACATGACTATTTTTATCCCAGAAAAAAAATAGTTTCCATGGGATCGTATGCGCCGGCAAAGCCGTGGGCGAAAGCTAGTATTTTATAATTGCTTTATTGGTTTAATGCACCCAGTAGTATTATATGTACAACTAGATGCAGTACTACTTATCACTATTATTTACTATCTACTTATTATATTCTCTCTGCATCCTTGGTACTCTTTGTTTGACTGGTAAAGAACTGATCTTTAGTCTGCTTTTGTACTAATTTTTGTGCATAATTTTTATGTAAATAAAATAAAATGTTACACATTTTAACCGACCTAAAAAAATGGGCATCAGTTCGATTTTTATTTCAATGATTGTAAGTATATACATATGTATATCGATTACTTATTATAAGGGCCTGATTGAGTAATTATTTTATTTACTTTTATTTTATTTGTAAGTACATATATAGTCTACGATTGTGATTGTGATTCTGAATCATTATCTGATGATGAACTTTGGATACATAACAGCTCGTGATTGAACAATAGCTAGTCTTTGGTTTACAACAAATCAAATCAAAATTCTTGATCTACGTACCTAGTTATTTAGTTTTAATCTACAATTTTCATTAATATATAAATGTTAAGTATGTGTTTCGAACACACATTAATGTAAATGTTACAAACTTTAAATATTCATTTAATGTACAAAAAATAAAACATTTTAAAATATAATCGTCTCCATTTCATGCCGTGTCCAACCGGCAAATTTAGTTCGTAATTTTGTTTTGCTTTTTTGCCTAGCTTTGTGAATTTAACTTTATAACATACGAATAAGGTTAAATAAAATATATATATATCATTACTATATATCATCATCATCTCAACCCATAAACGTCCAACTGCGGGTACTACATCATACATATAATTATATATAACTAACTAATGTATAATTAGCAACAGTTTTATACGAGAACATAATATAAAATCTTGTTTTTTTTGTATATCAATGACCTATATCTATTGATTCCTTTTACTTATAACAGTTCTAATAAAATTACAAGCCATTTCGTAAGTGGTAAACGCTACAATACTAGTTATCTGCGACTTGTATATTGTCACTTTCCAACCCCTGAAGAGCCCTTTCACACCCTCTTTCTTATAAGAATTGATAAAACATGATTTCATATCATAACAATTAACTAGATTCTGGACTTGGGTCGGGACTTTGAATTTTTCATCAGCAACGTGACTCTGAAATGTATAAAAAAGTACATTTTTATATTCTTAATAATTTATTGAGTTTATTATACACACACACACACACACGAGAACATTACAATATACCAAGAAAATAACATGTACGTACAAAGAGTGGTAGAGGAAAAGATAAGGGTGAGAGCAAATGAAGTGTATATAGTCATTATTACCTACTTATATACCATAATGTCATATCGCAGCTTCAGTGCAACAAAGTCCCAACAGCTCACTGTGATTTTAGAGGAAAGCAGTTTTAATTATTTTTTTTGAGTTTGTCATCTTTTTACTGGATTACTACCTAAAGTAGGTTTTAAATTTTAATAAAATAAAATTGTTTATTGCTTTCTCTACAGTTTCATGTAAATATTCAAGGACTAATAAAATGTTTAAAATTATTTTAACAAAAAAATCCGACCAACACAGCAAGTAGAATTTTCAAAAACTTAAAAATCCCAAGTCAGACGTATTCTAGTCTAGTCCTGTACTATTAAGTATTCTGTGGTCCCTTCATCAGAACTTTCTTTTGAAAAAAATGGGAGCAAATTGGAAGTATGTACTCTCAGACAAAAAAATATTTTTTCAATTCGGTTCATAAATGACAGAGTTCTGCGGTACCTAACAAACATTTAAAAAAAATACACATTGTAACCTCCTCGTTTTTGAAGTCGGTTAAAAAGGCGAAATAAAAAAGGGGCCTTATTGTGATTTTATCGCAATAGGAATTAATAAAATTTTATAAATTGTGCCCTATGCATTTAGATGAAATAAAAAGTTATAACCAAAAACTACGTTTATTTTCTTCTCGTAAAATGAACTTCTAATTAAAAATGATTTAGAACGATGGGAATGTTAAAAACTCTAAAATAATTTGGCATTATTTTCATAGATTGTATTATAGTATGACCATTAGTGCTGTGCACTCCCTGAGGTATGCGCGCGGTGAGACGGGGGGGTTAGAATCGGCTGCTGCGCTGTCAGTGCGCCGTCAACGCTTGTGACGGCAGGTAGTGTTATTTGTATCGGACTGTCTATGTCAGACGCACACGAGATAAATATTCAAAGATGGGTCGTGCGTTATCTCGTGATATGAAGACTGTCATTTTTAAGGTGGCTGAATATTTTAAGAAAAGAAAAGCAGACAAAGAAAGCTTTGAATTTAAAAATGACGTGAATATTGCTAAAATCGTTGCGGAGGCTACGGGATACAGCAAAAGAACCGTACATAATGTGATTTCTGCGGGTTATTTATCAATTGAAAATTCAAGCCAATTAAAATTTCAATCGCCAAAAAAACCAAAAGTTCTAAAGAAAAAACACGTTGTGGATGATTTTGACCTTGGAGTTATCAGAAGAAAAATTCATCAGTTTTACGAAGTTGAAAAAAAAATACAAAGTGTCCGTAAGTTACTATCAAGTTTGAGACAGGATGGCATATTGAATTGTGGACGGGAATATTTAAGACAGCTTTTACACAAAATGGGCTACCGTTACAAAAAATGCAAATCAAAGAGACATCTCCTTATAGAGCAGCCTAATATTACAGTGTGGCGGAAAAAATATCTTACACAAATCAGAAATTACAGAACGGAAAACCGAAACATATATTTTCTTGATGAAACATACATCAACGCCAGTCACCATGCCAGCAAATGTTGGCAATCATCGTCAGAACCCGGTATTCATGCTGATATTGGGAAAGGACGGCGACTAGTAATACTCCACGCTGGGTGTCGAAATGGCTTAGTGGATGATACATTGTCTACATTCAAATCCGATGCTAGAACCGGACTATCATGGAGATATGAGCGGACCTACTTTTTATAAGTGGGTAGATGAAAAGTTAAAAGATAAGTTGCTGCCGAATTCTGTGGTTGTAATGGACAACGCGTCTTACCACAGCGTTCAGATTGAGAAGAAACCAACTATATCAAGCCTCAAAAGTGAAATGCAGAACTGGTTGCTACGCCATAATGTAGAATTTTCAGGAACCATGTCAAAGGCTCAACTGCTACTTCTTATCAAAAATACACAAAAAGAACCCGTGTATAGAATTGACGAACTCCTGAAAGCCAGTGGACACACTGTTCTGCGTTTACCTCCGTACCATCCAGATTTAAATCCAATCGAGTTGGTCTGGGCTGATATTAAAAACAACATAGCCCAAAACTATATTAATTCTTCTCTAGACGAAAAGATAATCTTATTGGATAAATTGTTTTCGGAATTCACGGCGGAAAAATGGCAGAAATGCGACGATCATGTCCAGAAAAATGAAAATGATTACTGGAGTCGCGATAGTAGGTTCGATAATGATATCGATTCATTCATAATAAATTTGCAAGACTCTGATTCAAGTTCCGGTGGCGAAGAGGAAGATGAAGATGATGACGAAATGGAAGATGAAGTTGAAACAGAATCTATGTCAGAATAACTTTCGTTAGAATATATTATAATTGTTTGTAAATATAAAAAATGTTTAATAAAACAAGTCCTGTTGTGAATTATAACTTTCAATTCTTATTTATCACCTGCATATTTTTAATAAAATATGAGTATATTTGGGTTACATTTTAATCAACAAAGTAAGTATATATTACAGATAGATAGCCTCCGACCAACGCAACGTCCCGCCACAAGTCTTGCCTTAGAAATGCAAACTGATATCGTAAGATCTGTCCGACATGTATCGACCTCATGTGAACTCATGCACTTTTTTCTTCGCCCCCCACCTCGCCGTGCATACCTCAGGGAGTGCACAGCACTAATGGCCACACTATACATGAATAGTGAATACCTACTTAATAAAATAAAAGCACAGAATACTAAAAGTAACTTAACCTAAACTACTTACAATCAGAAACAAAAAAAACATTCTATTATAATAATATCACATTACAATTATTTTTGGAGCAAGATGTAGACCTTAATTTTTAAAGAAGTAGTGCACCATACTAATGAGCGGGCCCGGGTGGGAAGGGACCTCCACCTTACAGAAGACCGCAGCCTGTGTGTAAGTACAGGTATCCAGCGCTCCTTTAGGTATGCGTTTAAAAAAAAACGTTTTCCTATCCCAGGGATACTCCCATGTCAAAACCTTGGTGTAAAAAAACTTGATACCTCTGGTATTGCAAGCTTCCTTATGCTACGATAACTGCTTAACACCAGGCGGGCTGTATGGTATGTATGTATAGTTTGCCACCCAAGTAAAGACTAGTTTGAAGCTGATGGTAATTATGCCAATGACAGTATTGGCAGGTTGCAATAATGATGGACCAAATTTAAACTAATGTCATGCTGATATTGAATCTTTGAAGTAAAAAGTAGCAGAACATCACCACTCCACAGACGTCGACAAAAATATGAAATAGCTTCATATTTTAAATTTGGTCCATCATTATTGCAACCTTCCATTGGCATTATTATCATCAGCTTCAAATTAAGTAATCTTAAATTATATAAATTCAATTTTAAAAAACAATGAGTTACCGAAGTAGGAAAATTATTTCTGTGGTCCCCATTCAACAGATTATTTTGATGAAAAACCGAACATTTGCTGAAACTTAATTAGAGAATTTTGATACAGAAAATCAACTCAATATATATAAATAATATGTCAAGATTGTCAAGTACTCTTGATGGCAGAAAAAGGGATCTTTCAATTACCGATAGTCATGCAAATGATGGTGCAATATTTTTAATTGACACAGTTATTTTACTTTTAGTAACAACAATGAATATGGATAGAGAGAATGTAAATGTAATGAAAATTTTGCAGATGGCAAAAATAATAAACACGACAGTAACAGGGGTTTCATTATCCCAATCCATAATCCAGCCATCTTCAAAAAGTTCCACATAGGACGCAGATCTCAGATGCAATCCAGAGCGTGGCGAGGAATAATAGCACGTTTAGACTAACAATATTCGCTTAATCTACAAGAGGTCATTCAATATCGGAGAATCTTAACACCGCGATTCAGAAAATGACGTCATGTGATCAACGACATCTATAGTTAATTACATGCGAACTATAAGGTCGTTAAACCCATAAATCCATAAAATCAATAACAGTACATAAGTGTACTTTTGTATAAGTATTGCATAAGTGGCGACACCTAGTAGAACATAGTTGGACTTAAAGGTCATTGATCCTATAGATCGTTAAGATCATGAGGTATTGTATGATGAACAACACAGAGGGCGATAGTAATACGCCATTATTAATATGTGGTGCTACAAAATGAGTTTTTGTCGCTCCAATAAGTGTGGATAAAAATGGCCACATTTATATTTGTGCGGTTGTAGCCTAGAGTCACCACAATTTCTTCCGACAGGAGGGACACGACACGACACTGGAGTTTGGGCCAACAGTGTTTGATTGGTTAGTGGTGTACTACGTCGGTAATGCAGTAATAACCACAAAGGCACTCACGCCATCTAGCAGAACTTTAATTTTACGGCTGTCTTTGTTTCCCCGACCGAAGGTATTTATTTTTAAACAATTTGGCGTACTTAAGCCGATTTTGCTATTTTGTGTACTTATGACTTTGTTGCAGGGAAGGTAAACATATGTATATTTTATCTTTTACTGCCTTGGTGATCCAGTGGCCGCTGTATGTGCCTACTGTGCACGAGATTGTGAACTCGATTCACACACAGAACAAAACTTTGCGTGACCCACAAAGAGTTGTCCCGAGTCTGGGTGTAATTTGTGTCCGTTAATTGTATGTTTGTAAAGTCCCCCGCGACACAGAGCTTGTTCTCTAGTGAGTTGTCTTTTAAAACAAAATTATTTATACTATAATAATATATATTTAACATGAAAAAATAACACATAACATACAATATATCTATAATCTACATATATATATAATAATACTAGCGGCCCGCCCCGACTTTGCCCGGGTTAAATTCAGGCCCTTATCGAGATAAAAAATATCCTATCTCTCAAGTTGGATCGAACTGCACATGGTGTGCGAATTTTATTATAATCGGTTAAGTGGTTTAGGAGTCCATTGAGGACAAACATTGTGACACGAGATTTATATATATTAAGATAATATGTGAAAATGTTCCCTTGTTCTTCTCTTGAAGACATCGGCAGAAGGACTGTCACATACGCTGTGAGGAAGAGAATTCAATAGTCTTACCGCGAGGACAGCAAATGACCCATCGTAACGGCTGGAGCCATGAGAAGGATATGGAGTAGATCTGAAGTGGAAGAGCGACAGGGTTTGCTTCTAGCGACTCTAAATTAGTAATAATAAATACTATGGTATAGTTATTTGTATAATATCCGTAATCTCACTGCGCCACAGTAGGACACCTAGTAGGACATGGTTGGACTATTGATCCTATAGATCGTTAAGATCATGAAGTATTGTATGAGGTACAACACAGAGGGCGATAGTAATACGCCACAGTACCTACTTTTATAATTATTTGCTTTGTTATACCATTTTATCATTTCGCTGACGGTGTGCAATTTATGTCCTGTACATTCAAAAGTTGTATAGGTACCTATTATATGTTGTATTAATCTGTTAACTTGTACTCCGTTGTTTGGAATGTCAATAAATGTATTTTCTTTCTTTCTTTTGTAAATATGTACCTACATACATAATAAAAAAATACTAGCCCTTAGGTATATCCTCCAATTAAATTTGGTATTACTATAAAAAATATTATTAAAAAATTTAAAACCGTTTATAAGAGGCAAGTCAACGTTGAGGCGTAGGCGGGACGACAGACGGCAACTCACGTCGGGTCCGTTTCTACCTGTACCTACTAAATACAATACTACGATTTACTCGAGTTTGTACTTTTAGTAGGTATGTGTTATCTAGTTTAAGAGATTGCCTAAGGGCAACTCGTCAAAAATTAGTGAAAGTGATATGGAATTTGATACGACACACATCGTTTGGTGTCCGGATAATGGCCTCAGACTATATACACAGATTGTGAACGAAACCATATCTCGAATTTAAATCGAGCAGAGACATCTAGTGACGAGTACAGGTACAATTTTAACGCCATCTTGTGCGTCTATAAGTAAACTAACAATCTTACCAATTATTCCCTGGGATAGGAATACGTTACTTTCAAAACGTATCACTAAATGAGCGCTGGAGGGAGATCCGAGCCTCTAGACTAGTGCCATAAGCGATAATCGAATCGAAAAGTCAAAAAAAAATGTATGGGATTTGACGTAAGTCTACGATATAATGTCGTAAACTTACCGTTACTTACGTAACTTACTTACGTTTATTTTTAGTTTTTATTTGGTGTGAAAAAATATGCCCGCGGTATTTGCCAAAGCCAAAGGCGCAGAGGTCATTCCTACCTGTCAACATTTGATGCTAGTCCGGGCGTCACTCGTTTAGAAATCAATTAAATATAAAAGTGAAGTTTTATTTATTGATTCTGAGGCGGTACGATATTTGCCGGGTCAGCTAGTTAGTAATAAAATCTAAAATTCAGAAGGTACTAAAATCATGGGCAATAACACGCAGTCGAAGAAGAAGCTATACCTATACGAGTAGAATGCTGAGGGCCAGTAAAGACAACATATTACATATTTTATAACATACCTAGGTTCCGGCACAGATTACTAAAGAGTTACGTTCCGGTAAGAAGTAACGATGTTACGTCATATATGCGTTTTCCTGCTCGCGGGATAGGTATCTATTAACCACGCGACAGAGTACGACTGGTCACATAAGAAAAACATGGTCAAATCTGGTGCCATTTGAAGCTTGGTAAAAAGTTGTTAAACATTTGTATTTGAGTGACCCGCAATTGAGTGCCGGCCTAAGCACTGACGGCGTCCTTGGCCGAATATATTTTTTCTTTTATACCTTCTACTTAGCCGTAGCCTATGGACACTTGCAATACCAAAAGCATCACATGTGTATTGCCAACCCATTTTTTCACACCAGGGCTTTACGATGGGAGTATCCCTAGGATAGGAATACGTTTCTTTCAAAACGCATCCCTAAATGAGCTGCTTGCGCGTGGATGTCGTAAAAGTATGTTACTCCTTATTACATCAGCTAACTGCCAGTGAAAGGCCTGTCAAAATCGGTCCAGCCGTTTTAGAGATTAGTCGGATCAAACAGACAGACAGACAAAATTGTATGTATGTATTGCATGTATTAAAAAGAGGTTATTTTAATATTACAAACAGACACTACAATTTTATTTATTTGTATAGGTAGAAGATTATATAGATACTAGTTTCCGTTTGCCGTTTCACCCGTGCATACAATTGCACGGGAAAAGTGATGTCTTTAGCTATTCTAAACTAAAAATGTAAATATCTATCCATATGCAAAATTTTACCTACATCGGTTCAGCCGTTTTGGCGTGAGCGGAGGCACAAACTTTCGCGGTTATAATATTACACTTAGATAAAATGTTACAATGACGCCTATCGCTTGTCGCTTGTCGCGACGGAACTTATCGCCAATATTTATATAGGTACTTTCTTTCTTTAACTTTCTTTCCTGTTCTTTAATGAGATATCTAATCAACTTTTTTATTTTTATATTGTTTATACAAAATCGGTGAGATTTACATTTTTGAGTCGTTTGAGGTCGAAACTCTAGGTCCATGGGGACCAAATTCCCACAAACTATACCGACAGATATCTAAGCGTTTAGTCGATCATACGATTCTAAGGCTGACCTTTACTTGGATCAACGCATTATCCCTACGATCCAGCGTGATAATGTGGCCAGTCTTTTGGGCACTTTTCCTAATTTATTTATAGGTGAAACAATCGGTTATTATACCTTTAAATAAAATATCCGATTGTTTTTAAGTAACTAGTTTAGGTTAAGATGTTTTTATTTTAATAAGTACCTAATCTCTTTTTAACTGACTTTAAAAAAAAGGATGTTATCAATTCGTGTGTTGAAAATGGTACAATTGAACTGAACTGATGATGAAGCCAGGAAACGGAAGGTTGCCAACGTAACTTATTAATTAAACAATGTAATCTAGTCGTGTTTGGGCTTATTTGAATGGTCAAGAGATGCACTTTAGCTGTAAATGATCAGTTAAAAAAACTGTGTTTATGGGAGGAAAAGTGGGATTAGAATTTGTATAAAAGTTCATCCTGTTTAAATACTTAAGACTTGGGATTAAAGGTTTTTTGAAAGTTCTATAACTTGCCGCATTAAAGTCGGTTTTTTGTAAAAATTATGTATGCCCCTGATGTAGCAATTATTGGGTAAGTATCCTATTAGTAAACCCCTCATACCTATTAATGTAGATGTACGCAAGACATCATTTTGTTATTGTCTCTGGTCTACCAACCAACGAGGTAACATAAAAAAAGGTTTTGACATAGTTCCCCCTCGAAAGGATTTTTTTAGCATTTGGTCCTGATATGGACATATCCATCCTGCAATTTCTACTAGGTCGTCGGAAAAAAGGTATTTAGGAAAAGTAAATTAGGTACCTTAATTTGTAGTCTCCTTTTGACCAAATCGAAGGGATATGTCAAGGTTTTGGACAAGAAACCTGCCAGAGAACCGGCTATCGAGCTGGCTACCATCACGTACTCTGGATTGGGAATATCGACTTTTCCGCCGTTTTTAGTTAGATTTTGAGATGGACTCAAAACATGTAATATATATCTTTGCACTAATGTAAACACAGAGAAAGAGATTCCCACCGACGGGCCCATCTGAAAAGTTAAATATTAGCATATTATTTAATAGCAACCCATATATGTCCCACTGCTGGGCACGGGTCTCCTCTCTTCTATCAAGAAAGATAGGGAGTCAAGGCTTTAGTTCACACACGTTGGCATAATGCAGGTTGGTGATTCAGACATGTCTTAAGAATATCTTCTAAGACACGTGGGTTTACTCACGATGTTTTCTTTCACCGTTAGCAGATGGCGAATCATTTGACTCATCATCTCAGCCAAAAGACGTCCACTGCTGGGCATAGGCAGCATAACTAACTCGGTCTGGGCTAAGCCTTGCATTCGAATATTTATTTATAATAAATATCTATAATTTTATAAACAGGTAATTTTGTAAAGGCTAAACGACAGTTCATGCATGAAACAGTTGATGAATATAGATGAAACGAAAGAAGTATGTCTGGATCAAAGCAATTAGTGTACCATAGTCTCCGCCTACCCCAAATCGAGACTGGCGTGATGATATGTATGTAAGTGTATAACAAAAATTAAAATAGTAACGAACCTGACATAAAGAAGCGCCTAAACCTTCGTAGAATGCTTTTATCCCTCCAGTTAGGTAAATATTTTTGACGCCGTTTAAAAATCCACCATACTGATCGTGGACTATCATTTGACGGACCCTGAGCACTTCAAGCGGTATAACCAGTGTGGTGCTGACAACACCGGACATTACACCGCAGATGAAATTTGTGACTGATCTAAAACACAGACATAAACGATGATTGTTTACACACCTAAGTACAATAATTTTAATTATATAAGTGGTAGCAAACAAGCATACGGCCCGCCCAACGGTAAGCATTTATCGTAGCCTACGGACACCTGCAATATCAGAGGAATTACCTGCATGTTCCCGACTCAAAAAAACCACCACGGTTTTTAATGGAGTTATTATGCACAGTTGTATGTAGTTATTCGACTGTGGTCTGCCGTAAAGTGGAGGAAAAATTTAATGTTTTTTTTTCTATTAACGTGGATAGGTAGGTAGGTACCACCTAGTTACTTTGACTATCAAAGTCAAAAAAACTCATTTGTATTTTAGATTAAGCATGACACTTATGAACGTTATATAATCTAATAAATGTTTGTACTTTTTCGTACAGCCAATTTGCAGACAAGGTTAGAGAGATAGTATAAGGAAGACTGTATAGTTGCGCTCTCCGATACCACGACTGAACGCAGGGAGTCGCTATATCACGATACAATCGCAAAATCACACGATTCCGCTACCGTGACCGAACGCAGACAGTCGCCACGGCACACGATGCAGCATCGATACAGACGCAAAATCGCAGATCGCCGATGCTAAAAGTAGCATGTCTGCTTCAAGCCTAAAACAAATACTAAATGTTACGGGAAAGTTACCACAATACATCAGTGCCACAATACATCATCATCAAAATTACGACAGAAAAAAATATTATTTATACCAAGTAAGTAAGGTAAGTAAGTATTATAATGTTAAAGTAAATATGAAACAACTTGTGATTTTAAATAGTAAGATTATATAAATGAAATGTATTAAATTACATAAAATAATTAAACTTGATATCAGAAATAGGCTTGTTTTTTTCTGTCTATATGCACTACGCGAGTCATATTCATAAGCGTGCTTCGTGGAATAGAAAATAAATTAATTAGTATAATTTTTTTATTTGAAGCACTCCTACGCGCATGCTTGGTGGAATACTTCAGGCGAGCTTCGTCTAGGCATGCTTCATTTGGTCATGCTAGCTGGAATGATTAATTACATATCGGGCGCCACTATTTGGCGTTGGCACTCCTTGGCGGCTAGCTTGGCGGGTGTGTGAGTTGTCGCAAAATATTATTATTATTGTATAGTTGATCGAAGATGTAGCCGCTAGCGGCGCGGTTTTATATGTTTGATATTTCGCGCCCTCCCCGCCAAGCTAGCCTCGCAGTTTTGTTAAGCACATAGGGTAGGATAATCTATGCGCTTATATGCATACATGCACAGCGACTTTTTCATAGCATGTAATAATTTTAACAAAAAACCCGACATAAAATAGTCTTTCAAGTACCCTTATCAATATATATCTAATCGCCATTCGCAGAACATCATTGTGAAGAGGTGGGCACCTCACTAAATGCTACTTTCTAAATGAAAATGTTTAATTTGTTGCAAAAAATATCAACATAATATTTGAAGAGTTAACACAATTCCTCATAGATTCCATCACCGGAACTAGCGTTTGATCAAATAGGATCAAACTGGAAGTATACCCTTTCAAAAAAAAAATGCATTAAATAATGGAGTTGTGGTAACAAATATTTTAAAAATATACTCGTTAAACTAGAGCAGGCGCGCGGTAATGCGATGCGATGGCGACTGTTCGAAAACACTCCAGACAAAAGCCGCGCCGCCGCTGCGCCAACACGGTGCGCGGGTGCCCCGCCCGCTATGTTCCCAGCCTTTTCTTGTAGGCTGATCAAATCGGCTCTGAGCGGTAGGTATTTATTCTGACTTTTTGTAGCAGTGTCGCTACTATATAGCCTTCCCTATATTATGGTACAGCTACAAAAAGAATTGGCAGGAAACTCTGACCACCTTTTGAATCGCCAAAGTTTTACAAGAGCGTTGCCAGCTAATGGCCCAGGGTAGGGTGGGGAGGCAAGTTGATATAAATGGAGAGTACTCCCTGCTGTCCCTTGGCGACGTTCTTGGTAGTTTACTTAATTAAATAAAGGAATACAAAATATACATAGGTATTAAATGTTAGTTATATAATTGAAATGGAATTAGGTACTATGAGTAGAGAGTGACCCTGTCACAAAACGCGGTATGCACTCCGATCAAATATAACATTGTATATTTGATCGAAGGGTATACATTATAAATAAATAGCTTTACTTAATAACATAATTATAATACTTGCGGATGTTTATTTGCTACTCCAAATTTCGCCGCGTATCTTGTTGCTAGCTCGTATACATAGAACTGACTGCTTACAGATAATATCGAGTGCACCTGGTAAAGGAAATCTTTGTTTATCAAAAGATTTTAAATAGGTACTTATGTACGGTTTCCACCAACCGAGCCACGCAGGGGCACAGCGCAGGCGTAGTAGCAGTGGTTGCGCGAGCACGCGCGAGTAGCAGCTGACCGCATCAGCACGTGCGACGGCTACAATCGGCTACAAATTGGGCGCAGGCGCACGCGTGCTCGAGTAGGTATACGCTAGCATGCTCTCAGCGACTAGAATGAATTACCTTGCCGGCCAGCGACAACACAACGTACACGAGGACAAGTAACTCTTTAGTAATCTGGCCGACCGGCTGCCGCGGCATTCGAGCGCAGCTGGCTGGCTGACGTGGTATACGCGCGAATCTAAGTGACTTCCAAGTTGTGTAAATTAAGTCTCCTTTTTTATACTTTTAAATATACCTATATCGTTTTTATCAGGCGCGGATCCTAAGGGGTGGCAATGGGTGCAATTACGGCTGGTGTTAGGCACCAGCCGCAATTGCTAGGCTCGTGACCTGTATTTTAGGACACCACGTCTTCACCCCTCAAAGCGTTGCATTTAATTTATTGCGGACATTGATTATACTGTTATGTAGGTACATGAAAGTATGAATTAACTATTATTTATTTATTTATTTGGTTTATCAACATTAGAATACACTAATACATTTATATATTACAAGGACATTTTTTTTCTCTATGCTAAGCGTAACTAACAATTATAGATAAACACAACTATAAAGCCATGATTCACTTTAGCACAGTGTGAAATGCGCTCCGGCTCTGCCCGGTTGCCGGAAATCGTACAATAGCGTAGTGTATGACAAATCAAGGTTTTTAAAGGGTCGGCAACGCGTGAGTGACACCCCTGGTGTTGCAAACGTCCATAGGCTACGGTAACTGCTTACCATCAGGCGGGCCGTATGCTTGTTTGCCACCTTGGTAGAAAAAAAAAATCTCTTTAATCATAGCATTAAAGCTAGATATAGTTTGGGCGCAACAGCAATCTTTCCACCAGCATGTAGTCAATAACAGTAAATGAATTATGGTAAAAGATTGTGGATTGCATCGGCATGTTTATCTTTAGATTTTATGATATCTTAAGGGCTGTTGCAGGGTTGATATACTGTATAACATTGTAAGGATATGAGGTGCATTTTTTTCTGTACTTCTGAGTTGCAAATGAAAAAAATATAATTTTAACATAAAAACAGACTTCAGTAAGGCCGCAGTATGCGCCTGCTGCGCACGAGGTTGTGAGTTCGATCCCCACGCAGGACAAAACTCTGTGTGACCCACAAAGAAATTGTTCTGAGTCTGGGTGTAATTTGTGTCCCTTAATTGTACGTTTGTAAAGTCCCCTGTAAACAACTTCTGCACTAGAGAACAAGCTCTGTGTCGCGACACAGAGCTTGTTCTCTAGTGCAGAAGTTGTTTTTTTTTACAGAGAAAAAAAGAGAACGTCTTAAGTATTTAAACAGGAACTTTCATAAAAACTCTAATCGCACTTTTTCTCCCTTGTTCGATCATATCGTATGTACGATGTTAGTTAAAGCTTAACTTCATAGATGGCGTTGTGCGTTTCCATGCGATTTCTGAACCGCGATGTTAAGATTCTCCGAGGCATGTATATGTTACGGTAAATCTGATTAATTGAAAATTATTAATATTTTAACAAAATTATTAATAATAACCACATGTTTTGGTAAATGTGAATATTCGATCGAAATTTATTACTTTTAGTAGTAATTATTAATAATTCACGACACATATTGGTAAAAGTTAAAAAAATAAATAAAAACCTAACCTAACCTAGGTTAGGTTTTTAACCTTATGTGAGCCGTAGTCAAGTGTAATTATTAATAATTCACGACACATATTGGTAAAAGTTATAAAATAAATAAAAACCTAACCTAACCTAACCTAGGTTAGGTTTTTAACCTTATGTGAGCCGTAGTCAAGTGTAATTATTAATAATTCACGACACATATTGGTAAAAGTTATAAAATAAATAAAAACCTAACCTAACCTAACCTAGGTAAGATTAGGTTAGGTTAGGTTTTAAAAAAAAAAAAAAAAAAGGTTTTTATTTATTTAACCTTACCTAACCTAACCTAACCTAACCCCCCGCGCCTCTTGCACGTCGCACACACCGCCCCGCCCCGCAATCCTTGGCCACTTATTACATTTATCACTACTGGGGTTAAATTATTAATAATAACCGACAAATGTGATTAATTTATCAGTTTAACCTCGACTTTCGGTAATTATTAATAATAATAGATAATTATTAATAATCTTCAATTATTCACTCTTACCGTAACATATATAAGGTCCTCGTATTAAATAAATTTTAGTAACTCACTGATTCAAACGGTTGTTTTATTTCTTAATTTACCCGCTCTGCGAGCAACTCCAATATGGAATTATTACAAAGGTTCCAAAATATTGCATTGAGGACAATTTCAAGTGCACACTGGTTCGTAAGAAACACAGAGATACATGAGTATCTAGAGATATCTACTGTCAGAGAGGAAGTCAGAAAGAATAGCAAGAGATACAAAGAACGATTACAGTACCACACAAATGAACTAGCAAGAGACCTGCTCAACCCATCTGCAAATGAAAATATAAATCGCCTAAAAAGATGGCAGATACTGAACTTAGATGAGAGAATTTAAATTCTTAACATAATATGGTGTCACTCACTGGAGTGCCACCTACAACAATAGGGGCGTGGAACTAATCTGATTATGGCTGAAGAGCCGATTGCAGATAGCAAAAAGGGAACAAAAAAAAAAAAAAAAAAAAAAAAAAAAAAATTACCCGCAGCCGACGAGTGGTTTGTAATCGTAACAACACCCTTAATTTTTTTTTTAATCTGATCATTTACAGCTAATTAAACTGCATCTCATGACTATTCAATTAATCCTAATAGAAACATATCTAGATTATATTGTTTATTTCTGTTGCTTTCTGTTGCCTACCTGGCTTCACCAACTGTTCATGTCAATTGTAGAATTTTCATTTGTTGCATGACATTTGCTTAGTGATAGTTGATTAACCTTAATCAAGACTTATCTAATCGCCAGCTGTTAAATACTTATCATTTATAAGTTCATCTGTGGTCTTCATCATCAGTTTCACTTCACCAAATTACACATTCTAAATGTATGATTTGTTGTAAAAAAATATTGAAATTGATATAATGTATGCCTATAATTTTTAAGTAGTTCCTAACGGATGCAAATTATATAGTAAGTACCTATGTAGTAGCACAGAATACTTAATAGCACATTTAGTGGTAGTAAGATACGTTCTATTCAAGAACCCATTCAAAATAGGTAGGTATTAGGCTATGAAGAACTCCTGCTATAGTTTCTCATAATTGTTCATTGTTGTCGTTGTTCATAGGTATTTTTTATTAGCAAAATATAAGTAAGTACTTACAGTATCAAAAGATAAATTTCCACGCAGCTTTTTTCATAAAGAAATTAACATCATTTTCTCCTGCTCTTAGTATTCACCAAGGTCGGAGGTAAGTAGGTAGGTACCTAAAGTAAAAGAGGGTATAGGTCTCACCTGTCCCATTGAATGCCCTTGCCAGAACGCTTTAACACCTTCCTCTGAGTAGATCCTTTTAAACATTTTTGTCACCACAGCCCCTTTCTTTGCTTTTTTTACCAACTGTACTCTTGTTTTTATTACGTCCATTGGATGAGTCACAAATCTTGTCATTACCCCAGAAAAGACTCCAGCTATGAGCTTCTGGTTAGTTGTCATTGGGTCGTTTTCCCAGTAACCAACCATCTTATTGTGTACCGCATTGTGGAACTACATTAATGCTAGGTAAGCGTCTATACTACGTTAGTATAGTCAAGAGCGCGAAGCCACTGCAGATTATTAATAGTACTATAACACTGAGACCTACCTACCTAATTATATGGTAGGCATACTGTTAACAATTTCTTTTAAATTATGTTTTTTGTGGGAATAATAGGCACTTTATATTTAATATCACAGAATATAATATTATTATCGCACCTAGAAATCATCACCGCAATATTGAAAACGATATCACTCTTCTTTTACTTTATAAGCCTTGTCTTTTTTCTTCATTTTTATGTTTGTGTCGAAGGATGTAAATTATTTCAACTAATACCAAACTTATAATATTCTTCTACAAATAATATAAATATAAATAATATCTAATAATTGCATGTAAAAGATTTCAATTATTTTTCTATCAATGTCAAGTGTTATTGTAATATATTCTTCTCATATACCTACAGGGGAGAACAGGATATTGGACCAACTTCAAAAAAATATATTTGAATAAAAAAGATTTTTTTGTCGAATATTCAAATAGAAGCAATCATTTCAACAAATTTCTATATTTGATCAGATCTTAATCGAAAGATCAGTCAGGAATTGCAGGTTTCCTAGGTCGGCCGTTCGAAATTTAGAAAATAAAAATGTGTTTTATTCCGTCTAAACTAAAAAAATCTAATCTTGATAAAGATGGAAACCCAATGGTTTGGCACGTGACGATGGGAAGAGACCTGACGAAATGACATTATTGCCTTGGAAGATGGGTAGGCCTTTGGTGTGGGACCCAACGTGCGTCGATACCCTTGCGCCATCACATCTTCCAAATACAGCTGGTTCTGCTGGCGCTGCTGCTGCAGGTGCTGAGGCCCTTAAACGGCGCAAATACTGTAATTTAGTTGGTAATTACGTTTTTAAGCCGTTTGGTGTGTAAACAATCGAGCGCTCGCTTCCTTTTTAGGGAAATAGCGAAACGGCTGATCGACGCTTCGCGTGACCAGAAGGCCGGCCTGTTTCTCGCACAGAGAATCAGCATTGCCATTCAACGTGGCAATGCTGCCAGCCTTTTGGGCACTTTTCAAGTTGACAGTGATGCGGAGGAATATTATGACGCCTAAACGTTTTATTTATTTAATTAGGTTTCCGTATTTAGGTTTAGTTCGTTTAAATAAGTTTTTAATATTATTCTTGTATACATATAGAATAATTCTTTATTTACAGAAACAATATTCATGTTTTTACACTAATCACATATATACATTTTACTACCGATGTACATAAAACAAATTTAATCATTAAAATTAATTAATTAAACTTAATTTACCAGGCTACGTGGAAGGTCACCTATGAGGTGGACTGACCAAATAAAAGCGGCAGTAAATGGCTCATCATCACTGCATGAATGTACGAGGAAGGCGGCCATCAGAGAAGAGTGGCGGCACGTTGTTAAGCTTGCCACTAACACCTGAAGTGATTACCACGACCACTCTGTCAAGAGTGATACTGATAGAAAGGAGAAGAAGAATTTAATCAATAATACAAATAAAAACATAATACAAATGAAGACTGTTGTTTAAGCCTCGAAATATTTCTCAACATCGCTGTCTACTGGGAACGTGCCCAGAAGGCTAGCGGCATATAGCATATAGTATTTTACTGAAAGAAAAGATTAGTTTTTTTTGTTTGTTCGTTACGATTAAACTCGAATGATTTTAAAATACTGTCACGGTTAGAAAGCTACATTTTATTGAAAAAGGGCTACATTTATTGCTATATTTTTTTTTTAAACCGGATTCCTACGAAAACTAAATAAATTTCCAGACGTGCGAAGCCTGAACGTGCCGCTGCAATAAATAAAGTTAAAAAAATAATAAAATCTCATAAAATGGTTGAAAATTGTAGGAAAAGCTTTTGAATTTATTATTCACTTAGTATTAGTCAAATGGATCAATATTATTTATGTTTATAGGATTATAAAATTTATCTTCTATTAGCTTTTCTCCGCTTGAATTAAATATAACTTCTGTTCTATTATCTTAGGTATGTAAACAACTACCATTGCCCTGCTCTCCCCTAAAATTGTATTATTGTGAATTTGTCAAATATTTTTTTTTATTTTGACTTAACAACTTTGTACATTGTGAATTTGAAAGAGGTTTTAATCATAAATTGACTTACTGGCACTAATAAATCGAGTGACACTGAATGACATATATAGTGGTAAAAATAGGGTAATTCGTCAACTCGCTAAACACAATCTATGTGGTGAACGCGGAGTATGGCAAGATGGCACTTTTCAATTTTATTTATTTTTGTTGTCTATAACTCGCTGAAATGCATAACGTACAATTAAGTCCAAAGTAAGTAACGATAATGGTTGGTAATATACATCAAGTCGCAATGTCTATTATTGTTGATTAATTATAATCTTTAATAATAAAGTTGTTCTATTTTGGAGTAAAATCTAAACCACATGGTTATTGTGTTTGACTGTACGAAACCTCCATACGTTTTTATGATTTCGCAAGTTGACGACATGAAAAATAGGTAAAATCGAAATGTGCCAACTTGCCACATTTTGCGAGTTTTTCTTCAGCGAGTTGACGTATTACCCCAAGAATGTTTGAGGGAGAGGAGGAGGAGGGGTATAGGCATCTTGATTTGCAGTGATATATGTCAATTAAATTATAAAGTCAATTTTATTAATAAAAAAGATAAGCTACCTTGATACGGTCGCGGTAGGTACGTGGCGTCTAGTTTTGTACCATGTTCTTTTTTCATTGGTGCGTATTTGCTATAAATTTCAAGTGGGTACCTATGATTGCGATAGATAGATAACTAATGCGGAACGTCATGAGTCATGATACAGAAAGGGATAGTGATAGCACAGTTGAAAGTCTTTAACTCCTTGTATTTTGTAGATATTTGGCTGTGGTCTTCTGTATGGTGGAGGTCCTTCCCCAGTCGGGCTTGCTCGCTAGTATGGTGCCCTACCATACTAGCTTAAATATATACTATAATATATACTGTGTAATATATACTGGTTAAAACTACGTCATTGCTCATTTGGAATTTTGAGTTATTTAAAAAGGTAAAGGTTAATAATTAGGTATAGTACCTACTTACCAAATGTTACCCTTACTGTCCAGTTTATGTATATGACGGTGACACGCTAGCGGTCGATGGAAAACTATAAATATGATAACAGTATTATTATCACAATTGCCAAATTTCGTTATCAGACAATTTTATTAGGTTATCTAGATTGTTTTGGGAATCGTTTCATAGCATCATTCACGAGATCTATCTACAATTCTACATAAATTAACTTATTTTGAATTCGCTTCAAGGGCAGCTTTGGTGGGCCAGTGGCCGCAGTATGCGCCGGCTGTGTACGAAGTTGTGGGTTCGATTCTCACACAGGACAAATTTTGTATACTTAAATATTAAAACAATGTGGAAAAAGTCTTTAATTCTTTAATGTACACAAAAGAAATACAGATAGTGTTACAAAGGTATTAATAATATCATGTATAAAACTCAAAATTGAGTTCTCTTACAGCAAACCTCTGAGAAGTCGATCGAAATCGAATTGGTAAAGCAGTGGGCTTTACCAATTCTTTTTTCCATATTGCTTTTTAATATTTAATATTTGAGCAAATTTCATAGCAAAAATGATAAAAATATTTAATAAAACTTTGTGTGACCCGCAAAGAGTTGTTTTGAGTCTGCGTGTAATTTGTGTACTTTAATTGTACATACCTTCGACCCACCAGGTCGTAAGTTGTTACCGTAGCCTATGTGCGCTTGCAGTACTAGTACATCGGAAGGTAAAAATAAGTATCCACAATGACATTATAAGAATACAGATAAGTATTACACGCAATTTGCTTACAAACAACTGTTCCCCGAGGGCGGCTATCAGTGGTATACAAGTAAACAAGACATCAATTAATCACTCTGTGGATAGCGACGGTGAGAGACAACTTGACGGGGCCAAGATAATTGATGTACCTACCTATATGTACAACATTTTATAAATCATTGTATTCAGACTAATTAAATAGTCCATTTGCAAATGAAACTCACTCGTGTAAAATGCCGTAGCACAGAGCTGAGATTAGGACCCTTTTTGACATCGCACACGATAATTTTGTGCTCATACATAACTAGCGGCCCGCCCCGACTTCGTCCGGGTTCAACTATTTTAAGCGCAACTTTCTTTTTTTTACATAAGAACCTTCTCCTGACAATAACGAACACAACAAAAAAGGAATTACTGAAATCGGTCCAGCCGTTCACGTGTGATGCCGTGACATGTAGGGATTTATTTTTATATATAAGATAATGTGTTTATTGTTTGTATTCTATCTTGTGTCCTGTGTTATGTTTGAATAAATTCTTTCTTTCATGCCCAGAAAATTTACCGATGTTAACCAATTTGTGAAATCCATCGAGTTCTGAACAGCATAAAATTCAATAAAGTCCAGATGATGATGGTATCACAACTGGAGCACTTAGGATCGGCGTACCGGGGAAGCCAGACTGTTGCCGTTCATTTGTAATTTTGTCCGTACAACAGTGTTCCTGCAGACTCGATCTCCATCAACCACCTGAACTGGCAAGGTGTCTACGTAGTTTTTCCACTAGGTAGATACTGACCATTTACAGAATTCGTTTTTACCAATATTTTTTGTAACAATATCGGCCACTAAATCGCTGAATGGATTGCTAAGCGCAAGTCTAGAGAACAGCTGAACCGATTTCGCTAATTCTTTTTTTGGTAAGTTCGTTATTGTCAGCAGAAGCTTCTTATGTTAAAAAAAAGTTGAGCAGAGATACTGCTCAACTTTTTTTTGCACAATTTGGTGACTAAGTTACTGATTGGTAAGTAAGTACGGGCAACCGATGGACAAGGTCAGCTCAGGACCGAATGATGTGGAAAACCTTGAGGGAGGTATATGTCCAGCAGTGGACGTCTTTTGGCTGAGATGGATGGATGAAGTAAGTAAGTATTTTAACCCAAGGGGCTTTTATTGTAATAATAAATCTTATGAAAAATAAATTTTATATTTTCATTATGTCGTGTTTCAAACTTTAACTGGCGCATGGTGATTAAAAGGCTCTTTGAATGAAGGATGGATAAAGTTGACCGGTCATTGTGAGTGTGACGCGGTGGAGGTGGCACGTGCCCGCCCTCCCAATAACTTTATTATCATAGTTTCATTATGGATACAAATAATATAAGTGCTAACAATTATGTTTTAAAGGTATGTACACCTATTTATATTTTTAAAAGTGGCCATAGACAATTTTTTATATAAATAGATAGGTAGGTAGTAGTCTCTCCCTTTTTTCGTGTCTATTTTTTTCTTTTTTAGTAAATGTAAATATCTTAATTTAAAAAAACGAAGTAAGTTCGAACACTTACCTATAGCTCGCGAACGGCTGGACCGATTTTCATGGTATTTATTTCGTTGGATTTGTCTTAATCCTGAATAGCAGAATAACTATTAAAACATATAACCGATTTCCTCGCGGTCGGAGCCACGGGCAATAGCTAGTATTGTATATATAGATGTATAAATAATGAAAGATTAACCTAAATACCTATTATTTTTATAAGTCCTGTGCCGCGAGGAATTTACAAACAAATAAATAACAGACACAAAATTTACCCAGAGTTGGTACGGGCGGTAATTTGTCCCGTATGGGCATCGAACCCACAACACGCTCCAGAGACCAACGGTATATGACTCTTGTAGTGGAGTCTCACTATCCAAATGCTAGGTTTCTCCTAGGCTAGTAGGTATAGTAGATACCTAAGTTACTCCATTATTTTGTTCTACAGAATCTCATACATTCCTTTTCAAGTTACTCCTGAGTTCCTGACTCGACTGAACACTTTGATATCTCACCATACAGTTTGTAGACACTATAAGTAGAATCTTTTGTAAATAAGTTCTTTGGAACATAATGATATATGTGCCCAAACGCAGGAGTATACGCTTTATTCCCTCTTTCCTTTATTCGGATTCCGAAGAGAAGGAAATCAGACACCTTCAACGAGATAACAGGAGATATCAACGATTAATGGCTAGGAGTCTCGACTTCGTACCTTGGAAGAGCATGTATTGTACCTATCGGTCCATAGGTCTATAGTTGTTTTATAATTTTTGTTACTTAGTTAAATTAAACGTTATAATAAATGAGTGATTGCCCTGTTGATTTAGTAGTTAGTGTGTGTGAGTCTGAGTGCTACGCTGAAGGTCGCGGGTTCGATTCCCATCCAGGACAAATCTTTGTGTGATGAGCATAAATGATTTTTCTGTGACTGGGTGTTATTTATCTATAATATGTGTGTATTTAGAAATATATAAGCATGTTTATCAGTTGTCTGGTTGCTATACTACAAGATCTGCCTAGTTTGGGATCAGATGGCGGTGTGTGAGTTGTTCCAAAAATGTTATTATTGTTAAATGTCCACATATATTTCTCTTATACTCTAATAATAATTTAATAATAATAAATCACTTTATTATCGCTATCTATATTCTCTTATCGACTAACGTACATTATAGTAGTATAAACCTGTATAAGTATTAAAAACTTAAAGCTATAATAATAAATATAAATATTATATAAAGTGTATTGACACACTTCACTTGCACTATGTCGCAGTTCGTTCGTGTGGCACTTGTCCGCGGAAGCGACGGAACACTACACCCAAAAATTCTCTTCCAAGACGAGGTTTAGGTAGACTATTGGTACTCGCCCCACAAACGTCCTAAAATTGACGTTGCGTCGCTACTCCACAATACCATCTATTTATAACTACACTAGCTGTTGCTCGCGGCTCCGCCCGCGTGGATGTCGGTTATCGCTGCAAAAACTATTGCGTAGCCTATGTGTTATTCCAGACCATAATCTATCTGTGTACCAAATTTCATCCAGATCCGTTTAGTAGTTTTTACGTGAAAGAGTAACAAACATCCATCCATCCATTCTTACAAACTTTCACATTTATAATATTAGTAATAATTCTCTTCCAAGACGAGGTTTAGGTAGACTGTTGGTAGGTAGGTACTCGCACCACCAACGTCCTAAAATTGTCGTTGCGTCGCGACTCCACAATACCCATCTATTTATAACTACATGAGTAAGGTGACTTCCTCATCGATTGCAAGTATATTCGCTTTGATAACATCAAGTTAATTACTTCTATCAAATTGGCCGCCATTTTGGACATCAGTAATTATATTGGCTTTGGTAACAATGGGTAGGTATGGTTTAAAGTGTTGTTTGTATTCTAGTAGCTGCGTGTTGGAAGCCTATAGTAGGTACAAATTGTATATAACTAATTATATCTACGTAATAATGGAGGGGGTCTATGTGTTTGTTTGTCTACAAATATTACTAACTGAATTATGGAGTGCATAATCAATAGATGTATGTACCTACCTAGTATTTTATTTGACAATCCCCGCTCTAAGAAACGATTACTGTGTCGCGGGGGAGTATGTTACAAAGACATATCGCTAATAATAATGTCCTCCTAACCGAATTTCAGTCACGGCGGCTACTCTCACTCAATGGAGACTAGCTATCTGTGCCGGAGATATTAGGTATAGTGCACAAGTGTGAGCTCTAACACAACACACTCATAGTCCGATGGGTCGGCAATCTGACATGACCGGAGAGAGATCAGGCGTAGGACCAACGGTTTTACGTGCTTTAAACAAAGACATACATATATCTCAGACACAAAGTACTTACACCCAGTGTAAGAACAATTATTATTTTCTGGATCACACACACAATGTTTTCGTCAAATGTAGTGATCAAACCCACAACACGCCGCGGAGTGGTACCTAGATGGCAAGTTAACCAGTCGTCTACTATAATAAAGCAACCGTGCATTCACCATAACATAACTCAGTAAAACATAATATACAAAATAATTGAATAAATTTACTTACCTATTACCTACTTACTTATATATATTTTTTTAAATAAAAACTCAATCTTTCTTTTATTTTTTTTCTACTTGGGTGGCAAACAAGCCGCCCGGCGCCCGCCTGATGTTAAGCAGTTACTGCAGCCTATGGACGCTTGCAATACCAGAGGCATCACTTGCAACACGCAAGTCAACAATTTTTTTATTACACCAGGAATTTAAGATGGAAGTATCCCTGGGATAGTAATACGTTTCTTTTAAAACGCATGCCAAATGAGCGCTGGAAACCTGTACTCACACACAGAAACACAACTACACCGCTGTGTGTAGTTATTTGCCTGTGGTCTTCTGTAAAGTGGAGGTCCTTCCCCAGTCGGACTTGCTTACTAGTATGGTGCCCTACCTCTCGTTTTAGTTGTGTGCCTGTGGCTGAGTATAGGTCTCCAGCACTTATTTAAGGATGCGTTTTGAAAGAAATGTTTTTCTATCCCAGGGAAGGACAGTGTAAAAATATTGGTCAGTAAGATGTAAGTGATCCCTCTGGTATTGTAAGCGTCCATAGGCTACGGCAACTGCTTAACATCAGGCGGGTATGCTCAATCTAACACCGGGAAGTAGTTCATTTCTCGTTTGCAAGATTTGACTTAAAACAAACAATCTTACATTGGCAAAAGTTGCTTTTAGCGATAAGGCCGCCCATTGTACATAAATGTGTAAAATAATATATGTATCATAAATGTAATTGATGTACAATAAAAAAGTTTACTATCTATCTATCTTACAAACATACATTGTAGAATCGAAACGTTAAAAGAAAACAAAACGTAACTAAGTCAATGTAAGTTTAAGTAAACAATAAATAAAAGCAGTATCGGAACGCCATATTATTATTATCTGTCTGTTCACTAGTTGTCAAAACTTGTTGTTGTGTGTGAGAAATGAGAATTCGAATCTACGAAAAATCCGTTAGAATAATTATTATTGTATTGTTTGTATAATTAGTTTGTGGTATAAACAACACCAGTCAATACTACAAAAGATTATTATATATTGAATTGCGCTATCGAGAAAATATTCAACACCTTGATGAATTTTGCCGCAAATACCCGCAGCTTATCCATGTTGACAATCTTACGGCCGCTGTTATCTGCAGTCTTCATGACAATAATGCCGTCTTGTGAGCAATATGTCGATGTGCTCCCGTGCTCTGGCGAGAACTGCTTGCAGAGCTTTGATCAGAAACTCCTCCGATGTATAAGAGAGATCGTGTGTTCAGATTTTGCTTTACACATACCTTAGGAGTAACTGGAGAACCTGTCTTTGTGGAGATTAATTGAAGACGGAATTTTAGGTGAAAGACTTGCTTGCAAAAGCGTTATATCGTGGACAAGTAGGTAGTTAGGTGAGTACTTGTTTTTGATTGAAGATGAGTGCTTTCCATGATTATCTTTTTACCGTCAGTTTCTTGTGACGACTTTGAAATTTAACTTTAAATGAAAGTGTAGATTTTGATGATGACTTTTTTATACTACCAAATTGGTAAACAAGCATACGGCCGCCTGATGGTAAGCAGTTACCCTAACCTAAAGACGCTTGCAACACCAAGGTGTCACACATGCGTTGCCAACCATAACTTCGTTCTTGCAGAACCCTATGCTATAGTCTTCTACTCAATTCTGATATTAATAAAAATGTCTAACCATAGTGTACGGAATAATACCCTATATAGTGAAGACTGCCACAATCTGTCAAATAAATACATACCGTTTAGGACACATTCAGTGGGCATATAATAGTATGGGCTGGCAATGTTAAAGATAAGATAACATGGCCCGCAACCAGCAACACTCCAAATTAAAAAAAACTGGTGTGCAAGCGCCCTGGTCATGAGAGGTCGGTATTTATTTAGACATTGTGTGTCCTCACTAGATATAGAGATTCTTTGTTACACTTTGGTCTAATCATTTCAATGGTCAATTTCAATTTTGTTTTATTCCTAATTGCCCATGTGTTTATTATTGTCTCGTAGAGAGTTTATAAGTTATAAACTCAATTTATTTTGTTTTACAGACAACTTCTCATTGTTCAAGAGCAATATCCAGGACACCAAATCGCTCGCCACGCCTGTTGCCACCAATTGATTATGCAGAGCCTAGCTCCTCAGGTAAGAGTCTTTCCATCTACCTATTATAACATTTTCTTTTTTTAAGGCACTTTATGTGTCCATCTCAGCCTCATGAATTTACAGCAGAGATAATTACGATGTGTCGTCTATCTGCAAGGCGTGTTTACAACACTTATATATAGCAATGGCTTCTGCAGGAATTGCACAGTGGGGAGTCTTTTAATTTCACCATGTAGTATATCTTGTTTGATGGAATGTGACCTGACCTTAACCTAAATGCTGACACTAAGAAATATCTAGAAATTATTACATCTTTACACCAAGGAACTAAGGATGGTTGTTGGTTAGTGTACCATACCATAAACCCTTCCCTGCTGAGCTCTGTTCATACAAAAACTGCCACTTCTTCAGACACATATTGCGTACAGTAGAAAGATGTTCCAAAGCATAGGGTTTACAGGTAACATATACATCATCCACAACAGCCACATTAGCCAATTGGTCCACCAATTCGTTGGCTTATAGCCCAACATGAGAAGGTGTCCATGGCATTTTCACTGTAATATTCTAACTACTAGCATTGTGTAGATATTTAAGAGCCTCTTATGTTATAGGCTTGCCTCTCCCGCCCAGGACACCTTTAAGTAGGTGTTGTAAAGCACTTTTTGAGTCACATAGAATTAACACCTTTTTATTCCTAATGTTGTCTTGTCATGTATATCAATGCTTCCACAATTCTTTGCTCTCATGATACATATTTTTGGATGTAGTTTGGAATTTTCGACTTACACACACAATTATGGATTATAAAATGCTGCTCAAGTGCTTTCCTTTCTTTTTGAGCCATCATTAAATATGCACATAACAGCATGATCACTGCGTAGACTCTTGTGTGTAGTGTGCCAATTTAAAGATGCATCAGTATCTGTTGTGGTGAATGTTACATCTGGGCTTGATGACATCAGTATCCTCTCGAACATCAATTGCGTCACTTAAAACTCTTCCTAGAAAATGTACTGTAGTCATTTGTTCAGGTTGCTTATTTAACCCTTCCTCCTTATAGTTAAGTTCTAAAGCAACTCTGTACGAACAGTCATCACGTGACATAACTGTTCTCACCTCTTTCTCTCTTAAAAATTAAAGCCATGCACTGTTTTTTAGCAATCGCCATGATTACCCTTGCAATTAACACACTTGAATTCTAATGTCTCACAATTTTCATGTTTATCACCACACTTAGGGCAAACCTGATATGTTTTCTTTTGGGGCAAAAAGCTTTTAAGTGGCGGAATCGTCAGCATTTGGAACATTGCGATTCTACAGTCATATGCATATATACAAATGTATATGGGTAATGTGGATGCAAGCATTAGCAGGTTTAAAAGTTTTTACAAGTTCGGCAACACACAAGTGAGCTTTTTTTTGCTGAGAAGAAATGCAACATTATGCGTAACATCCTACCCAGGCGAGAGAGGTGGTTATGTAAAGCACTTCAGCCTAGTGATGGTGCGGCCGGCATGCCAACTAAAATCCTCCTGTGCATACACTTTGCTTTGATGGGCGGGCCACCAGATCTTGACAGACATCCAGCAGCTGCTCACGCTGTTGATGTCATAGAAATGATCTCCACTTAACTGTTGCTAATGTTTTGTTTATTTGTTTATTTCAGGTGTTGACACACCAGTGCATGGGTCACCTCGAGACAAGTCTTGGTCCAGGTTCCACAGTGCGTGTCGAGACAATCACTCCATCTACCTGGACTGGGCAGCTGTCAGGACAGAAAAGAAAAGTCCAGGTTATATTTCTGCATTGTTCTTCTGCACCAAACTACTATCCTTTTTTAAAATACTATTTGAGTTATAAGAAGTTGCCCCGTGGTAAAAATTCAAATGCAATTCATAAAAAATATACGTCATTTTTTTATTGATAATGCTAAAGTTGTAGTGAGCCAGAGAGTTATATGGAGTAAAGTGGTTTGTCTTACCAAAAACTAGCTGTCTTGATATAGGAGAGGAGACTTGTGCCCAGCAGTAAGACATTTTTGTTTGTGTAAATAGAAACTTCCGCACTAGAGAACAAGTTCTGTGTCGCGGGGGGCTTAACAAACATACAATTAATGGACACAAATTACCCAGACTCAGAAAAACTCTTTGTTGGTCAGACAAAGTTGCGTCCTGTGTGGGAATCGAACCCACCACCTCGTGCACAGCAGGCGCATACTTCGGCCACTGGACCACCAAAGCAGTCATAATGTGCTAATAAAATAGTTTCAAGCGTAAGGCTTGTTACACATATTCGGTTTTTTAGAACACGACAAATACCATACAATGTATGGGAAAAAACGAATGTGTGTTTTTTTCCATTCAGATTCAGTTTCTGGCGGTCACAGATAACCTCCTATAGATTCCGCATGCAGGGCAACAGACGCGCGCAACTCATAAGTGATTTCGCTAGCATATAAAACGATACCTAAAATCACGACGTCAGTGACGACCAAGTTCACGACCTGCGACCACGTGCAATTTTAAATAATTTAAAAAAAATATTTCGTGTTATTTTCGAAAAAAAATGGCTTCCTGTTCTGTAAAATGGTGTGGCAAGTCGTCGAAGACATCAAATTACCAAAAAGATGGCATAACATTTCACCGGTAAGTAAATTTTATGTAAATATAAATATTAAAATAACTACGATCGGAGTTCAATTTATTCTGGTTGGTAATTGAAAAACACCAAAAATTTCGAACCCGTTGATATCTTTTTGAAAAGTCCCTTTCACTCCTTAAGCAAAATTATAATAGCTATCCTTCTCTTACTATCATTAAAATGTCAAGTGCAGCGATAGTGTTGGGATATGGATGTATAGTGCGTCGTCGAAGTTTTGTCGATATAGTAGATTAAATATAATCAACAAGCCTGCGGCTTTGCCCGCTTGACTATCGGTTATCGGTAAACAAAACATAATAAAAACCTTTTTATAAGCTTGTGGTAAAGTGTAAATTAAAAAAAAATATAAAAAGTTAATCTTTTATTTTTCAATTCAAAATCCTACGTCAAAATTATATGGCTACATAGAAAAAATTTAAAACTAAGGAGGTAGGTAGCCTACAAGTTTTTATTCAACTCAATGTAATTAGTGTTCGGGGCAAATCTTGTGACGCAATTTTGAAGCAGATATTTTCAACCGATTGAACTGAAATTTTGTATACACGTTTATTTTAATGCACTGTTATTTATGTAACGTCATTCTAAATACAACATGGCGGAACACTGAAGGTGGGGAACTGGTTGTTTTTATTGTACTCCTACAATATGGGTATCAAATGAAAGGGCTTGCTGAGAATAATTAGAAAAATAAAATAACGTCATTCTAAATGCAAAAGGGCGGTACACCCAAGACTGCTGATTAGTTACTTTTAATGTACATATTTCATAATTTAAAAAACCTCCTGCGATACGGGATATTTCAATATTTTATCGACGTTGTATTTTCATCTCTGTCCCATCACTATTATTTGGTGCATTCGTAGTTCGACCTTGAAATAGCCAATCACAGTGCACTTACACCGCCCCGCGCTCCCTTTACCTTCCTCCAAAATTAGTGAACTCGGTGTCAAACAAAATTAGAGTAATGCGGAATCTATAGGAGGTTATCTGTGCTGGCGGTTTTTGAGAAGGAAAGAAACGTTTATTGCTACAATTAGGGACATGTAACATGTGAACTTAGAGGCTATATATAAACTAATAATTTAAAATTAATGTACACTCTGTTTTAATGAATGCCTTGGTATTTGTTTTAGACAAGATCAGTAGGCGTGGGAAAACCCGGTCTATGACCTCTTTAAAGGGTATGTTTATAATCTAATGCTACATAATGCACATGAATGATTTTTGATAATAGCAACACAAAATTAACGACCAACGCAATACAAATATATACATTCCTATAATCGCTTGTCCCGTATGACTGACTGATTAATTAATGCAGAGCCTACTACTAAAACTACAAATTTGATATACGTAACTCTGGTTAAAAATACCCTCTTTGGGGTAACATTAAAAAACCAATATACCTTATATTGTACTAGCTGTTGCCCGCGGCTCAGCCCGCGTGGATGTCGGTTATCGCTGCAAAAAGTCCGAAGCCTATTTGTTATTCCAGACCATAATCTACCTGTGTGCCAAATTTCATCCAGATCCGTTCAGTAGTTTTTACATGAAAGAGTAACAAACATCCATCCATCCATCCATCCATTCTTACAAACTTTCACATTAGTAAGGATATCAAGGTTTTTTTTAATGTTACCCCTAAGGGGGTGAAACAAAATAAAAAATTCAACCCCTTAAATAATATAATGTTTAACCCGTACGCGATTAAATACTTACAATGGTATTAAGTGACATTACTTGGTTAGGTTTAGGTTCCGTCACACAGAAATCTTTGAAGGAACATTGTAGATACACTCAGGGCTATATTTCACTTACCTAGCCTACAGACTCCTGTACTGTGTAGACTTCCACAACATCACTCACAAGCAATTTTTTTTGTATTGCAAGTGTCCATAGCTCACGGTAACTGCTTATCATCAGACGGGGTACGCCGTATACTTGTTTGTCACCTTAGTAGTATAAAAACTTAATCACACATATATTTCACTCTGTTCCATAGATGCGGAAGAAATGGAAGTTACAGAATATTTGGACCACAATAAAGAGTTCCTCGAACGTTATGTTATTCAAAAAGTCCCAGTTCATATTCTCGAGAAGTGGATGATGATTAAGATGAAGAAAAATCGTGTAAGTAAATTAAGGTACCTATATGGATATATTCTAAGGTGGTAGGGCACCATAGTAGTGAGCAAGCCTGACTGGAGAAAGATCTTCACCTTATAAAAGACCACAGGTAAGTAATTAAACACAGCGTTGTGGTTGTGTTCCTGTGTGTTAGTACACAAACATGGGTTGACACGCAATTGATACTTCTGGTATTGCGGTAAGTGTCAATATGTTACGGTAACTGCTTAACATCAGGCGGGCCGTATGCCAGTTTACCACCCAAATAGGATAAAAAGAAAACTGATTTAGTTTCATTTTTTTTTCATCTTGCACTTTTCGAGAATAATACCTTTTATTATGTAAAAAGAAATCATGTGACGCCATATATATTAATAATGGCGTACTACTATCGCCCTCTGTGTCGTTACTTATGTTCTTTTATTGATCTTAATGATTTATGAGTTCAATGACCATATAGTTCAACTATGCTCTACTAGATGTCGTCACTTATACAAATATAAAATTAGGAGAGGTAGGGCACAATACTAGCGAGCAAGCCCGACTGGGGAAGGACCTCCACCTTACAGAAGACCACAGCCAAATGACTACACACAGCGGGGTAGTTGTGTTCCTGTGTGTGAGTACAGGTCTCCAGCGCTCATTTAGGAATGCGTTTTGAAAGATACGTATTCCTATCCCAGGGTTACTTCCATCTTAAAGCCCTGGTGTAAAAAAATGGGTTGGCAACACGCAAGTAATACCTCTGGTAATGCATGCGTCTATAGGCTACGGATACTGCTTAACATCAGGTGGGCCGTATGCTTGTTTGCCACCCAAGTAGTATAAAAAAAAAAAAAAAAACAATTGTACAATATTGTAATTGAAATTGTACTATGTTCTGTTTTTTGTACCTAAATAAATAATATTTGGCTCATAAAGGAGGCTGCGGGCCACAACATAAGTATTTACCAATCCATTTGTAACAAGAAAGTCGTAGTCTAAACTCATTTATTCATGGAAATTAAATACATGATACTCATGAACGTCAAAAGCCAATTTCCTTATTCCTTTTTTAATTTTCCCAAATTATTTAATAAATGTAGAACTTATCCACTTTGCAGAGACCTCCGCTTTCACCACCAACCAGGGAGTCAATAGAGAGAGAGAAAAAGAAACAGGAAAACAAAATATCAAAGAAGCAGCATTTTACAGTAAGTTTTTAATATAATCAGCCTTAAATTCAGCTGATCGTAAGCCACTCCTCACTCAAAGCAGTGGTGGCCGAGTGGGAAAGTAACAGACTTGCACGCAAGAGGTGCGAGTTCGATCCCGGGTGGCAGTACCAATGGGAATTTTACCTTGTAGAGTTTATATGTACTAATCAAATGATTCACCATCTGCTAACGATGAAGGAAAACAATGTGAGGAAACCCACATGTCTTAGAAGAAATTCTAAACACACGTCTGATTCACTAACCCGTATTAGGCCAGCGTGTGTGAATTAAGGCCTGCACCCCTCTTTCTGTCTTGATAGAGGAGAGGAGACTCGTGCCCAGCAGTGGGACATATTTGGTTTGCTATTATTAAGCCACTCGTTATGATGAATGTATGATGCAAAGAAAAAAGGTAAGTAATTAGTTTATGAGAGACTTCATTAAAATTACTTACTATTTTCTGTAGACATCTTCTATCTGCAAAAAAAATAACTAAATGATAGTGAAAACCATATCAAAATCCAGACATACTCAATTCCTAAATCCTCAACATTCATCAACCCTTTGATGCATGAACATCGGTTCTGGGCAAAAGGCAAACTTAAATAGAAGTTTCAACAGTATTGTGTGTTCTTTTTTATACTACTTGGTTGGAAAACAAGCATACGGCCTGCCTGATGTTAAGCAGTTACCGTAGGCTATGGACGCCTTCAATACCAGAGGTGTGATACCTCTCTTGCGTGTTTCCAACCGATTCTTTCACACCAGGGCTTTAAGATGGGAGTATCCTTGGGATAGGAATACATTTCTTTCAAAACACATCCCTAAATAAGCGCTGGAGACCTGTATTCACACAGAGAAACACAGCTACACTGCTGCTTGTAGTTATTTGGCTGTGGTCTTCTGTAAGGAGGTTCTTCCCCAGTGGAGCTCGCTCGCTGGTCGTATGGTGGCCTATCTCTCTAAAAAAATCTCTTTTTATTCCAGGATCTTTTAAACACCTTGAAAGATGACCATACAGAGCAAACAGTCTTGTGGCAGCTAGCAGGCTACATAATATCCTCAGTGGGTGTTGATGCACATCGAGTCTATAAGCTATACCCTGATCATCCAACCTTCGTGCAGTACTTTGTTAATGATTATGAGGTCAGTACATCTTAGCTACGCAATTTGACTGCCTCGGTGGTCCAGTGGCCGCAGTATGCGCCTGCTGTGCACGAGGTTGTGGGTTCGATTCCCACACAGGACAACATTTTCTGTGACCCACAAACAAATTTTCTGAGACTAGGCATAATTTGTGTCCGTTATTTATATGTTTGTAAAGTCCCCCGCGATACAGAGCTTGTTCTCTAGTGCGGGAGTTGTCTTTTTTCAAAAAGAGGCAAAAGAAAAGAAAAAGTGGGCATGTAACCGACTTACATGCAAGAGGTGCGAGTTCAATCCCGGGTGGCAGTACCAATGTGAATTTCACTTTATATGTGTAATCAAGTGATTCGCTATCTGCTAACGATGAAGGAAAACATCGTGAGGAAACCTACATGTCTTAAAAAGATTCTAAAGACATGTCTGATTCACCAACGCTCTCTTGATAGAGGAGAGGAGACCCGTGCCCAGCAGTGGGACATATATGGGTTGTTATACATATATTAAATTAACATGTCAGTTCTCGAAAAAGAGGGCTATTAATAATTATAACACTTTAGATGAATTTATCATCCTAATAATTTAAAATTTATATAATTACAGACATCACAGAATCAAGCCACAAAAAGCTTAGTTCGTGCCAAGCCAGAGGATGTTGGTTTGGTTTTAGAAGTAGCACATCATGGGACGTGCCGCCGCCTATCTAGAACTGACGATCCATTGCACTTTCCAGTGACACCAGTTGCATTGTTCAAGGGATTGAAAAAGAATGTGGTTAGTAATCTTTTTTCAGCGGCGAATTTTTTTAACATCAGGTGGGCCGTACCGCCTGATGTTAACCAGCTACCGCAGCCTATGGATGCTTGAAATACTATAGGTATCATTTGCGTGTCATCACCTCAACCCATAAACGTCCCACTGCTGGGCACGAGTCTCCTTCATACACTTGGAGGGATATCAGCCTACTATACGCCAGGGCTTTAAGATGAAGTAACAAAAACATTTCTTTCAAACTGCATGCTTCCTAAATCACTGGAAACTTGTACTCACACACAGGAACATAACTAAACCACTGTGTGTAGTATAGACCTTACAGAAGACCACAACCAAATGGTTGTGGTCTTCTGTAAGGTCCTTCCCCAGTCGGGCCTGCTCGCTAATATGGTGCCCTACCTCTTTTAAACTATCTAAAAATTCGTCAATTTTCTTATGAAGAAGAGAAAACCCATGCCCAGCACTGGGATATAAGGTATGCTGTTATTTTTAAATTACTTTCTCCTTTTGTAGATACGGGCTAACCACGTGATGTACCAGCCAATACTTGCCAAAAACGGTAAGACGGTCTATGTAATAGAGATGTGGAGGATCCAGGAGAAGTTCAAAGAAGTAGACGAAGTAATCAGCTCAAATTTCTTGGTTCTTGGCAGCCTGGCTCTTCATTATTGCAACATGTACTTAGACAAAAAGAGGGAGAGGAACATGTCGGACTTCTTATTGGATGTCGTTAAGTAAGAGTTAATGTACACTTATGATGAGCTTAAGCGTAAGACAGTCACCCGCTTGGGGAAGTTCTTACAGCAATGGAGATATCTGTACAAAGCCGCTATATGAAGATTCGTTTTTCAAGAAATCCTTTGTATATATTTTTGTGGAATTTGGTGACAGTGTACCATTAGCCTAAACCTATAGATAAAAATATATTTAATACAAATTCATAAATTGGTTTTCCTAAAAAACTAATGTTCATATAGCAGCCCTGTACTGCCATCTCCGTTGCCCACTGTACCTACACCAAAGACCTCACCTAAGTAAGTACATATTATGGCAGTGTAGTTGAGTTCCTTTGTGTGTACATAGAACTCCTCCAGTGCACATTAGAAATCGTAGTATGATCCGGTTGTGCACGAGGTTGGGGGTTCGATTCCTGCACAGGACAAAACTTTTTGTGATCTGCTAAGGGTTGTTCTGAGTCTGGGTGTAATTTGTGTCCGTTAATTGTATGTATGTAAAGTCCCTGGCTTGTTCTCTAGTGCGGGAGTTGTCTTTAAAAGAAGAAAAAAAAAATCTTTCTGTGATCATACTGACTTAGTAAGGAGACTCAAAACGGCAAAACTTTTTAAGTTAATATACATAGTGAGTGACATATAATAGTGTGGTGTAGTTAAGACTACAAGAGCAACCTGTCTTCATATTTATAGAGACAATAATACAAGTGTCAATGGACACATTGACTGGCCTGTGGGTCTAGTGGTTAGTGACTACTAACTCGGAGGTCGTGGGTTCGATTCCCACCCAGTACAAATCTTTGTGTGATGAGCATAAATGTTTCTTCTGTGTCTGGGTGTTATTTATCTATAACATGTATGTATTTAGAAATAATAATAAAAGCAACTCATATACATATGTCTCTGCTGCTACCCACTGCTGGGCACGGGTCTCCTCTCGTCTATCAAGAGAAAGAGAGAGAGAGAGAGGGTTTAGGCCTCAATTCATTAATTCACACACGCTGGCCTAATGCGGGTTGATGAATCAGACATGTATTTAGAATTTCTTCTAAGACATGTAGGTCTCCTCACGATGTTTTCCTTCGCCGTTAGAAGATGACGAATCATTTGATTAGTACATATAAACTCCACAAAGGTACTGCCACCCGGGATCGAAATCGCACCTTTTTTTTTTAAAGAACTCCCGCACTCTCTAGTCCGGGAGTTCTTGAGCTTGTTCTCTAACAAGCTCTGTGACGCGGGGGACTTTTAATTTACAAACATACAAGTAACGGACACAAATTACACCCAAACTCAGAACAACTCTTTGTGGGCCACACAAAGTTTTGCCCTGTGTGGGAATCGAACCCACAACCTCGTGCACAGCAGGCGCATGCGACCACTGGACCACCAAGGCAGTCAAACCTCCTGCGTGCAAGTCGGTTATTTTCCCAGTCGGCCACCACCGCTTTATGTATTTAGAAATATATAAGTATGTTTATCAGTTGTCTGGTTGCCATAGTACAGGCTCTGCCTAGTTTGGGATAAGATAGCGGTTTGTGTCGTCAGAATTAAAAAAATATTATTACATCATTTTAATTGCAATTTAGTAGAAATAATAATAAAAGCAAAGGTAGTAATTTTATCAGTTTATCCTTGCTCTTATATAAGAATAGCTTTAATAATTCTGCTTTTGGGAACTCTTTGACCTGAATCGTTTACTAGTTCATAGTTTGCGTTATCCCCGATATGCGTTTGAATCTAACAAAGAAGTGTTATTTATATTTTTATTGTGATGCAAATTGTAACCCAAGACACACTTCCTTCACCTTTTTAGTGACACGTTTATCTTCATTGTGAAGAAGTATTGTATAGCGTCTATTGATTGAAAATGTAAGCTAACTTAAACTAGCTAAATATTACTTTAACTGCTGCCTTCAAAGAAAGTAGATGTCGTTACATAAAATTCTCTGATCTGGTGGTAAAAATAGTATTATACTTTGTAAGTCAAAGTAAGCCATTGCCTTTTTTTGACTTCGGTTAGTAAACAACGAACTTCATGAGTTTGAAATATAAGAGGAAATAAAAAAAATGCTAATTAACGTAGTTACTTTAATATTGAATTTTAATTTTTCAGAGCAATCTTTGAAGAAATGGTATCATTAGATCAGTTGATCAAGATAATTCTAGAATTTGCCCAGCGCTTAGTTAATGCAGATCGGGCTTCTCTCTTTCTTGTTGACTACCGGAACTACGAGTTGGTCTCTACTGTCTTTGACTTGAAATTTGAACAAGGACAAGACAGGGATATGGAGAGAAAAGAAATCAGGATGCCTATTAATCGAGGAATAGCAGGGCACGTGGCTTTGTCTGGAGAAACAATGAATATACCCGATGCATACTCTGATCATAGATTTAACAGGTGTGTATAAATTTTGCTTTTTATAGATAGATAACTCTTTATTGTGACTGCCTCGGTGGCTCAGTGGTTGATGGATGTGACTGCTGATCACGAGGTCCCAGGTTCGATTCCCGGATCGGGCCAAAAATTTATATTGGGTTTTTTTGTCAAGAAATTCATAATACTTGCCCGGAGTTTGGAAATTGGCGGTGTTTACACCCCCGTGTCTCGGAAAGCACGTAAAGCCGTTGGTCCTACGCCTGATCTCTCTCCGGTCGTGTCGGATTGCCGTTTCATCTTGACTATGAGAGCGAGGGAATAAAGAGCGCACTTGTGTTTGCGCACACACACTTGTGCACAATAATATCTCCCGCACAGATAGCTTGTCTCAGTCGAGATTTATAGGTTGTTACATTAGTGTTAGTTATCTAATTAAATTGAAAATAGACGCCGATATTCTATTATAATAAAACTCATTTTCTTTGAAATAAAATATTCTGATGACTGACTACATGAATTAATTGTGTCTTTGCAGAGAAGTCGATGAAGCTACAGGATACAAAACCGTCAGCATTCTGTGCATGCCCATCAAAGTGGAAGGCAGTGTCATAGGCGTCGTACAGATGGTGAACAAGCGTGGTGATGAAAACTTCGGCCATGAAGATGAAGTAGCATTTGAGATTTTCTCAACTTTCTTTGGCCTTGCCCTTCATCATGCCAGGCTATACGACAGGATCATGAGAAAGGAGCAAAAGTATAGAGTAGCCTTAGAAGTACTGAGCTATCACAATACCTGCCGAGAGGCTGAAGTCACGGCTATGTTGCGTGACCCGAACCCTGTTGCTATAGACCTAAACAACTTCTATCTAGATCCTTATAAATTCGATGAATTTGAAAAGTGCAAATACGTGATTAAAATGTTCAGCGACCTCTTTGATTTGTCCAACTTTGATCTCACCACATTGACCAGATTTGTCCTGACGGTGAAGAAAAACTATAGGACAGTACCGTACCATAACTATGATCATGGATGGACAGTCGCTCATACCATGTATGTCATGCTGAAGAATGATTATAGAAAACGGTTCAGTTATAAAATGGTGAGTTGATATTTCTAGCTTTTCTAACTTTAGTAGTAAGAAAAGTTATATATATAAAATATTTTAAGCATTTTTGCTATACAATTTTATTAGCTTCTATAACATTTTTTTCTCACAATTGGAAGATGTTGTACGTATAGACCTGTAACGGCTAACCTTTGAATGAAGCTGACGTCACTCCCAAGACGTAAAACAAGCGGTGGACAAATTCGAACTCCGGAGCTCGCATGGTACAATTGGTAGAGCGCTGGGCCGAAACCCGGGAGCGCAGGTTCGAATCCTTCTCCGGGCTTGTCTTTTTCCGCATTGCTTTAAATATTTAAGTTATATATCCTACTAATATTATAAACGCGAAATCGCGTTAGTATGGATAGGCTACTCTTTACAACGATAACCAACATCCACGCGGGTGGAGCCGCGGGCACCAAGTATATATTCTAACATTACTTTCAGAGCGTTAGTAGGTTATGTCAGTTTAAAATAACATCGTTTATATTTCGATCACTTTTAAATTCCACTACCAAGTACTATGTATTTGGTATTACTCTATAATTGTTACTAGACGGAGCGTAGGACAGTTTCAAGGCGTCCAAACTCGACGACCGCTGCAAGTGAAGTCCGCTTCAGTGTGGTGTTCGCACAGCCGTTGAGTTTGTCGAGGAGTGCCGCCAAAATAAATTCAAATTAAATTCACTTTTAAATTTAATTTGGTTTCTAAACGACGGGACCAACATCAAATATTTGACAGGCAGGAATAGTTTGTAAGGGAAAGCGAAATTGCTGTTTTTACTATATTCTAAGGTTTTTTCAAATTTAATCACCTTTTAAACCTTCCCTGGACTTCCACAAATAATTCAAAACCAAAATTAGCCAAATCAGTCCAGATGTTCTAGAGTTTTAGCAAGACTTATGAACAGCGATTAATTTCTATATAGATAGCATTTTTCTACACCAGGGCTTAAGGATGGGATTATCTCTGGGATACGTTTCTTTCAAAACGTATCCCTAAATAAGCGCTGGAGACCTGCACTCAAACACAGGAACACAACTACACCGCTGTGTGTAGTTATTTGGCTGTGGTTTTCTGTAAACTAGAGGTCTTTCCCCACCGGGGCCGCTTGCTCGCTAGAATGGTGCCCTACCTCTTTTGGATTATAATAATAGAGAAGTAATAATATTATGTTGTACACTTTTCAGCGTCTAGCCCTCTTTGTGGCCTGTTTGTGCCACGATCTGGACCATCGTGGTTACACAAACAAGTACATGTGCGAGACTGCCTCTCCATTGGCTGCCATGTACACCACTTCGACGTTGGAACACCACCATTTTAACATCACTGTCACTATACTGCAACAGGTAAGTTAAGATTACTCATCGATCGGTTTATTCTTGGCAGATGAGCTGTCATTGGTCTACTTGATGGCATTCATTTTTTAAAAAACCACTGCTGCACTACACATTACAATACAATTCACGGATACAAATTTCTAGATGAAGTAGCATTTGAGTTGTCCGTGTGGTGTCGGATTAAGAATACAAATTTCACCACCCCATTCCATCCCATGGGTGTCGTAAGAGTCGACTAAGGGAGTAAGTCAGGCAGACAACATTCACTGCAAGAGAGGGAAAACTCGAAACAAAACCCTATACCAACCCGCCTGGCCAGCGTGATATAGTAAATAGTAGGCTAATATCCCTCCAAGTTGATGCAAGAGACCCGTGCCTAGCAATGGGACGTTTATGGGTTGAGATGATACAAATTTCAGATTTGGAAGAAACATAATAATAATGTTATCCGAACCAAATTTCGGTCACGGCAGTCAATCTCAACGGAGATTAGCCAACTGCGCAGGACATATATTATAGTGCACAAGTGTGTGCGTAAACAGGTGCACTCTCTATTCCTTCCCTCTCATAGTCCGGTGGGACGGCAATTCGACACGACCGGCGAGCGATCAGGCACAGGACCAACGGCTTTACGTGCTTTACGATGCACGGGGATGTAAACACCACCAATTTCCAAGCTCCGGGCATCTATTGTAAATTTCTTGACAGAAAAACTCTATATCAATTTTTGCCTCGACCCTGGACCTCTCGATTAGCAGTCACACACATGGACCATTGAGCCACCGAGGCACATACATATATTTTTTTTATTTGCTTATATTTTTCTGTGTCGCGGGGGGCCTTTACAAACATACAATTAACGGACACAAATTACACCCAATCTCAGAATAATTCTCTCACAAAGTTTTTTCCTGTGTGGGAATCGAACCCACAACCTCAGTAGACGCACACATACCCTACCTTTACCCTCTACCCTTCCATACACTATGCTAGTACCATAGACAATTGAATTATTAATGTGTTTATAATGTATGTATCTTTGCAGGATGGCCACAACATATTCTCGCACATAACCAGCGAGGATTACAAAGAGATCCTGGGTCTCATCAGGCACTGCATTCTGGCGACTGATTTGGCTAAGTTTTTCCCCAACTTGGAGAAGTTGAATCAGCTTCATACTCAAGAACCACATAGCTTCAATTGGTCTTTGGATACACATAGGTGAGAAAGAACCTCATCATCTCAAATATTTTTTTAAGCGGTGGCACCGCCTTGTTATAGTACAGGACGTAATACAAATTGGTATTTTAATTAGCCACCATATTATTTTTGTGGCTTTGCATTTGCGAAATATGTATATGCTTTATTAGTTACTAGCTAAGCCCGCCCTCGATTCGCTGTGCACTTAGTAATACTTGTATATATATATATATATATATATATATATATATATATATATATATATATATATATATATATACATACTTGTATATTTATCTATGTAGCTTAGTGTTTATTGCTTTGTCTTATTTGGTAATTATGTTTAACTTGTCTTTCTTGCTTCATTGACTGCACCTACTTCGATTATCTCTGCATCACCTGTGGTAGACTGGTAGAGAATGCTTATAGCATTAAGTCCACCTATGTACCTATGTGCATGAAGTTTAATAAATAAATAAATAAATAATACGCGTTCCAGCTATCTGCCATTAAATGTCCTGTTAAAATCGGTCCAGCCGTCGTGGAGATTACCCGGAACAAACAGACGGACGGATCAAAATTTTAAAATTGTGTTTTTGTTATAAGTGCTGTGTAAATATTTATATGCATTAAGCGGAAAGGTGTTATTTTCATATTACAAACAGACATTTCAATTTTATTAAATGTATAAACAACAATTGAGATGATGAGTAAGCGGTGGTGGCCGAGTGGGAAAAGTAACCGCCATACACGTAAGTGGTGGGAGTTCGATCCCGAGTGGCAGTACCAATCTGAATTTCACCTTATGGAATTTATATGTACTAATCAAATGATTGAAGACATGTCTGATTCTCCCTCTGTCTTTTAAAAGAGGAGAGGAGAGTCCTGTCCAGCAGTCAGATATATGGGTTGCTATTATTATATATAGGCGAACTTCTCCAATGCTGCTGCTGCGTCTTCCTGTTTCTATTATTAGTCAGGTCCTAGACTTGTTGTTTACGTACGCCATTATCATCGTCTTAGCTCGATGACGTGAGCCTGTTAAACGTAGGCCTCCTCCACATGTTCCAATGGCCGATCTTAAGTGGCCTGCATTTATTATTTTTTCTTTTTTTTAAAGACAACTCCCGCACTAGGGAAAGCCCTGTGTCGCGGGGGACTTTACAAACATACTACTTACGGACACAAATGACACCCAGACTCGGAACAAATATCGTTTTGTCCCGTGTGGGAATCGAACCTACGACCAGCTTATGGCTTAGCAGTCAGGGTCACTAACCACTAGACTAGACCAACAAGCTAGTTATCTAATTATGTATTCCCTGCAACTCTTATTATGTATTCTGTTCACCTTGGTTGGAGGTCGTCCCACTATGCGTTTATTGCAACATCATAAATAATTTTATAAAGGGATCAATATTACACTTTTCACAGAAATCTATCAATTTATTTTTATGCTACTTGGGTGGCAAACAAGCATACGGCCTGCCTGATGTTAAGCAGTTACCGTAGGCTATGGACGCTTGCAATAACAGAGGTATCACTTGCGTGTTGTCAACCCATTTATCTACACCAGGGCTTACAGATGGCCGTATCCCTGGGAAAACTTTCTTTCAAAACGCATACCTGAATGAGCGCTTGAGTCCTGTACTTACACACAGGAACACAACTACCCCGCTGTGTGTAGTTATTTGGCTGTGGTCTTCTGTAAGGTGGAGGTCTATCCCCAGTCAAGCTTGCTCGCTAATATTGTGCCCTACCTCTCTTAAGCTATTATAATATTTTTTTTACAGAGACCTGGCAATGGCCGTATCCATGACTGCAGCAGATTTATCAGCATCTGCCAAACCTTGGAATATCCAGATCAAGACTGTAAAAGTTATTTTTGAAGAGTTCTACGATCAAGGAGACAAAGAAAGGGCTGCTGGGAGAGAGCCTATACCAATGATGGACAGGTATAAGCCTGATGAACAGCCAGCTAGCCAGGTGAGAGATGGCAAATAGGAGTAAAGTACTGACTACGACTGTAGATACTGCCCAGGGGCTACGGTAACTGCTTAAGAGGGCGCCGAGCGCAGGCAGCGCCCCCAATCGTGTTTTATTATACATATTTCTCAACAATTAGACAAAATTCCAAAAAACCCCGACCGTTAATCTGTAGATATTATTATAGTATGTGTTTTTAAAGCATAAATGTAGTTATTATCCATTTAACCGCCAAAAGTAGCCACTTTTGGCGGTTAAATGGATAATAACCACAGCGAATTAAAATAATAATAAGTAATGCTTTAAAAACACATTGTTTAAGAATAACTACAGATTAACGGACGGGGTTTTTTGAAATTTGGTCTAATTGTTGAGAAATATAATAAAACCCGATTGGGGGCGCTGCCTACGCTCGGCGCCCTCTTAATAGTAAGCAGTTACCGTAACCCATGGACGGCTGCAATACCAAAAGTATCACTTGCACCTTGTCGATCCAAAAGTTTAAAACGCATTTAGGGATAGGTTTTTAACGAAATGTTTTCCTATCTTACGGAAATACCATCATAAAACCCTTTTTTACGAAAAAGTTTCGTTAAAAATGCGACTGCAAACCTGTATGTAAGTATAGGTACATTTTATATACATTTAGCTGTGGTCTTCTGTAAGGTGGAGGTCCTTCCCCAGACAGACTTGCTCGCTACTATGGTGTCCTACATCACTTAGAATATATCTATATACCTTAATTTACTTACAGAATTGTTTTTCATTTTATCCGTGTCCAGTTCTCCATAATAATTCGGGGGAGGGGGGTGGAACTTTCTGAATAACACTAATATGGCGCTTAATTAACACTTCTCTTAAATAATAATAATGTTTCATCCATAATACGTCTACTGCTGTACATAGGCCTTCCCTAAGGTTTTCCACATCATTTGGTCCTGAACTGACCTTGTCCATCGCTTGCCCGCGACCTTTACCAGGTCATCGGTCCACCTTGTTGGAGGCCTACTAAAAACGTAAGTCGGCAACACGCAAGGGATACCTTTGGTATTGCAAGCACTCAAAGGCTAGGGTGACTGATAAAAAAAAATGGTCTGCTCTCTAAAAGTGAAACTTGGTCGTGAGAAGTATCTTGGTATAGCACCTAAAAGACTTGTCTGTAGGGAGACAGGGAATATTGTAGAGTAACCGCCATTAGGGGTTTTCTATCCCAGGGATACTCCATTACTAAATTCTGGGGTTAATTATTTTGGGTTGACAACACTTCAGTGGCTGCAGTAACTCCTTGCCAAGCAGGACGAATATAGAATAGAATAGAGTTTATTGATTCCAGTATTACAGCTTAAATAAGGACATTACAGAGAACTAAATTACCGGAAGCAAAAGGTTCGAGCGTCAGCATAATGCTTAATCCAATCCAAAAAATAAAATACTAAGCGCTGGTTTTTAGCTTAAACCTTTGACTCCAGTTTACATTTAGAGAAATAAAAAACTAAACTAACTAACATTATGAATAGTAATAATATTATATGGAAAAGTGAAAGTGCTTAAGCAAAAGAAATATAGCTACTTGTTTATTTTTTAGTGGATATGTGGCTACTATATATACTAATATCTATACTAATATTATAAAGAGAAAAGATTTGTATTTTTGTGTGTATGTTTGTAACAAAAAACTCCGAGTGCCGATTTCAAAAAATCTTTCACCAACTAGAAAATATTAAGGATCCTTACTAAAATCCGTGTGAAGCCGGGCAGGTCGCTAGTAAAAAATAGAATCATAGGCATTTTATACAGAAACTAGATATTTTTTTAAATTAAATAATTTAATATTCTAATAAAACTTTTTTACATTTGTTTTTAAAATGTTGTGTTTTTTGAATATTTCGAATAGGGTGGTATATTGTTCCATACTTTTGATGTTGCATATTTAAAACTGCCTTTATAACCCTGTGTCCTATGTTGCTGTATTTTTAACGTTAAATTTAATTTTGATCTAGTATATAAATTGTGTGTATCTTTACACAAAATTATTTTATTATACAAGTATGATGGACATTTATTTTAAATAATCCTGTGAGTGAAACATAATAAATGCAGATGGCGCCGCCAATTTAAAGTATACTGCTGCTTATCTTATACCTCTTACAAATATATTTTTCTTAAAAAAAACGTTATTTATTACAAGAAAAAAAGATTTTGTTCATTCATTTGAAATGTAGCGCGAAAACAGTCGATCACGTCAATTTAGAAATGTGACGTCATTATGGGAAACAAAACTATTTATTTTGGTTCTTATTCCAAAGTTTTTGCATTTAAAAACTCGGCACATCAATTAAAATGTTATAGTTATTATAACTCAGTATATTTTCCTAACAAATATTCATTTAATAAAACAGAGATGCCAAATGATTTGCGCAATGTAGCGTCATAAGATACTCAAACATGGCCGCCCGCGTTTCAGTTCTTGTAATCCACAGATAAAATATCGCAAGTTTATTTTGTAAAAATAAAATAGTTACACTTAGTTTCTTGCAAATAAAAAATTGTATAAGTTATGTTATTGTAATATAATATTGTATTTGTATGGGTTCACGCAGCTTACATCTGTAAGCTGCCTTAACCAATACATTTCATATTTTATTATAACAACTGTCAAATAGCCAATTCCACATTGAATTGTTTGTTGTCGTTTATTAAGAAACGACAAAAAAAAAATGTGCCATCTTCTTGGGATTATGGTATACTTGTTTGCCACGTAAGTAGTCTTAGGTGGCAAACAAGCATACCATAATCCCTTTATAATAATTTTATATACTAATATCTATAAAATTAAAACAAAGACAGTTTACAAACTCCACAAAGTAAATTCACATTGGTACTGCCACCCGGGATCGAACTCGCACCTCTTGCGTGCAAGTCGGTTACTTTCCCACTCGGCCAGCACTTCTCACTCACTCACCATTCATTTTAATTTATTAAATTTAAAATAATTATTTGTTGCAGGTGGGCTTCCTCAAACAAATCTGTATACCGTGCTACAGTATTCTGTATCGGATATTACCAAACACCAGCCCAATGTACGCTATGGCTCTTAAAAATCTAGATAGATGGAAAGCCAAAGCCGACAGGATACAGCGCAAGCTGGAAAGAGCTATTAAGACAAAAGAAAACGATAATAAAGAAGAAGAACAAGACAATGACAGTGCTTTGACAATGCTAAAAGAAGATGAAGTTTCTCCAGATTTAAACGTTGATTCGTTCACTTGGGAGGACGATGGAGAGGTGCCGGAGTGTACGGTTCCTAGAAGTGGTATTTGGAAGAACATTGATGGAGTTACGTGGATAGATGAGGAAGGAGTCGTAGTTCGTAAGAAAGCGTTGAACTCCATTGTTAACAAAGAAGAGTGACAATGGCAATTGTCTCGATACACCCGCGGCATAGGTTTGCGACCGATCATGAGGTTAGGAAGGTAAAAAATAATCTTAGTAACAACACGAAATCTGAAATTGTGCCATATAATCCAGCCATAACAATAAAAAGGGTCTATCTCGGAATATAAGATAATAAGCGTTGCCCGCTCTTGTCCTCAAAAGCATGAAAAAAGAAATTAACGAATATCTTTATATTTTATTCACAACTAGCTGTTTCCCGCGGCTGCGTCCGCGTGGATGTCGGTCACACACAAAATAAATGTTTCAATGTTTTTACTTAGTTATTCTGCTATTCAGGATAGAGACAAATCCAACAAAACAAAAACCATGAACATTGGTCCAGCCGTTCTCGCGTTATAGGTGTTCGAACAAATCCGACTTTGTTTTATATATTAGAGATGTTATTATGAACGAAACCTCATTGGAGCTATGGAAACCTAGATAATCGCAAAACACGATTTTTGTACATTGAATTTATACTAAAAAAGACTTTTCAGAGAACTTTTACAACACTGAAATGATAATGTTAAAATTAATAAAAATACGGGTTTCCAGCTCAAATTCCGAGATAAAACCCTAATATGGTAGGACTACGTGGCGCTAACATAGCTGGCTAAATGTGGCTGTCATACAAACAAAAAAGAGAGGCAAAAAGTGACGATGTTATGAAAATAGAATAAACAAATAGATCTTAGTTGCAGATAATTTTATATATATTTTTTATTAATAAGACAGTTCCCGCGTTAGGGCATAAGCTCTGTGTCGCGGGGAACTCTACAAACATACAATTAACGGGCTAAAAGTACACCCAGACTCGGGACAACAATTTAAGAATCCCACGAGTTAAACACGCTACACGAACGACTCGCGTTAACACGTCATAGTACGGTCCGTGTTGGTTCGATTCCCACACGGAACAAAACTTTGTGTGATCCATATAATAATATGATAAATAAGTGTGAGTGGCATGATGACAATTTTTTTTATGTTAAAATATTTTTTAAAGATAGATAGAAAACTCTTTATTGTACACCAATTCGATATACCACGTATTATAATAATAAATACGAGATATTTGTTCAAATAAAATACATAAATACAGGTATCCGCCATGTTGTGAAAAACGCCATTACTGAGGAATGAAGTCACGAATCAGTAAAAAAGTATAAAATGTACTGCAGTACTGCCGTCCACTAACTAAAAGGCCGTTAAGCCACAGTTAGTTAAGATTCATTTTGCTAGCTAGCTAGCTAGCAAAATGAATCTTAACCACAGTTAGTTAAGATTCATTTTGCTAGCTAGCTAGCTAGCAAAATGAATCTTAACTAACTGTGGCTTAACGGCCTTTTAGTTAGTGGACGGCAGAGTACATTTTATACAATTTCTCATACAAATTCATGTCAATGTGCACACTGACATGAATTTATATGAGAAATTGTATAATAGGCGACGCCATGGCGACTAACAGCGTTTTACGTATATATATACGCATATTAAACGTTTTATTTTTACAGAAAATCGATTTATCTTAGGAATAGTAGACGCGTAGATGTCCTGTAGTAAACATTTTTCAAAATTAGTCATCATGCCTATTGTATGTTTGTATAGTCCCCCGTCAACATAGGGCTTGTTTCTTAGTGCGGAGTTGTATTTTAAACATATATGATAGAGATAATAAGATATAATAAATATGTGTGCATATATCTTCGATCAACTATACAATAGATACACGGTCTCATACAAAATCAACGCCAAATAGTGGCACCCGATACGTATCGTAGTTATAAATGTGTATGCATTTATAATGCCGTCCAGAAAATATACCAGACTAGTCATTGAATTTTTATATAGACAGATGACGTAATAGTTTCACCAAAAAACGTCAATGTACAACGTTGTTAGCGTGTTGCTTGCGACTAACAAGGTGTACTAAGAACATGGTACCTACTCCACGCGCGAACGGTGCGAGTGAGATCGCGTTATGGACAGCGAACGCTAGAGTGAAAAAGACAGGTGCGCAACACACGCATTTGAAAATAAACCAAAATATTTAATATATTGCTATTAAATAAATGACTGCCCGGTTGGTTCAGTGGCTTAAGTGGTTACCTCACCATTTACCACTGCACGGCGTGTTGTTGGTGCGATCAAAAACTTGTGAGATCCATAAATGGTTGTCCTGAGTCTAGGTGTACTTTGTGTCCGTTTGTGCAGTCGCCCGCAACACAGGGATTGATACTATTACACATGGGGAATTATTAAGAATATAATAACAAAGTTATATACACCAAAAGAACGACACTCGATAAATATAATTTTATTTTTTTCTAACAGAATATAGAAGTCTAGATCCTCTAGTGCTCAGCAGTGGGACATATTATATGGGTTGGTATTTTTTTTTATTGATTCCAAACTGTTATTGTGTTTTTAGAATATAGTTTTTGTATATTCGACTGCACACCGTGAAACGTCACACTGCTAGCGCGTTAAGAGAGCCCGCAAATGAATCAGGGCCCAGTTCAGTTAATACCGATTTTTTTTTAATTTATTTATTTAAACTTCCTGCACTGCATTTTCGAGCGTCGATCGTGCATCTATACTAATATTATAAACGCGATAGTTTGTAAGAATGTATGGATGTTTGTTACTCTTTCACGCAAAAACTACTTAACGGACCTAGATTAAATTTGGCATAGAGATAGATTATGTGTTATTCCAGACTATAGTCTGGAATAACACATAGGCTACTTTTTATCCCGGAAAAAGTCTGTTCCCGAGAGAATATACGCGCGGGCGAAGCCGCGGGCGGAAGCTAGTCTATTGTATATTTAATCGAAGGCACAAAATATATTAGAATAGATTTTTATATAATAGAGGGACAACCGTCAACGTATTTACTTTTTTCATTTCAAGTTATAAAAATTTACAAACTACTCTTATATACCTGAAGAATAATAAAAGGCCCTTTGCAGCTGCGGTGTTCAATCCTAAAATAACAAATAGCCTTTTATTATTCTGCAAGTATATCAGGTCTCCAGCGCTTATTTAGGGATACCTTTTGAAAGAAACGTGTTTCTATCCCAGGGATACTCTATTCTAAAACCCTGGTGTATAAAAATGGGTTGGCAACATGCAAGTGATACCTCTGGTATTGCAAACGCCCATAGGCTACGGTAACTGCTTAACATCAGGCGGAGCGTATGCTTGTTTGCCACCCAAGTAGTATAAAAAAGGTAATTTATGAATTTTCATGACTTGAAATGACAAAAGTAAGACGTTGCTGGCTCTTGGTCCATAAGCTTTGGTTATAGCCTTAATTAAATAGTAATTTCTTTAGTATAATATTGTTCCTTATTAATAACTTGTTTATGTAATAGTGAATGGTGTTGTTAAGTTATTTTTGTAATATAATAGATTTAAGAGAGGAAGGGCACCTTACAAGCCAGCAAGCCCGACTGCGGAAGGACCTTCACCTTACAGAAGATCACAGCCAATAACTACACACAGCGGTGTAGTTGTGTTCCTCTTGAGTATAGGTCTCCAGCCAGCGCTCATTTAGGGTTGCGTTTTGAAAGAAACTTTCAGATATTCCATCTTAAAGCACTAATGCAAAAATATATGGTTTTGTAATATGCAAGTGATACCTCTGATGTTTCAAGCGTCCACAAGCTATGGTAACTGCTTAACATCAGGTGAGCCGTATGCTTGTTTGCCATATAAATAGTATAAAAAAATGATTTTATGTTAAGGGACGATCTTTAAGTTTAATGACACCTGGCCAGTGCGCTCCAATCTTGATTCATTCTCTTTTTAGTGTCCGACAGTTGCCACACGCGCTCTAGACATAAGTTTTATAGGTTATTTTTATTTTTCCAAAAAGTGAATTTATTATAGGTAAATAATTATGCATAAACGCAAAAGCGACAGTAGTGAAAAAATAAAAACATCATCAATTACGTGACCAGTATAATTCAAGTATATCGGAGTGGCATTCCTAAATGAGCCCTAGAGGCCGGAAATTACGTACAGAAACAACTACACTATTATGTGATAAATTTATTATTTTATCTTAAATTAATTATTTTATTGTTATTATATTTTTAAACTGTTCTTCAAATGACTAGAAGAAATGTCATAATTATTTATTACTTGTATGATAATCTTTTTGGTCATAGACTCTTTAGATAAAAACCGAATGATACATTTGAAAAAAAAAAAGAGAAGATTGGCGGAAATTTGGACTGAACACATGTGCATTGAAAAATAGATTTTATTATACTTGTTTATAATTAAAGGTGTAAATGAGTAATTTGTTATAAAGCAACATTAAAGTATTTGTATACGGATTTCTCAAGAGTACAGCAATATTATTTCGCTCCCTAACTTCTGAATTTTATAGTTCAGAAGTGGGATATAAAAGGATTTAATTCCTACCACGCCTACATGTAACAGTTAATAAAGTTCGACCGTTTATAAGAACCGTTGGATCGAGAATATTACGATGTCCGGATCTGAAGAAGCGAAACAAAGATGTTCGGAGCAGTCGCAGACCCCGCCAAATCCAGTACACCGTCAACGCCGACCAAGTAAGCGTAGTTTTTCTCAAAAGCGTTGCAATCGTGGCGGTGAATCAGAGTCTCCTCAACGTAGTCGACGTCTGCAACGACGTAAAAGCAGAACATCTAAGGGTCGTCATAGCGGCGGTGATGATCTATCCCGGAAACATCGGCGTCGGCACAAGCAGAGTAAGAGGCAATCATCAAGTGTTAGTTCATTGTCTTTCACCTCCGATAGTGACACTTCAAGTAGTTTGTCTGCTAATAAATCGAGTGCAAAACGTACTAAGCGACGTGGGTCTACTAAAAAACATAATACTGAGGAATCGGTAGCGGTTTCCGCCAAAGAGTTGTTGAACTTGATAAAGTCATTGCCTTCTTCACAAAATCATTTTTCGATGAATAGTAATGCTATATCTGAATTTGATCCCTCCAATAAGGAACAAACTATTGATAATTGGATAAATAAAGTAGAGGAGTGTTCTAGGTTGTACGGCTGGAGTGAATCGCAACTGTTGCATTATTCGTTACCGAAATTAACAGGGGTAGCAAAGGTGTGGTATCAGGGACTACCCTCTGTCAATTTCACTTGGTCAGAATGGAAAGAAAAACTTATTAAAACATTTCCAACTGTTCAAAATTATGCTCAATTATTACAAGAAATGTTAGATCGAAAAGTTAATCCCAATGAAACATTAGAGACATATTTTTATCACAAGATGAATTTACTAAACAGATGTGAAATATATAATAAAAAAGCAATAGATTGCATTATAAACGGTTTAGATGATAGGAGTATGCGTTTAGGTGCTCAGGCAGCTAACTATAGTCAGCCCGAACAGTTGCTAGGTTACCTAAAAACGGTTAAATTAGAAGATAGTAAAGAAAATAGGAAAACATTCTTTAAGAAGCGTTTTGGTGAACATAGTGATGATCGTCGTAATAAAAATACAGTAGGTACAATCAGATGTTTTAATTGCAATGAAGTAGGTCATCCTAGTTTTAAATGCTTGAAACCACTCGTAACCTGTAACATATGTAAGCACTACTATAAGTGAAAATGAATTGATATTTAATTATTATATATATTGAATTTTATTTATTCCTGGTATTTGTGGACAGTATCTGCATACACATGAGGCCGATAAGCCAAATAAAGGAGTATGCTAGATACTTTGATGTCAGTGTTTACACACATATGAGGCCGATAAGCCAACGAAGGAGTGTGTAAGCACTACTATAAGTGAAAATGAATTGATATTTAATTATTATATATATTGAATTTTATTTATTCCTGGTATTTGTGGACAGTATCTGCATACACATGAGGCCGATAAGCCAAATAAAGGAGTATGCTAGATACTTTGATGTCAGTGTTTACACACATATGAGGCCGATAAGCCAACGAAGGAGTGTGTAAGCACTACTGTAAGTGAAAATGAATTGATATTTAATTATTATATATGTTGAATTTTATTTATTTCTGGTATTTGTGAACAGTATCTGCATACACATGAGGCCGATAAGCCAAATAAAGGAGTATGCTAGATACTTTGATGTCAGTGTTTACACACATATGAGGCCGATAAGCCAACGAAGGAGTGTGTAAGCACTACTATAAGTGGAAATGAAATAAAACTTGAATTGATATTGAAATATGTTATAAATGAGTTATTTCCATAAGAATTGTATTTTATTTTTATTGTAAATTGATGGAACAATTTAGTTAAATAGATGGCCGAAGCAGTAGTTTTATTTTAATAGAGTATATAAGAAGAAGAATTGTATATTTTTGTTGTATTTTTCTTTGAAGTGTACAGAATATAAGTAGTAGATATATTAATTAATATTTTGTATGGATTTGATTCTATTAAATTATAAACAAAATACGAGAGGACTCGTAAAGTTCAGAATGGCCGACTGATAAATTTATTATTTTATCTTAAATTAATTATTTTATTGTTATTATATTTTTAAACTGTTCTTCAAATGACTAGAAGAAATGTCATAATTATTTATTACTTGTATGATAATCTTTTTGGTCATAGACTCTTTAGATAAAAACCGAATGATACATTTGAAAAAAAAAAGAGAAGATTGGCGGAAATTTGGACTGAACACATGTGCATTGAAAAATAGATTTTATTATACTTGTTTATAATTAAAGGTGTAAATGAGTAATTTGTTATAAAGCAACATTAAAGTATTTGTATACGGATTTCTCAAGAGTACAGCAATATTATTTCGCTCCCTAACTTCTGAATTTTATATATGTGTAGTTATTTAGCTGTGTTGTCCTGTTACGTGGAGGTTCTATACCAGTCGGGCGTTTCACTTTTATTGTGGTGACCTGTGGCACAGGTTTTCGCAACCTATTTCAGGCACCAGTCCTTCGCAAATGGAAATAGCATCTACTCCATTATAGTTATAGTCTAGCCGTAAGTTTAATTTGTGAAAGGAAATAAATGAATTTTATTATTATTGTGCCCTACATCTCTTTGTTACCTTGCTCTTAGGCTGCAAAATGTTTGTTTATATATTTTTGTTTTAAGCATAAATAATATTGTTTTTTGTAGTAAGTACTTAGTGTTGTGTATGGGACGGCCATGTATTTAATATATCATCATCTCTGCCAAAAGACGGTCACTGCTGGACATAGAACTCGCCTAAGGATTTCCAAAATTAATTAAATAAAGATAAATATGCATTACACACTTATGACTTTTATTTATAATAATAGCAACCCATATATGTCCCACTGCTGGGCACGGGTCTCCTCTTGTCTATCAAGAGAGAGAGAGGGTGTACGCCTTAATTCACACACGCTGGCCTAATGCGAGTTGGTGAATCAGACATGTCTTTAGAGTTACTTCTAAGACATGTGGGTTTTCCTTATTAATAACTTGTTTATGTAATAGTGAATGGTGTTGTTAAGTTATTTTTGTAATATTAAAGATTTAAGAGAGGAAGGGCACCTTTCAAGAGAGCAAGCCCGACTGCGGAAGGACCTTCACCTTACAGAAGATCACAGCCAATAACTACACACAGCGGTGTAGTTGTGTTCCTGTTGAGTATAGGTCTCCAGCGCTCATTTAGGGTTGCGTTTTGAAAGAAACTTTCCTATCCCAGAGATATTCCATCTTAAAGCACTTATGCAAAAATATATGGTTTTGTAATATGCAAGTGATACCTCTGATGTTTCAAGCGTCCATAAGCTACGGTAACTGCTTAACATCAGGTGGGCCGTATGCTTGTTTGCCATATAAATAGTACAAAAAAAAGACTTTAGTATTTCTTTTTTAAGTTATCATTTTATGTTAAGGGACTCTTTAAAACTTTTATAAATAAAAACGCATCCCTAAATGAGCTCTAGAGGCCGGAAATTACGTACAGAAACAACTACACTATTATGTGTAGTTGTTTAGCTGTGTTGTCCTGATACGTGGAGGTTCTATACCAGTCGGGCTTTTCACTTTTATTGTGCCCTACATCTCTTTGTTACCTTGCTCTTAGGCTGCAAAAAGATTGTTTATATTTTTGTTTTAAGCATAAATAATATTGTTTTTTAGAGTAAGTACTTAGTGTTGTGTATGGGACTGCCATGTATTTAATATATCATCATCTCAGCCAAAAGACTGCCACTGCTGGACATAGGCCTCCCCTAAGGATTTCCAAAATGAATTAAATAAAGATAAATATGCATTCCACACTTATGACTTTTATTTATAATAATAGCAACCCATATATGTCCAACTGCTGGGCACGGATCGCCTCTTCTCTATCAAGAGAGAGAGAGGGTGTAGGCCTTAATTCACACACGCTGGCCTAATGCGGGTTGGTGAATCAGACATGTCTTTAGAGTTGACTGACCACAGCCAAATCTAAACTACAGAGCTTACAACGCATCGCATGCGTTGCAACGACCGGCTGCATGCGCACCACTCCCACGGCCGCATTAGAGCACATCCTAAACCTTAAACCACTTCATCTGGTGATACCTACAAGAAGAGGCCACCGCCGCGGCACTCAGACTAAAAGGATCAGGCCGCAAACACGCCACACACAGGCCGACTGACCGCGGCGCTAAACAAGTTTCCGCTGCTGGAAGCACCGTGCGACAAGATCCCCTGCACATACACCTTCGACCGACGCTATGAGATAGAACTCACAGCAGAGACAACCGACAGCTCTGGAACCAACGAAGTAAGGATCTACACCGATGGCTCCAAGACGCTGTCGGGCACAGGAGCGGGCGTATACTCGCAAGATCTGAACATAAACATATGCACAACACTGGGCAAACACAACACTATCTTCCAAGCGGAATGTATAAGCATTACCCGAGCAGCGAGTGCGATCGCTAACAGATATGTAGGAGACCTGGATATCAGAATTGTCTCTGATAGCGCATCTGTACTAACTGCCCTAAAAACAATAGGAAGACATCCGGTCTTGTACTAGAGTGTCACCAGGCGCTACAAGACGTGGCAAACACCAATAAAGTCACCGTGCAGTGGATCAAAGGACACAGCAACTCAACCGGTAACGACGCCGCGGATGCACTGGCGAGACTAGGTTCCGCCACTGCAATCGCGGGGCCGGAACCGATAATCCCCATCCCACACAGCCAGGCCCTTACAGGCTTAAGGAATGGATAACACAACTTCATAGAGAGGAATGGGAGAGCAACGGGGGCTGCAGACAAACCAAGGAAGCGGTACCCTCCGCTACCCGGAACGCGTAACGGAACGCTCTCGCGTAACCTCCTAACATAAAACAGGTCAAACCTCAGGACACTAGTGGGCATCCTAACAGGTCACTGCCCACTCAACAAACACTTTCACAGGATAGGCCTGACCGACAGCCCGCTCTGCAGGGGCTGTATGGAGGCCGAGGACACCCGCCCACGTCCTTCTGGATTGTAGGAGCATAGAAGACCATAGGGCACAGCCCCTAAAGGAAACGGGCTCTCTACCAGAAGCCTGCGGCCATCTAGGCCGCTTGCTGGCTTTCTGGAAGAGGTTGAGCTGGATGGAATAGCCGAAGGGAAGTCACGTACAAAGGCCCACTTGAGCGGCCAAGTGCGAATAACGCACCGTCAAACTAACTAACTAATGTCTTTAAAGTTACTTCTAAGACATGTGGGTTTTCTCACGATTTCCTTCACCGTTAGCAGATGGTGAATCGTTTGATTAGTATATATAAACTCCACAAAGCTAAATTAACATTGGTTTTGCCACCCGGGATGGAACTTGCACCTCTTGCGTGCACGTCTGTTACTTGCCCATTCAGCCACCACCGCTACGCTCCTTATTTATAATACTTTAGTATTTTTAGTTTTTGCCACTTGGCGTAACTACAGGGCATTGCGATGAGTTTTAAGTATTGACTTAGCTTATTCTTATTAGCCTGGTAATGTTATAATCATTGTTGGTAACATAGAAGCAACAAAATTGAGCTTTAAACGTAGAATAAATGAGTTGATGATTAGATGAATGTCGATATACTGTCATTTAACCGACTATCTTCACGCGATGTCGTCGAGTTGACAGAGCGATGAATGTTGTGTAAACTGCAAGTAGCCGTTTTTCCGCCTACGTCTTGCTTTACTTCAGTCTGACTCTGGGTAACATGAAATTTTATAAAGAATATTGGAAGAAGTGATTCTTTTTATTAAAAAAAGAATTACTTCTTCCAATTCATAGATATAAGATTTTAGAAATGGGTACGTAGGATAACCATTTTTTAAAGAAAATCTGCCTTTGATGGTAGTAGCCGGCGAATCCTACTAATATTATAAACGTGAAAGTTTGTAAGTATGGATGGATGGATGTTTGACTCTTTCACGTAAAAACTACTGAAATAATACTTATAAAGAGGTAATCTCTCATTGCTCAATAGTATGGTACGCAGTAACAATTTAGTAATCTGTGGTATGGTGTTTTACCTCTCTTCTCTTTTTTATTATCCAATAACAAAATTAGTCACGGAAAATTATAATTTTAATATGCATTCAATAATTATTAATGTTTGACATTTTATTTACAAGTTTTTTATAACTAAAACTATATTTACACAAGTTAGAAATAAATTCTAATAATAAAAACAACAAAAAAAGGGGGGAGCTTATTAGGCGTCGTAAAATTCCTCCACATTGATGTCTACTGAAAACGTGGCCAGGAGACTGGCAGCATTGCCACGCTGAATGGTAAAGTTTTTTTTTTTGAGCCAAATATAAGCTAGCCTTCTGGTCACGTGAAGCGTCGACTAAACGCTTGGATAAATCTTTAAAAAGACCGCGAGCACTTGCACCCCACGGCTCAAGCGTTTCGACTCCGGAACGGCTTAAAACATAATCTCCGATGAGATTACTGTATTTTTGGATATATTGTATCTCTGGATATAGGTATATATATATATATATATATATACCTACCTCTCTTATATATATATATATATATAAGAGAGGTAGGGCACCATACTAGCGAGCAAGCCCGACTGGGGAAAGAACTCCATCTTACAGAAGATTTCAGCCAAATAACTACACACAGCGGTGTAGTTGTGTTCCTGGGTGTGAGTACAGGTCTCGAGCATTCATTTAGCGTTTTGAAAGAAACTTTTTCCTATCCCAGGAAAACCTATCTTTCAATGAGTATAAAAAAGTGGTTTGGGAACACGCAAGTGATACCTCCGGTATTGCAACCGTCCATAGACGATGGTAACTGCTTAACATCAGGCGGGCCGTATGCTTGTTTGCCTTCCAAGTAGAATTTAACAAATCTGTACCGATTTTGAAAATTCTTTTACCAATAGAAAGCGATGTTATTTGTGAGTGTCCTAACATATTAGCCTGAAATAACATCATCATCTCAACCCATAAACGTCCCACTGCTGGGTACGGGAAATAACATATCTACTTCAAAATACCTAATGATAAACCTCATCTCTTATTCACATGGTTACAAAGCTGGTATACTATTCTTGATAAGTAGCTTGTTATAGAAAAATAAAATAGGTAGATACATTCTTCCTTCGTAGCTGTTTACGAAGTAAAATTACGAACCTAAAAAAATATTCTCAATTAGTAGATAGATGGATAGAAAACTCTTTAATCCATCCATCTCAGCCATAAGACTCTTTACTATACACCAATTTATATTAAAATTTATTATTTATTATTATTTTTTATTTTTTTTCAGCCTATACTGTCCCTAAAAAAAAAAAAAAAAATGTCCAACGGCATCGTGGTAGGCCCAGACTCAGATGGCGGGACGAGCTTGATGCGTACAGGAAAGACTGGTCTATTCTAGCACAAGATCGGGTTGAGTGGAAAGAGGAAAGGGAGGCCTTTGCCCTGCAGTGGGACAGTACAGGCTGAAAATTAAAATTTATGATACAGATATTATTTCACACTAATAATTTAAAGCTTATTTCGTACCTGGTTACGACACGTAGTTACAGACCTGACCCTCTAGACAAGTGGCATAAACGGTAGTCGAATCGAAAAGTCAAAAAAACAAATGTATGGGATTTGACGTAAGTCTACGATACAATGTCATAAACTTACGTCAAATCCCATACATTTTTTTTTTGACTTTTCGATTCGACTATCGCTTATGCCACTTGTCTAGAGGGGCTGAAATATTATTGAACTTAAGATTAACCAATGCATTCCACAAAATTTTACGACAAATCCTATACTGTACCTACATACTGCACTTTTGTAGAATACATTGCACGGCGAGCACAGAGCGAAAAAAAAATCGAAAAGTCAAAAGAGAAAATGTATGGGATTTGACATAAGTTTACGACATTAAATCGTAGACTCACGTCAAATTCCATACATTTAATTTTTTGACCTTTCGATTCGACTATCGCTTATGCCACTTGTCTAGAGGCTCTGATCATAGATTAGAATAGCTTCTTCTTTCTCATAGATATTATATTGTACCTATTATGTAATAAATAAAATCTATATCTATTCATTTACATAATATTATCTTAATTGTTTGTACCTGGTCTAATGATGTAGGTATAATGTTATTTATATGTGTGTAGGTATATATTGTTTACAATTACCTTTATTCCTTATTTCGACCGCGTTCGAACAGTTTTACTCGCGTAGAAATCAATTTAAATACCTATAAGCTTTATACATTGTACAGTTATAGTAGATTAATGAACAGTCAAACAGAACAGAATACTATCTACTAAGATATTAACTTCACACAAACCTTAAAAACACTGCTAGCACGTAATGCTACATAGTAAGCGGCGCATAGCACAGTGACGTCACACAGTCGACGCAGGCCTAGGCAAACTTTAGACGTCTGTAATATTAAAAACTACTTGGTCTTTTTGTATAAAAACTAGTGTATGTGTATGTATACATACAAGCTCTACTTTTATTAAGTTTTAAGCGATTAGGAAATTTAGGAGCATTCTCCATTATACGTACGACGGATTGATAGGATGGAAAGTTTGTAACACGTAGTGATTAGTTACTCTGTGGTTTGTAAGGATCTGTGAAGGTTAATTGACTTAATCTAATTGACATAAAAAAACCAAAGACAATTTGCTTTCAACTGGCTTGGCTTTACACACTACGACTTTTTTTATTTATTAATTTATTAAGTATATGGACTTTGTCGTTGAGCGATTACATCGTCCTATCTCAGACTAATAGTCAGAGCGTCCTATGTGGACAACAATTCAATAAAAGCAATACAAAAAGAAATGAAATCTTAATACTAACTTAAGCATAGATCTGCTAACTTTATGAGGATTTGTACATCCTGTGACCCTGGATTAGATACCATACCATTCACATGACCAACCAATATGGTCTTATTTTTATTGAAGTTGGACAGTCTGAAAACTACGACTTTTAGTATAACATGATCTTTATAACTGTGCACTTGGAGCTGTCAAAATGTTTAGGGTGCCATGATTGAATTCATCCTCCCGCTTTCCTTCCTACTTCCCCGCAGGTGCCTGTCCCTGTCAGTACGTTTTGCACTTTCGTTCCGTCTCGCTATTTCAGTATCCATACAGCTCTTTGTTATAATAAAAATGAATTTTATTCACATACCTACATATTTATTCATGTAACTAATCATCATTGAAATTTTGTTCCATTACAGCCAAAGTGGAAATATTTTGACATTGACAGCTGCACTGTTAGAAAAAGTTGGTGCAAATGCAACGCTGTGAAAATGCTATAAAATTATACCATCTCAGCCATAAGACGTCCACTGCTGGACATAGGCCTTCCCCGAGGTTTTCCGCATCATTCGGTCCTGAGCTGACCTTGTCCATCGGTTGCCCGCGACCTTTACCAGGAAGGTCGTCGGTCCACCTTGTTGGAGGTCTGCCCACGCTTCGTCTTCCAGTTCGTGGTCGCCACTCTAGAACCTTTCTGCCCCAACGGCCATCGGTCCTGCGAGCTATATGCCCTGCCCATTGCCACTTAATTGATGCAATTCTTCGAGCTATGTCGGTCACTTTACTCGTAGTTCTCCTACGGACCTCCCCGTTTCTGATTCGGTCTCGCAGGGAAACTCCAAGCATAGCTCTCTCCAATGCTCTTTGGGAGACTTTGAGCCTTGATATATGTTATTGCTATTGTTCACGTTCACGTGTTATTTTTCTAAATAGGTATATGGTACAGCACCGCGCCGGTGACCAGATCGCAATGCATTTTCAAATGTGTCTGGTTTGCTGGTATCTGACCGTTTGCAGGTCATGATGCAGTGCGTTCGAGAAAGACGCGTCAGCATCGATACTAAAGTCGTAGCAAGTGTGTAATCGTATCGTTGATCTGACAGTATAAGTTTGGATATTTGAAGCATTATGTTTTCAATTTTATTTAATATAATCTTATTTTTAGTATTTTATTTTGAAAGTAACGTTATTTCTATTGAATGCCTTTCATTAACTACCGCAAAAAAGAAAATGAAAAACTTCACTGGAAAAGCACAATTGAAAAGCATACCAGAATATAATTTTCAAAACAGTTTCAAGTATACAGTTAAAATAGTGAGTGAGTACACAGACTTTTATAATGAAGGTGAAGATGAAGTTAGTTCTGCTAAATTACTGCAGACTCTGAATGTATCTCAAGTTTTAGAAACTTCCACACCACCCGAAAATGTTTTAAAGCAATATGTACCTTATATAACTTCTTCGTTAAATAATTATGATAGTTTAAGATTAACTGCAGTATCCGATAATGAACCTTTTAGAACGCTTTGGTCAGTGGAGTATATTGATCATTATGATCCTGCTAGAACTTTTTCAGAAAGAGAACATATTTACGATTATGAACCGACGAGAACTATGGCTGTGCCGGAACGGCTTTCTCACATTCAAACATATTCTAGCGAAAATAAAAGTTTGAAACATGTAGAATCACCGACAAAATATCGCAATACTATACATTTTACACCTCATGAACCCTTAAATATACCAAAATATAATAAGCGTTTGGAGACAACTGAGTCGCTTGAAAATTATTGGAATGGCTTCTTTATGCAAATGAACCTTAAAAAGACTGATGCACCAACAGAAAATCCTGATTGGAATAAACCTCCGAGAACCCTTGAAAAGTCCCATACCGTAACTGATGATTATGATTGGGACAAACCTTCGAGAACCCTTGAAAAGTCCCATACCGTAACAGATGATTATGATTGGGACAAACCTTCGAGAACCCTTGAATATTTCCATACACTAACAGATAATCCTGATTGGGACAAACCTTCGAGAACCTTAAATAATTTCCATATACTAACAGATAATCCTGATTGGTACAAACCTTCGAGAACCCTTGAAAAGTCCCATACCGTAACAGATGATTATGATTGGGACAAACCTTCGAGAACCCCTAAAAATTCTCATACACTAACAGATAATTCTGATTGGGACAAACCTTCGAGAACCCTTGAAAAGTCCCATACCGTAACAGATGATTATGATTGGGACAAACCTTCGAGAACCCTTGAAAAGTCCCATACCGTAACAGATGATTATGATTGGGACAAACCTTCGAGAAGCCCTGAAAATTCCCATACACTAACAGATAATCCTGATTGGGACAAACCTTCGAGAACCTTAAATAATTTCCAAATACTAACAGATAATCCTGATTGGTATAAACCTTCGAGAACCCTTGAAAAGTTCCATACCGTAACAGATGATCATGTTTGGGACAAACCTTCGAGAACACTCGAAAATTCCCATACACTAACAGATAACCCTGATTGGGACAAACCTTCGAGAACCCTTGAAAGTTCCCATCCACTACCAGATGAAACCCCTGAAAAACCTCCTACTCGAACAGAGGATCTCCATTGGGCCAAACTTTCGAAAATCCTTAAAAAAATCTTTGCACAACCAGAAACCATTTATTGGGACATACCAATGAGAACTTTTACACCTAAGCAATATGTTTATATGAATAAATCTCAGACAAAGTATAATGTGCAGCTTTTAAAATCCTCTACAATATCGAAGAAAAAAGAAAGGCAATTCACGCCCCTTTTAACTTTCAGAGATTCTGAAAACGATGTGCTTGTGAACAAGACTAAATCTCCTGATGATTACTGGAATGAATTCATGCAACAAAATTTACCTAAGGTGACGTCCTCTAAAGACGTAAATTTCCTTTGGGGCCCTTTATTGAATAATTATAATCGGATTATATCTAGTGGAACAACTGAAGCTATAGCAGCATTATGGAAGAAATTAATGCGAATTAAAACTAAAGCAGAGATGCGTCAAGGTAATCTCCATTGCTGCCAAAAGATGTCTACTTGTGGACATAGGCCAAGATAATTACTTATACCTAAATAATTAAAGGAAGGTGATGTTGCTGTTGCGGCGTCTTGAGAACACGAGTGGTGTTTTCACAAGACGACGCAAAGTCACACTTTTTAATATAATAAAATAAAACAATTTATACTTAGATATGATTAAATATGAGCATGTTTATACCTACAATAAATCAATCGTCAATATTTACAGGGTTTAAAACATTGTGGCAACCGAGTACGACATATCACTTTTCCAACACCCCTACAAGAAAAAAAATATCTGATTGGAGTTTCAGTGATAGCTGGAATGATGACCCATGGCCAGTTATCCAACTACCTTCGCTAGCTACAATAAGAAAACAGAATAAGACACAATCTAAGAAAACTTTAGCAACTTACTTCAGAAAATTTTGGTCCACAACTACTTTATCAGCAAATAATGAAGCAATCTACAAATCTAATTCAAAAACATATGATATCAGTAAAAATGCAGCGTTGATGAATGACGATAAAAGTTATAAATTCATAGCTCGTGGTCCTCCTGGACATTTGTTTAATTACTATCGAGCAACCTGTTATACATGTGGCATGAATTTCACAAAAATACCGGATTTTCCTACCTGTCATCATATATTCAATCATCCTATGTATCTAGGTAGAAAGCACCTACTTGGAAATTTGTGCCCTGCGGCTGGAGTTGCCACGACGACTCAACAAGTTTCTGGTGCTCAGCCATTTAGAGGTAAGTCACATTTTGTTTTGAGGTCGGTTATATAAAACGATTAAAATGTTGAATTATTGAATCAGGTGGTATTCTATGATTTGGATGATTAATAATATTGTCTTTGTATAGTCCCTTCACTTGCCAGGGTGATGTCAGTCAGATGACAATAGTGGAAAGCTTTGGTCTCACATTCTTCACAGTTCATTGTCCTAAGGCGACGCACCGCCCTGTGAGGCAAAACAGAGAGAATGGCGTCAAAACGAATCTCCTAATCTTTACATAGTATAAAACAAAGTCACTTGCCACTGTCTGTGCGCTTAGATCTTACAAACCACGCAACGAATTTTAGCTACTTAAAGCTAGTAGCTACAGTTAAATGATTTGCTCATTTTTGTACAGGATTTCTGTGCATATGATACCTCTGTTATATTTAAAGTAGACCGTAAAGGAACCAATTTGGTGCTGTAAATAATTCGCTTGCGTATGTCTTGGACTGGTTCCCTACGAACAATCTACTGTTTAATTCCAAGGAAACAAATATCGTAAACTATAGCCCAAATATCGCGCCTCGCGCCAGCCTCGCTCAGTTCTACGGCTTTTGCAGTTAATAAGGTTAGACAACTTACTGATGTAGTTATTTCGACAGCGTCATGTCCTACGGCATATTGCTGTGCGGTAAGACATGCTGGCATTAAAAACATTTTTTTTAACGAGCTGTTCGTTCAATTTACAATAAAATTTAGGTTCATGTTGTTACCTGAAAGAACATTTGAGAGCTAAAGGTATTCTAACAGTTGCATCTCAATATTTACTTGCAGACATAATGTTAATTAAGGAAAATATACATCTCTATGCGAAAAACAGCGATATTTCTGCAATAAATACAAGAAATACCTAAACATAAGCTAGTTAGTACGTATCATTGTTTACATATGCCTCGTTTGCAGGGCTCAGGGTACGTTTTTAGGGTTCCGTATCCAAAGGGTAAAAACGGGAACCTATTACTAAGACTCCGCCGTCCGTCCGTCCATCATTTTTACAATGTATTTCTGTTGCTATATATAATACTAAAAACAAAATAAAATAAATATTTAAGGGGAGCTTTCATACAACAAACGTGTATTTAAAATAAGTTTGAATTTAAATTTATTAAAAATTAATTCAAAGAGTACATCCGTTTGTATACCCGCGCTCGCCCAGAAATAGAGTCGTGTTTGCTTCGGCCAAATGCCCCCTTGGGCATTTGGCCATGTCGTTGGCGATATCACAAGCCTTAACACAACATTTGAAGATTCTAACTTCGAAATTAACGGACTTTCATACAAACTTTCATATTTAACCCTTTAAAAGGAGAATTTTTAAATATTCTTTAGTATGTCGTCATAATAACTATCTGAGCGCCAAACTTCAGCGCAATCCGTTTAGTGGTTTGAGCTGAGCGTTGATACATCAGTTAGTCAGTCAGTAACGGTTGCCTTTTATATGTACAGATTATAATTATAATATATTTATTATTATAATATATAGAATACTCGTACTATACAAGAAAGTGTAAATATAATATAAATTTAAAAATCGAAAAACCCGATTGCTTAAAAATGTAATACTTTGAAATGAAATAAAAACTGAGAAAGTAATGTAAGGTAAGGTAGGTACACAATTAAAATAGTTTCATTATTGATACACAGAATACACACATAAAGTCGTGGGATTCGTATCAACTAATCCCATGACTTCCATTATATTATTCTGCATAATCATGTACGTATTAAGATTTATGCATAATTATATAAGAATAATAATAAGAGAGGTAGGGCGCCATACTAGCGAGCAAGCCCGACTAGGGAAGGACCTCGACCTTACAGAAGACGACAGCCAAATAACTAAACACAGCGGTGTAGCTGTCTTCCTGTATGTGAGTACTAATTTCCAACGCTTATTTAGAGATGCGTTTTGAAATAAACGTATTCCTATCCCAGGGATACTCCCATCTTAAATACTTGGTGTATTAAAATGAGTTGGCGAGTAATAGGTCGTTTCGCCCGCCATTTGTTCGTCCAAACGGGCCAAACGACCATGTCACAATATTATGATTGGGCGATTCGCCCGATGGAAGTTTTATTACTTTTCATTTACAGACAGCATCAAAATATGTAGATCGTGTTGCTAAAAAACAAATTGTATTGTTTCATAGGTAATGATAGTAAATACAATCAACTACCATGGCATAAATAATAAAATACACTAAACATTACAACACGTACTTGGGAATCGCTTATTAAAACATGGTTATGATTATAATCATCTACCAAAAAACATAATCTAAGATTAATATCCTTACACATGAAATTGGCGTAAGGAAGGAACATAAAGTCGATTTTTTAAAATATAATATATATATTTATTTAATCAAAGTATGTACGATTGGTATTTATGCACTTTTGCCATCTCATAGGTAGTTCATTGATCCCTTTACTAAAAAAACCATTCGAACGGGAATCACTAAAATCTTTGAAGGCGCTTTGGACTGCCCCATCGGAGTTGATTTTTTTCCCTTGCAAGAAGTTATCCAAATGTCGAAAAATTGATAAAAATATAAAACATTTGAGACATCTTTCGCTTTTGTTAAGCAGTTACTGTAGTAACTGCTTAACAAACGAATAATTGTCATATTATCGAGGCGTTTTGTAATCATTATGGATATAATGTCTTTGGTTGCCATGTTCACTGGAATGTCATTGCTTGTGGTGTCGTATTGGCCTGGCATTTTTTTCGTGTGCCGAAGTAAACAAGGAACCCTTGTAGTTTCGCTATGTCCGTCTGTCCACAGCTTAGCTCCGAGACCCTCAGTCCTAGAAAGCTGTAATTTGGTATGAATATACATATAAATGGACGTCTTATGGCTGAGATGAATGGATGGATGGATTATAAATAGAAGAAACTGTCTAACGGCTACCCCGAGGTTCTAAAATTCAAAGGATAGTCTTATACTATCGGGAATGATATAATTATGCAACATGTTTGGGGAGTACGTTAATTCTAACTTTCTGCAACCCGACCTCCAAGACAGTTATCAGATAGTACTTAAAGCAGTAACTCCCAAATTCACGAAAAATTGATGAATGCTACCTCTGTAATTAAAGAAGGAGAAGTCCTGAAATACTTAAACAAGTAGATTTAAATAAATCCGCGAGTCCTGATGACATTGCTCCGGTGTTCATCGTCAACTGCGCTAAATCTCCTCTCCCCCTCTGTCTATTCTGTTCAGGCAGTCTTTTCACACCGGTGAAATACTAAAAGTCTGGAAGTCGGTGTATATAATACCTATACACAAAAAAGGGCCGAGGGACGAGGTGGAGAACTATAGGCCAATCGCCAAGTTATGCGTGATCGCCAAAATTTTTGAAAAAATTCTGTACAAACAAGTTTACTCTGCCATCAATTTGCCAATTTTAACGAACAGTAGCATGGATTTCTCAGTGGTCACTTCACCACGTCAAATTTGATTCTTTTCAACCCATAAATGTCCCACTGCTGGGCACGGGTCTCCTCCATACATTTGGAGGGATATTAGCCTACTATATCACGCTGGCCAGACGAGTTGGTATTGGGTTTTGTTTCGAGTTTTCCCTCTCTTGCAGTGGATATTATTTTAAATTTGATTATTACCAGTGATTTTGTATCAGAGCATATGGCACAGAGGTCCCAAGTAGATGTTATATACCTATATATATACATCGATTACAGCAAATGTTTTGACCCCATAGATTATTTAAGACTAAAGTGTAAATAATTGCAGATGGGCGGGCATACGTGGTGACTTATACAGGTGGTTTTCATCATATGTAGAAAACAGGAGTCAAATAGTTGTACTGAATGGCTACCCTTCCCTTGCTAGGTGCGTTCCCTCGGGAGACCCACAGGGATTACTGTTAGGACCTTTTTTAGGGTTCAGAAGTAAACAAGGAACCCTTATAGTTTCGTCCGTCCGTCCCTCCGTCCGTCAGTCCGCAGCTTAGCTCAGAGACCCTTAGTCCTAGAAAGCTGTAATTTGGCACGAATATAGGTACATATTAGTCATGCCGACAAAGTGGTAAAATAAAATCTTGTAAAATATATTTTTTAAGGTATCTCCTGTACATGATGTTTATTTTATTACTCAACTACCCCATGGTATTGGGTATCTTTGAATAGGTCTTTTAAAAATATTGTAGGTTTGTTAAGACAGTTTTACGATTGAGAGATTCGTTTGTGTAATATTAGGCTTTTAAGTGCTAATTTTTGTTTTACCCAAGAAAATTCTACAACTTGCCGCATTGAAGTGGGTTTTTTTTTTGTTAAAATAAACCCTAACTACGTGACGTATATATATCTCGTTTAGAAAATATTAAAAATAAAATTGTGCGGTACATCCAGTTTAGCTCTAAAACATATATTTGCCAAACTATTTTACCCTTTGGTGCTTTCCCTACCGGAACGCAGAAAAATAGCAGATATTTGTCTTATATCTAACATCATAAATGGAGTGATAGATGTTACGGAGCTGGTGAGCAAAATAGGTCTGCGTGTACTATCAGCATTGTTGTGAAAGCATAATTTCCTGCATACGCCTAATGCCCATACTACGTACAGACAAAATTCATTCTTACTTAGAGCAAGTCGTACCTACAATGCAATGTGTCAGAGAATTGATATCGATATTTTTAACAGAAACAATATTAAAAAAATATATGTGCGACGATTTTTATGCTGGATGAACAGTATAAGTTTTAAGGATTATCAATAATCAAGTTGTTTCCTACTTATGTTTCCCCACAGTAGTATGCCATAAGACATAACGCTGTGAAAATAACTAAAATAGCTAGCCTAGCTGTTTCTACGTCTGTAAACTGCATTACCTCTCTTACTGCAAAAGCTGTGGAACTAAGTTGCCCTGCAAGTAATGAAATATGGGCCACTGAAGCTTGTGATCTAAAGTCAAACCCAAAAACACTGTAGATCCATAGTATGTAGGTATTTTGTACTCAATAAGTATGCATAAATAGTATAATGTTGATGAGATTTTAAGGGGACTTTGTAACAATCGTCAGTTGGAATAAATTCTTGCTACCAAACAGCTGTTGTCTCATTGTGCGCTCCCAACATCAAATATAATAATAATTATTATTTAATAAAAACATACATCTCAAGCCATAAACGTCCCACTGCTGGGCACGGGTCTCCTCCATTAATTTGGAGGGATATTAGCCTACTATACCACGCTTGGCAGACGGGTTGGTAAAGGGTTTTGCTTCAAGTTTTCCCTCTCTTACAGTGGATACTGTCTGCCTGACTTACTCCCTTAGTCGGCTCTTACGACACCCACGGGATGGAATGGGGTGATGACATTTGTATTCTTAATCCGTCACCACATGGCCAAAAATAAAATACACAAATAACTATACCTTTAGCTTTACTTTGGCCCCAAACTAAGCGATAGCTTGTGTCTTGGATGCCGAAACGTGTGTTTTAAAATTAATTAATGTAAGATTTTTTGTATTTGGCATAGTAAACACACTTGATTTTTTTTTAGTTTAACAGTAGATTGTTTGCATTAAACCAGTCCAGGACTTGCACGAGTGAACCATTTGCAGCATCAAGGTTAGATTCTTTACGGTCTACCAGAAATATAAGTGACGTATCATCTGCGTACAATGCCACAGAAATCCAGCACATGGAAAGGCAAATCATTAATAAAAACTAACAAGAGAAAATTGTATTGATGACTTTGGTGGCTATACTATCACTAAAGACGTCAAAGAAGTTAGCACTAAGGATCCCAATGATATTGTAGGATCTGTGTCCAGGAATCGTTAAAACGTTCCTCTTTTCAAGCACATTGAGTGCATGGAGCAGAAGGGCTGCAGAAATGACGGTCATATTTCGACGTTTTCTAAGCGAATTGGGTTTTCTAAACAATAACCATGCGATGCGATTACTTACTGCATGTTGTGGAGTGTGAAGTGATGGTGCATTAGCATAACATCACTAAGTGCAATGTACACAAGAACATTTGCGTTGCTACACACACAAGCGTGTCGGCATTGTCGGTTCAGCACCGAAGCCACCACCACCACGGCCATTTCGGTTTTCGTCCACGCACCAGTTGATAAACGATCGCCATTTTGGTTTTCGTCATAGTCGTTTAACGGGTAATCGTCTTGGCTACTTGAACACTCTGCTGGGCAAAAGCCTTTGATGGCAAGGATCGAAGGTTTCTGCCCGTCAGTCTTGCCGTCAGCCATTAAGCTCTTATATCGGTTACCTACCTAAACCTATCTTATTTGCTTATTTTTTGACAATACCACAAGGATATAAAAAGCTACTATAAATATCTACTTTGTCCTCCAAGGTATTATTAATATTATGCTATTATTAGCATTCCCTAAGAAAACATCGAAGAATCATTAAAATCTTAAATACTCATTATACAACTGCGATAGAGGGTGGTAACTAACTTGAGGTAACTTTACAGGAGGATGTTTCCATAGATGGGTAGACGTCGGTGAAACGTATGATGAGAGAGGTTGCCGCTATTGGCCTCCGTTAGGAGGAGCAAAAACCTATATTTCTAGGAGATTGAGGGCATTAGAGCTGTTCCTGTGGAACGTAGATGAAGGCTGCAGCATGAGTCCTTTAGCTGTGCTCACTCCATTCAGTAGAGAAGTATCGTTATGGGCAAGGTATCATGTTTGTGTATGTATGGGCAAGTATTGCAATAAGGCCCCAATAATGCAGAATAGTGTTTTAATACTTACCTTTATTATACTTTTTAGAATATGAAGTTATTATTTATTTTTTTATATAAACCCAGTAAGATTGACCTAAAATGAGATATCTCAGAGTCTCAGAGCAAAAAAATTCGTCAGATGCTGCATGGTGGCCACAGAAATAGATCAGGATAGAATGGTGATGAACACATTTTTGCATATATTTAGCGCGTGTCACTATTTCAACAAGCCACGCCTACTTTGTGGGTCAAAGATTCGTAGCAAGTTATTACTTAAATTTTATTAAAGTATAATGATTATGTTTCTATGGCACACAGTACTTTAACTAGCGGGCCTGGCAGACGTCGTCCTACCCGGAAAAGCTTATATACCGACAGCAGCGTCACCTACCGGGTCCAATTGTGAATCTAAACCATCCGGGGTCCTACCCGAACACACACAAAATTCAAATTCAAAATCAGCCGAGCCGTTTAGGAGGAGTTTAATTACAACGAAAAGTGGCATTGATCTATACTAATATTATATTATTATATAATATTATTATAATAGTAAGTATAATAATAGTTATTATAATAGTTTGAACGCGCTAATCTCAGAAAGTACTGGTTCGATTTGAAAAAATCTTTTTTTGTTGAATAGTGCATTTATCCAGGAAAGCTATAGGCTATATTACATCATGCTATGATCAATAGGAGCGGAGCAGTAGTGAGATATGTTGCAAAATCGGGAAAAATATTCCAAATTACCATGCGGATGAAGTCGCGAGCGACCCGTAGTTTATACATATATATTGATTTACTTTGTCAAAATTAACAGATTTTTCATTTTAAACTAAAGTTTTCTAACATTTACTTTATACTTCTCCATCATAATATAACTCTTCTTCTTAGTCGATTTTTATGCAAATGTATTATTGAAAGTCTATTAGGAGCTCGGATGGCAAAGTTAGTAGTTCGCTGGGCCGGAACCCGAGAGGCGCAGGTTCGAATCCTGCTCCGAGCTCGTCTTTCCACATTGTTTTAATATTTAAGTATATTTGAGCTGATTGCATAGGAAAAATGCAAAAAAATATTTAATAATTATAGCTGTCATGAGATGTACTCTGGTTATAAATACCTAATGATCTTATCTAAGGAGGGATAGAGGGTTTAGGACTTAATTCGGATCATTTCTTGCGCTGGCCTAATGCGGATTGGTCAAGCAGTAGCTGTCACGTGATGTACTCTGGTTATAAATAATGATCTTAACCTGAAGAGGGATAGAGGGTTTAGGACTTAATTCGGATCATTACTTGCACTGGCCTAAGGCGGATTGGTCAGTGAGACATGTATTCTAAGATATGTGGATTTCCTTACGATGTTTTTTTTTCACCTCTGGCAGAAGGCAAATCTACATATAAATGCCACGAAGTGAAATTTACTTTGGTACTGCCACCCGGGATCGATTTACACTTGCGTGCAAGTCTGTTACTTGCCCACTTGGACCACCTACCTACTCGACTACCTACCTACTCGGCTTTATTTAGATAAGACGTTATCGATGTTTGAAATACCAAAGACTCACCTTTGAAACAATAAAATTAATCCACAATTTGGGACAACTCACATTCGGCTATCTGATCCCAAAGTAAGCAGAACCTCTGATATGGCTACCAGACCAACAGATAAAAATACAGCGGACCCAACAAACGTCACATACCTTTTATTTTTTTATTTTTTTCTACGTGGTTTAAATGCATACCACCCACCTGGGCGTCGGTGGGTGGTTATGTCGGATTCCCCGGTCTCCTACAGGAGACCGTCCTACCGACTAAACAATCCACGGTGTTCCCTCAGACGACCTATTGCAGGGGACACGAGTACGCTTGCGCATTCATCCGCATCCCCCGCAGGTCATGGCTCGCCGACCCTGGCGAGCCCCATCTGATTTGGAGGGCCTAGCCCTTCCTCACGAGAGGCGCGCGCGGAACACGAACCGCCTTCCTCTCGGGCCAGCTAAGTGATGACTGCCCAAGGTCGCCACCCGCCGGCCATCGCTCACGGTGGTCGGAGGTCTTGCGCCCTCTGACGCCCGTTGCGTCGTCTGCGGCAGGGGAGGATAGCTGTTGCTTCCCTCTCCCTTTCCGCCAGCTCCTTGGCGAGCAGCACCTCCTCGCAAAAGGAGGCGACTGAGTCCCAGGCAGTCTCGCCCTCGACCATGGCAAGCACCACAGAAGAGAGCGAGAAGCTGCCCGCCACCCCTATAGCAACGCCAAGGTCTCGGCGTTGCCCCGTCCACGCCGGACACTCCACCAGTGTGTGGAGCGCCGTGTCTTCAGGGCAGTTCCCGCAGTGGTGACACTCGGGCGTCTGCTCCCGCATAACATACCTACCGGTTCCAATTGATAACCATCCATCCCCACAGGAACAAATACAACTTTCTCAGCGTTACGTGGGTTTGCAGTTAGGTTTTTCTCGAAGAGCCGTCCAAAATGTATGGAATCGCTTCCTAGAGACCGGCAGTGTTGCCAAAAGACCCGATTCAGGTAGAGTTCGTGTAACAACGGCGCACGAGGATCGGTACGTCCAACTAAGTGCTCGTCGTGAACGTACAGTAACGGCCCGTAAGTTACAACACCACCTACCGCTGACAACGGGTACCCGTGTCAGAGATCAAACTATACGTAATCGATTGCACGAAGACCAGCAAATGTAAAGACGACGAGTTGTTCGAATTCTTTTGACCAGGGTTCAACGTGCAAACCGTTTAAGATTCTCCCGTCAGTATTTGAACTGATCCCTCAGTTCAAATACAAGTTCAGTGGGGCAAGATGCTTTTTACAGAGGAGTGCAAAGTATTTTTTTTAAATGATGTTTGGCATGTTAAGTTGTGGAGACGACTCGGCGAGCGGTTTTCGGAGTCCTGCATCCATGAAGTTGGCCGTTTCGGTGGTCCCAACGTAATGGTTTGGGGTGAGATAAGTTTACACAGTAAACGATTTACACCATTTTAAATGCGGGTACCGCAACTGCAGAACGTTACATCGAGGACGTCATCAGGCCTCAAGTGATCCCATTTGCACAGCGAGTGGGGCCTGGATTCATCCTGATGCAAGACAATGTCCGTACACACACAGCTCGATCGACCCAAACTGTCCTAGAAGGGTCTCATATTGAGGTATTACCATGGCCAGCTAACAGTCCGGAGTTAAACCCAATCGATCGACAAAAACAGTATTTTGTCTTTTTCCGGTGATTTCTTTTGTTCATATTTTTCATTTAAAATGGTCAATTTCATTATGAACTTAAAAAAAACAATTTATGATCATTATTTTAAACAATTGTTAGCCTATATTATAACCAATAATATTTTATTTATATTTATTTTATTGTTTTCATGGTACAGCAAAAAATCTTTGTGGCCCTTATTTTGTTTTGAGTCTTCTTCTTCTTCTTATCGTTTGGTTAGTGGTTTGTTTTGAGTAGTATATATATTTAGACAGGTCTTTTGGCTAAGATGATGATGATATATTTAGAAAAAAATATGACTAAGGTCGTGGTCGTGGGATGAACAAAAGTTGTCTTTAAAATAGTTTCTGTAAATAATAGGGTTCCTTCACTAGGCAAGGCAGGTAGGCACGATTCGCCCTACCTGTTTTGTTAAAATTGGTAACCGCGATTATACGAGTTAAATAATAATACACTTTAGTATTGGGTAACATTTTGTTACAAAACGTACACAGTACAACGTGGGCTGAACAAAAATTGACTATTAAATATTATGGCAGGTAGACCAAATTCGATTATACGGGGTCAGTAAGACAATGTTAACATCATGTTACAAAACGAATTTTTAATCTATCAACAGAGACGTCACTGTCAGTCTTGCATACAATAAGTTTTTGATGAATATTGTTAAGATTAAGATAGTTTAGTGAGATCAATTTTTGATTTATGTTTTTTTTTCTTATTTTGTATTAACTATTATGCTCTATTAAAGTCATGATTAACTAGAAGATTATCTAATACTTGACATTGGCAGGGTAGTAGACATTGGTCAGCTGATGGTTACAAGAGGACAAAACAAGCAGGCGAATGTTGTCAACAATATTTTATTTACTTTTGTTAATTTATTTTCATAGTGATGTTCCGCGAATTGGTTGTTTTATACCTGAAAAAGCTGTACTAGAAAACGTACGAAGAAAAAAATCTCTAAAAAGCCACAATTATCCAGTTTCGAAAGAATATTTATCAGCTAGATTTTTAGAGTTGCCGAAAAATATAAAAAAAATGATAGAGAAAATCAATCGATACGGGACTACCCGCAACTTCCCAATGGCGTTTTCAGTGCCTGAGTATCAGTATGACCCAAACAAGAAATTTACTATTTCTTTTTACCAATCTGAATATCAAATACCTCAGAATAATGAATATGATTATAATGGAGATGAAGCTGAGGACTTTATTGATGAACCAGTAACACAAAATCAGCCTATAGGAACATTTGCAGCACCAGAAAATGTTTTAGAGCAATTCAGACTTACCGAGACTTTGTCATTTAGTAATAATGTCACCAATTATGACATTTTAAGACTAACTTCAGTATCAGTATTTGATCACGAACCGTTTAGAACGTCTGCTTCAGTGGAGTACAATGACCCATACAATCCTGCTAGAACTTTCACAGATTCAGACTATATATACGATTATGAACTTTGGAGACCTACTCTAGCACGAGGGCAGACTGATATTGATGTGGCCGACAAAAAAGTATTTGATAACATTTTAAAATATACACAAATAGATCAGAGGCAAACAAATAATGAACCTTTGACTACTTCGGCGCTGCCAAAAAAGTATCGCAATCCCTTCACACCTTATATCAATTTTGAGGTTTCAGAGAATGATGACCTTTGGAGTACAACTAAACTTTTGGACAATTACTGGAATGAATTTTTTATGCAGTTTGAAGCAAAAACCTCTACAGAAACAATAATACAGTTTCGGGACGATCAATTCGGAAATGTTAGATCTGCAGATGTTTACAAGAGTGAAAAGCAGAAAAAAATCGAATTCCAAACGGAAAATGTATACGAATATGAACCTTTGCGTACTTTGGCTGAGAATATTGATCACTTTAAGTCTATAAAAAATATTTTTCTACCTTACAGACCGCAACGAATGGACATTTCTGCAATACCGAAGAAAACTGACCAATTTACAAGGATTCTATCATTTTATAAATCACGAGAATCTCTCAGAAAAAATGCCTCCATGAGGACTTCGGCTTCACCGAAAAATTATCGTATTACCGTACAATTAACACCTTATGAAATTTTTGAGGCACCAACCAACCCAGTAGACAATTACTGGAATGAATTTTTCATGGAAATCACTTCTCATAAACCCCCTCAAGTCAAAGAAAATCTACCTCAGGATCAACCTTTAAAAAAATCTAGACCTACAAATGTTAACCAAAATGTTAAACACCAAAAATTTATAATAAAAGAAGCCACTACTCTCAGCGATTCTGAATTAACAAATAATGTTAACAGATATAAGCTGTTCCGTATTTCCATTGAAAATAATTTAATACCAAAACCAATGGTAACCACCCAAATTATACCTTATGTAACACGATATGAGCGAATGCGTACTTATATTAAGAATTTAGGAAATATAATAGTTTATGAATTACAAGGTACTCCCAAAAAAACAGAACAATTAATGATTACAGAAGTACCCAAAAAGTTTCCTAATTCTATATACTTTACACCTTATCTAAGTATTGCGGTTCCAAAAAACGGTGACTTTTTGAGAACAACTAAATCATTGGACAATTATTGGAATGATTTTTTCATGCAAATGAGAACCCCTTCACAAACAAAAAAACAGAAAGATTATTTGGATCAATATTGGAATGAATTCTTCAAAAGTAATCTACAAAAGATCTCTAGAGTTTCAAATGTACCTGAAACAGACGATGGATTAGATGTTTACAAGGACTTTTATTTGAAAGTTACGCCTCAAGCGGATTTTAAACTTTCTACTGTATACGTTTCTTTAAAAACATCATCTACAGTACCAGATAAATTAAATGAAAAAGTTTTGAAATTATCTGAAGCAGAGAACAAAAGGCGGTTGATATCCGAGGAAACAAATAAATCGCTGGATGATTTTTCGGAAGTTGTACCTCATAATGCTTCTACAGTTTCCACTATATCCGTTTCGTCGCGGACAGCAACTCTACCAACTATGACATTAGCTGTACCATCTATAACACCTACTGTAGGTGTACTAGGAAATGATTATAAAGAACCTTCGATTACATCTACATCAGCGGAGGTTTATTATGAAAACGTACCGCTGAATACTCTTGAAATTTTGACTCAGTCTACTCCGCAGCCAGCAACTTCTTCATCTATAGCACAAACTCCTACGCGTAATAAAACACGGCAAGGTATGTTTAACTCTATAATTTCTTGGATCACACCTAATGTAATGTAATGTATACACAGAAATAGATCGATGTTATAACACACAACGCACGTCACAAAAACATCAATAGTAGCATAGAAAGGGACGTAGCTTATTAAATCAAAATACAAATATATTTGTATATGTCAGATCAAATAGTACGGGTCACGGCTACAGAATTATAAAGTTTTATGTTAGATTAAAGAAGAAGTTGACGTGGATTTTATAAAAAAAATGAAAAACTGGTAAAATATTTTCTAGTGCTTTAGGGCTACAGTGGATATGCCATTTTCAGCATCGGCGATCGGTGATTTAATCGTTTTTTAGAAGCTTGACACAGCCACGAACGCTACACTTCTCCACACTTTAGATGCCAGTCGCATCGATTTGCTTCATTGTTTCATATATTACGAAGAGATCCACGGCCAAAATCAGAGAGTCAACAAATCGTGATGCAGCATCAATACAATTAAAAAATCACACGATTTCCATACCACGACCGCAACGCAGAGAGTCAACAAAATATGATGCAGCATCGATGCTAAATTGCTGATCGCTGATGCTAAAAGCTGTATGTCTGCTTGAAGCCTTATATTGCCCTACTTAAATATTTTTTGTACGATTGGCTAAGTTGGCGCACAACCACATGATACGATAAGCGGTAATTATTATAACAGGTATGTTTATACAACTCAGCTGACAAACAGTGGTAAGCAGTTACAGTAGTCTATGGACGTTATTTGCCTGGACATCACGTTTCATGATCGGGATAAATAATTCTGAGTCTCGATTGTGGGCTCCTAAAGTAAGGCGGCTTTTCTTTTTGGTCACTTGTATTGTGCCATACTCTCGTAAAAATAAAAGTCTTACTAGTGATCAATAACACAATGGAACCAAAACAGTGAAAATAATAAGAATCAAATTTCAGTGTTTTTCAGGTTTTAGGTTACAAACCAGTACTGATAGCTTTACTAGAACAACAATGCAGCCCATCGCTAGTACTTTAAACCATTTCGTACTCAAAAGAATAACAACTTTATTTCATTCGAATTTAAATGAAGAGTCTGATATCAAATATAACTCTGATGTAATCCTGACTACAGCAGACCAAAGCACAGAACAAACTTTCTCATCGTCTAAGTACTCAGGTCGTTGCATAGCAAAAATTTATGAGAAACAAATGCACATTGCCAGAGTAAACGATAGTAGTCGATTATCATACGATGAAACAAATGAAGCATTGGACTGGGAAGATTTTTTGAGAGATACATCTCGAGCGGCTTCCGCAATTTCTGCTGTAGAGGTTTCATTAGGGGCATCATATGTAGTAACTACTACATTACCTGTACCATCACCTGTTCAAGAAAATTCTTACATGAAACGATTGAAAATGTCTACATCAGCAGCTAATGATTATTATCAAAATAATCCTGTCAGTACTTTTTTAGAACACGAGACTTTGTTTCAGTCTACTCAGTTGACAGCACCTATTATAACCTCTCCTCAACCTAACCAATCGCATCAAGGTATGTTTAAATACTTCATAGACTAAAACAGCTCTTAAGTAAGACTACAGAGCAAATATACTGTATTACCTTTTTAACGTTCCTTCCCTTTAATATAGCAGAGTAAGTGATGTCTGGTCTGTGCGTCATGCTCGTGAACGAGTGCTACTTGAGATGGGTGGTCAATCTTGGCATGATTTATTTTCAACTAAAATTATATATAGTTCTTTACAAAGAGGTACAAAGATTTTATTAAACTACCTTAAAACATTGAGGTTTCGCTTTGTTATGAGCATACTCAAAACAAAGCAAAACCTAAATGAATTAGTCATTGAAATTTGACTGCTTATTTGCATATAAGGCAACAACCATGATTAGTGGTGCAATGTCGCTATTGTAGTGTTACTCTTCTAGTATATATATTCTTGATAGGACCAACTGACCATCTTTGTAAGAGTAGCGTGCCGCAAATTACGAATGGTACGGTGATGATAATATATTTTTATGAATTGTCAATGATTCCAGATTTTCAACTATTATCACCCCTAATCAGTACAGACAGTTCTCCTAAAACAAACAATAACAACATGTCTGCGATTTCGCCCCAAGAGTATGATTGGCCTATCGAATTTACTCGTATATCTGATACATACCCACCTATAGCACAAATTGTCGCACCAGGTGACGCAGATGACAACAGTTTAATATCTGCTGAAGCAAAAGAAGCACTGTACTGGGACGAATTTTTGGGAGCTTCACCTCAAGTGACTATAAAAACTACTATTACTAAAAACAAACCAGTGAAAACTTCGAGTACAGTACCAGACACATCTAATGTAAAAGTTGTAGACATTTTAGGACCTGAAAACTATAAGCGGTGGTTATCATATGTTTATTTTGACAAAGATTTGAAAACTAAATCCAAAATGGCTTTTAAAAGTACTACTGTATACAGACCAACGAGATCTTCAGTTGTAGTATCGGATAAATGTGTCGAGAAACCTTTAAGAACTTCTGAAGGAGAGTTGATATCCAATAAAACGAATTCATCAGAAGACGCTTACTCAGACGACTTATTGAATGTTAAACTCCAAAAGGCCTTTAAAGGTGTTACTGAACAAGTACCAACGAGAACTCCAACAGTAGTCTCAGACAATCCTGTAACGAAACTTTTAAAAACGTTTAGAGCAGAGAACTATAGAAGGTTATTACCGGATGATACAAATGATGTACAGGACGATTACTGGGACGAATTTATGGGAGTTAAACCCTTTGCGGCTTCTAAAGCTTCTACTGTAGATATACCGTTAAGGAAGTCAGCTGTGCCAACGAGAACATTAACTGCACAATCGATGATATCAGCTATACCAACAAGTAGGCAGGATGTGCTTCCAAGAATGTCAGCTGTTACTACAGCTGACATTCTCCAAAGATGGTTTGGTACTCTTAAAAATCCTTATGAAAAGCTTTCAAGAACTTCTACACCAGCAGCGTATAATGACTACCAAGGTTCTCTTCATACTCTTGATTTATGAATACTGAATTTTATAATTCAGTATAATTTATTTTCTTTTAATTTTTAGATTATTACAATTATTGGTCTAAGATCAAACAGAAGTTGGCAACTTTTAGAACTACAAATAAAGTGCAGACTCCTCCTTCTCCTACCAGCAAATTGAGTCAAGGTATACCTAAATAATTTTCCTAAACGGGTAGTCCGCATGTACGGTCACAGGGGCGGCGAAGCCCAAATAATTCAAAACAAATTGCGAAAAAAATAATGTTGTGTAAAACTAAACGCTTATAAATAGTCATTTTTAAGAATTTATTTACAACCAGATGGTGCTTATTACATTTAGTAAAGTTCGTACAGTCTTGCTCTGTATTTGAGTTCCGGTTACATCAGGTGGGCTGTTGGCTCGTCTGCCACTTTTGCCAATAATATAAAAATAACACTAGGGGTTACAGATCTCAGGGATATGAGAACGTTTCTTTATCAATAACAAATGAGCACTGGAGACACATAATTATACACAGAAATAGTGATACCCCTGGTGTTGCAAGCGTCCATCAGCTACGATAACATTAGGCGGACCGTATGCTTGTTTGGCGTCTTAGTAGTAAAAAACTACACCACTGTGTATGTAGTTATTTGGTTATACTTTTCTATATGCCCCATACGGACTTCTATAAAGTACATATATACAAGCAACCAATTACTTGTATATCCTATATAGCTTTATGATCTGAGTAGCGGTTGCCCGCGGCTCCGCCCGCGTGGATGTCGGCTTTCGAATTTTTTTTTTTTTTAAATAAAAAAATGGTTGTTGTGCTTAACTCGAAATAGATAGGTATAATGTGTCGCGGACTTTTATATTGATATTTTTAAGGTCTTTAATTAATTAGAACATTTTATGGTTCTATATTTTATAGTTTAGGCGGCGTACGCGAAATAAGAAACTTTTTTGGATGATTTTTTACACCTTGGATCCGAAAAACCCAAATATCTTACGGAACCCTATTTTTCTAAAATAAAATATAGCCTAAGGTTCTCGCAGATAATATAGCTTTCTAATGGTGAAAGAATCTTTAAAATCGGTCCATTCGTTTTTAAGTTTAGCCATTACAAACAAACAAAAATACAAATCTTTGCTCTTTATAATAATATATATTATAGAAGTATAGATAGATAAGTATATGAGTATAAGTATAGATAACAATTTATACTTAGATATGATTAAATATGAGCATGTTTATACCTACAATAAATCAATCGTCAATATTTACAGGGTTTAAAACATTGTGGCAACCGAGTACGACATATCACTTTTCCAACACCCCTACAAGAAAAAAAATATCTGATTGGAGTTTCAGTGATAGCTGGAATGATGACCCATGGCCAGTTATCCAACTACCTTCGCTAGCTACAATAAGAAAACAGAATAAGACACAATCTAAGAAAACTTTAGCAACTTACTTCAGAAAATTTTGGTCCACAACTACTTTATCAGCAAATAATGAAGCAATCTACAAATCTAATTCAAAAACATATGATATCAGTAAAAATGCAGCGTTGATGAATGACGATAAAAGTTATAAATTCATAGCTCGTGGTCCTCCTGGACATTTGTTTAATTACTATCGAGCAACCTGTTATACATGTGGCATGAATTTCACAAAAATACCGGATTTTCCTACCTGTCATCATATATTCAATCATCCTATGTATCTAGGTAGAAAGCACCTACTTGGAAATTTGTGCCCTGCGGCTGGAGTTGCCACGACGACTCAACAAGTTTCTGGTGCTCAGCCATTTAGAGGTAAGTCACATTTTGTTTTGAGGTCGGTTATATAAAACGATTAAAATGTTGAATTATTGAATCAGGTGGTATTCTATGATTTGGATGATTAATAATATTGTCTTTGTATAGTCCCTTCACTTGCCAGGGTGATGTCAGTCAGATGACAATAGTGGGAAGCTTTGGTCTCACATTCTTCACAGTTCATTGTCCTAAGGCGACGCACAGCCCTGTGAGGCAAAACAGAGAGAATGGCGTCAAAACGAATCTCCTAATCTTTACAAAGTATAAAACAAAGTCACTTGCCACTGTCTGTGCGCTTAGATCTTACAAACCACGCAACGAATTTTAGCTACTTAAAGCTACTAGCTACAGTTAAATGATTTGCTCATTTTTGTACAGGATTTCTGTGCATATGATACCTCTGTTATATTTAAAAAAGACCGTAAAGGAACTAATTTTGGTGCTGTAAATAATTCGCTTGCGTATGTCTTGGACTGGTTCCCTACGAACAATCTACTGTTTAATTCCAAGGAAACAAATATCGTAAACTATAGCCCAAATATCGCGCCTCGCGCCAGCCTCGCTCAGTTCTACGGCTTTTGCAGTTAATAAGGTTAGACAACTTACTGATGTAGTTATTTCCACAGCGTCATGTCCTACGGCATATTGCTGTGCGGTAAGACATGCTGGCATTAAAAACATTTTCTTTAACGAGCTGTTCGTTCAATTTACAATAAAATTTAGGTTCATGTTGTTACCTGAAAGAACATTTGAGAGCAAAAGGTATTCTAACAGTTGCATCTCAATATTTACTTGCAGACATAATGTTAATTAAGGAAAATATACATCTCTATGCGAAAAACAGCGATATTTCTGCAATAAATACAAGAAATACCTAAACATAAGCTAGTTAGTACGTATCATTGTTTACATATGCCTCGTTTGCAGGGCTCAGGGTACGTTTTTAGGGTTCCGTACCCAAAGGGTAAAAACGGGACCCTATTACTAAGACTCCGCCGTCCGTCCGTCCATCATTTTTACAATGTATTTCTGTTGCTATATATAATACTAAAAACAAAATAAAATAAATATTTAAGGGGAGCTTTCATACAACAAACGTGTATTTAAAATAAGTTTGAATTTAAATTTATTAAAAATTAATTCAAAGAGTACATCCGTTTGTATACCCGCGCTCGCCCAGAAATAGAGTCGTGTTTTGGCCATGTCGTTGGCGATATCACAAGCCTTAACACAACATTTGAAGATTCTAACTTCGAAATTAACGGACTTGCATACAAACTTTCATATTTTACCCCTTTAAAAGGAGAATTTTTAAATATTCTTTAGTATGTCGTCATAATAACTATCTGAGCGCCAAACTTCAGCGCAATCCGTTTAGTGGTTTGAGCTGAGCGTTGATACATCAGTTAGTCAGTCAGTAACGGTTGCCTTTTATATGTACAGATTATAATTATAATATATTTATTATTATATATAGAATACTCGTACTATACAAGAAAGTGTAAATATAATATAAATTTAAAAATCGAAAAACCCGATTGCTTAAAAATGTAATACTTTGAAATGAAATAAAAACTGAGAAAGTAATGTAAGGTAAGGTAGGTACACAATTAAAATAGTTTCATTATTGATACACAGAATACACACATAAAGTCGTGGGATTCGTATCAACTAATCCCATGACTTCCATTATATTATTCTGCATAATCATGTACGTATTAAGATTTATGCATAATTATATAAGAATAGTAATAAGAGAGGTAGGGCGCCATACTAGCGAGCAAGCACGACTAGGGAAGGACCTCAACCTTACAGAAGACCACAGCCAAATAGCTAAACACAGCGGTGTAGTTGTCTTCCTGTGTGTGAGTACAGGTTTCTAACGCTTATTTAGAGATGCGTTTTGAAATAAACGTATTTCTATCCCAGGGATACTCCCATCTTAAATACTTGGTGTATTAAAATGAGTTGGCGAGTAATGGGTCGTTTCGCCCGATGGAAGTTTTATTACTTTTCATTTACAGACAGCATCAAAATATGTAGATCGTGTTGCTAAAAAACAAATTGTATTGTTTCATAGGTTATAATAATGATAGTAAATACAATCAACTACCATGGCATAAATAATAAAATACACTAAACATTACAACACGTACTTAGGAATTGATTATTAAAACATGGTTATGATTATAATCATCTACCAAAAAACATAATCTAAGATTAATATCCTTACACATGAAATTGGCGTAAGGGAGGAACATAAAGTCGATTTTTTAAAATATAATATATATATTTATTTAATCAAAGTATGTACGATTGGTATTTATGCACTTTTGCCATCTCATAGGTAGTTCATTGATCCCTTTACTAAAAAAACCATTCGAACGGGAATCACTAAAATCTTTGAAGGCGCTTTGGACTGCCCCATCGGAGTTGATTTTTTTCCCTTGCAAGAAGTTATCCAAATGTCGAAAAATTGGTAATCTGTTGGAGCAAGGTCCAGGGAGTACGGTGGATGCCTTAGACATTCCAGTTGAAGCTCCTGTAATTTGGTAGCCGTCTGTTGTGCAGTGTGTGGTCTAGCGTTGTCCTGAAGCAGCAGTGGCCTAGAGCGATTGACCAGTCTCGGTTGTTTAGCAGCTAGCTTTTCCATCATGGTTTGCAGTTGCTCACAAAACACATTCGCCGTAATCGTCTGGCCAGAAGAGAGCTGTAGTGAACGACACCGGCACTAGTCCACCAAACGCTCACAAGTAATTTTTTTGAGTCAATTTTCGCTTGGGGCAGGATTTGGCTGGTTCGCCAGGGTTCAGCCATTGCGATGAGCGTTTCCGATTATCGTACAAGATCCATTTTTCATCACAGGCAATGATTCGATTAAAAATCCCTTCATTATTGTGCCGGTTGAGCAATGTAACGCAGCAGTCGACGCACGTTTGTCGGTTTGCTGCACTCAATTCATTAGGTTCCCACCTTTCAGCTTTTTCACCTTCCCAATTTGCTCCAAGTGGATTAAAACAGTTTTATCACTAATACCACAGCCTGCAGCTAACTCGGACATGTTTTGCGTTGGATCCCCTTCCACAATAGCCTTCAATTCCACGGGGCTTGTTCTGAAGGTTGAAATTTCCAGAACGAAAACGTTGGCACCAAAAACGCACTGTGTTTTCATTTGCGACACCGCCGCCATACACATCATTAATTCTTCGAGCCGTTTCTGCAGCATAGATATTTCAAGTTTTCCATTTTGTAGCTGAGTGACGCAAAGAAAAAACCAAAAGAGGAAAAAACAAATGACGTATTCATTTGTTATTTCCTCTTTTGGTTTTTAAAACTCAAAATCATGAGTAATAAATAAATAGCTGTATATTTGAGATCAAAGTGGCCAGTACGACAAAACGCCAATTTCATTTGTAAGGACCTTAAAACACAGAATAAATTAAAGAAATGAATTTTCTAGTAGGTATGTGAGACTTTCTAGACTAGAATATCTGCAATAATTTCAAAGGAAAAAACAAATGAATTACGGTTTTTAAAACACAAAAGCATGAGTAAAGCTGTACAAATTTGAAATTGAATTCTTAACCAAGAAGGAGATATTTGAGATCAAAGTGGCCAGTACGACAAAAAGCCAATTTCATATACTAAGGACCTTAAAACACAGACTTACAAACATAAATTACAGAAATGAATTTTCTAGTAAATTGAGACTTTCTAGACTAGAATATCTGCAATAATTTTCTTTATTAAAAATAAATATTGACCGATCATAAAATGTATCTGAAATCTTACGGCATATTATTATTAGAAGCTTTAAGCACTGAGCCGATGCAGGCTGGCATGCAGATAATCGGTACATAATGTGTAGTGACAGCGAAAGATGTCTCAAATGTTTCATTTTTTTTTAAACATAAAACAGTCTCAGTTTAAGTTGCGTTTAGTAACGTCAGCAACTTAAACTGAGACTGTTTTATGTTTAAAAAATATATAAAACATTTGAGACCTCTTTCGCTTTAACATCAGGCGGGCCCAATGGTTGTTTGCCACTCAAGTTGTATAAAAAAATATTTAAAATATTGAATAATTGTCATATATCGAGGCGTTTTGTAATCATTATGGATATAATGTCTTTGGTTGCCATGTTCACTGGAATGTCATTGCTTGTGGTGTCGTATTGGCCTGGCATTTTTTTCGTGTGCCGAAGTAAACAAGGAACCCTTGTAGTTTCGCTATGTCCGTCTGTCCACAGCTTAGCTCCGAGACCCTCAGTCCTAGAAAGCTGTAATTTCGTATGAAGATACATATAAATGGACGTCTTATGGCTGAGATGAATGGATGGATGGATTATAAATAGAAGAAACTGTCTAACGGCTACCCCGAGGTTCTAAAATTCAAAGGATAGTCTTATACTATCGGGTATGATATAATATGCAACATGTTTGGGGAGTACTTTAATTCTAACTTTCTGCAACCCGACCTCCAAGACAGTTATCAGATAGTACTTAAAGCAGTAACTCCCAAATTCACGAAAAATTGATGAATGCTACCTCTGTAATTAAAGAAGGAGAAGTCCTGAAATACTTAAACAAGTAGATTTAAATAAATCCGCGAGTCCTGATGACATTGCTCCGGTGTTCATCGTCAACTGCGCTAAATCTCCTCTCCCCCTCTGTCTATTCTGTTCAGGCAGTCTTTTCACACCGGTGAAATACTAAAAGTCTGGAAGTCGGTGTATATAATACCTATACACAAAAAAGGACTGAGGGACAAGGTGGAGAACTATAGGTCAATCGCCAAGTTATGCGTGATCGCCAAAATTTTTGAAAAAATTCTGTACAAACAAGTTTACTCTGCCATCAATTATTTGCCAATTTTAACGAACACTAGCATGGATTTCTCAATGGTCGCTTCACCACGTCAAATTTGATTCTTCTCAACCCATAAACGTCCCACTGCTGGGCACGGGTCTCGTCCATACATTTGGAGGGATATTAGCCTACTATATCACGCTGGCCAGACGAGTTGGTATAGGGTTTTTTTTCGAGTTTTCCCTCTCTTGCAGTGGATATTATTTTAAATTTGATTATTACCAGTGATTTTGTATCAGAGCATATGGCACAGAGGTCCCAAGTAGATGTTATATACCTATATATATACATCGATTACAGCAAATGTTTTGACCCCATAGATTATTTAAGACTAAAGTGTAAATAATTGCAGATGGGCGGGCATACGTGGTGACTTATACAGGTGGTTTTCATCATATGTAGAAAACAGGAGTCAAATAGTTGTACTGAATGGCTACCCTTCCCTTGCTAGGTGCGTTTTCTCGGGAGACCCACAGGGATTACTGTTAGGACCTTTTTAGGGTTCAGAAGTAAACAAGGAACCCTTATAGTTTCGTTCGTCCGTCCGTCCCTCCGTCCGTCAGTCCGCATCTTAGCTCAGAGACCCTTAGTCCTAGAAAGCTGTAATTTGGCACGAATATAGGTACATATTAGTCATGCCGACAAAGTGGTAAAATAAAATCTTGTAAAATATATTTTTTAAGGTATCTCCTGTACATGATGTTTATTTTATTACTCAACTACCCCATGGTATTGGGTATCTTTGAATAGGTCTTTTAAAAATATTGTAGGTTTGTTAAGACAGTTTTACGATTGAGAGATTCGTTTGTGTAATATTAGGCTTTTAAGTGCTAATTTTTGTTTTACCCAAGAAAATTCTACAACTTGCCGCATTGAAGTGGGTTTTTTTTTGTTAAAATAAACCCTAACTATAACGTACATATATCTCGTTTGGAAAATATTAAAAATAAAATGGTGCGGTACATCCAGTTTAGCTCTAAAACATATATTTGCCAAACTATTTTATCCTTTGGTGCTTTCCCTACCGGAACGCAGAAAAATAGCAGATATTTGTCTTATATCTAACATCATAAATGGAGTGACAGATGTTACGGAGCTGGTGAGCAAAATAGGTCTGCGTGTACTATCAGCATTGTTGTGAAAGCATAATTTCCTGCATACGCCTAATGCCCATACTACGTACAGACAAAATTCATTCTTACTTAGAGCAAGTCGTACCTACAATGCAATGTGTCAGAGAATTGATATCGATATTTTTAACAGAAATAATATTAAAAAATATATGTGCGACGATTTTTTTGCTGGTATGTTTTAAGGATTATCAATAATCAAGTTGTTTCCTACTTATGTTTCCCCACAGTAGTATGCCATAAGACATAACGCTGTGAAAATAACTAAAATAGCTAGCCTAGCTGTTTCTACGTCTGTAAACTGCATTACCTCTCTTACTGCAAAAGCTGTGGAACTAAGTTGCCCTGCAAGTAATGAAATATGGGCCACTGAAGCTTGTGATCTAAAGTCAAACCCAAAAACACTGTAGATCCATAGTATGTAGGTATTTTGTACTCAATAAGTATGCATAAATAGTATAATGTTGGTGAGATTTTAAGGGGACTTTGTAACAATCGTCAGTTGGAATAAATTCTTGCTACCAAACAGCTGTTGTCTCATTGTGCGCTCCCAACATCAAATATAATAATAATTATTATTTAATAAAAACATACATCTCAAGCCATAAACGTCCCACTGCTGGGCACGGGTCTCCTCCATTAATTTGGAGGGATATTAGCCTACTATACCACGCTTGGCAGACGGGTTGGTAAAGGGTTTTGTTTCAAGTTTGCCTTCTCTTACAGTGGATACTGTCTGCCTGACTTACTCCCTTAGTCGGCTCTTACGACACCCACGGGATGGAATGGGGTGATGACATTTGTATTCTTAATCCGTCACCACATGGCCAAAAATAAAATACACAAATAACTATACCTTTAGCTTTACTTTGGCCCCAAACTAAGCGATAGCTTGTGTCTTGGATGCCGAAACGTGTGTTTTAAAATTAATTAATGTAAGATTTTTTGTATTTGGCATAGTAAACTTAACTCACTTGATTTTTTTTTAGTTTAACAGTAGATTGTTTGCATTAAACCAGTCCAGGACTTGCACGAGTGAACCATTTGCAGCATCAAGGTTAGATTCTTTACGGTCTACCAGAAATATAAGTGACGTATCATCTGCGTACAATGCCACAGAAATCCAGCACATGGAAAGGCAAATCATTAATAAAAACTAACAAGAGAAAATTGTATTGATGACTTTGGTGGCTATACTATCACTAAAGACGTCAAAGAAGTTAGCACTAAGGATCCCAATGATATTGTAGGATCTGTGTCCAGGAATCGTTAAAACGTTCCTCTTTTCAAGCACATTGAGTGCATGGAGCAGAAAGGCTGCAGAAATGACGGTCATATTTCGACGTTTTCTAAGCGAATTGGGTTTTCTAAACAATAACCATGCGATGCGATTACTTACTGCATGTTGTGGAGTGTGAAGTGATGGTGCATTAGCATAACATCACTAAGTGCAATGTACACAAGAACATTTGCGTTGCTACACACACAAGCGTGTCGGCATTGTCGGTTCAGCACGAAGCCACCACCACCACGCCCATTTCGGTTTTCGTCCACGCACCAGTTGATAAACGATCGCCATTTTGGTTTTCGTCATAGTCGTTTAACGGGTAATCGTCTTAGCTACTTGAACACTCTGCTGGGCAAAAGCCTTTGATGGCAAGGATCGAAGGTTTCTGCCCATCAGTCTTGCCGTCAGCCATTAAGCTCTTATATCGGTTACCTACCTAAACCTATCTTATTTGCTTATTTTTTGACAATACCACAAGGATATAAAAAGCTACTATAAATATCTACTTTGTCCTCCAAGGTATTATTAATATTATGCTATTATTAGCATTCCCTAAGAAAACATCGAAGAATCATTAAAATCTTAAATACTCATTATACAAGTGCGATAGAGGGTGGTAACTAACTTGAGGTAACTTTACAGGAGGATGTTTCCATAGATGGGTAGACGTCGGTGAAACGTATGATGAGAGAGGTTGCCGCTATTGGCCTCCGTTAGGAGGAGCAAAAACCTATATTTCTAGGAGATTGCGGGCATTAGAGCTGTTCCTGTGGAACGTAGATGAAGGCTGCAGCATGAGTCCTTTAGCTGTGCTCACTCCATTCAGTAGAGAAGTATCGTTATGGGCAAGGTATCATGTTTGTGTATGTATGGGCAAGTATTGCAATAAGGCCCCAATAATGCAGAATAGTGTTTTAATACTTACCTTTATTATACTTTTTAGAATATGAAGTTATTATTTATTTTTTTATATAAACCCAGTAAGATTGACCTAAAATGAGATATCTCAGAGTCTCAGAGCAAAAAAATTCGTCAGATGCTGCATGGTGGCCACAGAAATAGATCAGGATAGAATGGTGATGAACACATTTTTGCATATATTTAGCGCGTGTCACTATTTCAACAAGCCACGCCTACTTTGTGGGTCAAAGATTCGTAGCAAGTTATTACTTAAATTTTATTAAAGTATAATGATTATGTTTCTATGGCACACAGTACTTTAACTAGCGGACCTGGCAGACGTCGTCCTACCCGGAAAAGCTTATATACCGACAGCAGCGCCACCTACCGGGTCCAATTGTGAATCTAAACCATCCGGGGTCCTACCCGAACACACACACAAAATTCAAATTCAAAATCAGCTGAGCCGTTTAGGAGGAGTTTAATTACAACGAAAAGTGGCATTGATATATAATAATATTATATTATTATATAATATTATTATAATAGTAAGTATAATAATAGTTATTATAATAGTTTGAACGCGCTAATCTCAGAAAGTACTGGTTCGATTTGAAAAAATCTTTTTGTTGAATAGTGCATTTATCCAGGAAAGCTATAGGCTATATTACATCATGCTATGATCAATAGGAGCGGAGCAGTAGTGAGATATGTTGCAAAATCGGGAAAAATATTCCAAATTACCATGCGGATGAAGTCGCGGGTGACCCCTAGTTTATACATATATATTGATTTACTTTGTCAAAATTAACAGATTTTTAATTTTAAACTAAAGATTTCTAACATTTACTTTATACTTCTCCATCATAATATAACTCTTCTTCTCAGTCGATTTTTATGCAAATGTATTATTGAAAGTCTATTAGGAGCTCGGATGGCAAAGTTAGTAGTTCGCTGGGCCGGAACCCGAGAGGCGCAGGTTCGAATCCTGCTCCGAGCTCGTCTTTCCACATTGTTTTAATATTTAAGTATATTTGAGCTGATTGCATAGGAAAAATGCAAAAAAATATTTAATAATTATAGCTGTCATGAGATGTACTCTGGTTATAAATACCTAATGATCTTAATCTAAGGAGGGATAGAGGGTTTAGGACTTAATTCGGATCATTTCTTGCGCTAGCCTAATGCGGATGGGTCAATCAGTAGCTGTCACGAGATATACTCTGGTTTTAAATAATGATCTTAATCTGAAGAGGGATAGAGGGATTAAGGACTTAATTCGGATCATTACTTGCACTGGCCTAAGGCGGATTAGTCAGTCAGACATGTATTCTAAGATATGTGGATTTCCTTACGATGTTTTTTTTTCACCTTTGGCAGAAGGCAAATCATTTGGTTAGTAACTACATATAAATGCCACGAAGTGAAATTTACTTTGGTACTGCCACCCGGGATCGATTTACACTTGCGTGCAAGTCTGTTATTTGCCCACTCGGACCACCTACCTACTCGACTACCTACCTACTCGGCTTTATTTAGATAAGACGTTATCGATGTTTGAAATACCAAAGACTCACCTTTGAAACAGTAAAATTAATCCACAATTTGGGACAACTCACATTCGGCTATCTGATCCCAAAGTAAGCAGAACCTCTGATATGGCTACCAGACCAACAGATAAAAATACAGCGGACCCAACAAACGTCACATACCTTTTATTTTTTTATTTTTTTCTACGTGGTTTAAATGCATTTACGCATACCACCCACCTGGGCGTCGGTGGGTGGTTATGTCGGATTCCCCGGTCTCCTACAGGAGACCGTCCTACCGACTAAACATTTCACGGTGTTCCCTCAGACGACCTATTGCAGGGGACACGAGTACGCTTGCGCATTCATCCGCATCCCCCGCAGGTCATGGCTCGCCGACCCTGGCGAGCCCCATCTGATTTGGAGGGCCTAGCCCTTCCTCACGAGAGGCGCGCGCGGAACACGAGCCGCCTTCCTCTCGGGCCAGCTAAGTGACGACTGCCCAAGGTCGCCACCCGCCGGCCATCGCTCACGGTGGTCGGAGGTCTTGCGCCCTCCGACGCCCGTTGCGTCGTCTGCGGGAGGGGAGGATAGCTGTTGCTTCCCTCTCCCTTTCCGCAAGCTCCTTGGCGAGCAGCACCTCCTCGCAAAAGGAGGCGACTGAGTCCCAGGCAGTCTCGCCCTCGACCATGAAAAGCACCACAGAAGAGAGCGAGAAGCTGCCCGCCACCCCTATAGCAACGCCAAGGTCTCGGCGTTGCCCCGTCCACGCCGGACACTCCACCAGTGTGTGAAGCGCCGTGTCTTCAGGGCAGTTCCCGCAGTGGTGACACTCGGGCGTCTGCTCCCGCATAACATACCTACCGGTTCCAATTGATAACCATCCATCCCCACAGGAACAAATACAACTTTCTCAGCGTTACGTGGGTTTGCAGTTAGGTTTTTCTCGAAGAGCCGTCCAAAATGTATGGAATCGCTTCCTAGAGACCGGCAGTGTTGCCAAAAGACCCGATTCAGGTAGAGTTCGTGTAACAACGGCGCACGAGGATCGGTACGTCCAACTAAGTGCTCGTCGCGAACGTACAGTAACGGCCCGTAAGTTACAACACCACCTACCGCTGACAACGGGTACCCGTGTCAGAGATCAAACTATACGTAATCGATTGCACGAAGACCAGCAAATGTAAAGACGACGAGTTGTTCGAATTCTTTTGACCAGGGTTCAACGTGCAAACCGTTTAAGATTCTCCCGTCAGTATTTGAACTGAGGGATCAGTGGGGCAAGATGCTTTTTACAGAGGAGTGCAAAGTATTTTTTTAAAATGATGTTTGGCATGTTAGGTTGTGGAGACGACTCGGCGAGCGGTTTTCGGAGTCCTGCATCCATGAAGTTGGCCGTTTCGGTGGTCCCAACGTAATGGTTTGGGGTGAGATAAGTTTACACAGTAAACGATTTACACCATTTTAAATGCGGGTACCGTAACTGCAGAACGTTACATCGAGGACGTCATCAGGCCTCAAGTGATCCCATTTGCACAGCGAGTGGGGCCTGGATTCATCCTGATGCAAGACAATGTCCGTACACACACAGCTCGATCGACCCAAACTGTCCTAGAAGGGTCTCATATTGAGGTATTACCATGGCCAGCTAACAGTCCGGAGTTAAACCCAATCGAGCAATTGTGGGACCAAATGAAACGAAGGGTTAGAGAGAATGAGCGAGGGGACTACATCCAACAGCAGCTGATTGACGCTTTAAAACGTGCCTGGGAGGAGATTCCAGAAGAAAACGTGAGGAATTTGATGCAGAGTATGCATACGAGGTTTCAGGAGTGTATTGCTAAGAGAGGAGGACATACTCGTTGCTAAAAAGAAGGAACAAAAGTGACAAAAACAGTATTTTGTCTTTTTCCGGTGATTTCTTTTGTTCATATTTTTCATTTAAAATTGTCAATTTTATTATGAACTTAAAAAAAACAATTTATGATCATTATTTTAAACAATTGTTAGCGTAATAACCAATAACATTTTATTTATTTTTATTTTATTGTTTTCATGGTACAGCAAAAAAAATGTGTAAAACTAAACGCTTATAAATATGTAGTCATTTTTAAGAATTTATTTACAACCAGATGGTGCTTATTACATTTAGTAAAGTTCGTACAGTCTTGCTCTGTATTTGAGTTCCGGTTACATCAGGTGGGCTGTTGGCTCGTCTGCCACTTTTGCCAATAATATAAAAATAACACTAGGGGTTACAGATCTCAGGGATATGAGAACGTTTCTTTATAAATAACAAATGAGCACTGGAGACACATAATTATACACAGAAATAGTGATACCCCTGGTGTTGCAAGCGTCCATCAGCTACTATTAGGCGGACCGTATGCTTGTTTGGCGTCTTAGTAGTAAAAAACTACACCACTGTGTATGTAGTTATTTGGTGGGTCTTTCTCAGAGAGCTTAAAAAATCATGTCCAAGGTGAAAATCACTATAAAATGAATTACTAGTCACTTGAATTTTTTTTGTGTAGTAGATAAGAGCAAAATAATAGGGGGGGCTAGTGTCTATTTTTTGATTAACTTAATTTAACATACTTAAAAAAAATGAAAACTACCAAAATATTGACTTCGGTGGGGTGTCCCACACCCCATACTACTGCGGAAATTATTTTTTATCTTTTTTTCTTTAAAACAGTATACTACTTTAGGTGTCTTTATAAACAGTTAGATAGTTACTTGCTTAACTGATAGTATTAACAAACAATAATAGACGTTAGTAAACAAGTTACAACCAGTTTTGTTCACGTCCGAGGTTTTGAGTTGATTTCAGTGGCGCGTACGGATTTGCTTACAATTCGTATGCTATAGTAGCTACGAGAATAGTTGTTAGAGTAATAAAAACGATCAGTCGCGTCGCATCACTGGCAAGAAGAACACGCCTGTACGTCTTCGGGCGGCTCTTTGACGAAGGTACGTTATCACTTTCGGTGGCTTGGTATACCTATATAGTTGACTTCGGTGGATCAATTTTATTCATATCTATTTAACCTTTTATTTTTATATTGCAATAAAAGTATATCATATGGGTACTAGATTTGATGGGAATAGATTCATTTTGCAAATAAGAGTTCATTTTAAAGATATTTGGGAAATGGCTTATTATTTTGATTTCGGTGGCATTGATTGCAGTGGTTTCGGTGGAAATAGACACAAGTAAATTGTCTCGGTCGTTTTATATTTACAAATTAAAACTATAAATTAAGAATAAATTTGCTTGTTTCAGTATTCTGACTATGGCAGATTCAAAAGAATATCGATTAACTAAGAAAAGATTAGCTACTTAAGCGACATAGGGCAACTCGAATCAAGAGTGATCCGAAGCTTTACGCTAAAATAAAATAATAAAAGGAAGAATAAAGGTGAGATAAAGCCTATAAGTGAATTAGATTCTCGCACAAAACTAATTTTACGAGAAAGAAATCGAATTACTTTAGATCAAGCATAATTTTAAAAAAGGCACAATTAAAAAAAAGGTTCAGTCTATGTGTACATCCGAATCTTTACTCCATGACGCACCAGATATTTGGGAGAATTTGCTACCGATATTAAAACACATAGAAGATATAAATCTAAATATCTATTAACTGCATTTTGTTCTGACAGTCCCTCTGGCCAGTACTGGAACCGCAGAATGTTTTATTTGATCAGCAAACTTCATTGGTACTTTCCCAGTTAATCCAGTGTCACATGGAATTATACCGAAAGTGGCCATGGAAAGGGAGCTCCAGATGGTGTTGGTGCTACCCTAAAGGGAATAGCTGATCAAATAGTAGCTCAAGGCATCAATGACAATAGACTTTATTAGTCTATTGTCATTGATGTCTCATTTAAAAACTGTACAAGGCATTATTACTAAGACGAATAATAAATCTGGGATTTATGACAAAGAGCTGCTAATTCCACCCAACCTTAAGCAATTTGCAGGGACTATGAAAGTATACCAGGCAGTTTGGCCTAAACAGCTGGCAATAAGAAAAATGAGATGCGCCGAAGATGACTGCAAAAATAATTCTGTGCCATGTGAACATGGGAAGCATATCGGATTTCTTTTGTTTTTGCAAAACCTAATTAATAAACATTTCTAATGTAAAGTTAAAAATAAAACAAGATGTTTTATTATAAATTTGACCTGCAAATCATTGTAGACCTAATCCATATTTTAGTATGAATTATATCATACTATTTATATTTATTATAATAAAGGTTCTGCGCGGTTTTACCAGCTTCTATGGGAAGTTAAGTAGCGTGATGATTGTTATATTATAGCATATAACTTTCCTCAGTAAGTGGGCTATCTTATGCATAAATATTTTTTCAAATCGGAGTGATAGTTCCTGTAATTAACAAGTTTAAACAAACAAAGCCTTCAGTTTTATAGATATTTGATTTCGGTGGCAGGAATATTGATTTCAGTGGACATCATTTTTTAAAAACTGAATAACTGCGTAACCGTTTGGTCGATTTAATGCCCTCTGCTACTAATGTGTTCTAAAAAAAAACTAGATTTTATATTTATTAATTTTATGTCATAATTGACGAAAAAAAAATTGACCACCGAAGTCAACCAAATATTGAAGCATTTGAGAATGACCGTGGTTATACTTTTCTATATGCCCCATACAGACTTCTATAAAGTACATATATACAAGCAACCAATTACTTGTATATCCTATATAGCTTTATGATCTGAGTAGCGGTTGCCCGCGGCTCCGCCCGCGTGGATGTCGGCTTACGCTATTTTTTTTTAAATAAAAAAATGGTTGTTGTGCTTAACTCGAAATAGATAGGTATAATGTGTCGCGGACTTTTTTATTGATATTTTTAAGGTCTTTAATTAATTAGAACATTTTATGGTTCTATATTTTATAGTTTAGGCGGCGTACGCGAAATAAGAAACTTTTTTGGATGATTTTTTACACCTTGGATCCGAAAAACCCAAATAGGTATCTTACGGAACCCTATTTTTCTAAAATAAAATATAGCCTAAGGTTCTCGCAGATAATATAGCTTTCTAATGGTGAAAGAATCTTTAAAATCGGTCCATTCGTTTTTAAGTTTAGCCATTACAAACAAACAAAAATACAAATCTTTGCTCTTTATAATAATATATATTATACAAGTATAGATAGATAAGTATATGAGTATAAGTATAGATAAGTTGAAGTAAATGTAAATTTGTAATAAGTAGGTTCCAATTTAAGTATTTCAAACTAGCTTATGCTCGCGACTAAGATTACTTTTTTAAGAAAACCATTGTAAGTATATATTTCTGTGGAATTCAGCAACAGTGAACAATTAGACTAAACCTACAGAAAAAAAAATATATCAAACAAAATTCATGCAGTGGTTTTTACTAAAAAAACCAATCTTCATATAGCGGCCTTGTTAAGCTACCTCCGTTGCCCACTGTTAGGTACAGTATATATCATGTCCATATAGTTTTATAAAGATGCTTCTGTGCTGTGGACAACATAGAACTTGGCATTGTTAGCTGACAACATTATAAATAGTCACATTTTTTATTAAACCATTTAAAACAAAAATGTATAGGTAAAGGATTATTAGGATAGTATTTATAAACAATAAGTATAATAATATATTTCTTTTGTCTGTCTTTTTGAAATTTTCTCATGTGTGTTTGAAAGAATCCCTGAATGGTTAAGGGTAGTTCTTCAGGGACAATTTTTTTTATTTCTTTGGGTATATTTCTGCAACTAACGATCAAAACGGTATGTAATTTTTTTTGTGCAGAATAGCTTTATCCCTAACAAGGACAAATGATATTTTTGAAATATTTGCTGTCTAGGTACAAAAACAATATGTTTCAAGTCTATTCTGATTCATATGGCGCGTCCGTTTGCCATTTTCTGGACATGAACAAAATGGTCGATAACGCATTTTACCTTTGATACATCAATATTAATAATAATTTAATTGAAAGTAAATTAATTGTCCTCTTACAAAAAAAAAGTGTTCTGGTTATTACTACATTAGGGTGTTTAAATTTTGGCCATATGAATCAGTCAAAGAATGAAATTTCGAAGAACTACCCTTAAATTGACAATTGGGAGCAGCAGGTGAGGCTGAAATCGGGATTTAAAATTCTATGTTTAGTTTTCAACATTTCGACATTCCGATACCTTTTAAATTTGCAAAAATGTTTTTATACTGTAAATAACATAGATCAATATTTTACAGAGCTAGAAACATTCTGGCAACCAAGGACTACATACCGCTTTACCAAAACATACATATCCACAAAACGAAAAATATTTGATTGGAGTTTAAGTGATAGTTGGAACGATCAGGCATGGCCATTACTAACGCTACAATATCTTACTCCATTGAATACACACAAAAGTGTAAAACCTAAGAAAACTTTTCCAACTTACTTTAATATGTTTTGGCCCACGACTACTTCATCTGAAGAATTCTACAAATCAAGTGATATAAATAAAAAAACTATTTGGCAGTCGAATGAAGACAATAAAGGTGACTCATTATATGTGCGCGCAGCCCTACGTTCGCCGCCTGGACATTTGTTTAATTACCGACGAGGTAGTTGTTATACATGCGGCTTGAATCTAACACAAATACCTCATTTTCCAACCTGCAGTCATGTTTTCAGTGATCGTTATCCTATACTGAAAGATAGAAAATTCAGACTTTTAGATTGGTGCCCTGCAGCTGGCATCTCATCAACTAGCGGCGGCGGCGGTTCTAGAGCTCGGCCGTTTAGAGGTAAGCGGCAGAATCCTTACTAATATTATAAATGTGAACGTTTATGAGTATGGATGTATGGATGTTTGTTACTCTCTCACGCAACAACTACTGAACGGATCAGAGATAGATTATAGTCTGGAATAGCATAGGCTTTTTATCGCGATAACCGACATCTACGCGGGCGGAGCCGCGGGCAACAACTACTTATTAATTTGAACATTATTTTATTTATTTATACAGGTGGTATTCTACGGTTTGGGTGCTCCTTTTATTATAATATTCGTCTAATACTTCTACAAAAGCAAAAAAACAGTTACCGCAGCCTATGGACGCTTGCAAAACCAAAGGTAGGTATCACATGCGTGTTGCCTACCCAAAAATTCCATTTGGCTGAGGTCAAGGTAGAGGTGCCACCACATATAGGTATAAACAGAGGTTTATGTATTAAATATAAAGAACTATAACATTGTAATAACATATTACACAATATTCACCTCATGCACCATGATGCAGTAATGGAGTAGATTATGCTATGTAGGTACTCGTAGGATAGATGTAGGTACCTAACATAATGTTCCTAACATCCGTACCAATATTTAGCTAAACCTATCCGAATGAAAGATATCTAATATATAAAATTCTCGTGTCATAGTGTTCAACTTTGAACTCCTCTGAAACAGCTCGACCGATTTTCGTGAAATTTTGTGTGCATATTGGGTAAGTCTGAGAATCGGACAACATCTATTTTTCATCCCCCTAAATGTTAAGGGTGGTCCACTCCTAATATTTTTTATTATATTTTAAGACAATATTGTTTGTTTTTATTTTTTTGTGATTCAGCATTAAAAAATACATACAACCCTTAATTTTCACCCCTCTACGATCAACCCCTATATTTTAGTAGCAAAATAATTCGTTTGCTGGGTCAGTTAGTATACATATAATATGGTGGCAGCTGCAACGCTAATTCTCTGTTAGTTTTTTAACCGACTTAAAAAAGGAGAAGGTTCTCAATTCAACTGTAGGTTTTTTGTATGTTTGTGACGCAATTATTCCACCAGTAATTCAGCGCTTTTTGAGAAAATCAAAACAAAAAACAGCTGCCGAACACCGCCACTGAAAAATATGAAAGAAATAAGTCGGTGCTATGGCTATTCCTGTCACCTAATATTCAGCTTGGCATTGTCTTTAATCTGTATTTAGTTATTTTTCGCTTTTTGAAATCGATTTTATTTTTTAAATTAAGGAAATGTTGGCGACACATGTTGGTTTTGCCGTGAGCTTTAAAGGTCAAGCTAGAGTTAAAGAGCTGCGAATTTAACTCTGAACGGGCGATAAAAGCATGCTGCAGACAAGGCTTCTACCGGCTCCCTGAAGTATTCAGGCCTGCAGTGTGCGCATTGGTACATAATAAAATGGCCACAATCTTCCCATTATTTGCTCTTCAAATAATCTTAATTACTCGACCGTAAATCTTTTTCGGTAAATTCAAAAAAAAAGCTATTACTTACTTTTACCTCAAAGATTTGTGTTAATTATTGAGAAGGAGATTATTCCAGAACGTTAATAAAGTATTACTTTATTTTCAAGCAACCTAAATACTCATATTTTAACATAGGGCCATATTCACACATAACTAACTTAAGCCAATTTTGCAGGAGGATGTTTCCATAGATGGATAGACGTTGGTGAAATTTATGATGAGAGAGGTTGCCGCTATTGGCCTCCGTTAGCAGGACGTACTTATATCTCGAGAAGACTGAGAGCATTAGAGCTGTTCTTGTGGAATGTAGATGAGGGCTGCTCCATGAGTCCTTTAGCTGTGCTCACTCCATTCAGTAGACATGTGTCATTATGGGCAAGATATCATGTCTGTGTATGTAAGGAACTTTACTGCAATAAGGCCTCAAAAATGGAGAGTAGTGTTTTATTAATTACTTTTATTATACTTTTAAGAATGTGAATGTATTATTTATTACTTTATAATTTTAGGTATAATATAAAGACTTTGTATTTAATGATGTACTTTGCGTTTTATTGAAAGCGTTTCATCCAGTAAGGTTAACTAGAAAAGAGAAAAATCTCAGAGCCGCTCAAACTAGTCAGATTATAATGTCAATTTTACAGTTGTATCTATAGGTCAATTTTAATTGCGTTCGGTACGATATTAGGGTCATATTCAGAAAAAGTGTACATTTTAAATTTGTAACGAAACTGATGCATATCAGTTGTCATTGGTATTCAGTGTGCCTCTGACCATTCGGTGATCACTGCCGTGTTGATCACAGGGACATCACTGAATATACGCTTGTCCGAGGTCAGGATAAAGTCTATCTCGTTTTTTGTCAAACCGCCGGGGCTCCTCCAGGTCCATTTCCTGTGTGAAACAGCTCGACCGATTTTCGTGAAATTTTGTGTGCATATTGGGTAAGTCTGAGATTCGGACAACATCTATTTTTCATCCCCCTAAATGTTAAGGGTGGTCCACTCCTAATATTTTTTATTTAATTTTAAGACAATATTGTTTGTTTTTATTTTTTTGTGATTTAGCATTAAAAAATACATACAACCCTTAATTTTCACCCCTCTACGATCAACCCCTATATTTTAGTAGCAAAATAATTCGTTTGCTGGGTCAGCTAGTATACATATAATATGGTGGCAGCTGCAACGCTAATTCTCTGTTAGTTTTTTAACCGACTTAAAAAAGGAAAAGGTTCTCAATTCAACTGTAGGTTTTTTGTATGTTTGTGACGCAATTATTCCACCAGTAATTCAGCGCTTTTTGAGAAAATCAAAACAAAAAACAGCTGGCGAACACCGCCACTGAAAAATATGAAAGAAATAAGTCGGTGCTATGGCTATTCCTGTCACCTAATATTCAGCTTGGCATTGTCTTTAATCTGTATTTAGTTATTTTTCGCTTTTTGAAATCGATTTTATTTTTTAAATTAAGGAAATGTTGGCGAAACATGTTGGTTTTGCCGCGAGCTTTAAAGGTCAAGCTAGAGTTAAAGAGCTGCGAATTTAACTCTGAACGGGCGATAAAAGCATGCTGCAGACAAGGCTTCTACCGGCTCCCTGAAGTATTCAGGCCTGCAGTGTGCGCATTGGTACATAATAAAATGGCCACAATCTTCCCATTATTTGCTCTTCAAATAATCTTAATTACTCGACCGTAAATCTTTTTCGGTAAATTAAAAAATAAGATATTAACTTACTTTTACCTCAAAGATTTGTGTTAATTATTGAGAAGGAGATTATTCCAGAACGTTAATAAAGTATTACTTTATTTTCAAGCATGCTTGAAAATAAAAACCCAAAGAAATCCTAAATACTCATATTTTAACATAGGGCCATATTCACACATAACTAACTTAAGCCAATTTTGCAGGAGGATGTTTCCATAGATGGATAGACGTTGGTGAAATTTATGATGAGAGAGGTTGCCGCTATTGGCCTCCGTTAGCAGGACGTACTTATATCTCGAGAAGACTGAGAGCATTAGAGCTGTTCTTGTGGAATGTAGATGAGGGCTGCTCCATGAGTCCTTTAGCTGTGCTCACTCCATTCAGTAGACATGTGTCATTATGGGCAAGATATCATGTCTGTGTATGTAAGGAACTTTACTGCAATAAGGCCTCAAAAATGGAGAGAGTAGTGTTTTATTAATTACTTTTATTATACTTTTAAGAATGTGAATGTATTATTTATTACTTTATAATTTTAGGTATAATATAAAGACTTTGTATTTAATGATGTATTTTGCGTTTTATTGAAAGCGTTTCATCCAGTAAGGTTAACTAGAAGAGAGAAAAATCTCAGAGCCGCTCAAACTAGTCAGATTATAATGTCAATTTTACAGTTGTATCTATAGGTCAATTTTAATTGCGTTCGGTACGATATTAGGGTCATATTCAGAAAAAGTGTACATTTTAAATTTGTAACGAAACTGATGCATATCAGTTGTCATTGGTATTCAGTGTGGCTCTGACCATTCGGTGATCACTGCCGTGTTGATCACAGGGACATCACTGAATATACGCTTGTCCGAGGTCAGGATTTATCCTATCCTATAAAGTCTATCTCGTTTTTTGTCAAACCGCCGGGGCTCATCCAGGTCCATTTCCTGTGTGGCGGTTTTTTGGAGAAAGAATTCATCATGAAGAGTCTTGCTTTCTCCATAAAGTCCGCCAATCTTTGGCCCCTACGGTTACGCTGCCCTACTCCAAAATTCCCCATTTTTAACTGACTTCAAAAAGAGGAGGTTATCAATTAGTGTTTTTTTTTTTTTTTTTTTAATGTTTGTTACCGCATAACTCCGTCATTTATGGACCGATTTGAAAAATTCTTTTTTTGTCTGACTGGATATACTTCCAGTTTGGTCCCATTATCATCAAAAGAAAGTTCCGATGATGGGATCCATGAGGAATTGAGGGAACTCCTCAAAAGTTATAGGCACACATATAGCAATTTCAATATTTTTAACAACTAATTAATCATTTGCATTCAGAAAGTGTAATTTGGTGAAGTAAAACTGATGAAGAAGACCACAGATGGCCATCTGAACTTTTCAATAATAAGTATTTTACTGATGGCGATTAGATAAGTTTCGGTTATTGTTGCTAAGCAACTATTAATAAGAAATAATGACGTGAATGAATTGAGCGCGGATTGCACAGATTATTATATTGCTTTTAATACCTACTTGACCTGTGTTCAGCCCGACGCTCAGTCGATTTTTTTCGATTGTAACAAACAAATATCTGAAAATTTTACAACTTGCCGTACTGAAGTCGGTTTTTTTTTGTTAAAATTATCAACTCTTAGCATTTTCCAGTGCCTAGCTTTGCGTTGAAGTCCCCCAAAACAATCGTGAAGTGAGTTGCGGAGGTATGTAGGTATGGCTTTGACGATATCATCATACATAACCTCAACCTCGTCATTTGGATGCGCCGAAGTCGGAGCGTAATCCTGAATCACCTTCAGTGAATACTGATTGGTTCTTATTGGTGATTCATAAAAGAGTTACTCACGTAAAATATGCAAATTTGTTAACAAGGTATTGATACATAACTGGCTACTACGATGCACACTTTATGTTACGTCCATTTTATGCTTGGTACTTGGAACTTGCAACACAGAAGACACAGATGTCATTATTCGAAGAAACACGTTATCTTTTAATATTACCATACCACGCTTGAGTATAAATCACGATATCGAAGTTCGTACTTAGATTCTGTAGATATATTATATTATGCTCAAAGACTAAAAACGCTTAATGAGCGATAAAACCCGTTACAACGCTGTAATAAGGCTCTTCTAAAAACACCCTTAACGGTGCAACTATCATGTTTTAATACAACTACTACGCGTTTTGGCAATGAAAGCAATAGGCCGAAATTGACCGATATAAAATTCTTATTCTTATTTTAATTGACTACTGATTTGTGTTTATAAAAGTCACTCTTCATAGTTTTTCCTCATTCTTTATTGTTTATTAGAAAATAAATAATAGGTATATGGCATATGGTGGTTAAAAAGAAAATAATTATGAAATAATTTTAACAAAAAAAAACCGACTTCAGCACGGCAAGTTGCAGAATTTTCAAAAACCTTGGAAACTCTAGTCTAACGTAGGTATTCAAACAGAATGAGCTTTCATGCAACCTCTTATCTCACTTTTCCTCCCGAGACGGTTCTTTTTAATCTGATAAGTTACAGCTATAGTGCATCTCATGACCATTAAAATAAGTCCCAAACACGGCTAGATTTCATTAATTATGAAGTTCCGTTGCCTAGCTACCGGCCTTATCATCAAATAGTTGCTTAGCAACCATAATCGAAACATATCTAATCGCCATCCGTAAAATAGCTATTATTGAGAAGTTCAGGTTGTCATCTGTGTTCTTCTTCATCAGTTTTACTTCATAATACTTTCTAAATGCAAATGTTTGATGAGTTGTTAAAAATATTAAAATTGCTATATGTGTGCCTATAATTTTTGAGCAGTTCCCTCAATTTCTCATGGATCCCTTCATCAAAAGAAAGCGCAGACAAAAAATAATTTTTCAATTCGGTCCATTAATGACGGAGTTCTGCGTTAACAAAATTTAAAAATTAATTTTAGAAAACACGAATTGATAACCTTCACGTTTTTGAAGTCGGTTAAAAAATAAGACGTGTTCCTACTTATGACAGTAGGTACCTACCTACCAATAGTTATGAGTTCGGTAGTACGTTCGTAACTCATAAGACTCAGTTATCTTAATTTTTATTAATAATAAGGTACTTACTGTCATTACTAAGAACAAAGATAAAAGATTTCCAAGACAGAGTATCCCAAACAATATGCTTCGTCTAAAGTATCAAAATGTTAAGTACTTATTCATTAATTGATTCATATATGTATATGTCACCGGAAAGTAACAAGAATCGTAAGTTGATCAATTTCCTAGCTAGTTGATCAACTCTCGGAAAATAATACACGGCAGTTGAAATGTATTATTTAACGTATGTATTTTAGTAAATTGATTAATTGACGGCGTCTTGCCGTTAAATCATCCGACGAATGCGAGGTGTGCGTTAATTGGTTGAACGAGTCACGTACTTTTACACCGCTCCAAGTTAAAAAATTAAAAATTTTATTCAAATGATAGAAGAATACAATCTAGCTAAAATTTTAGGTTAGGTTAGGTCTTTATCTCTAAAATATCAGTATTAAAATAACATATGTAAGTGTTTGTTAACTCTATGAATAAACACTTGCCAAATGCTTGTAATTAATGCCGTCGACCAATCAGAGAACAGTGTATTAAATGACGGGTAATGCTTATTATTTAAACTATATTATAGGATATTTACATGAATAGTTATTAAAATGAAAGTAACCTAACCTACTTACAAACAATCAGATATTGTATTTAAAGGTATTAACCTATAAATAAAATATCTGATTGAGATCGCAGTTCTGAGGAAAGGTGCCCAAAAGACTGGCCACATTTCCACGCTGGATTGCAAGGCTACGTTGACCCAAGTAAAGGCCAGCGTTAGGATCGTGAGATGACTCGACCAAACGCCTTGATATCTCACGATATAATTTGTGGGCACTTGGGCCCCATGGTCCTAGAGTTTCGACCCCAAATGGCTCAAAAATGTAAGTCTCACCGAGACTTTCATATTTGCGCCGCTTGAGACACTCTGCAGAAGTGGCGGCATACAAAGAGACAGAACCTAATGATGGTGTATGCAATGTGACTATTAATTTTACTTATCCGATCAGAAATTGAGTTAAATTTGGTAATTTGTTCATCAATGTAGGGTGAAAATGATTCATCTAAAACAGGGGAACCGAGAAGACGGAGTGAAGTTTGGTCAACAATTTTGATATCAGGAGCTAAATGCTTAAAACTGTTAATTATGCCGACGATGCACGCCGAATGCAATTCGATGGTACAAACAGTTCACACTTGGAAAAATTTAGATCTAAACCACAAAGTTTGAAGTCACGCACTAGGGATGAAAAATCGTTTAAAACTGTTGCAGTGTCACCACCAAGGGTACCGTCATCAAGATACCAAACGTTAAATTGAGATTTCAATTTGGTGATGATGGGGTGAATGGCAAGGCTGAAAATTGCTGGGCCGAGAGGGTCGCCCTGCTGACAACCGACAGCAGAAGAGAGTAGGTGCTCTCTATAAATTAATTTTGTGGGAGCGCTATAACACTGCCACAAAAAACCATACAGAGAAGGCACCTCCCTTTCAACCTCTGACAACAGAACGCCTCTGTCGACCGAGTTAAATGCGTTTTTGACATCAACCTTAAGTATAACATCATCTGGCCGAAAAGAGATGTAAGAACGGACAGCGTGGATAGCTGCTTCACAGCCACCACTAACTCCAAAACCAAGTTGGGTAGGCTGAAAGTGTTCGCTGAGGGTACCAGAAACCGGCCGGCAGCAAACTTTGGCTGCAAGACGGCGGTAAGTGGTACCCACAGCAATAGGACGAAACCCACCGTCCTTATTTTTAGGGCACAAAGGTTTGCGCCGTAAAGTAAATCCAAAATGTCCCCATTTACTCGACCAGACAGCATTAAATTAATAAGAGATGTCAATGTCTCAAGCAAGGCCACGCTTACCTCACCACCAACATTCAAAAAGTCTTTGAGATGCTGAGCTGTGAGACCATCAAGGCCTGCAGCAGTACCACTTCTTAAGCCATTGACTGCGTTCAGGACCTCAGTGGAAGATACCTGCAGGTTTGTCTGAGAATTACTAGGTGAATCAGGAAAGGAAAGGTTGGCAGCCGGGCAGGGATGTTTCTCATAAAGGGCTGAGAGAGTCTCTGGGGTGTTAGGAGCTAACGCATCGTTAGAAAAAAGGAGACGAGCTGCACCTTTTATATCTCCATCACTCACTTTACTCTCAATGTGATAAAATTCAGACTTTTTTGATGGGCGAGAGATTTTATTATGACCTAAATGTATTTCATTTAAAACACAACAACGGCCACTAATCACTTGCTTATAGATGGGTGACCGCATAGTGGTATTTCAACTGAGCGTCCCCGTGCTTCGGAGGGCATGTTAAAAGTCGGTCTCGACTGTTTACAGTCGTTAGATCACGACAGAGGCCTAAATATAGGCGATCTCAATAACTCTGTCACCAGGTTGGCCACTAACCAAACGATAAGAAGAAGAAGATTTAAAACACAGTTTTCTTTAATACAAGAAGTTAAAGAATTGGAGCGAGAGGAAATAGAAGGATTTACATGCAAATTTGGTAAGGGAACGTGAGAAGATGTTCCCACACATCTTTAGAATTAAGATTGACCACAGAAATAATATCTGACGTCAATCTTTGAGCTACACAAATACGGGTAATTGTGTACCGTTAAATAGTACCTACACTGAGCAACGATTGGCTCATTTGTGGATAATTTTACTTGTAGCAAAATAGTGAATTATTACATTACTGCCAGGTACCGTAAGTTGATCAATTTACTAAAATTCAATGCGTTAAATAATACATTTCAACTACCGTTTGTTATATTCCGAAACTTGATCAACTTCCTCGAATATTGATCAACTTACGATTCTTGTTATTTTCCGGTGACATGTATAAAACGTAGGTATCACATCTCAACCCATAAACGTCCCACTGATGGGCACGGGTCTCCTCCATTAATTTGGAGAGATATTAGCCTACTATACCACGCTGGCCAGGCGGGTTGGTATAGGGTTTTGTTTCGAGTTTTCCCTCTCTTGCAGTAGATATTGTCTGCCTGATTTACTCCGTTAGTCGACTCTTACGACACCCACGGAATGGAATGGGGAGGTGACATTTGTATTCTTAATCCGTCACCACACGGACATCGTCACCACACGGACAGGTACGGACGTAGGTATAATGTTAGGAAAATATTAAATTTAGTCACTTAACTAAAAGTTTTCAGAAACTCATATGTATGTCACGTTTGATTTAATTAAAGTTTAAACAAAAATACTGGCGTGTAAATTAGTCGATAAATTTGTAACTCAATCACATCGCTATGAACAAAATCTCAGGTATAGTCGACCATATAATTGCTTTACCACTTTTAACAAAAAAATCCATCAAAATTCAAATTCAATAAGATTCATTATTAATGTTCATGCATGAGATTGACGTCATTGGTTGACCGTAATCCAATATATGCTTAGATTAAAAATGCAATCTATTTTAACCTTTCATATCAACACAATAAATAATTAAATCTACTAACACTATACAAATATCACTATATTAAACTGTAGAGTTTATATGTGAAAAACCATAAAATAGTAAAAAACTTAAGTCAACTTGTTACTTGTGACATTACTAACCTGTCATTTCAGAATCCATTATTATAATGAGGAAAGATTTGTATTTTTGTTTGTTTCTTTGTTTGTAATAGATAAACTCAAAAACGACTGGACTTTCGCCATTAGAACGCTACATTATCTGCGAGTAACATAGGCTTTATTTTATTTTAGAAAAAATAAGGGTCCGTAAGATTAATTAATTTGGGTTTTTCGGACCCAAGGTGTAAAAATCATACAAAAAAGTTCCTTATTTGGCGTACCCCGACTAAACTGTAAAATATAGAACCATATATAAAATGTTCTAATTATTTAAAGACCGAAGTCGCGAAAACCGACATACACGCGGGCGAAGACGCGGGCGACTGCTAGTAACTGTTAATTCGACGAATAATAATTGATTTACCAAAAAACTACTAAAATTTTAAAACAAAAGACACCAATGACGTCATGCAAAAAATGAAAGAGAAAGAGATGAAAGAGAAAGATGAAAGACATATAAGGAAAGAAGAGAGAAATTCATTAGACTAAAACGTTTTACCAAAAATATGCTATAGTAACAGTCAATAACGTTGACTTTACTATTTACCTTTATATATATCTATACGACTATTTGTTATTATAATAAAACTGATATGTCAAAGCAACGTCATGCTTTAGCTACGTTTTGTTTTACGATATATTAAACCTTATACCTAGTTTTATGTTATGCAACTGACATTCACTCTAAAGGTGGTAAAGCAATTATATATTATGGTCGACTATACATTATACTGTCAAGTGCTAAAATAAGATTAAAAATATTTAAGATTATCGTAAACAGAACAAGCTGAAAATAAAACACGCATATTATTTCACGTTCAGATTGTAAACAGTTTTAAACTACTTACATTGTTATATTCATTATCTCCTCAAAAGCATCAGTACAGAGGTCGATACTTACCGATGGAAAGATATCTTTTGGGTTTATTCCAATGAAACACCCATTCTACTCTTGCAGCCTGAAGCTACACAAGCCATAGTTCTTATAGTTCTACACTAAACCAAGGATCTTATATTAATGGATTGAGTACTTCAACAAATATCGATTTCCATAATAAACCATATTCTCATGAAAATAAAGATCAAAATTGTACGCAGAACTATCAGGGAGAAAAACGGTCCTCATGAGATAGCCAAACGGAGTGGAATGTGTCCCTTTCTAACAAGCATGCCAGTACAAAATTAGTAGAAAATATTACAATTGGTAGTTTCCTGAGATGTTATTTATAAAAAATATTTACGTTCTAATTCTTAGCTGAGGATTTCTTAACATGAAGGTAAATATAGATTTATTATTGTTAAAAATTTATAATCTTATTTCTACTATAAAACAACTTATTTATAATAAGTTTTAAATTATTAGAAGTATTTATAACAATTCATATGGCAACTAATATTTCTGTTTTCAAACAATATGGCCGTACATGTTATCATAGCGAAATCATTTAGGAATCTTAATATTGCGATTTTAGAAAATTATAAATAAAAAGGGTAAAAAAGTGTTGTGTAATAGGATGCAAAAGTGAATCCTTTGCGGGTCGTGGCATTTCCTTTTTGAAGTAAGTAGATAATTCGTTGTAAATCAAAAAATACAACTTTTGTTTACATTAGGGGGACAATACGTTCAACATTTCTCGAATTGCTTGTAGATTTCCAAAATGTGATCGACTATGTCAGCTTTGGATCAATACCGTGCCAGGTTAAATCACGAAGCACTCGGTGGTCTGTCAACGTGTCAATGTTTAATCCATATTATCTTTTGTGATTTTTTATAGATCCTACTATATAATATTATAAACGCGAAAGTTTGTAAGTATGGATAGATGGATGTTTGTTACTCTTTCACGTAAAAACTACTGAACGGATCTGGATGAAATTTGGCACAGAGATAGATTATGGTTTGGAATAACGCATAGGCTACTACTACTTTTTACAGTGATAACCGAAATCCATGCGGGTGCAGCCGCGGGCAACAACTAGTAAGAAATAATAACGATCACAATATTCATTTGTTTTATTACCTTAATACCTTTGTAGCGTCATCTATCAGACTTGTGGCGTACGCATGCCGCGTACAACACCGGAGCACCCGCAGCCCTAAAAATCATCAACGTGCATCCGCTCGCGACGCGCTACATCAGCCGACTACGATGCAAGTTACAGAGCCAAGCAATTTATACGTGGCATATTTATACGTCGACAACGGTGCCGTCTGGTGGCGAATAGCAACTCCAATCTCAACACACGCTGATTGGTTCCCGCCAAAAATATATCTGTAATCTTAAAGCTAAATGTAAATACGCATCGTGATTGGCCAATGTTCAGATATCGCTCCTGTAATGTTTAGATGTTGCGTGACCTTATTTGTGTATAAAGATCGATCAAATTTGTAAATAAATCAGTTCAGTATTGTACCTCGAAACGTCTTTACTTTACCATACTAGCGACGGTCTAAGGGCTCTCAGCCCATCCGGTCTAGTTCTTCAAACCCTACCTACTCTTACTAGCGACGGTCTAAGGGCTATCATACCCGTCCGGTCTAGTGCTTCGAATTACCGACCTCTAGGGTCAGCGACCTCACCCTGATCCTAAATTGGTGACCCCGACAAACCCTATCCAAGCGGCCTTACCAGCGTATTACCTACTATCCAGCTGACTGCGTGTATCTACATAACACGATGTCGAGCGAAGATAAGCAGCTACTTAGCGACGCCCAGGGAGTTACAACCGTTACGAGCGACGTAGCTACTATATCGCTGCCTGCACGACTACCACCATTCTGGCGGCAGAATCCCCGTTTATGGTTCGCACAGTTTGAAGCCGCCGTCGCTGCCAGCAAGATAGGAGAAGAACAAAAATTCAACCTCGTCGTCCCGTTACTCGGCTGCAGCGACCTAGAACAAATTGCTGACATCATTTTAGACCCACCTGCTACCGGTAAATACATCACACTGAAGAATAGGCTCATCTCCACGTTCCAGGAATCAGATCATCGCCAGCTACAAAAGCTACTTGGTGGCCTAGAGCTCGGCGATTCAAAACCCAGCCAGTTACTTCGCAAGATGCGTGACCTAAGTGGGAAATTACTAACAGACGAAGCGCTCAAGGTCATCTGGCTAAACCAACTACCATCACAAGTACGTGGCGTGCTATCTGTCAACACGGAATCATCACTAGAAGTCCTAGCTGCGATGGCCAACAAGATGATGGAACATTTCGAACCTGCCACAGTCGCCGCGATAAAAAGTGAAAATCCCATAAATAATAACCTAAAATTCGACCTATTAACGAAACAAATCGAAAAATTATCACTAGAAGTAGCCGAATTAAGAAAATACAACCTACGACCGACGTACCGCTCAACGCAGAGATCACCGCAACCGCACCGTCCGTCCTTACAAGGTCACGGTCGCTACGTAATGCGCCCGCGTTCCCGCTCTAATTCAAACCGACGACAACCGGGCGACGCCGACTGGTTATGTTTTTATCATTACCGCTATGGGGATGAAGCTCGCAAATGTGAATCGCCTTGTTCGAAGACTAAGACAATTAATAAAGAGGAAAACTAATGAAAACATCGACTATGGCGGGCGTCGATGTTAATCAAGGAAGCCACCGCCTATGTATAATAGATAAAAACAACCAAGAAAAGTTTCTAATCGATACCGGAGCTGATATATCAGTACTAGCTGCGAAAAACAAATTTGCAAAATCAACGCAAAGTACGAGTACATACAAGTTACACGCCGCGAACGGCACAGAGATACGTACCTACGGAGAGCGAACACTTGAGCTCAACTTAGGCTTACGTAGAAGTTTTAAATGGACATTCACCGTCGCCGATGTGAAGACATCAATACTGGGTGCAGACTTCCTCGCAAAGTACAAGTTATTAGTAGATTTACATCAAAGAAAACTTATCGACCGAATCACCGACCTAAGCGTAAACGCAATTATACATAAATCAGAAGAGACCGTCTACATAGTAAATCGCAATCACGCTTATCACGACATCTTAAAACAGTATCCCGACGTCCTGCGACCTATGTCACTCAAGACTACAGCGAAACATGACGTCGTGCACTGCATAGAAACAACCGGACAACCTATCTACTCTCGACCACGCCCTCTACCGCCGGACAAGTACAAAGCTGCGAAATTAGAATTCGAGAGAATGATGGAAATGGGCATATGTAAACCATCCAGCAGTCCTTGGGCTAGTCCACTACACGTCGTAAAGAAGAAAGATGGTTCACTACGTGTATGCGGCGACTACAGACGTCTTAACGCCGCGACTATACCCGACAGATATCCCATACCTAGACTTCAAGATTTTACCTACCAGTTACAAGGGAAGACAATATTTTCTAAACTCGATATCAAAATGGCATACTACAACATACCCATCTCGAAAGAAGACGCTGCTAAGACCGCTATCATCACACCGTTTGGATTATTTGAATTTAATTGCATGACGTTCGGCTTACGTAACTCAGGACAAACATTCCAACGTTTCATGCATGAAGTACTACGCGGACTCGACGACATCGTATTCTGCTATATAGATGATCTCTTAATATACTCCACCAACGAAAAGGACCATAGACAACATCTACAGCAGGTTCTCGAACGTCTCAACCACTTCGGAGTCACTCTCAACATCGATAAATGCGAATTTGGCAAAGACAAGACACAGTTCCTCGGTTATGAAGTTACAGCGGAAGGAATCAAACCCGCGAAAGAACGTATGGAAGCCATAGTAAGCTATCCCAAACCTACTACAGTACAAGAATTACGAAGATTTTTAGGCATGATAAACTTTTACCGCAGTTGTTTACCACATCAAGCAGACCATCAATACCTATTAAACAAGTATCTACACAACACTAAGAAAAACGACAAATCACCTATACAGTGGACATCGGAGGCAGAGAAATCCTTCGAACAATGCCGACAAAGCATACTCGAGGCGACCACGTTAACTCATCCTATACCTACCGCACCGTTATGCCTACTCACTGACGCGTCTGACACTAGTCTCGGCGCCGTTTTACAACAGAAGATCGACAATATTTGGAAACCACTCGCATTCTACTCCAAGACGATGAGCGACACACAAAGACGATACAGCGTGTATGATCGCGAATTATTAGCTATATACACCGCTGTCAAAAGTTTACGACGTCTGATCGAGGGCAACGACCTCACAATATATACCGATCATAAACCACTGACCTACGCACTTACAAGAACAGCGAGTAGCAGCGACACACCGAGGCGAGAGCGACAACTTCACTACATTAGTCAATTCTGTACTAATATTAAGTACATACACGGAAATCGAAACGAAGCGGCCGACGCGTTATCACGTATCGCAGAAGTTGAAATCTTAAACAACACAATCGACTACAACAAATTATCCACCGAGCAAGAGAACGACACAGAACTACAATCATGTATGAAACAGCCCAATCTGAAGTTTACGCGCGTTAATCTACCTGGAGTTCAACGACCGATATGGTGCGAAACATCGACAGCGAACATTAGACCATACCTACCGCCGACTTATCGTCTAGTAGCCTTCAAAGCACAACACGAATTAAGTCATCCCGGAGTACGTACAACAAGAAAAATAATCATAACAAAATTCTTCTGGCCGAATATGAATAAAGATATAACTCTATGGGCAAGATCATGCATTGGCTGTCAGCGCGCGAAAATTCAAAGACACGTTATCAGTCCGCTCGGCGAGTTTCAACAATCATCGCGTTTCGAACATCTACACGTCGACATAGTGGGACCGCTACCTCCATCGAACGACTATAGGTATTTAGTTACGATGATCGACCGCTGCACTAAATGGCCCGAAGCAATACCTACACGCGATATCACCGCCGAAACAGTAGCGAAAGCAGTATACGACGGGTGGATTACAAGATTTGGCTGCCCATTACGAATTACCACGGATCAAGGTAGACAGTTCGAGTCGTCACTTTTTCACTCTTTAATGAAGAAACTTGGCGTCACTCGAATACGTACAACCGCATTTCACCCGCAATCAAATGGACAAATAGAACGATGGCACCGTACATTAAAAGCTGCATTGATGGCAAGAGCAGTGACTATCAAATGGAGCGAAGAACTACCTACTGTTTTACTAGGACTACGTACAGCACTATGTCAAGACACTTCAGTCAGCCCCGCATTGATGACCTACGGATCTACACTACGCATTCCGTCCGATTTCTTCGTGCCTACACAGCCGAACATCGAAGACGCAGAGTTCGTTCGTCAGTTAACTGAAACAATGTCGTCACTCACACCGAAGAAAAGATCTCATTCATCAAATCTACATACATTCATTCACAAAGATCTCGAAACATGTACATACGTATTTGTACGCAACGACACCGTGCGACGACCGTTGACCCCACCTTACGATGGCCCCTACAAGGTCATTGAACGCAGTACGAATGGCAAGCAATTCACATTGCAACTACCACTTCGCACTGCAGTCGTATCCATTGACCGACTGAAGCCTGCCCACCTGTATAATCACGAAACATCGCCTCTTTATTCACAAACGACTGCTACTGCGAAGAATACAACGACAGATGCAAATCCAAGTACAACAACAGCCCCGGGTACATCAGTTCCAGTCACACAGCGAAGTACCTACATCACCCGCACCGGCAGAGGTATCAAACCCAACGTACGTTTCACTTGAAGGGGAGTGATGTGGCGTACGCATGCCGCGTACAACACCGGAGCACCCGCAGCCCTAAAAATCATCAACGTGCATCCGCTCGCGACGCGCTACATCAGCCGACTACGATGCAAGTTACAGAGCCAAGCAATTTATACGTGGCATATTTATACGTCGACAACGGTGCCGTCTGGTGGCGAATAGCAACTCCAATCTCAACACACGCTGATTGGTTCCCGCCAAAAATATATCTGTAATCTTAAAGCTAAATGTAAATACGCATCGTGATTGGCCAATGTTCAGATATCGCTCCTGTAATGTTTAGATGTTGCGTGACCTTATTTGTGTATAAAGATCGATCAAATTTGTAAATAAATCAGTTCAGTATTGTACCTCGAAACGTCTTTACTTTACCATACTAGCGACGGTCTAAGGGCTCTCAGCCCATCCGGTCTAGTTCTTCAAACCCTACCTACTCTTACTAGCGACGGTCTAAGGGCTATCATACCCGTCCGGTCTAGTGCTTCGAATTACCGACCTCTAGGGTCAGCGACCTCACCCTGATCCTAAAGACTAATAGAATAACGCCACAACAAGCAACTAAGTTCCACATAAAAAACACAGATGTCACTATGCCTAGAAACACACAATCGCAGAACAAATATTCGAGATGCTGAATCGCGATATGGAAGTTTACACAGATACTCAGTATATATACAACGCCCAACGACTAACCGTTGGGCCGCGGCCCGCCAGGCACGATCACCTAGCCTGGTCGGAGGATCCTCCCTTTTCGTTGGAGGTGTGTGACAGCTTTCACATCTTTAAAGATATATATTCTAAGCGTCAATATCGTGCTTGCTGCTAACATAAGACACCCATAGGCACATAAATGTACCGTCACGGTTCTTTAATAAAATCCTATATTTATCATTGAAAGTCGGCGTTTTGCTTTACAAAGAGATGAACCCAAATTTCAAGACATTTTGTTTTTTTTTCGGTCGAATTGACGCACTAAAGAAAGGAACGGTGAGCCCCCCGATAGTCAGAAAAAAATTTTTCAAAACCCTATTTATTTGAAAACCAGATTTGTTTTACATAGAAATAAACCGAAATTTTAAAACATTCCAGCATTGATCAATCGCATGGACACCCTATAGAAAGAGACACAATCCTCCCTAATTGCGGACCGAAAATCGATAAGCCGTGCGCATTCCACTTGGGTATAAGTTCCTTGCACTAAACAAAGGTTTTCCGAAATTAAACTCAAACTCACGTGAAATAATGCAATTTTGTGAACTTGTTATTGAGATCCGTAGGCATACCTACGCTGATTCAAAAGTCGGAACACTGTATGTATGGGTATGTTACCTCCTGTCATATTTCCTCCTTGACTAAGTACATGTTTGAACCACATTGAACTCATATTTTTTTTTGTAAAAATAATCTACTTTAATGTTCCAGAAGTACATATAATAAAGCTATTATTTTTGTAGATTTTACTACTTATTTTATAGCTATCCAAATTAATGATATTTTTATTAATTTCATAGTGAACATTATTTATTTCTGTACGTACCCGTACAACATTAAGTTAAAACAAGACGTAGTGAAACCACACTTTTATAGACTGAAGTTGTCTGTGGTGGAAATTCGTAATCTGTAAATTTTCAAATGTCTTTCTTTTTAATTCAGCACGTGTAGACGCGGACGACTTGCTTATCATCCCATAAAAGTATTTTAGGTAATATTAATTATTCTACTTTATCACGTTAATATTATAAAGTGGTTGTCCTGAAGTTAATTCTGATTGGTATCGCGCTAATGTTGATTGGATCTAGGGTGCATAATAAGCACATTGGTGTTGCTGTATTTTTTGTGTTCGTGTAATTTAAATTTATAGTGTTAGTCAGGTAGCCAGAATGCCGTCTGATGCTAAGAAACGGGCACAACAGAAGAAGAAAGAGCAAGCAAGCAACAGGAACAAGAAACCAGTAGCAAGAGTATCAAATGATGAAAACGGTTCGTCGATCAATGGCAACGATAAAGATGAGCGTGAGCTTACCGCAGAAGGTAAATATCACAATGAAATTTGATCTTTAATTTTCAGTTTTTAACTTTTCATAACGGATTTATTTAGTTAGTTTGAAAACTTTTGAAAATTAAGTGTACTTGCCATGATCATGGTTTTTGTAGTGATTAAAAGAATTGCTAATGATCTTATGTACCTATATGAGCGTATGTTCTGATACTGACACATGGTCATGGTGTGTTTTATTATTATTTGCTTTATTTTATGTTTTTTCGTTACTGTAATATTCAACTTAAATTTGCCAAAATTAATATGTTCTCATTTAATTTATTTAGGTAAGTACTGGAATTATAACTACAACCTCTAAAATATAAAGTATAACAATATTACAAAAATATATATTTTTGTAGATTCTCTCATGATCAATCTACAAATCAACAGATTGCAACAAAGATCACATTGCTTCCAAACATGATATATTCAACAAAACATACAATAGGAAAGCCATTGTTACCTAGACAAAAATAGTGCAATGCTAGTTGATTAAATAAATTGGGTCTCTTTCACAAAGAAGTATGTTAATAAACAATGACTGTGAACTTATTAGATGTTAATAATTATAATTACTGCTAAATGATCAAATTCAATTTCATTTTAAACAAAATCATATTTTCAATATTTAATACAACAATTTCTGTCCTTAATTTTCTGCATTTCTCAAAAAAATTGTGTTCATAGTGTAAAACTGTATTTAAAAAACTTGTGTTCATAGTGTAAAAACTGTATATAAAAAACTTCTTTATAAATCCACAATATTTTTATAACATCCATCTTTACATGCTGCTCCTGGGTTCTTTGATACACCATACGCCGAGAACCCAGCTACCGAGTCCATCTATAGATAGTTATTAATTACCTGTCCTCGAGCCTAGCACTCGGCTACCGAGTCCTATTGTTTGTTTGCAAAATAGTAAGGGTTGGTAATTTGATACTTTTCTTAAACCAATTGAATAAATTGATTTTCTTGACTGAGTAAAAAGTCGGCACTGAAAGTGTTAATTTTACCCTATAATAGACATGAAGCAATGGTAAATTTCAACTAGCTGTTGTCCGCTGTTCCACACATGTGTTTGTCAATTGTCGCAGTAAACCTATGTCCATCCCCAAGATACTATCTCCTTGTCAAATTTGGTTAAGATCTGTTCAGTGGCTTTTGAAGTGTATACAAGCCAACTTATGTATAAATGTTACTAAGAGGTATTTGATGGCTAACACTCTTGATCATGGTTACTGATTCTGCATAATAGGTGGACCAATAAAAATAATATTGTTTATCATTATTGTGCAAGTTAACTGTAATAGGTGTGTCCACCTATTATGCAGAATAAGTAACCATGAGAGGAACATCAGAGTCAAACTTGACATTGACATACATATATTTACCAGTTGACCAAATGGTAATTGGTTATGGCTATGTGGTAGAAGCTGCGGGCAATAGATCCTACTAATATTATAAATGCGAAAGTTTGTAAGAATGGATGGATGGATGGATGTTTGTAACTCTTTCACATAAAAACTACTGAACGGATCTTGATGAAATTTGGCACAGCTATAGATTATGGTCTGGAATAACACATAGGCTACTTTTTATAGCGATAACCGACATCCACGCGGGCGGAGCCGCGGGCAACAGCTAGTAGTAAATAAAGAAATAGAAAGTTACTGTAAAAAGTATTATTCTTGATAAGAAAGTTCTTTTAAACTTTCAGTGTCACGGCTCGCTAGCTCTCTCTATACAATATAATCAAACTGTTAAGAAAATGTTAAATCAGAATCAGTCATGCTTTCACTTTCCTATTACAGTACAAGAAATTTTGTTATCTTTTTATTATTGTTAAATTCTTTTAAGCATTTTTCTATCTTGGTGTTGTTGTTGGCTCTAGTGTTGGAAGTGCTCGTAAGTTATGGCAACTGATTACCATCAGGTGTGCCATATGCTTGTTTGCTATCTTAGTTGTCTTAAAAAATACTTTCTCTCTATTATAGACTAGTCTTGAGTTTTAGCTGTATTTTAATTTCAAATAAGTAAATTGCATAAAATGTGTTGTTTACTGTTCACCAACAATCTTTATCTCCATAACAAATAATGATACAAGTATTGTTCTTAGGCTAAATTATAGGGAATTTTGGTGCTGTAACTTTGCATCATTCACTCAGAAACAATTTTAACCTGAGTGAGAGTTAACTCTATCTAGCTTAAGTAGGGCAGCATAGTAACGATCACATAGTGAACAACAGCATAGTAAAGTTTTCATAAAATAAGTAGTTTTTGCCCAATTATTTTAATATTGAGCTAAACACTTAAATAATAGCTCCCTCCCAAGGATTCCCCGAGAGTCTATAGCATGTCGTTGAAGAAAGGAGTTTTGCAAGCTCGGCAATGCGCGAGTTATACCCCTGGTGTTACAACCGTCCATAGCCTTCAGTAAGAAAAAATTACCACGAAGGTGGTACAAGCATGTAATCCGCCTTATGCAGAATAACACAAAATTGCAAGTTAAATGTTAGTAACAATTTTTTTGTTCTTTATGTTGTTCTGTTTCATGTCATTTTTAAAAGTAGGCCGTTGACTTGTCTCCCTTTCGTAGTTGCTTAAAACATTATCTTTATATGTGTGTATATCATTGATGTCTTCCTAAACGGCTGCACCGATTTTGATTATTATTTTTTTGCATGTGTTTAACTGAGTCCATTAATGGTTTAAATTCACAGTTGTACTAGGTATATAACACTGTCGAGTGTCGTGTCAATTGTCTCAAATATAGAAATACGTTTGAGGAAAATAATACTGGCAGACAAGCTGTTGTTTGAGTAGGACAATGACTACAATTTATATAATAACTAAGTCTGTCTGCTTGATTTAAAAAAATAAGATATTGCCTATTCTGGTGAACCTATTACTTGAAGCTATAACATTGAAAAGTTTTATAAAATCTGTCCAATAGTTTTTGCATAAAGAAAAAAAAAACAATGTGCATCCTCAGAACTTTGACGTTTATAATATTAGAAGGATAATAAAAGAAGCTACTTTTATTATTTTTTATTGTCATTTATTGCAATAATGTTTTATTATTTAAATACAAAATAATATGGCTATTTTAGTATTATACTGTTAAGCAACTATCGATAATTTAATTACAGAGGCACTATGCCTTAAACTGGAAGCTGAAGCCAAGATGAACTCTGAGGCTAGATCGTGCACTGGTTCATTGGCTGTCCACGCTCGCTCCAGAGACATCAAGATAGCCAACTTCTCAATCACATTCTATGGCAGTGAGCTGTTGCAAGACACTCTACTTGAGCTCAATTGTGGCCGAAGATATGGTCTTGTTGGGCTTAATGGATGTGGTATGTATACATTGACTTATAATAATATGATCCATTCTGATTATTGCAAGACCTGTGCCCAGCAGTGGGACTTATATGGGTTGCTATTATTATTATTGCTGTGCGATGAACAAGATGCATGTTCTTTCATTTGTATATCAACATAATTATGTTAAAAATAAAAACAAGGTATTAAGATGTGTATCAGAATCGCGAGTGTATTTCTTAGATTGGGCTGTATTGAATTCAGTTATTTGGTAACTTCTGTTAACATGTACGTCTCCTATAAATCTGTGTACCTACACGTAAAATGATATTTTGAAAATAACAACCGCCAACCTGATGTCAGAACCTTCTATCATCTTCATCTACTTAAATAGTACACTATTTAAGTAGATTTTGTACCTCTTGTGTACCTGCTGAAACAAATATTACATAAATAAAATACGGTAACATTTTAAGAAAATTAAAAAAAAACGTATTTTCTGTTTTTGACATTGTTACTATTTTATAAAAAAACAATATTCGGTAATCGAATCCAGAACCTCCACATTAAACATGTACGACAATTCCAGGATGACAATTCCAGGAATCTTCATCCTGCACTCTAAAATTCAAAAGGCCTTACATTACACGATTTCTCTCGCCATGCCTATAGTTAAGAAACAGGGACTCAAAGACAGGGACGGTCGAGTGGTTACTACCGCACAGCTTCCCTGCTCTCAGGACCCGACAAATCGTGTTATGTAATAGGCATTGAGAGTTTGTTTCATTACGTAATTACATCCTTACTATCTTTACTAATATTATAAATGTGAAAGTTTGTGAGAATGGATGGATGGATGTTTGTTACTCTTTCACGTAAAAACTACTGAACGGATCTGGATAAAATTTGGCACACAGATGGATTATGGTCTGGAATAACACAGGCTTTTTGCAACGATAACCAAAATCCACGCGGGCGGAGCCGCGGGTAACAGCTAGTACATAATAATATTTACATTCAACACAATGGGCATAAAGTTGTTTGATATCTCCACGTTACATATGCAATATTCTATATAAAGATTTATAAATTTTAAACAACACAAGCTGTTTATGCAGTTCTGTTCATTTGAATAGGTATATTTATTGATCTGTCTCGCGGCCCTCCTGCTCGCTTCGAAAGGAAATACATTATTTATATCTTATAACGACCGTACGGATCGATATAATTTGCGCAAGAGTATATTTTAACCTTGAATATGATTTCACTTAACTAACCTAAGCATGTACTGTATTTGTCTTTTATACTTTTCTTGGAATACCTTCCTATTCTATGGCTGGATCCAACGTGCTTCAAGCACGAAGAACGGTTCATAATAAATTCCTGCTATACTGTATTGTACTACATCCATGCAATCATACGTCATCGTTGTTTGAGAAAATTTAAAATAGCATTAAATTGAATGACGCATCCATATAAGAAACGTAATAACACACAGCAAATCTAAGAGGAGAGGGATCACTGCGGAAACTACTCATTTGTTAAGGCGTTTGATCTGTAGTACCTAGTTTCTGTTGCAACGCGACATTTAGACATTGTTAAGCAATTGACTAGACATCTACTTACTTGCCGTGGCTATTCAAATGAGTTGTGGAGTATTATTGAATAGATCCATCTATAATTAATTAGTTATTTTGTTACTGGTGTAGTGAATACGACTTCCAATTTGATTTAGTCATACGTCGCGAGATAAGAAATGATGGCAATGTAACGTTATGAGCGAATTTTCTATTAGAATATATGCCCATTATAATAGCTCATGCTGTGACGAGATCGCATGTTGTACCTAACTATGAAATATACATATTATAACTGCTAATGCTACTGTTATTCTATATGCTAGTGAAAGTTACACTTACTGATTCTTAATAAGTATATAAATAACTGGGCACCAAGCTTCACTTGGCGTTTTTCAAGGTAGACACCTATATAGAGATATTTAATAAAAACAAAACCTTATCTGTATGTTATAAGCACTATTACTTGTTCTGTGTCTGGGTGTTTATTGTTATTTATCTTTTATTTGTATATAAGATGTTTATCAGTTGTCCGGTAGACAGTGCTGACTGTGCCTGGTTTGGAATCAGATAGATGACCATATGCGAGTTGTCTCAAATTATTATAACATATTTATATTTAAGAATCCCGTTAGATATGTCACATCACAGGATGTGCAAAATCTCAAAACACCAACATAAGTACATAAAATGATTATGGCTCTAATGACAAAAGTTTTCGGTGGTTTGCAGGCAAGTCGTCGTTACTGGCAGCGTTGGGCCGTCGTGAAGTACCCATCCCAGCGCACATCGACATCTTTCACCTGACACGTGAGATGCCCGCTTCTGATAAGACTGCGCTTGAGTGCGTTATGGAAGTGGACGAAGAGCGCGTCCAGCTTGAAAAGCTGGCTGAAGAACTCGCTCAATGCGAAGATGACGGTGAGAGCCATCATTGTGATAGTTTTACCTGATTTGCATGCGATTATTGTTATACCAGTGGGTTGGAGCTAGAACATTATTGTTGTTACAGAGTCGCAAGAGCAGTTGATGGATGTTTACGACCGCCTTGAGGACCTTAGTGCCGACACGGCAGAGGCACGTGCAGCCAACATTCTCCATGGTCTCGGCTTCACAAGGGAAATGCAACAGAAAGCCACCAAGGACTTCTCTGGAGGTAGATATTGCACTTTTTGCTACAATAACGCTGGTGTTTGTCCCAATAAGAATGTCTGTAACAGCAGTTGATTCGATCTTATACTCTTATACCCTTATTAATAAATGTGGAATAGATGAGTTGTAATTTTATTTTACAATATCTCATTCTGCCAATAGTAATTTGGCATGTTGAGTGAGTGTAAAACATATTTTAGGTTGGCGTATGCGTATAGCGTTGGCCCGAGCGCTGTATGTAAAGCCTCATCTACTGCTGTTGGATGAGCCCACCAATCATCTCGATCTCGATGCCTGCGTGTGGCTAGAAGAGGAACTCAAACAGTAAGACATAATACTTATTCTTATTCTTAATTTCCAGGACACCAGAATTACAAAGGACTAATAAATATAGTTTAGTCATCTAAACTAATATTGTTAAGAGATAATATTCGACTTTTTGTTCGTTTGTTACGATTTAACTTAAATACTAATCAATCGATTTAAAAAAATCTTTCACCATTAGAAAGCTACATTATCAGTGGGTATCATAGGCTATATTTTATTTTAAAAAATACGAGATTCCTACGAAAACGAAATAAATGTCCACCCGTGCGTAGTCGGGGCGTGTCTCTATTAACTATTAAGAATATTCTATCATAACACTACAAGCAAGTAGCCAAACTGGGTACGTCCTCCTTAGAACAGACCATAACCAACCATGTATGTAAGGCAAGAGTGCAATATGCTGATGTGAAGCAGTTATCGTACCCTATAGATGTTTGCAATACCGTAGGTCACTTCGTGTTACCGACCATTTTTTTTTACACCAAAGCTTTAAGATTTAGTATCCTTAACTTCACCGCTGTGTGTGTTGTTTGCTGTGATCTTCTGTTAAGTGGTGGTGGTATGTAAACTGCATTATTATTATGCGCCACAAACGGTGCTCTTAAAGGAACTCCTGATGTTTCCAGCTACAAACGCATCCTCGTGCTGATTTCGCACTCGCAAGATTTCTTGAACGGCGTGTGCACCAACATCATCCACATGAGCAAACGGCGGCTCAAGTACTACACGGGTAACTACGAAGCCTTCGTGCGCACACGGATGGAACTACTAGAGAACCAGATGAAGCAGTACAACTGGGAGCAAGACCAAATCTCGCATATGAAGGTATTCTTCTTTATCAACCCTTATCCACCCACCGGTCCAGTGCTTTCCCGCCGTCTACATTATGTCCTCCGACCACCGGGCTGATGGTCGGCTCAGCAACCTCCATCCGTTTCGCGACCAACATTCTGCATTGGTCCAGCTACCTTCTTCCTGGGAGCTTAGCCTGCCCATGAAGGTTTTATATATGTGCATTATCTTTATCTTCTTAGCGTTCCAAAGGCAAGCATTGTTACAATTTATATTTTTGTGGTCCAAAATACATTGACCAAAATCATTGATGTTGTCGGAGGTAGCCATCAAATCCTCCTGCGTGCAGGTGTTAGGGGCAGTGCATGACGTGGGACATTGTTAGAGTGACACTATTGCATTATAATGTTTGCTCGCCAACCATCCGGCTGTCTGTCAGTGGGTTGAATGAACTGATATAGGTAGACAGTTAATTTATTCAGAGTATGTATGTTTCTCTCATGTCTATATAACATCTGAAATAAAATAAAAATGATCGGGGGAATATACAAGAAACTTGATTGATATTTTGGTGGTACTGGAACTCTTTGTGTGTAAGTGCCACTTGCACTTGGCCGGTTATATTAATGTGTAGAGTGCGCCTATCCGAGACTGCTGTTATATATTAGACACATAAATAACTTAATGTGATTTTGTTTTAGAACTACATAGCCCGTTTCGGTCACGGTTCCGCAAAGTTAGCCCGCCAAGCTCAGTCCAAGGAAAAGACACTAGCCAAGATGGTGGCCCAGGGTCTCACGGAGAAAGTTATCGATGACAAGATTCTTAACTTCTACTTCCCGTCATGCGGAAAAGTTCCACCCCCCGTTATTATGGTCCAGGTATGAGTTGGTAAAATCATATCTTTAGATTATGTGATAATTATGACAAGTACACACAATGATGTACTTGTGTTCCTTTGCGGGATTACAGATATCCAGTGCTTATAAGGGTTATAATATTAGTCTCCAGTATTATTTTTTAAGGAATCGTATTCCTATCTTAAAGATACTCACAAGAGTGAAATAGACAAAAAATCACAACACGCAAGTCAAACCCTTGGTTTGGCTACTTGCCAGCATCCATAGGCTGCTATAACTGCTTTCCATCAGGCGGGCCATATGCTTGTTTCACACTTAAGTAGTATAAAAAAGTGAGTCAGATTGAAGCACTGCTACTACACGTTAAGTCGCCGTAATCCTACATAGGTAGCGGTTCTATGGTAAACTTGATAGTTGTTCTTTCTTCCAGAATGTGTCATTCAGGTATGCGGATACAGGGCCATGGATCTACAAGAACTTGGAGTTCGGTATTGATCTTGATACACGGCTCGCGTTGGTCGGGCCCAACGGAGCCGGCAAGTCGACCCTCCTCAAACTACTGTATGGTGACGTAAGTCAATTATTTGTTTATTTTATGCGCTAGAAAAACTTAATTGGAGTTAACAACTTCTAATAAATATAAAAAGTCTGCATATACTAGTGCTCCAAAAATAACTCAATTTTGACCAAAACAATTTTGGATGAATATTATGTACTAGCTGTCGCCCGCGGCTCCGCCCGCGTGAATGTCGGTTATTGCTGTAAAATGTAGCCTATGTGTTATTCCAGACCATAATCTATTTCTGCCAAATTTTATCCAGATTCGTTCAGTAGTTTTTGCGTGAAAGAGTAACAATCATCCATCCATACTTACAAACTTTCGCATTTATAATATTAGTAGGATGATCAACTTGGTCACTTTTGCAGAAAAATCTTTAATCACATCAAGTGATTTACAAAAACATTGTAAAGTGCACAAAAACACATTTCTTTATTTATATAATACTAGTGGACCTGGCAGACGCCGTCCTGCCTGAAAAAATGAAAATCAAATACCGACAGCAGCGCCACCTACCGGGTCTAATTGTGAATCTAAACCATCCAGGGCCCTACCCGAACACACACAAAATTTCATCAAAATCGGTCCAGCCGTCTAGGAGGAGTTCAGTGACATACACACACACACACACACAAGAAATATATATATAAAGACTAGTGGACCTTGCAGACGTCGTCCTGCCTGAAAAAGCTGAAATACCGACAGCAGCGCCACCTACCGGGTCCAATTATGAATTTAAACCATCCAGGGCCCTACCCGAACACACACACAAAATTTCATCAAAATCGGTCCAGTCGTCTAGAAGGAGTTCAGTGTCATACACACGCACGCAAGAAATATATAAACAGAAAACTACTGGACCCATTTTAAAAATTCTTTCACCATTACAAAGTAATAATAATAATAAAGCTGTAAAATATAACCGCGCACTATGGTGTTGCCCATATATTTATATTGCAAAAATAGGCAGACGGTGACTCGCCTATACACTAGATGGGCCCCTTGAAACAACCGACATGGGCAACAGCCCACAGGCATAAGCCCATGTCGGTTGTTTCAAGGGGCCCATCTAGTGTATAGGCGAGTCACCGTCTGCCTATTTTTCATTTAGAGTATATCCCAACTTTTAAATAGTGGCAGGCGACGTTTTATCCCATAGCCCAAAATTATTCGATTTCATATGTTGCAATAGCTCTACTACACTTACTCTAGGCAGATCATGGCTGTACTGTAATAGTGCAGCTGTGGCATGACTATGGTAAGTGTCTCATCCCATTTTAAATTAAAATTCTATAAGGGCCTCTGCGTATTGGAACTATGTCCCCGCGTAAGCCTTCCAAAGGCCCGGGTATTCTCCTTGATTGATAGGAAAATACCCGTGATAAAGAGAGACATAATAATAATAGTCTTTATTGTACACCAAAAAGGTTGAACATAAAATAATAGACAATAAATCAAAGATGAGCAACTGTACAATGGCGGTCTTATCGCTCAAAGCGATCTCTACCAGACAACCTTAAAACATAAAAAAAAGTAAAAAGTGTTGTGTACACATACGGTGATCTAATGAGATCACTGTATGTTTACACAACAGGCGAAAGTAGTGAAATGGTAAAAAAAATACAAACATTGCGAAAGGCCAAATTTCATTGCAGCAAATGTTTTACTGCTACTGTGTGGTCGGGTCATGGTTTTTAAAACATATTTATATGCCCACAAAATAATCCCTAAACAATACGTGTTTTTTTTTTTGCGTTCATATCCTATGCACACGTGAAATGTTAAGGGTGCTCAATACTTTTGGCCAAGGCTGTATATACTCATATTACATACTTATATAATACAAGAAATATATATATATATAAGATATATATTACCTACTTACCTATATATATATATATATATTATATATACAAATACATACATATTATATAATATTATACACATTGATAACAGTAGCAACAAAACAATGTTTCATAAAATATACAATGACAAGTAATGTTCTTTTACCTTAGATTTAAAAGTTCCTAATCTCTGAGCGCGTCTTATTTGCAACGGCAATGCATTCCACAAACGAACAGCTACGACTGTATATTTAAGGAATTATCATAAAAAATTGTGGAATGCATTGGTGATTTAACAATTTTTTTGACGATCGTAAGAACTTCGCATGCGTGTCACAAAGGAACTCGAAACGTACTTTGAGATAGGAAGGTGTTGAAAAAACAATATATTGTATAACATTAAAAGAATATGAGCATTCCGGCGAAGTCATATTGGTAACCACTGTCGTGTTGAAAAGCTACATTACCAGCGGGTAACATAGGCTATATTATTTTATTTAAAAAAATTATGGGTCCCTACGATAACTTATTAAATGTCGGCTCGTGCAAAGCCGGGACGTTTAGTCTAAATTAAAAGTATCGTTGTATCTGCCGAACGTACTGGTAAAATGTAAACATTGGGGAATTTATCCGTAACAAACAGACAGACAAACAAAAATATTGTTTTGGTATAAGTGCTATGTACACATTCATAATATATGCATTTAAAAGAAATACATTAAAATGTTATTTACTTATATAGATTGAACAGATAATCGTACAAAATAATAAATGTAATTTCCAGCTGGTACCATCAACAGGCATGATTCGCAAGAACTCTCACTTGCGCATCGGACGCTACCACCAGCACTTGCACGAACTGCTCGACCTGGATCTGTCGCCGCTTGACTACATGATGAAAATGTTTCCCGAAGTACGCGAGCGCGAGGAGATGAGGAAAATCATTGGGCGATATGGCCTGACTGGAAGGCAACAGGTAACAATCATAATTACAAATAATTTATTCATAAAGGTCACATTGTCTCACTTCTTCCCCCTGGTGTTGCAAGCGTCCACAGGCTACTGTAACTGTTTAACATCAGGCGGGCTGTATGCTCGTTTGCCTCCTTGGTAGCATAAAAAAAACTGCAGGTTGATGGAAAATATGGAATGAGATGTCAGCTCATTTGCCGATGCATATATTTGATTTGCTGATTGAAGAGACAGGTGTAGAGCAAGAGATTTTTTTTACAAATATGTATGTTTAGTTAATTGATTGCCATAATGTAGAATAGAAAGCAAATATATGGGATCTGACATAAGTTTAGGACATAATGTCAAACTTTAACAATCCCATACATTTGCTTTCAATTGTATTCGATTTGTCTACCGTTTATGTCACTTGTCTAGATGGGCAGCTGTACTATAGGAGACATTTTAAAGAATTACCTCAAGGATCTTACATGCCTGCCATTTAAGGATCATGGAGTAGAATAATAAAAATTAGCCAAAATAGTGAAAGAATATGTATATTCCATAGAAGCCTCCAGTTGAGTATGTTTTGATAATATTTTGCAGGTTTGTCCCATGCGCCAACTGTCGGATGGGCAGCGTTGCAGAGTGGTGTTTGCTTGGCTTGCGTGGCAGACACCGCACTTGCTGCTACTTGACGAGCCCACCAATCATTTGGATATGGAGACCATCGACGCGCTTGCCGACGCCATCAACGAGTTCGATGGCGGCATGGTGCTTGTTAGCCATGACTTCAGACTCATTAACCAGGTATATCATTGCAGTCATTCATAATAAGGCAGTTCTTTAGTTGTTAACTATAATATACACTAGAGACCACGACCTACCTCTTTGTATTTTATTTTTAAATAAAAAACCATGGCACAAGCCACTATAGACACAAAGTACATTCACTCAGTGAAACTATTTGTAATTAGGTAATTTTTATCTAAAGAAACAGTCGTTTTGAGCATTAGGACGACAAATCGCACGCTTAGTATTACAGTGACCGAATCCAAAAAAACACTTTTTTGGCAAATCGCAAAAAACGATTTTGCAACTACGACTTGCGCTGTTTAATTTGCTATAAATATGACATTACATAGATTGTTCAATTTAAGTTTAATTTTTCTAATAGTGTAGACATCAAAGTTTTAGGTGAAAGTGAAATTTTTGTTAATGTTATTTAGTTTCAATTATACAGCCTTTTAAAATTGTTTTTGTAGTTTTAGGTCTTTTTAATACTTAGTAATGGTAAATTTGCCAAAAAGTATTTAGACCTAATTTATTTTAAGTCTTTCTAATAGTAAAAACATATACAACTTGACTGTACGTCTTAGGTTTAAGTCTATTTATCACTAAAATAATTATGTCATTTTTGATTTCGGTCTTTTTTAATGATGTTAAGTCATTCTAATACTATAAAAATATACTAATTACGTTGTGCATTTTATTTAGGGTTCATTTATTAATAAAAAATAAAACGATATTGTTGGGTTCAGTCTTTTTAATCAATATAAAATAGCAAAATAAAAATTATAATCAGTCTTATTTCTTATGAAATCTTAGTAGACAGGTACAAGATAGATTCTAAACTTACACTTCTACTTATCTTAATCGTAGCTGCATGTATAGGAACTAAAAGAAAGATAGAGAAAGTTACTATAGTATAGTAACTAGAGGTTTATAAAAATAACTAGTAAATAAAATGATTAACAAAACAAAAATAGAACTTCAAAAGTTATTATCAATCAGCCATTTTGTTCTCATTACAATCTTAGTAAATAAGCTAAAAAATTAACATCATCAAAACAGATTTTGAATCCGTTAACTAATGTAGTATAGAATCATAAAAATTTGAATAATAATTTGGTATTAAATTTTTTGCAATTAACTCGCGCAAGTCTTTCTTTTTGTTCTCGCTCAACACTTGTTTGCCTGTATAAGCCTTTACTAGTGTTAATTGCTCTAAAGGTAACATTTTAGTTCGTCTATTTCGAATACATACTTCAGAATAATCCTGCTGGTTGTATGTTTCTTTAATAAAAAAAGAAAATGGGCTCTTCTTTGTTACTTTAATCATTTTAATATTATTCCAAACTACGTTGTTTCCATCTTTGGTTTTATTAAAATTATAACCCCAATCTTCCTGTATTTTTTTAAAATCAAAGAAATCATTAAAAGTACACTCATTGACTACAAATTTGCAACCGGATTTACGTGAATTTTTTATTATGGAAATATATTGATGTGGAGAATATATAGGTCCTGCTTTCAAATTTTTTTTAATTTCTTTTTCTATTAAACTGTGTATATTGTCAGCCTCGTTCTGTGTGTGGCCTTTGATTAAAAATTTGTGAGTTATTGAATTAATATTTAAATGTGTCACTGCGTACAGATATACTGTAACGATAAATTTGTTTTTATTTTGCCCTCCGCAATTATCCGAATACAATATTAGATCAATACCTTCTTCATTAGTATTTCTGGATTCACTGCAAAGTTTTTCAAAATAATTTAATAAGCATGAACCTATTTCGTTAGCACCTCTTTTTGCGTCCGTTTCGCTCCAAAAATAACACTGCACATTGTTATACGAATCCTGAACTTGGCCTTCTACTTTTTTGTTTAAAGAAGCAACAGTAAAGTTGTAGCTATTAAGTTTACTTTTGTAATAGAAAGCAGAGGTGTCCCCCCTAGGTGTCTGCAAAACTGCTTCAAGATCAAATAGAATTACTTTGTTATTATCATCAATCTTACATCGATCATTATATTTTTCCTGTCGGCTGAGGGCTTTTTCTATCAAATGCATGTCATATTTTTCTTTAATTACAAGTTTTTCTTCAGCTGATGAATTCTGGAATTGTAAACATAGATCGCATTGATCTTTACGTGGGCGAAAGAATGAAATGTTAAACTGTGTAGTGAAAACTTTATAAAATGTGCAATATTTTCCAGCAGGCTTGTTTTTTTGTTTTTGTATGTCTTCGAAATCTCTAAAGAGATCAATTATCGTTTTACTACCATCTATGAATTCACGGGTCGATGTTTGGCGTGTGTAATGGGAATCTGTTCTTGGAATAGAATTGATAAATTCTTTGATGTCAGAAATTAATGCTTCATCTGACACATTACTAGCAGTCACACCTCTAAAATCAGTCTTTAAAATCCCATGTTCATCGGTCTTACTTTTGACTGTACGAATCATACGATCAGAAATACCCAATGTATTAAGAAAAAAGGTTTTACAAACTCGAATTGGACTACCATCAACGATAAAATGAAAAGCTTTGTTACAATTTCTAGGAGCCAAAGCATTAGTATACTTATATTTGGGTGTAATATTGGTTAAGCATGACAAAATAAAAGATCGTTGATTATGGATATCTCCAATTTCCCAATAAGTATCAAAAATACGTTGCCTTTGTACAGAATCTATTTTGGTAGGACACTGCAATCTGCATTTATTATTACATGGTGGCTTAAGATGTCGAGCTTCAACTGTTGCATTTTTGCTATTAACGTAAGTTTTTCCCAAATTTCTTAACTTTTTAGCTTTAATTTGTTTCCAGGTTTCCGGTTGTCTAGTGCGCTTTCTACTTTTTGTCACAGTAATACCTCCATCAGTTGTTGTAGCTGCTGCTGAAGTGGACTCCTGTTCTCGTTGAGGTGATCTTGACGGCTCCGGAGTTGTATTTTCTTTATTATTATCAGGGTTTCTTTCCGCAGATTCACCACTAGAACTATCAGATGATGACGAAGATGAGCTTGATGAAGAAGAGCTACTACTGCTAGAACTAGAGCGGTGGATAGGTCGAGTTAGCAAATTATTAACCCTTTTTTCCTTTTCTACTTGGAATGTAGGATCACCGTCACTTAAATCTGCGTCACTTTCTTCGGAATTTATAGGCGAAATAAGATAATTTAAAGGTGTTCTTATGCGGGTAGCATTCTCAGGTTCATTTTCAACATCACGCAAAATCTATAAGACAAAGTAAACATGAAAGTCAAATTAAAACAATGTCATTAAGTTAGGATCAAAATATACTAATAACTTTGAATAAACTAATGTAACTAATGTACTTTCAATTTAATAATTACAATACCTGATCATCTAGTTTTGGGGTAGGACTATCTTGATGTTCAGTGTCATTAAAATACTCTTGTGCATTCAAAAATGTACAATTTTCCGGTTTATTTCTAACATCATGTAGCACCTGCAAGTAAACACAAAAATGAATGTATTGAAATTACCCTCAATAATAAAAAAAATGGAAAAATATTTTTTATTTGGTTACCTGGACATCAATACTTCTATCTGAGAGAATTTCGCTATTTTGTATCGGTTCATTAGGCACAGTATTTGCCTGCAAACAAAAATGGTTACAATTAAGTGAAAACGCCAGGGAATTGCAGGGAATTGAAGTACCTTCAATTTTCTTATTACTTACCTGGTCGTGTTCTTGGTAATGAGGACTGCCTTTATTATCAATTAAATCAAGAATTTTCCTTGATCGTGCAGAAGCCATTCTAGAAAGTAAAATCATAAATAAAAGCATTATTTTTTTCTACTATTTTAATTTGAATAAAACTTATTACTGAATACGGACACATTGTCAATTTTGACCACAAAAATATGCATTATTTTTGATAAAGCACAGACCCATTACTTTATGTGACCATGAGCAAGTTATCAATATTAGTATTAAACAGACGTAACACTAAACTATGACTGTAGCAAAAACTAATTTGACAACATTTTTACTATTAAACTGACTTAAATATTAATGTGATCACAAACTGTTATTGTTTTTTAGTTTTAAATAGACCTAAAACCGAATACGCCGGTTGCATGTAACAACATTTTAGAATTAAAAAGGCTCATTGCGGAAAGAGTCAAAATAATACTAAAAATATACATAAAACTTACCTTTAATTTCACAATGAAAACGCCTCAAACACTAATAGGTCACTTTAAAATTAAATGCACAAACTGTTTTTGTTGTAACGGTTGAACGAACACTGAATGAGTCTGTGTTATGTCAATCAACGTCACAAAAGTCGCGAAAATGAAAGAGACAGCAAAGATTGTAAGAGTAGGAAAACACAACGTATTGAAGAGTTTCTTAGAGCTATTTCATAGATGGCGTTGTTGTAGTCACGCCAGGTGCATTAACTCATTTTACGTAAATTTTGAGTTCGGTCACTATAATATTAAGCGTGCGAAATGAAGTGTGTTCATATGTTTCACGCCTACATCTGTCAGTGGAACTGGTAGCGGGTATGCCGTGAGGTGTTCTGGACACAGTAATAGTATTAAAAATAAACTCAAGCTGTACGACATTTTGAGGAATATGTATCTTATAGATCTATGTAGTTAGAGTATCACTGTGCCTCCAATTGTTTCTAATTAGGAGCGTCAACTGCAAGCCTAAGTCAATCTATACGCTAATTTTATAAAAAGAAAAGGAGATGTTTTTATTTGTAAGTAATAGACTCAACAATTATTATAAGATCTGATTTAAAAAAAATCTCTAATACATATTATCACTAAGTTTCAAAAAAAAAACCTAAATATTTCAATAGCTATATTTCATTTGAAAACATAAATGGGAACTAAGAAATCTAAATAATTGTTCATCCGTGCGAAACTGGGACGGGCCTCTAGTAAAAATAAAATAATTTAAAATAATAAAATTTGACGGCACGCTGCAGCAGCAGTCCCCAAGCTTAGTATTATTATTTTTACTAGTATTGTTTCATAAGTATTTGTATTTCCTCCACCAGGTGGCCGAAGCAATCTGGATCTGTGAAGATGGTACTGTCACAAAATGGGAGGGCGGCATCCTCAAATACAAGGATCACCTGAAATCTAAGATCATGAAGGAAAACGCCGACAATGCGGCGAAGATACGCAAATAATGCACTGCCTTACCCCTGCCCTTAGTCAACTTATACGCGACGACTTTCTCCGCTCCTGCGACTAAGAACAACGACAAGAAATAAACCTCTTGAATGGAACACCATTTTTATTATAATAACTATGAAAGTTGTGATTCAATCATGCTCAGCTTCCTGTTACACTACTTGGCAACAAGTATCAATCCGCTGCTGTCTCTGATACGTCGATCATCTTGTCTGTGTGTTACCGGGTGAGAAGTCTTGCGATGAGGCAGATTTTAAATTTTGGGTTAACGTTTTGCAGCTTTTATGGTGACCATTTTTTGCATATTAAAAATTATCAACTTACTTTACGAATTTTACGCAATTATTCAATGAATCTAGCTACAAGTTTTACTAGCACAATTAGATAATAGACTAAGATTGGCGGTATTTAACACATAATGTTGAATTATTGTGTATACACATGCATGTTTTTAGACATAGATGATACCCCACATGACATACTCGGACTGCTGCGGAATGTTCGCGTTATTATTTTAACAACAGTTATTTCATTTCATTTTTTATTGAATGTCAACAAGCACATCAATTTATTTTGAAAATTAAGTTTGTTTGGTGTAAATATTTATATAATCGCACTCTGCGAGTAAGTTGCGACTAATTGTTGCAGAGTGAGATTTGTCACAGGTTTTGTAGAGATTGTCGTCGAGACCAGTATGTGATCGACGATTATTATAGGATTGTAATCCCTTAAGCTCTATTATAGCTTAAATATAGTCGTATTATAAATAATTGTGTGGTGCGTTTTCCGGGCTAGTGTGGTTGCAATATCGTGTCAAATTACAACATTGGATGAAAATCAGAAAAGATTGCTCGGGGAACTATCAGTGATGGTAACGTTACATTTGGTCTCATCTCATTCCATGAGAGGAAAGTGTCTACATATTACATTGTTGAAGGAATCATCACTTAATGCTTTTTGTTTGTCATATGAACAACTTGACAGTTCATCATACTAATAGTAATTATAAAATTGTGGGTTTGGGAGTAACAGTAGTATTTATATTATTCCTTACGTTAGTTACTAATGCGCCATGTCATCTGTATTATAGTTACAATCTACAAGACCAAATGTGAAGTACCAATAATTACTCTATATATATATATATATATATATTAATTGCACCGGTGGTTACAATAGACATATTAGATAGCAACCTGGATGCCTTTTACTGAGGTTTTTGGTCAAATGTAACAATATTTTATCTAAATATAATTGAATCGCGTTTTTTTCTTTTAATTGGGTTCAGTGATAAAAGGGTTGTGATCCCTATCCTCATTTTAAATAATATAATGCAATAATATATTATTTATTATAAACAAACGCATATCCAACTGTAGTAACGTTTACAGAACGTTCCACATGTGGGTTCGTTCTTATTTATAGACATGTTTAGCCAAAAGCGAATGCTGTGACATATAGTAATAATAGGTTTTAACCTTGTGTTTGTATGTTCTCGTTTGTTCTGCCCATGCTGTGTGGGCGCCGGTGTAATGATTTGTGCACGTAATTAAATAATCTGTGTGTAATAGAACAAGCGATATGATGAAGTGTGCTTTTAAGTTGACCTTTCACGCAAAATAGTATTAACTGCATCTGATAGGGTAAAAAATTCCATAATGTAAAATGCTTGATCTGAGGCAAATTTATATAAATCAATAAAACCGTAAAATCTGAATATTTGTTTCATTTATTACGCATATATTATGAGAGTATACATGAAATTGAATATGAAATGGTATACGTGAAAGAAAGAAATATTTATTTCTTGGACGACTAAAACCGAGCTGAAAAACTTATGTAAATTTGTTTGGTGTAAAAATGGGCAAATACTAGTAAAAAGGTTTGAAAATGGTAATCCAACATCCGATCTACGAAAACTCTACAGAAATTAATCACAGAGTTTAAAAATAGTCAAGGCAAGTGAGTACCTACCCTATCTTATCCTCAACTTACTAATAAATTGTTTTTACCAACATATTAACCTACAAAAATGGATGACATTTACAATAACATAAGCGAAAACACATATACGAGTTGGAACGAATTTACGAATGAACTACCACATAAATACAATAAACTAACAATGTTACACGTAAATATTAGATCTATGTTGAAGAACTTCTCTCAATTAGAGTATATTATTATGAGTTGTCCTCAAACACAGAAGCAAACATAACGGATAGGACAAAAAGCTTGTTTGAAATCGTGGATTACGATATGCATACTCAGTTACGTAACAATAAGAAAGGAGGTGGAGTTATAGTGTATGTACATAAGAGCATATGCTTCAACAGGATACACACGTGTACGCAACGCAGCACTTCGAGTGCATTTTAGGTGAACTTAAAACGGACTATGGTGCAGTGATTGGTATGTGTGCTTTGTATAGACCACCTAATTCGAACAGGACAATGTTCATAGATGAGTTACGAGGAATAATTAAGCAATATTCACATAAAAATAATTTTGTATTATTAGGCGACATGACTAACGATTTGAAACAAAATAATTCTCTTACAAACCAATATATTAATTCATTATGTGAAATGGGCTTAGAATGTGGAATAAGTCAATTCACTCGTATAGATAAAAAGTTGACTGTATTACAAAATCATGTATAGGATCATATACGTAGTACCTGGCTTTGGCTGACGCCGTAATTAGTTACGGCCTAAGTACCTATGGTAGCACTTATAGGACATACGTTGAGAGCATTTACAAGTTGCAAATAAGTATTTTAAAAACAATTGTGCCAAGAAAAATTAAAACTCAATTTCAAGAGGATGACCGGGTCTGTTCAAATACTGTCAAATTGTAAATGTTTACGTATCTGCGTAATTAGCGAAAATTACCATAACGTGACTTACGTAAAAAAAAAGATAGGCCGAAGTCGTTGCGATGTCTGTCGTACCTACCAACATACGAGACACCTAAATATAATAACGTTTATGGAGCACGGACGTGGGAATGCATGTTATTTTGTATGTTAAATTATAAATAGCTTACCTGTCGAACTCTGCAATAACCTAAATGCTGAAAATTGTAAAAATGTTATAAGAGATCGATGTGGATTGAAAGAAGATGTAGTGACAAAAGTTGAAATGGTTTGGACATTTAGAAAGGATGGATGAAAAAGAGGTATATCGTGCAAGAATGAATGGAGATGTCGGTAGGGGCCGCCCTAGGAGAACATACAGCGACCAAGTAGGGGATTTGCTAAAAAAGTAATTTGATTTGCAATGAAACAAGGGATATTTGTGCGGCCTGTGTAAAAAGTGTCCCCGGTGCTGTCATCCGCATAACAATGAATGTTGTCGATAGACAACATACTTATATGATAAATGGCGCTGGCGCTGTATGCATTTTCAGATATTTATAAATTAAAATACCTACCTAGTTTTGAAGTTTACTGTTGGGATTACATACTAGGTATAAAAATATATAAATCTAGGTGAAACAGTGATTTATGTTAATAATAAATAATACAGGTATATATTTTTTTCTTTCAGCAAAAAAACTTTTAAAATGTTATCAAAATTATCGACAAAAATGTAACATCTAAATAAATATTTTAAAAACTAAACAAAAACAAAAAGTTTATCCGATGTTGGGATTCAAACCCGGTTCGGCTGGTGCTACCGTACGGTACTGTGAGATAATTAACTGTTTGTGAATTCGATCGAACTGATATAATAACAGTTTTACTCATAATTAAAAAAAAATATTATCTGATATAAAAACCATCTACAAAAACAAATTTTAAAAAGTGGACATGAACCAATCTGGGATTCGAACCCAGTACCATTGGTCTGTTGGACTAATACCACAGAATGCTAATAGGTAGGTACTCCATCCTTTATGTCATTGACTGGCCTGTTGGTGTAGTTGTTTGTGACTCTTAACTGCTAAGCTGGGTTCGATTCCCACTCAGGACAAATGTTTGTGGGATGAACTCTGTCTGTTATCTGATTACCGAACATTGGGTTCAGAAAGTGTGTGAGTTATCAGAAAATATTATTATTATAACTACCCCAAATCCGACTCACCACTTATGATTTAACACTATAAACCTCCATCTTTTCGTTTTACGTTTATTTTATAACGTAAACTTCAGTGTAGGTATAAAAATTCAACACCTAAACGATAAAAAATTGTTTAGCCCGGACGAAACCGGGGCGAAGCGCTCGTTAAATACGGAAGCAAATAGTCAAAATAAGTATATTTCGTACCTAAAGCGCGTGAGCGAGTAAACGTGCTCCGAGCCCGAGACAATAAGCGATTATCCTTATCACTTATCCTTTTTCACAGTATAATAATACATACAGTAGCCCGACTTCATACAAACGGACGAAACGCGAGCTATACCTACGCGCCTCGATCGCAGCAGGCGCCTAGCAATTAGCATGATGACAGTGGCGACTGTGCCGCAGTGACGAAAGGACGTTGTGTTGTTTTTTTAACAACAACGACGCGTTTTTTTTACTAAAAATAAGTTCAAGTACATATTTAATACTAGCTGTTGCCCGCGGCTCCGCCCGCGTTGATGGAAACGTGTTGTGCGCGCTTTTTGTCGCGTGCGGCAGCCCACTGGCGATCGGCTCGGTTATGAGCTACATAGCGGTAGGCACATAGCGCGTGACCTTGAGCGAGTGACGGAGGCTGTGACGGAGGCCTGAATGTCGAATCGAAAAGTCAAAAAATATAATGTATGGGATTTGACGTAAGTTTACGATATTATTTTATTTGATTTTATTTTCTTAAGAAAACCAACAGCTAAAATAACAATGTAAACAACATACCTATATAAAAATACAGAGAGCCATTAATAGGTCTTCACAATTAGATGTAGCGTAAATCTAAGAAATTATATCCGTCGTAACCACAGAAGTAACACTCACAATAATAGAAATTACATTTTTTAAACTTTAAATATACTATATATGAACAAAAGAAAAAACTTAATAACAAACAAACAATAATAAACTAACTACTCACTGACTAAGTAACCGTCTTGCCGACGCCACGCTAGTGTTAAACAGATCAAGATCCAAAGTATTAGCAACCTCATTATACCTATTACTCGCTCGCCGAATAAATGCATTCTGTCTGTAATTGGTGATGCATGGGGCAGATGTAGAATGCCTCTCTTGCGCAATCCCATAAGCGGCACATTTATAGAAATTATTGATAGTAATTCCGAACAGTTTATGGCACACTTAAATAAAGGTTACTATTGTAATTCTCTTTGGTCCGGAAACAGATATCTCATGAATTTAGTTTGGATTTTCTCAATACGGGTGATATAGGTTTGGTACATTGGGTTCCATATCTAAGACGCATATTCAAGGAGGCTTCGAACATAAGTACATTATAGAACATTCAACGTTTTAGCATGTTTGAAGTCCCCGGATATACGTTTAATAAACCCAAGTGATTTACAGGCCCTACCTATGATGTTATTAATATGCACATCAAATAATAATTTGGAGTCGTGAACGATGCCGAGATCACGTGCACAGTCGGTCCTTTGCAGAACAGAGCCTCTAGACAAGTGGCATAAGCGATAGTCGAATCGAAAAGTCAAAAAATAAAATGTATAGAATTTGACGTGAGTCTACGATTTAATGTCGTAAACTTACGTCAAATTCCATACATTTCCTTTTTTGACTTTTCGATTCGACTACCGTTTATGCCACTTGTCTAGAGGGGCAGAGCCTCTAGACAAGTGGCATAAGCGATAGTCGAATAGAAAAGTCACAAAATAAAAGTATGGAAATTGACGTGAGTCTACGATTTAATGTCGTAAACTTACGTCAAATCCCATACATTTTCTTTTTTGACCTTTCCATTCGACTATCGCTTATGCCACTTGTCTAGAAGCTCAGAACCCTTTAGTGTATAATTAAAGTGTAGCATATTACGCTTTCGTCCAAAAGACACAATGTTACACTTTGATGGATTAAGATAGCTAGGTGATTGATGCTGCAATAATCTTCTAGACGAAATAGATCCGATTGTAAAGAGTCAGCATCTGATTGATTTGAAATGATGGTAAATATTTTCATGTCGTCAGCAAAGCACAACATACGCGCAGCCTAGAAGCAACTGTCGATTATGTCGTAGACTTACGTCAAATCCCATACATTTGCTTTTTTGACTTTTTGATTCGACTATCGCATATGCCACTTGTCTAGAGGGGCTAGTCATACTAAATAGCAAAGTAATAGGTACGTTTTCGCTCGCAGTCGCTTACAGCCACTAGCGAGTGCGCACGTCAAACACGTTTCGACAAAATATTATAAATAATGCCGTATTGTGACGTAAAACATTGTATAAAATCCTCAGAAATTCTTAAAAAGAGTACTGCATCATCGTTTCATAAGCAAATAACTATTACATTATTATATGTTTCTCATTATTTTCGTAAATATTTTAGTTACACAAACTAGGACCACAAAACCTCTACCATGTTAACCAGTGATGCCATCCTTATCATATATTTTCCTTGAAATACATATTTTGCAACGTGTTAGTGGGAATATAAAACGATATTTATCAGTCTATCGGTTTACTATTTAAAATAAATCTAAACTTCAGTCGTGGAGCCGCGCGAAAAAAAAATGTTGCGCGCAATTAGCTATCATCATCACAACCCATAAACGTCCCACTGCTGGGCACGGGTCTCCTCCATAAATTTTGAGGAATATTAGCCTACTATACCACGCTGGCCAGACGGGTTGGTAGGTATAGGATTTTGGTTCGAGTTTTCCCTCTCTTGCAGTGGATATTTTCTGCAGGACCGTCGTTAGTAAGAGTAGGTAGGGTGTAGAACTAAACCGGATGGGCTGGGAGCCCTTAGACCGTCGCTAGTAGGGTAAAGTAAAGACATTTCGAGGTACAATACTGAACTGATATATTTACAAATTTGGTCTATCTTTATATACAAATAAGGTCACGCAACAACTAAACGTAACAGGAGCGATATCTAAACATTGGCCAATCACGATGCGTATTTACATTTTAGCTTTAAGATTACAGTTATATTTTTGGCGGGAACCAATCAGCGTGTGTTGGGATTGGAGTTGCTACTCGACACCAGACGGCACCGTTGTCGACGTATAAATATGCCACACTTGCCACGGTATAAATTTACATGAAACAGTGCTCACGTAGATATTTTGACTCTGCACCTACTCACCCCAACCCTCTGTTGGTTGCGGCTGTTAGTTACACACCATCTAATATTAACCGCATACGCAGACCTAGACATATCCTCGGAGAGCCGGACGATAGGATTACTCTAGCTCAAGACAGAGCATACGCAGCTCGCGAAGCCACTCCGTTAGGACCGCGCTTTCGTATTCGCCGTCGAGGTCAAAATACGCGCCGGGTCGCTCAGGTAGGTAGGTCCTTCTAGACCCACCATTAGGGAAGTAGTCACAACGCCCCAAGCCGAGGTTCGTACTCCTTTAGTGGGTGCCCTTGGGCCAACGTTGTCTAGTTTGTAGTTTTTATTTTGTAAGTTTTCTTAGGTCGAGGGCACTTAGTCCTCACCACAGTCCAGTAAAGTTGTAAAGGCCACTTGGACAACAACTGCGTCACAAAAAAAACGGTATAAATTGTTTGGCTCTGTAACTTGCGTCGTAGTTGGCTGATGTAGCACGTCGCGAGCGGACGCACGTTGATGATTGCTAGGGCTGCGGGTGCTCCGGTGTTGTACGCGGCATGCGTACGCCACACTCTCTAGCATATCGCCTCAGACTAAAAGAATAAGATAGACGGAGCGTTTCGAACAAATGAGTGAAGCCACAAGGCGCTGTCAATGTATGCGTGTGACGTGTACCGACAACGAAAACGGTGTGTGCGTAATGTTGCCAGCAAATGAAAATACGCCCAACTATAACAATATAATAATACCGCAGTGTCAAAAACTCCTCGTGATAATAATATGCAATATTAAAATTAAAACTTATGCTTCAGATTGTTTAACTAATGTTGTTATTAATATAATTAATTTATATTCATATACCAAAATAAATAGGAAACACAACAAATACTTAATTTGTGACAAATAAAAAAACCTTTTTTTTTAGTTATTTAAAAAGACAACTCCCGCACAACAAGCTCAGTGTCGCGGGGGACTTTACAAACATACAATTAACGGACACAAATTACACCCAGACTCAGAACAACTTGGAACAATGGCGTTATAGTAGGGGAGGCCACGATGCTAAATGGGGATTTACTCGAGCGTCGTAGAGACCTATTGAGTTCAGCGGTAACAAACATAAAAAATAAATTAAAAAAAACACGAATTGATAACCTCCTGTCGTTGAAGTCGGTTAATTATTCTGTCAGTTAGAATGTAAACATTGGCTCTGTAAATATTATGTTTATATAGGACAGTATTGAGATATCGTAGGTATCCAAAGTATCATGAGCGCGTTTCATCATCATCGTCGTTCCCTCACTGCTTAGGATTGCGACCACATACGACGCGTCTCTAAGCTATGCGGTCTTCTGAAGCGCGTTTAGATTTAGTGAAATATTCATGGATATTGTTAGCTAGCTCTAGGCCTACTCTAAACAAGGCATCAATGTATATGGGTAAATATTCAAAGTACACCAAATTCACATGTTCCAGTGAGTAAAAAATTCAGTATTACGTTTAGACTCCATTTTGTTCAAGTAAGTTATGCGTATCCGTGTAACAAAATAGGCGCATTATTTATTTATTGAAATTTTTACATAAATTTTACATATTTTCAGTGAAAATGACATCAAAACTCATTACAGGCACCTGTTCCATTGCTAGACATTAATACATTTCTTTTTTTTTTGTAAATCTAGCGCATATAATGTAAGTTTGAAGATTGTGTCGAATAAATTTACCATCTTTGACTATTTAATTATAAACTTAAACTTAGTTTAATAAATAATACACTTAGAAATAGTTCATTAGAGTTTTGGCACGGTCCAAAACTCATCACAGTAACCATAACTTGCAACTCGATTTTAGGTCACAAAAACATTTGATCATTCCGCGTAATCGCAAAGAAACGGTGTCCCGCTCTTCAGTCGTCCCGCAAGCGTTTAACAAAACCAAGACGTATGCAAAATTTCGTACCAAAATTACGATTGTTAGTGTGTAGACAGTGTTTTGTTCAATTTGTGTTTCATTACAGGTCCTATTACATCTTGGTAAGTAAATAAAACTATAATATTTTTGTGATAACAATTTATTGAGTTCTAGTTCAGTTTCATTTGGAAATGAGTGGATGGCATGTACGATTTATAGAAATAGGTATAATAGAGTATTGCATATTGTTCATTACCGTTCCCTTCATTACCGTCGTTTACCGTATCCTTTTTGGGGTCACGGTAATGAACGAAATATTTCGGTAATGATTATATACGGTGTTTAGGACAACGGGACTAGGTAAAGTAGAGCCAGGTCTCAGAAGTATGTACCAAAATAGGTAAGGTGTTCTACGTCCCACTTAATAGGAGAAGAGCCTAATATTCTACTAGATTTTAAGACAGTTAGACAGTTAGTTAGGGCACCATACTAGTAAACAAGCCCGACTGGGGAAGGACCTCCACCTTACAGAAGACCACAGCCAAATAACTACACACAGTGGTGTAGTTGTGTTCCTGTGTGTGAGTACAGGTCTCCAGCACTCATTTAGGGATGCCTTTTGATAGAAACGTATTCCTTACCCAGGGATACTCCCATCATAAAGTAAAGACTACGAGAAAGCCTTCGACTCCATCGAAACCTGGGCAGTTTTGGGTGCTCTGCAGCGGTGTCGCATTGATTGGCGCTATATCGAGGTGCTGAGATGTCTATATGACACCGCCACTATGACCGTCCAGCTCTAGGACCAAAAGACCAACCCGATCGAGTTGCGTCGAGGGGTGAGACAGGGGGATTTGATATCCCCCAAGCTTTTCACCAACGCGCTCGAAGACGTCTTCAAGACGCTGGACTGGACTGGACGGGGCATTAACATCAATGGCGAGTACATCTCACACCTTCGGTTTGCCGATGATATCATCATCGTTGCAGAGTCTCTGGAACAGTTGAGCGGAATGCTGCATAGCCTGAATGAAGCCTCACGACGTGTCGGTCTCGGTATGAACTTGGATAAAACCAAGATTATGTTCAATGAACATGTCACGCCGGGACCGATTTACGTCGACGGTTCGATGCTCGAAGTTGTTCGAGAGTATATCTACCTTGGGCAAACTGTCCAGCTTGGTAGAAACAACTTCGAGAAAGAAGTCAATCGTAGGATTCAATTGGGTTGGGCAGCATTTGGCAAACTACGTCACGTTTTCACTTCGCCTCTACCGCAATGCCTGAAGATGAAAGTTTTCAACCAATGCGTCCTAACTGTTATAACGTACGGTGCCGAGACGTGGACGCTCACAGTGGGACTAGTCCACAAACTGAAAGTTGCACAGCGGGCTATGGAGCGAGCTATGCTCGGCGTTTCTTTGATGGATAAAATTCGCAACGAGGTAATCCGACAAAGAACCAAAGTTACCAACATAGCTCACAGACTTAGCAAGCTGAAGTGGCAATGGGCTGGTCACATCTGCAGAAGGACCGATGGCCGATGGAGCAGATGTGTCCTAGAGTGGAGACCGCGACTCGGTAAGCGTAAGGTAGGGCGGCCCCCAGCTAGGTGGACCGACGACCTAAAAAAGGTAGCTGGGACGGACTGGATGCGGAAGGCGGAGGACCGTGAGCTGTGGCGCGTGTTAGGAGGGGCCTATGTCCAGCAGTGGACTGCGATAGGCTGATTGATTGATTGAATATACAAAACAAGAAGAACTAGCGAAAGACATAATAATACATCCTACCACGCCTGCAATAGCTTCTACATCAAAAGAATTTAAATTATCAGAGAAGGTTCATGTTTTATCTGCTGTTAGAAAAATTGGGGATTGGCAGAACTCTACTTTTATTGAAGCTGAAAGCAAATCATATTGTGAAAATTTTGAAAAATTCATTTCGGACTCTATGATATGGGAAGAAGAGAAAGATACTGATATAGAAATGAGAGAAAAAAAAGAAAATATTATAGAGGGTAATCGTCAAGACAAAGTTCAATATAAAGGAAAGGGAGTTGGAAAAAGGAGTGGAAAAGATAAAGGAGCGATAAAGAAGTAATTAATAAATATTTGTACCTATAAAGCGAATCTATAAATAAATTTGAGACTGATTTCTGCGAAAACTATAGTTATGGAAAAACTATTTGTTATTTAGTAATTAAGCATTTATAATTAAACACAATTATGATAAATAATCTACAACATATTTATTTTATTTTCCCATTATTTTGTATCATTACCGTGTCAGTATATTTCATAACCGTATACTTAAAAGTTCATTACCAAGCACAGTATTCATTACCGTAGCTCGATAAATATTTTGAGTGACGATAACTTTTACATTTTTTTAAGATATACACGTGCCTTTTATATATCTATACCATTTTATAACGCTAAATATGATTATATGATCAAATCTAGAAAAAAGCAAAACCATGGATTTTGTAAAAAAAATACGCAAATATTGTCCAAACTGAAGAAACACCCGTATAGTGTATGTGACACAGAAATAGATCGAGATAGAATGGTGATAAACACATTTCTGCATATATTTCGCGCGTGTCACTATTTCAACAAGCCACACCCACTGCGCGTCATCGATTCTTAGCGAGCCCGAAGTAGTGAGGATACACATTTACCAAAGTATCTACAGCCATCTGTGCAACGTGCAATATAACTGAATGTTTTAAGTCACAAATACAACTACATATTTGAGATAAGTAAGTTACATTAAATACCATATTACACTATACTAGAATTATATAAAACTCTTGGAGAAGCAACTATTTATTACGGTTTAAGTAGTTATGGAAGGACTTTTAAATCGCATCTAGATCTAATATATAGTTTGCAGACACGTATATTAAAATATATCGTGCCTGCTAAAATAAAAAATAATTTTGAAGGAGACATAAACCAGCTACCCATACATGAACAGGTTAAGTATATATTACTTAAAGAAAACTTTTTTAATAAGATTTACCTAAATATTGTTCAGCACAAAAAGAAGCCTATCAACCCGTCCGGTCTAGTGCTTCGAATTACCTACCTCTAGGGTCAGCGACCTCACACTGATCCTAAAAGAGCATGATTTAGTGTACAATGCTAAAAAGACTGAAATGGTGGTATTCAGGTCGGGAAGGTCCACCTGTTTAGGACCTATTGTCAGATTTTTATACGTGCCAACTCTGGACTAGATACACGAAGAGATCTTTGGATGGCATTCGTGTTCAGTACAATAACATATACAGCCACCTTATGGGTTTAGCACCATACTGCAGCGCCTCAGGTATGTTTACTGAGGCAAGAACACGTTTAATGCCATCTAAAGAAGTCGAATCGCTGCGTCCATGAACAGGGTTGGTACTTGTAATAATAGTATAATTAGAGAACAGTAGATAATAAAACAGACAGAATGTCGGACAGGTTATACAGTTGTTATATGTGCAAAAGGTGGCTAGAAATAGCTGCATAATTGTGTGCGTTGCTCCAGCGGAAAAAGTTCAAATTTCGTAATTTGAAATATACAGATTTTCAGTGTATGACGTCGTGTAATTGTGTATGGTAAGTAATCAATTGTGTATCCAGCCATTGGGAAGTTATTGAGCAAAATCTGATTCCGCCAGGACAACGTTGTCCCAGCGGATTTTTTTTTTTTTTAATGGGCCTAGTAGAAATAAAATAGGTTTAATTTCTTGAATGTGACGAGAGGTATTTGTGTATGCCTAAAGGAGATTTGTGTGTCCATAAACACCGAAGATATTCAAGTTTCCGCTGGGGCAACGTTTGGCAATTTGCTAGATTTCATATTAAACGTTTGTATAGAGAGCTGTAAATTTTTACATACGTTGTTATGCATTTGTGTATGAGTTTAGTGGAAACAGATTTTGAAATAAACATACCGTTCAGTAGATAAAAATCTAAACATAAAATAAGCTTAATAGGTCCTAGTACTTCAAGTATGTACTTCTGGGTCTAGTTTATAGTATTTATACAAACCTACAAGGTTTGTATAAATACTATAAACTAGACCTATATACCAATGTTTTACTTATTAGAAAAGTACTTTGTTAATGTTGATTATTTTTTTATCGTGGATAGTCCTTAAGTTTTAATAAATATTTTTTCATCAATACAGTTGTTTTATTTTTACGGTATAACATTTGTGTACGCAACTGTACAAAATGCTTAATACTATACTGGATGTTTAAGAACGTTGACTCTATATATTGCACGTCCGCTTTTTTGTAACCTTCCGAATTCGGTCGAGTTATGTACGAATTACGGTGGTTATCGATTGTTATCAGTATTTCGTTAATTATTGAGTGTAATGAGATACACATTTGCATGTGAATAGTTGAATTAATACACAAGAAATTGGTATATATTTTATTATACATTTCATTTAGAATCTCATGTAATTTGACTGCTTAAAAACAGTGGTCGAGAAATGTTTAATTATCCCATAACTCATTAATTACTAAAAGTTCATCAGTGATACTTGGTAAGAAATTGCAAATTCTTACAAGGTTTGTATAAATACTATAAACTAGACCCAGAAGTACATACTTGAAGTACTAGGACGTATTAAGCTTATTTTATGTTTAGATTTTTATCTACTGAACGGTATGTTTATTTCAAAATCTGTTTCCACTAACATTATACACAAATGCATAACAACGTATGTAAAAGTTTACAGCTCTCTATACAAACGTTTAATATGAAATCTAGCAAATTGCCAAACGTTGCCCCAGCGGAAACTTGAATATCTTCGGTGTTTATGGACACACAAATCTCCCTTAGGCATACACAATTACCTCTCGTCACAAGCAAGTAATTAAACCTATTTTTTTTCTACTAGGCCTATTTAAAAAAAAAAAATCCGCTGGGACAACGTTGTCCTGGCGGAATCAGATTTTGCTCAATAACTTCCCAATGGCTGGATACACAATTGATTACTTACCATACACAATTACACGACGTCATACACTGAAAATCTGTATATTTCAAATTACGAAATTCGAACTTTTTCCGCTGGGGCAACGCACACGCATAATTAAAATGTAAACTTTTATATTTTAGATTTGATGATTTTTTTGTAGTATTTATTATTTTTGTATGGAATACTCTGAAATAAAGATTTATTATTATTATATTAGAAACTATTTTAAATATTATTTAAAAACAAATTAGTTAGTAGATACTTATTATTATTATTATAAAAAATACATAGTGTTTCTTAATATTAACTTAAAGCTAACAGTGTAACATAAATCATTTTAGATTTTTCCGTACACTGAGATCCATCATCATGTTCTCAAATATGTAGGGTATACTATAAAATAAAATACTTTTAACCAAGTCTCGATACGGCATGAGCGATATCGGAATGCAGAAAACATACGGGCGAACATTACGACTATATAATTTAAATTATATATTTTTATTTTTTAATTATTAATACTAATTTAGATAGGAAATAGTTTTTTGATTTGTATTTTATATTTGTTTCTGTTATTTGGGTTTTTATATTCATAGGTAGATCATTAATTTATTTAGGTGTTTGATATTGTAGACTTTGTTTTCCGTAAAGATTACAGTAGCTAGGTAACGTATATGTTATTCTAGATGCACTGCGTGTTTTCTTTTTGTGCTGAACAATATTTAGGTAAATCTTATTAAAAAAGTTTTCTTTAAGTAATATATACTTAACCTGTTCATGTATGGGTAGCTGGTTTATGTCTCCTTCAAAATTATTTTTTATTTTAGCAGGCACGATAGATTTTAATATATGTACGTGTCTGCAAACTATATATTAGATCTAGATGCGATTAATAAGTCCTTCCATAACTACTTAAACCGTAATAAATAGTTGCTTCTCCAAGAGTTTTATATAATTCTAGTATAGTGTAATATGGTATTTAATGTAACTTATCTCAAATATGTAGTTGTATTTGTGACTTAAAACATTCAGTTATATTGCACGTTGCACAGATGGCTGTAGATACTTTGGTAAATGTTTATCCTCACTACTTCGGGCTCGCTAAGAATCGATGACGCGCAGTAGGTGTGGCTTGTTGAAATAGTGACACGCGCGAAATATATGCAGAAATGTGTTTATCACCATTCTATCTCGATCTATTTCTGTGTCACATACACTATACATAGATGCCTTGTTTAGAGTAGGCCTAGAGCTAGCTAACAATATCCATGAATATTTCACTAAATCTAAACGCGCTTCAGAAGACCGCATAGCTTAGAGACGCGTCGTATGTGGTCGCAATCCTAAGCAGTGAGGGAACGACGATGATGATGAAACGCGCTCATGATACTTTGGATACCTACGATATCTCAATACTGTCCTATATAAACATAATATTTACAGAGCCAATGTTTACATTCTAACTGACAGAATAATTAACCGACTTCAACGACAGGAGGTTATCAATTCGTGTTTTTTTTAATTTATTTTTTTATGTTTGTTACCGCTGAACTCTGTCATTTATGGACCGATTTGAAAATTTCTTTTTTTGTTTGAGAGGACATACATCCAGTTTGGTCCCACTTTCATCAAAAGAAAATTCTGATGATAGGATCCATGAGGAATTGAGGGAACTCCTTAAAAGTTATAGGCACACATGTAGCAATTTCAATATTTTCAACAACTAATCAAACATTCGCATTCAGAAAGTGTAATTTGGTGAAGTAAAACTGATGAAGAAGACCACAGTTGGCCACCTGAACTTCTCAATAATACCTAAGTATTTTACTGATGGCGATTAGATAAGTTTCGATTATGGTTGATAAGCAACTATTAATAAGTAATAATGACATGAATGAGTTAAGCGCGGATTGCACAAATTAATTTTTTTTTTTTAATACCTACTTGAACTGTGTTCAGCCTGACGCTTAGTCGACTTTATTCGATTCTAACAAACGAAAGAGACTTAGACTAGGGGTTTGAAGGTATTTGAAAATTTTACAACTTGCCGTACTGAAGTCGGTTTTTTTGTTAAAATTATTTTAATAACAGTTTAAATGTAGTGACCGGGTGAGGTACCCATCTTCCTTTGGCTTATTATCGAATTTAAGACTGGACTGACAGTTTTCTTTTTACCTTTACCGTAATCCTGAAGAGCAAATGCCATCCTTTAATCGGGCGCGGATTCAGGGGGGGCAATGGGGGCTGTATGCTGGTAAGCAGTTACCGTTACTGTGATACCCCTGGGGCTTCAAATGTCCATAGGATACGGATCCTATGGACATTTAAAGCACCAGGGGTATCACTACCGCGTAGCCGACCCTGAAACCCATGCCACACATAATATAAATGTGGAAGTTTTGTTAGTAGGTACAGTTGCGAAAAAAGGAGTTCTGTGGTCGGTAAGGTAAGTAAAACTAATGAAATGAGTACATATGAATAATATTTATTATTTAAAATTATGAATACGACAGATAATACAGGGCCGTTTAATAAAGCTGACAATTCGAGAAGTCCGACATATCGCTGCTTTTCATGAATATCCGCACAATCCAAAATTTTGAAAAAAATGGTTTATAACACAGCAAGATCCAAAATAGTCTATATTTCATGCTCAGTAAGACTCACATTCATATCGGCAAAGCCGGCGCAGTGGCGCGCCAATATGTCATTATGTGATTGGTTCATTTACGGCACCATTTTTGTGCAACATGCGACTTTCGCCAGTTGCTATTATTCTTTACACAGAGTCACACTAAATTTCTCGTAAATAATGTCATAATCCTAAATAATTGAGTGAAAGTTTAGTAATATTTTCAGCATTACTATTCCATTTTGAGTTGTGTGATTATTCAGGATAAACCTATTACAATTTTTAATTTTTTTTTTAATGAAAAGTACAGCATTTAGTTCTACTACGTTCTTCACGAAAAAGTAAGTGATACTTTAATACTTATTTGGTTTTATTTGTTTATTTAAGATAAAAATAACATAACGTCATAACATGATTACGAAATATGTTAATATTGTTTAGAAATAAAGCTCGTAAATTTATAACTGAAAGCAAGATAAGTTACTTTTGACTATAGCCGGATAATCTAATATTATGTAGGGTACCTAAACTATGGTGGTGTAAGCAGTAAGGTAGTGCAATGGACTGATGCGTGTCTTGGGTTCGATTCCCAGGTATGTACAAAAATTGAATTGGGTTTTTCTGTTTTTTCTGGATTCCCACAGGTACGTGAATTACGCGGGTGAGACCGCGGGCGGAAGCTAGTAGGTATGTCCTACTTCCGCCCGCGGTCTCAGCTGGAGAAACATTACGTTTACCTAATTGTTCGAGAGATAGGCAGATGTGTATTATTTAATACAGTACCTCTGTCCTCGGGTCAACAAAATCGTGAAAGAAACTATTATGCCTTGTTTAGACAAGGCATAATAGTTTCTTTCATGATTTTGTAAATATCTAAGTATATCTATCTAACTATACTGTCTAACTCCACACTTAATTAAATATTTAGTAGGTAACCTATTTATTTTTCTTACAGTGCCGAATCCCCGTACTCTTCAAATAATCCAAAATATAAATAGAAGTCATGAGGATAGCAACAAAAATGACGAAATACCTACCGCTTCAACTTCCATGCAATTCACTGAAAAAGAACACACAATTTTATCTCCCAAGTTCAAAGAAAACATTGAAAATTTGGATTTATCTAATGCCAGTGAAGATTTTTGTATTGATGATAGTGTGAAGGATCCAGATTATGTAGATAGCTTTCCAATAATGAGGTTATATTTATATAATGAACAACGAGAAGTTTTGAAAGATTTAATGAAGCAAACAGATTCAAATGAAAATGAATGTGATAATATTATTATTTATTAACTCCATTACTCACAAATACTTGGTAAAAGGCCACACACAAAACGAGGGCGATAATGTCCACTCCCTCGTTGAAAGAGGAATAAATAAAGCTCTGAAGTCTGGACCTATATACACACCTGATCAGTATGTGCATATTATAAGAAATTCTAAAAAACTGGCAAATCATATCAAGTAAACGAATTAGTACACGATGATTTTTTTGTTATAAAAGCGTTGGCTTCAAATATAGGTCTTTTTTTCCAAGAACGTGGAAAAGGAAACTTTAAGGCTAGGAGATTTTAAAATTTTGAACGTGGAGTCTAGTGATTCTAATAATTACTGTTTTTCTTATAAAACATCTTATGAAGACACAGAGTTTAAAACAGTAGTGGTAGACAAAATTGGCAAAACAAGAAACACTGTCAGTAATGTCACTGTGAATAGGGCATACAGAGAAAAGTTCCCATTGTGTGAAAAGAAGAAGAAGGGTTTGCTTAAACTTATAAGAAAAAATATTGTACCAGGATTTTATAAACCGTTTTATGAGAATTTCTAGTATCCTTTATAATAATATAGTAATATTTTCTGGTCAACTCACACATCGCTATCTGATCCCAAACTAGGCAGAGCCTGTACTATGGTAACCAGATTTTTATTATTATATCTCTCTTTAACACGGGTATTTTCCCATCATTCAAGGAGAATACCCGGGCCTTTGGAAGGCTTACGCGGGGACATAGGTCCAACACGCAGAGGCCCTTAGAGAATTTTAATTTTAAATGGAATGAGACGCTTACCACAGTCACGCCACAGCTGCACTATTGCAGTACAGCCATGATCTGCCTATGGCAAATGTAAAACTATTGGAACATGTGAAATCAAATAATGTTGGGCTATGGGATTGGGTGTTTGGTGGACTGGACAAAGATTATGGGATACAACGTCACCTGCCATCATTTAAAAGTTGGGATATACTGTTAAACGACAAATAGGCAGACGGTGACTCGCCTATACACTAGATGGGCCCCATGAAACAACCGACATGGGCAACAGCCCACAAGTAACAGGGCAACACCATAGTGCGCGGCTAGGTGTGTCGAGCGGTGCGGCGCCGGTTTCACCATCGGGGGTCTCTTACAGAGACCCAAGAGCGGGTTTCCCCGTAGTTATGCCCTTAAAAATGACACTTCCACCCCCGAGCATATAGCTCTGGCGAGTATTATTATTATAAATTACACCCAGACACAGAACAAACATTCGTGCTCATCACACAAAGATTTGTCCTGGGTGGGAATCGAACCCACGACCTCCGGCGTAGCAGTCAGAGTCACTAACCACTAGACCAACAGGCCAGTCAGATTCATGTACCTGAACCAGACTGATTATGCAGTAGTTGCCTTATATTGTAATAAAAGAAGGAGAAGTTTTAAGAAGAATAGAGAATAAGTTTGTTAGAATTTTTTTATGTTTATTACGGTTACTATCTTTGTTACCTTATAATTGTTTTAAAAAAAGATTATTTTAATAGGCTTAGTAGCTATTTATGTTCTGTTCAAATTGCAATTATTACAATGTGGACTACTTTTATGTTCCTATTAGTTTTATATTTAATATTGTTTATGACAGCATCTTTTTTTCTAAAATTGCTTGTCCATAGATATGTTTTTCTTAGATTTTAATGTTAATTAGCTTAATTCACCATAGCATAACCAAAATTGTGTTATTCTTCAGAGAAATTCAGTCCAATGGTTTTAACATAAAACCAAAAAAAAATATTTAATTACAGGGATATCTTTCATGAATATTATCATAATCGCAATTGTGTTACTATTACAGAAATGTTTTTATATCTCGTAGAACATATTGCCAGTTATGTCATTATAAACGAAAAATTGAGAACTACACAATTATAACATTTTGAGTTATGCTACTATTCACAATAATATAACAAAACTAATTTTGTCATAAGTCGAACACTGCTCAGTTTTTTTTAATTATTATAATATTCAAAGCTAAGAACCTAAATATTTGTATGTTTATTAAAACCTTGATTAATACCCATTAGATTTATACATTTCATGTTTTCATTACTCAAATATATTAAAAGTTGTGACAGCAAATATTTTGTTTGATTTTCAAATGGCTACCCTGTAAAATTTGCTTTTTTTGGATTGAGTGGTTATTCATGAAAAGCAGCGATATGTCAAAAAGTTACAATTTGACAATATTTATGGTTAATAAAACTTACAGGCGACAAAATTGTCGTGGAAAATTCACAAATATGTCGGTTTGTAGCGACAATCCGACATATTTCTGTTTAATAAAACTTTTTGAGCGACAGGTGACAGGCGACAATTTGTCGTGAAAAACTTGTCAATTCTGCTTTATTAATCAGAAAATAGTCATGACTTATTGACATATTTGTAGAATTGTCCATCAATTCTGATAGGTCCCTCTGACAGGACCCTCTGTCGCGATTCTTATTTTGAATATTGAAGGTGTTTATAAAAGGTTTAATACAAAAATGGTACTTACAACGAGCAGTGAGAGTAGTGATAATGAATACTTAGAACAAATACAAACGAGGAGGCAATGACGTCATTTAAAAGCAGAATCAATTTCTCTTTCACAATTACTGATTTCTGCTTTAAAGAAAATTTTCGGGTATGTAAAACTACCGGAGAGTATTTAATAGATTTCTTGTTTTACCCTCATTTATCTCCATAAAACAAAATGATCAGCAAATATGTCACAAATTGACAGTTGTCACGACAATCCGACAATTGTCAACCGACCATTGTCGAAAATATTTTAACTGTGGTTTTTTGACATAGGCTTGTCGAGTTTTATTAAACGCGTTTTTAAATGACAAATATGTCAATGATTTCATGTCGATTTTTTACATATTTGTCGCCTTTATTAAACAGCCTAAGCGCGACAATTCTACAATAAAGTCATTTTTGGACATATATGTCGGCTTGTCAGCTTTATTAAACAGGGCCCTGGACGTAAAGTAACTATACAGAAAGAGAGCTATTAACCAAATGACGACAATTATCCACTTTAGTCGGCAACAATTCCCGAGAGCTAGTGCGATAACTACCTCTTTGGCTCTTTCTTACTATTATCATTGGGTACAGCAGGTAGTAAAATAAAACAGCACAAGTTCGTACATGCATGCCGAACAAAATTGTCGGCCATTAATTATTATGTTGTCTGCTTAAATTATATGTATAGATACAAGTGCTCCTTATGAATAAATGAGTATTATTATGAGTATGAGTATTATTATGAGTATGAGTATTAGTATTATTATGAGTATTTTACTACGTACCTACAATCGGGCATCAAACAATGGCACCGTTTTAAAGTGGTGAGAATTGACCAGACCACAAGTGACTACGCGCTTGTACAACAGTTTTACACTACCGGACACTCAAATCTAGTATAACTACAGAATACTTAATATTACAAGTAACCAAATACAATAAAATAAAAAAGTGTATAACCCAATTTTTTTAACAGTGCAGTTGGAGCTGTCAAAACCGTTAGGTTGGGATGATTAAATTCACCCGCCCGCTTCAACTCCTACCTCCCCGCAGGCGCCTGGCATTGTCAGTTCGACCTGCACAAAAATACTAAATAGATTTTATAAAAATTGTTCCAATGCAACCAACATGGCAAAATTTGAACAATGACAGCTGCACAGATAGAAAAATAGTATTACAGCCGGGCTACGAACACGGCTCACGGTGAGAACAAATGTACTAAAACGAACATTTGTTGCCGCCGCCGCTCGCCGTTGCCGCCCGAAGCCTTGAGCGGCCCGTTATATGTCACTGGGTAAAGGCAGTTTATATTAACAAAATAATTTTTAATTTCATTTAATAGCTCAATCATTATCTTCTTTCTTCTAATCCGTATAAGCTGGCACATCACAGCCCAAATACTTTTTATTTTCTATCGCATGTTTTATTACTTCTCGCCACATATAATCGGTAGAAAGCAAATGTGGGTCGCAAAATATAATTATTGCAACTTGAGCTCTTGTTAATGCGACGTTAAACCGCCTAGGATCTGTTAAGATACCCAAGTTATACTTTTGGTCTTCAGAAATAAGAGATTTATCTGTCCTGACTGCTGACAAAAGTATTAGTGGTTTTTCTTCTCCTTGAAATACTTCTACGGTACCAATTTTTGGCTGCTGTAGTTTCATAGTATGAAATAAATGACGAAGATGTTTTATCTGAAACATAAGCAAGATTTATTTAAATAACTTTGAAGTTTTCATAATAAAGCAGGCAGCTTTTTTTATTTCGACATAAATTACTATATCTGGTTCGTCAGTATATGTCTGGAAGAATTTAAAAAGATTTCGGCGGTGGAGTTGCACAGACGGTACAGATATGGGCTGTTAGTATGGTCTAACCCACATAACATCATGACCTGCATGACAATCCGACAATGCAGTCAATGTAGCTGTATTTTGGGATGCAATAATATTAATTCTTATGATGTTTGACATTGAAACGCTTAGAAGAATAAGATAAGGTTGCACTATGCTGAGTGTATGTAGTACAAGGAAGGCTTACAAAGAAAAGACGGCTGATAGGAATAGAACTAAAGATGATACAGTGCGCGAGGTTCCGTCCTCGATATTTAGCAGCTGTTGCAGGGTCCCCGCACCAGTCCAGCAGTTAGTGAACCTGACTGCTAAAACCATTTTTGTTTTTTTTTATAATACCAAGGTGGTAAACAAGCATACGGCCCGCCTGATGGTAAGCAGCTACCGTAGCCTATGGACGTTTGCAACACCCACAAGAGACAAAACTTTGTGTGATGCATAAATATATTTCCGTAAATTGTATGTTTGTTAAGGCCCCGGTGCGGGAGTTGTCTTATTTAAAAAAATAAAGACTGCTATAAATGTATGCATATCTATTGTATAGCAGTGCTGCCGAAAGCCACGAGATATAAAAGTTATGAGATTACAGTTATTGTTTTTTAAATTACTCATTTACCTGAGCTATATACGGTGTGATGATACCAATTTCGTCTGCCATCACATTCTTGCTATATAGTTTACACATAGTTGATCCGACCACGGAAGCTTCCTCGCGGTTCAACCATGAATTTACTTCTGATCTTGTATTTTGCCCTTTAATACCATATACAAAGATACCTCCAGTTTTATGTTCATCAGTATTTTCGAACAAATCTGATACTGCAGTTATCACTCTTCCAACCCATGGCAAGTGTCTTGGTAACTTTGCAACTAATGATGAATCATAAAACATCTCCTTGGGTATTTCTATGACTTCTTCTAAGGACCTATAGTTTTCTGTTAATGAAGTGATAAATTTAGAATTGTAACCATTTCCAAAGGCTAAATAGTCCTTTTTATATGGGTACATGTCTAGAACTCTCATCATAAACGATTCAGCGTACCCTAATTTCTTGCCATATTTAGATATAACTGTAGGTCCAAGCGACATAGGATCACCAGCTAATATGATCTGACCACTTACTTTATTTATAAACGTCAATGGGATCATTATTTCTGGTTCCGAAGCTTGTGCAGCTTCATCTACAATTATGTGGGTGTAATGCCCGTCAGGTAGATCCCTCTTAGCCAAGGGGCTCAAAGCATAGCATGTACTGATGGAGACTCGATACCTGGCGATGTGCGAAGCAGGCATGTTTAGATTCATACCATCGTTAACATCCACATCTGTCATGTTGCTTGATTCATATTCTCTATGTATATTTACCGTAGCACAGTATGGCCATATTACGTCCGGAATAGTGTCCTTAGCAACTAAATACTTAGCGATTATTCTCACCATAGAGAATGACAACTTGTCTTTATACATCAATAATTTTTCAGCAATTACATTCGCTGCGTTATTACAAGGTGTTGCAATCAATATTCTGCTATCTGGATTGTTATTTAGTATCTGTAGTATTGTTTCTATGACTGTGGTAGTTTTGCCAGTGCCTGGTGGGCCATATATACAATACGGCATTGGCCGACATTCACCCAATAATATGTTTCTGACGGCTGATTTTTGGTCATTATTCAGATTCTTATTATACCATGTAATCGTTTCTAACTTTTCTAATGGAATTTGAAAAGGTCGTGTTTGAATGCAATTTGGAAATAAAACATCTACACCTAAATAAAAAATAGCATAATTTATCGCCAGGTGAGCTCTTCTGAACGGAATCCTATCGAAAAAAAACTTTAGAGAAACGTCACCACCTAAATAACGTTCGTGGAATTCCTTTTCAAATTTAATTAAAACCAAATCCGCTTCAATTTTTTTTATATAACCTATATATGAAGGTTCATTTTTGTCCTCCTCTTTTACCACAACTTTGTCACCTACAATTAGGGATGGCCTTCTTTCTGCCAATCCTATTATTTTAATGCCAAGGAAATTTTTATATGTGTTTAAAAATACTCTTGACATATTATAATTTCTCATATTAACAGTTAATTCAATATCTTCCATATATATTAATGTATGAAATTTGTCCTTGTAGTTGTGGATACTCAAAGGCCACATCATAAAAGGTAACTTTGTCTCAATATTCGTCAAATCATTTGAATCACCTAAAACTGCATCCCAAACATTCTCTGGAATGGGAAACGTTGAGAGTCCTAAACCAAAAGGTACGCGTCTATACAGTCGTCTAAATTCATCTAAACCTCTTTTGGGATCTGTCGCACTGCACGCAATAACATTTATCTCAATAAATCTTTCTACTTTAAAACCTTCAAATATTATTATTAAATGCTCATTTCTTCGCCCAAAGAACTTTGGATGGCAAATAATGGTCATACTAAAGGTTTGTCCGGGATATATAATTGTTGGTTCAGTTAAGAATGGTTTAATATTAACTTGAGAGTATTCCATACTGCCTATCATAATCCATTTGTTGAGGATAATTGATTGATCCCTGTTATTTGTTATATTCAAAGGGATGCTTGCATTATCTTTTATATTAAGATTTTCAAACTTCGGGTATGTAATATCTACATTGTGGTTTTCTTCTTCTTCAAAGCTTATACGTTGTGTGTCCGGAATAACTTTTAGGATTGTGCTTGGGATGTTTTCTTTTTTCAAATACATTCTGGTCACTCGCCATGAGTATCTACCTTGATTGCTTTCTACAGCTTCAATCAGAACCTGAAACATAGAAGGTGCTAATTTTAATAAAACTTGTTGACTAAATGATCCCAGAGAGATATCAGAAGATTGTTAGTGTTTATTATGTAGCGATAGCTTGTGGATTTACGCGCGTGCTACGGACTAAAAGTAGCCCATGACCTTTCTTAAATCTGATGGGTAGTTTCAGAGATTATACCATTAACACATACAGACAAATTTCCAGGTGTATAAATATTAGTATAGATATAGCATTATGGCCGAAACCCAATTAGTATAGAACAGCACAAGGAGCCCCTTGCCTTAGATACTAATACTTCTAATCGATTACATCAATATAATATTTACCATTTTCATTATATTTTTAACATATATTTGTTGTTAATATTATTTCTAATAATATTTGCACACCAACATGGTGAAACATTGACAATATTGTATTTTACCTTACAATTACTCATGTTATAGCAAAATAACTAATTTGACATTAAATCTACACTCATACCTTTTTTAAAGACACAAGATTTGTATTTTTGTTTGTCATAAATTCTGGCTTAAATTATTATTTTACTATTTTAATTATATATATATATATATTATTTTTTACAAATAGAATGCTTTATTACCATTGAATAACTTATGCAATTAAAAAATATTATATATTTTACCCTGCATTTGCAATGACAAAATTAAACTGCAGACATGGTCATCAGGCAATCCCACATACTGGCTTTCTGACCCCAAAAGGTTACCAGATCTTCTTGACTTCTTTATAGCCAGAGGCGTTAGCCACTTGTATACAAGTATTAAGTCCTGCGTTGACGGATCTTCTGACCATACTCCAGAAATCCTCAATCTATGTGTCAGCATCATCAGTCGAGAGAAATCAGTGACGCTATGCAATAATAAAACAGACTGGGACAGCTTTCGTTCCTACTTGAATAGTGAGATCGACTTACGAGTGCCACTTAATTCCTGCAATGATGTAGAGGAGGCTTGCTTGCATATAACTAATCTGATCCAAAAGGCAGCATGGGTGAATACACCTAGCCTGCCGAACTTGAATAAAACTATCCCACGCCCATGGAAGTTAGAATAAAGCTTGAAGAAAAGCGGCGCTTAAGAAGGCAATGGCACCAAACACATCTCCCACTCGATAAGACAAAGTTCAACCGAGCAGCGAGAGAACTTGAAAGTCTGCTCCAAGAATTATCCAACCAAAAAATTAAAACCACACTGGAATTGATGTCACCAACTGGCCGGAATGATTATTCACTCTGGAAGGCCTCTAAAAGGGTTGACAAGTCGCAAGTGCACTGTCCGCCTATTAGATCTGAGTCTTCCTGGGCTAGAACAGATTGTGAAAAATCAGAAGCTTTTGCATCGCACCTGTATCGGGTGTTCCAGCCTAACGAAGATGCCGTTCTCGATGAAAGCGAACTGGATGCAATACTTAGTCAGGATCTACAACTGTGTTTACCTATAAGATCGACATCACCCAGAGAGGTTTTACGTGTAATTCGTTACCTGGATCCCAAAAAGGCACCTGGCTTCGATTTAATAACACCGAAGATACTCAAGGAACTGCCCAAGAAAGCTATTACTTTTCTAACCTGTCTATTTAATGCCATATTCAGAACGAACAATTTTTCGAAACTATGGAAAATATCGCAGATCATAATGATCCACAAGCATGGGAAGCCTGCACACGATACGGCGTCATATCGCCCATCAGCCTAAGTCCCGTGCTGTCAAAACTCTGGGAGAGAATATTCTTGGTCCGTCTAAAGTCCTACTTTATGATGAATGTAATATTATACCCTCGCATCAATTTGGATTTAGAAAGGCACACTCCACATCATCATGACGCAATCCACCAGTGCTTCGAGCATAAACAATACTGTTCGGCAGTATTCCTGGACGTGCAGCAGGCATTCGACCGCGTCTGGCATAAGGGCTTGATTTGCAAGATAAAAGAAAAACTACCTCACTCAGTCTTTGAAATCCTGACCTCGTACCTGTCAGAGAGAATCTTCCAGGTGAAACATGGTGACGCCAGATCATCCTTCTATGACATCGGAGCTGGCGTGCCACAGGGTTCAGTAATCGGGCCTATTCTATATAATATATTCACGCATGACTTGCCCACCTCAGACAATGTGACCGTTGCTACATACGCGGACGACATCGCCTACCTTTCCTGCCACAATTCACCTGTTATGGCTAGTGAACAACTACAGAAAGTGTTAAACAATACCCAGCACTGGCTAACAAAGTGGCGGATTAAAGCCAGTGCTTCAAAATCAAATAACATCACATTCAGTTTGAGAAGAGGAAATTGCCCTCATGTCCAACTGGGGAGCGACATCTTGCCACATTGTGAGTGTATCAAGTACCTCGCTTTCCATTTAGACCGACGCCTGACTTGGAAGACTCATTTGAATAAAAAAAAGCACAAAGCTTCAAATGAGTCTCGCAACTCGCAACGAAATAAACCTCAAATTCAAGAACCTGTACTCACTGATGGAACTAAACTCTGTTCTCTCTTTGGACAACAAACTTCTGCTATATAACGCCATCATTAAACCTATATGGATTTATGGCATTCAACTGTGGGGGGTCGCCAGTGACAGTAATATTATGTGTATACAAAGGGCACAAAATGCCATCCTGCGCACTATTACCAATGCGCCCTGGTTCGCTCGCAGCGACGAAGTGCATGAATATCTCAACATGCCCACCGTAAAAGAGGAAATTAAAAAACATACGGTGCGCTACGCCAATAGATTAGCAAGTCACCCAAATCTCCTGGCTACTAAGCTACTTAGCAACACGCAAGTTGCAAAACGGCTAAAACGGAAGCATGTTGTGTGAGGCTATAAATGTAATGGTTGATAAAGGCGATGGCCTTTTGAAATCAAAGGACCTATATTTGAATTTAACAAAACTGATTATAGTCGTTATCGACTGATGGCAGTTCAAACGGGAGAAAAAAAAAAATTTACCCTCGCTTCGGTTTATTTTATCTAAATATTGTGAATCCGACCGTAAATTTTCGGGTTAATATTATAACCTATATATAAACACGAGAAATAAAAGATATATCTATAAAGAAAGAAAGAAAGACCGCCTGATAGATGGCTTGACGAGATTAAAACAGCAGGGTAAAGATTGGGTATCATTGGAATAAGAAGCAGGTGACGTTTACTCGTGATACTCCTTAACACAAATAAGAAATAAAAAAGACTAGAAGAAAGAAAAGGAACTACACTCGTGGACAAATAATTTGGGTTGGCGCTAAAATTCTCTGTATGTTCCAAATTAAATAATGTAAGGCGGCGGCTTCGAGAAGCTAATTTGACCCCACATAGACCCGCAAATGGCCCCAAACTTTCAAGAGAACATCGAGTAGCAAGATTACGTTACGCCCGCTAACATGAACAATGGGGAGACGAAGAATGGGCAAGAGTAATGTTTTCTGACGAATCTAGGTTTATGCTCTATGCACAGGATGGGCGGCGAAGAGTTTACCGAGCGACGGCCAGGGAAACGTTTTCTTCCAGCTTGTTTTCAGAAAAATGTATCGTTTGGCGGTTGATTTGTTATGGTTTGGGCTGGTATCTCTTCAGGGAGTCGCACGGAGTTAGTGCTGATAGAAAATGGTACACTAACTAGTGCAAAATAATTATGTAGAAGAGATCCTTAATGAGCATGTCGGCCCATACTTGATTAACATGGTTGAAAATTCCATATTTATGCATGACAACTGACAACGCAAGGCCACATACAGCTTACATTGTGAACGAGTATTTTCAAGACGTTGGCATCAATTGCATGGACTGGCCTTTGAGAAGCCGGGATTTAAATCCCATTCAGCATGCTTGGGACGAGCTCGGAAGGTGTATAAGAAATCGGAACCTCGCCCCAGCTACACTTAGAGACCTGAAACATGCGTTAGTGGAAGAATGGAACAATATCCCGCAATATCGTATAAGAAATTTAATAAACAGCAAGCTCAATCGTCTGGCAGCTGTAATTAATATGGTTTTAAATGTCGTTCTTGTGCGATTCGTGAGGTAATTATTCAACGCAAAAATTGTTAATATTATTTCTTTCTTATGTAATTTAAATAAATAAAAGAATAACGTTTTCAACATTTAGTGTCCTTTTATTAACCATCAAAATTATCTAAGTACAACTCACTGTTTGATTCATGCCGCTAACCCTATTATTTTAAGAGATATTCAAATTTTTCGTAGTGACCCGTAATTATTGTCCACGAGTATACTTGTTTAAGGATATCAAATGGCTTAATAATAATTTAATATAGCCTATGACACTCACAAATAACGTAGATTTATATTGGTAAAAGAATATTCAAAATTAGTTAAATAGAATCAGAGATACATGAGTATCTAGAGATATCTACAGTCAGAGAGGAAGTCAGAAAGAATAGTTAGAGATATGAAGAACGATTACAGTACAACACAAATGAACTAGCAAGAGACCTGCTCAACCCATCTGCAAATGAAAATATAAAACGCCTAAAAAGATGGCAGATACTGGACTTAGATGAGAGAATTTAAAGTCTTAACATAATATGGTGTCATTCACTGTAGTGCCACCTACAACAATAAGAGCGTGGAACTTATCTGATTATGGCTGAAGAGCCGATTGCAGATAGCAGAAAGGGAACCAAAATAAAAACAAAAATAAATAAATAAGCAGGATTGATATAATGGCGCATCCCTGCTTCTCAATCGCAATTAGTTAAGTATTTACCAACCTTGACGCTTACAGCCAGTTCGGCAGTACTATCAATACAGCGTCTGTCAAAATAAAACGTGTCACTACAAATGCCAGTTTCTCCATCCCAGGCTGTAACTTTTTCAAAGCTTACTTTAGTCCTTAGAGCCTTGAATGATATGACTTCTACTACCTGTAAGTAATGTTTTAACTTTATTTTTTCGCCAAAATACATTAAGATTTGATATGAAGGACAATACAATCATGAAAACCAGTATTTAGTGCAATATTTACATCTTCCCTATTGGAATGTGCAAAGTTCTTTTCTGTAAATAATTCTTCAGAAACGTAGCCTAGCGGATACCAAAAACACAAGCCTAGTATTAGGGACCAATACTAAATTAATGTCAAAATAAGGTTTGAAAATCTATCTTTTTTAACCTTTTTATAGAACAGGGTTAGGTCCTTATAGTTAGAGTAATTTAATATTGGAAAGAGACTTTATCTATTAATAGCAATACATACCGTATCCATAGAAATGTTCATAGGCATTTCCTTATCAAATTGTACTTTGCATAGCAATTCCAACCAATCTCCTTGAATAGGCTCGAATGTAGTGTTACAATCGTCAATATTAAACTTCAGTTTAGTATCTTTAATAAACACTGTTCTGCCTTCTCTATTAATTATTTCTCCAATAAACGTGCGCTCCAATACATCATAACTGGTTTCCTCAACATTTTTTTCTTCACCACAATAACGTCCATAGTTTTTTAGTATATCTTTCACGATAACACAATTGTTTGAATCTTTTTGGCACAGATATAAAATGTTATCATTAAGATTTAAGTCAAAACCACAATATGATTTATCAAAGAATATTATATCATCTATGATGATTCCATTAACTCCAAAAAATTGTGTGATTACTCCTGCAAGTAATACCATAAATATAATAATTTGAGCTTGTTTTTTTATATACTACTTGGGTGGCAATCAAGATTATGGCCGACCTGATGTTAAGCAGTTACAGATGCTTGCAATACCAGAGGTACCACTTTTTTACACCAGGTCTTTAAAATGGAATATCCCTGGGATAAGAAACGTTTCTTTCAAATCGCATCGCATCGCAGTCGCCGGGGCGGCAAAGAGTGGAGCGCGGCAGTTCTTTGCTAGGTAATTTTGCCTAAGATGGTCATTTTCATAGAAAGTGTACAACACTAAAAATATAATCTAAAACATTTTGAGCATTATATTAGTTTTTATCAATAAATTTACATTACGTAACCTTTTAATTTTAAAACTAATTAAACGCACCGTTTTAATATATTAACTGAAATATAACTACATAATTAATTATATCTGGGGAACAAAATCTTATCCATTCGGCAACTAACTCTTTTTGGTCATTAGAATAATATGAAACGCATCTGAATTATATTAAATGTTATCTGTCCCATGTGTGACTACACTTAAAATGTACAATAGCCAAAAATACAATAAAATGCCACTAATTTAAAATTATTCATGTTTATAGTTCCATTACGTTACTAATTTGACAAAATAAGTCTAAAATCTAAAAACAAAGTAATTCTCAAATGGGGCACAGTCACGTATTGGACTTAACCTGTAACCGAATAGAACTCTTAGGACTATTGCACACTTACAAGAAAAAACATAATTGGATAGGGTTTTACTTAGGTTAGATAAATTACATTAAATATAAATCAGAATTATTTATTTTTGAAATGAGTAAAATCAATATCACAGTTTGTTGTTAATAATTATAGTTAGGTACATTATTATCAGAAAAAAGAAATTCTAAAACAAAATCACATTTGGCAACATTGGTACACACAGCAAAGGAGTTCGCTGAACACCCAATAGATGAAAATGTATAGATATAATGTATAAATAACCCTGAGTGCGTAGTCTCAATGAGCGTATTTTATGTTTATGTATGTAAAACTATCGACGCGTTTAAATGTTTTACCCTCACACATTCATATAACTAGTTTTAAAAACTAGTCATATAATAGTTAATTTTACTTAATTTGTTCATAATTTAAATCAGTTAATTTGTTCATAGCCGAGTGGTATAGTAGACTGAGTTATAATAAGAGGTTTCGTATGCTATGGGTTTCAAATCCACGTAACACTACATTCACTTTTTGTTACTTTATTTTTTATAAGAATTACTTGTGATATTTCTGTAATTAAGTATTTAGCATAAAAAATGCATATAATATATACACGTTCATACTTTATTGATTATTGTATAATATTATACTATAATAGTCTCAAAAGAAGAGGAAAATAAAACATTTCGGTTTGTTTCATCAATTTAATAAAAAAATATGGCGACCGCACAGAATCGGATTTTGTGAAAGCCCTTGCGGGAGGCCTATGTTCAGCTGTGGACTATGATGATGAAGATGAAATACATTAGTCTAAGTTGATATGTAATATTTTTTTACATAAGATGTTCTTTAGACCAAAATAAAAAATCTTCATTAAATATTGTATTCATTTTTGCAATCATCATAGCACACAATAGTGAAAAGTAAGTCAGATAAGAATGGACGCTTTAATTGTAAATTATAAGTAGATAAGTAAACTAAAGTGTATTGAATCAACATGTTAACTTGTAGAAATTATCTAATTATAATAATTTCTAATTTCGGTAACAATAACATCATTCACTTATAATTTACTTACATACCTATTATTAATTACAAATTTATTTTATTTTATTGGTTTACCAACAATTGTTTACACAGGCATGGGGTCTCATCAGGAACAAATCAAAATTAGTACGAATAAATACCAATAGATGGAGTTACATATATCGATTTATTATTTACGTTTATGTAAAATTTAAACCTGGAAGAAATATAGCCTGAAGCATTTACATACATATTTTAAGAAATCCTACTAGCATAGGAAAATGAAATAAAGGGCTCATAAGACAAAATTATAATTATATATTTTCAAAATTCAATAATGTCGCCGTAGTCCTGGCGGCAGTATTTTGTACTACTAAGAAGTTGAAACTTGCGAGTGACTTGTGAATAATGGCGCTGGCGCTGTATGCATTCTCAGATTTTTATAAATTAAAATTTTACTGTTGGGTCATACTAGGTATAAAAATATATAAAGTTAGGTTAAAAATAAATAATACTGGTATATATATTTTTTCTCTCAACAAAAAAACTTTAAAAATGTCTTACGTTATCAAAATTATGAACAAAAATTTAAGATTTATTATCATAAATATTTTAAAAACTAAACAAATACAAAAAGTGTATCCTATGTTGGGATTCAATATTTTTAAAATCTAACAAATACAAAATACAAAAAGTGTATCCGATGTTGGGATTCGAACCCGGTTCGGCCGGATACGGGTACCTCCGTACGGTGCTAAGGTATCGACTATCGTACTGTGAGAAAATTACCTATTTGTGAATTCGAACTGATACTTAATAATTACAGTTTTATTATATTTTTCCTAATAATTAAAAAAATATTATCTGATATTAAAACCATCTACAAAAAACAAATTTCAAAAATTGGACATGAATCTGGGATTCGAACCCAGTACCATGGGACTGTTGAACGAATACCACAGAATGCTATACTTACTCCGGACTGGCCTGTTGGTCTAGTGGTCAGTGACTCTTAGCTACTAAGTTGGGGGGTCATGGGTTCGATTACCATTCAGGACAAATCTTTGTGTGATGAGCTCTGTTTGTTGTGATGTGTCAAGCCTGGTTTCAGATGGTATGTGAATTGTCAGAAAATATTATTATTACCCTAATTCGACTCATCTCGTAGGTACTGAATTGATAGATGCTAGGTACAAAACAAAAAAATGTTTATTATAGTTTCACGAATAATTGAAAAAAAAAACATTTTATTTTATAGGTATACGTAATCAAAGCCATCAACAAAAGACTTAACACTATACCGTAAACTTCTGTTATGATACGGGAAAAAATTGTTTAGCCCGGGGCGAAACCGGGGCGGAGCACTAGTTAAATACGGAAGCAAACAGTCAAAATAAGTGTTTATTTCGGACGTAAAGCGCGTGACCTTGAGCGAGTTAACGTGGCCCGAGCCCGAGCGATACCTAACCTTTATGGTCGGTGTAGATGCCTACTATTTTTTAGGAAGAATATAATTTCTTTAACATAAATAAATTCGGTTATAAAGTGTCGCCATCTGTTGATTTTATGTGTATGCACGTAATCTGTTGGATATAGACATCTAGTGTCGTATAGTTAGTAAAAATTTAGCCCCACGGTTAGCCCGAGTTAGCAGGGAACCAATTCTTTGTATGGGATGGGGTATCTGTACTAGTATTATATTATCTGTGACACAGGTAATATAACAATGGTAACATCAAATAAATATGTAGCAATAACAGGTAAACTCTGCAAGCATATGGAAAAGTACAGAATGGCAATCCATTTATTATGATGCCTATTAAATATACAAAAACTATAACTAACATTTATATATATATATATCTAACTATACAGAGAGAAGATATATGAACAATATTGTAGAACAAAACAAAAAAAACATGTATGAACAATTCATCAAATTACGGTATTACTTGACATCATGAAACGCTGTAAAAAAGAGTATCCCTGGACTATGAAATGGAAATGTTATACCAAATTTATTTATTTATGAAATTTATTTAAACTAAACTAATTAAAAGGGTGTAGGTGCACCATCACTGTCTATAACATCCTGTAGCCTTTGTCTCATGCTTGCTACCATATTGCCATGAAACGATTCCCAAGTTGAATTGACTACTTCGTCTAAATTAGACTTTGACCTTACCCTCGATGGATCCCAGTTAAGCACCATATGACCCCACAAATTTTCAATTTGGTTTAAATCCGGACTTTTTGCTGGCCATTAATATCATGCACGAAATAAATATGTTCATGTGGATAAACAATGCGCACAGTCACCAGCATGACATCCCTAAAAAATGTTAAATAACCTTGACCCCTACTTCAACCAACTCACCAAGACCCATAGAGAACATCCAACCCCAGTAACCTAAAGAAATATGACCACTAGATCTGCATGGCGGGACGTTACGTTGGCAATAGCGCTCACCTGTATTTCTCCACAATATTTTGCGTCCATCCTTATCTGACTTAAAACCCTTTTCATCACTAAAGATAATCACACTATTGCACCAATCAAAATCTAAATAGTCTTTTACAAACTGTATTCTATTTTGTCGATGAATGTTGGGCATCAATATATTCTTTGCTGGCTTCCTGCACCTTAACCCAGCTACACGTAAATGGGTTCTGATGGTTTGCAAAGAAACCCCATGTATAGTCGCCGTAGTATGGGTGGTCAAAAATGGATTAGCCACATGCGTGGCTACCACCTCTCTGTGTTGAGAACAGGCATCAGTATACGTGATACCCTTAGGACCAGTCCAACGATGGTCTGTGTGTCCTTTCTCTGCATAACGGCGAACCCACAGATGCACAGTTGTTCGCTATAAAAAAATGTTAAAGTTAATTCAACCATCACTATAACATATTAACAAAAAATAGTAATAAAAGAATAGATACTACTGCTTACCGATATATTTAGTCTTCTTGCTATTTCAGAAATCGAAATGTTTTGCTCATACAAAACAATTATTTCGGCTCTAATTAAATTAGTTACTGGAGCATTCATGTTTAGTCAAAGTGTTCACAATGCACAAAGATCCAGTAACTTTGCAATCAATATAAAATTACTAACGCTAATTAATAAACCAGCAAACATATTATATGCTATATAATTTTAACAAAAAAAAACCGACTTCAATAAGAAGCAAGCTTTGGCAAGTTGTAAAATTTTCAAATATTTGTTTGTTACAATCGAATAAAATCGACTGAGCGTTGGGCTGAACACAGGTCAAGTAGGTATTAAAAGCAATATTTAATCTGTGCAATCCGCGCTCAATTCATTCACGTCATTATTTCTTATTTGGTAATAGTTGCTTAGCAACAATATCGGAAACTTATCTAATAGCCATCAGTAAAATACTTATAATTGAAAAGTTCAGATGGCCATCTGTGGTCTTCTTCATCAGTTTTACTTCACCAAATTACACTTTCTGAATGCAAATGATTGATTAGTTGTTAAAAATATTGAAATTGCTATATTGCTATAACTTTTGAGGAGTTCCCTCAATTCCTCATGGATCCTATCATCAGAACTTTCTTTTGATGATAATGGGACCAAACTGGAAGTATGTCCAGTCAGACAAAAAAAGAATTTTTCAAATCGGTCCATAAATGACGGAGTTATGCGGTAACAAACATAAAAAAAGAATTAAAAAAAATACACACAAATTGATAACCTCCTCTTTTTGAAGTCGGTTAAAAATGAGGGTAATATGTATAAAAACATACCGACATTGAGATATAATGTAGGAATATAAAACAAATATTTTGAGTATTGTTTATTATCAATGTAATAATAATAATATTTAATCATAGTTGATATAATATTATTGTATAATTATAATAGTGGATTAAATACTTACCTACTTTTGTGAGGTTAATGCAATAAATTAATTCATAAAATTACAAGAGTTTATTTATAAAGATACAAAAAGAAACATTGATTACTGCCGAGATTCGAACCACATCTACAAAATCGTAAAAAATGCGACTACTGTATCCACTACATCACAGTCTTCTTAAACTTTAAAACGAAAATTGTAAGCCATATTATATTTTATGAACTACATAATATTTGATGTAAAACAGACAATAACATAAAATGATTTTGCACATTATATTAAAACTGGTTTTTGTTAATGTGTGTTTGTTTAGTGCGGCTATAGTTACACATACATGCACATAATACACTCATTGAGACTACGCACACAGGGTTATTTATACATTATATCTATACATTTTCATCTATTGGGTGTTCAGCGAACTCCTTTGCTGTGTGTACATTATTATCAGTAAAATTATTAAATAACTACAGTACAGTATGGAGAAACTTTTTCGTTTCATTTTTATGTTACTAAATACAGATTTAAAATTTTGGTGATTGTTTTCTGTAACTACAATATATATTTTTTAAATGATTTTTCAAAGTTGAGGGACACAGCTAAATGTAACACCAATGTTCACTTTTTATGAAAATGACCGCAGTCCCCCCTTTTTTGAAAACCTAGATCCGGCACTGGTCATTGAGGGCAACTGCTGATTAAAACGCCAAAAATACTAACTTATTGGAAGTTGTATCAAGAAATTCACATTAAATGCTGGAAGCATAGTCAAAGGAAGAACCTCTCTCTATATAGTGAGGACACTGACACGTTATGTTAAAATAAATAGCCACCGTTTAGAACTAATTCAGTCGGCATATAAGTACGGGCTGGCAATGTTTTGGTAAACTATCTAAACTACAATATAATATTAATGCTTCTGAATATACCTGTTCGTTGATAACAAGCAGCATGTGTTGGTGAATAAGGACCAGTTAATAGTAAGTTCTCTTGATTAATAAATTCGAGTTTTTCTTCATCACTCCACGGTTTAGGGAAGAAATAATTATACAAAGACTTGATCAAGTACATTTTGATATTAATTTGTAAATTCTTTTCTTTTCTTTCTATTAATGAACAAATCGCTTATCATATTCAAACTCCCATTCTGTAGACTTCAAGTAGTCGTTTATTTCGGTGAACTTCTTTTTGTGCACTTTTCATAGAATGCTCAATATCAAGTCCAAGATCAGCGTGGTTTAAAGATTGAAAGTTAGGAATGCGACTTGGTTCTTGGGTTTTGATTCTGCAAATACAATGTGAACTATTTTATGTCGTAAGGGCTAAGGACACATCACAGCCGAAAGATGACCACTGCTAGACATCCTCTTAGAAAGGTACTGATTGAATTTATTAACAATCTTGCAGCTAAACTAATTATACGCAGTTGGTGTACATAAATAGAATTCTGAACGGGAAAATATCTCAATTCGAGAAGAATATTCACGTAAAACAGCAGGCATATGATTATTGATGTAAAAAGGGTCCCACTTACCAGTATCACTTGGGAGTCGGCCCGTGAGAAAGATCGCAATTCGCATCGCTCGCCGGCAATGGTCTGATATCGATCGATTTATCTATTCTCTATTCTCTAGTAATAGATTCGTAAAAATAAATATTCTATTATATCGTGTTTATTCTCGATCGATCGATAATGAAAATGGTTAATTAAAATATTTACAATCCATCTTAAACCTAGCTTTTCTCGAAATATTTTTCCATCATTTTCTATATAGAGGAGTCGCGTCATCTATCGTATTTTTTCGGTACTGCCACGCTATCTGCCGCACAGAAATTTTAACAGCAATCATAGAATTTCGCATCTTAACAGTTGTATTACACTTATTTTGAACTTAAACTCAATTAATTATGCGTTTTGTATTGAAACACTTGTTTTCACTGAGGTAAACAATGTAAACACAAAGAGATGCAATTCCATACAGATTATGTCAAAATATTGAAGTCAGCTATTTTCCCGCTATTCTGTCGCATCGACAAGCTCAAGCTCGGTGTTGCATACAATATAAAAAAAACCCTAATATCATTGATTTAATTAAAATTTTTGCTCAGATGGAATTTAATTTTTCAATTTTTATAATAGGGTTCTACTCTGTTTGAAAAAGTACTTTAAAATGTTGATTTCCTAATAAAAATCCCAAAAAAAAATTACTCGTGCAAAATAAATACGCTTTATTGCCATAAAATTACATTAAAGCTTAAACTTTTTTTAAGCCCGCGAAAACGCTGTCCGCCATGTTCTGACCAGTGATGTCAGATGGGGGGGGAATCCCTCCAAATTTGGGGGGTTTTTTAAGTGATGGGGGGATAATTGGGGGGACAATATTTGTGGGGGGATTTTTGGAGGGAAAAAACTGAGGTTGGAGGGCATTGGGGTTTTTATTGCCACAAAAAGAAAAGCCGTGATAAGAAAAAAGTGTTGATAAAAAATATTAACTTAAGGCGATCAAACTTACTAGCTATAATAATACATAATTATAGCTTTAATAAAATGTGAAGCATACACGACCACGGAAGCATAATGCTGCTCACAGCTGATTGGCTCCAGAGTCTCTAATGTCTATGGGGTTAAAAAATGTGATTGTATCACCAATCGCCGTTAATATTTGTTATATAGCAAAGCTCCTTGCTAATATCTAGTTATTCAATATATTATTAAAAAAATAAGTTTAAAGAAAAATATTAAGTTGTAATTTATAGTGTATCCAAAGAGATCACGACATCAAAACAACGATATATGAGGAGATATCGAAAGAAGTTGTAAAATTACCCAACATTTAGAAGTACTTACGCACCTTTAAGTATTGGGTCACTTTCCCACTTCTTAAAGTTGCTTGAAGAAATTAATTATTTACATATTTAACAATTTTAATACCTTCAGTGCAGCTGGAATAAGCGGACAAATACAGTTTATCCATCTATAATTTTAAATTATAGTTGAATTTTGCGTATGCATTTATTGTAAAGTAGTGAAGGCCTAACAGACCAAGAATTGAATGACGTGAAGCTTCGATGCAAAGATTTTCTCATAGAAATATATAAGCAAATACAGAGGCGTTGACGCCTGTGAAAACATTGATACAGTAATGGAAGCCATTGCTAGAATTATATACCTAAGATTGTTGATTGTTTTTTAATCTACTTCAAAATCATGTGTTTTTTATGTTCGTCACCGCAGAACTCTATCATTTATTTGACTGCCTCGTCGGTCCAGTGGCCGCAGTATGCACCTGCTGTGCTCGAGGTTGGGGGTTCGATTCCCACACAGGACAAAACTTTTTGAGACCCACAAAGAATTGTTCTGGGTGTAATTTGTTTCCGTTCATTGTATGTTTGTAAAGTCCCCCGCGACACAAAGCTTGTTCTCTAGTGCAGGAGTTGTCTTTTTTAAGAAAAAAAGTTGTCTTTTTTTAAGAAAAAAAAAATTATGAAGCGATTTGGTTTTTTTTAAGGAAAAAAATAATCCTTCCGCTTGGAATTCATGAAAGATTGAAGGCATACAAAAAGCGATTTTGGTATTTTCCGCAACAAATCAAACATATTCGAAAAGTATCAGTATAGGTATGTATAATATACATACTTAGAGTGATATTTTTTGAATTTGTTTGATTCATAATATATGTAAATAAATGATTTTATTTTTGGGGGGTTTTGTTGTAAAAAACCTGAGTTTTGGGGGTATTTCGGAAAAGGTTTGGGGGGAACTCAAGATGACCATCTGGCAACACTGGTTCTGACGTAAGCATTGTACTAAACAAAAATCTATGAACAACAAAAACAAAATAGACGTGTATTACTTGCTCGTATTTCATAATTTTTGTAAAAATAATAAATTACAACTGGTATCGTTGGTGTCAATTTGTAACAAGTACTAGTATTAAAACTGCAGAAAAGTTGTTTATTAAAGTGCCGATGACATTGAGGTAAACATATAGAGATGCAATTCCATACAGTTTATGTCAAAATATTGAAGTCAGCTTTTCACTCGCATCGACAAGCTCGGTGTTGCACACTCTATAAAAAAAATCCCTTAATTTAATTAAATTTTTTGATCAGATGTAATTTAATTTTTGAAATAATTGTATTATTGAAATTGGAACATATTCAATTAGATTAATTACATTGAATGCTATAATTTTCAACCTACATATTATGGAGGTCAGCAGGAAAATTTTGTTAAAGTAGCTTTTTTTGTTATTTTGTTTGTTTTTCATTTGACAATATAAATTTAATTATTTTCTTATTTAATATTTGATTTAACTAATTTAAAAATTAGTATTTTTTTTTAAATTATTTAAATCATTTTTTTAACTAATTTTAAATTTATTAAAAATGAAACAAATCTTTTTTAAATATATTTCATTTAAATTTAAATATATTTCATTTAATACAAAAACCTCCCATAAACACAGGGAAACCGAACGTGGTTTTAACTGACAACCCTGAACTATGTGTTAGCCGCCAATATTTTTAATTAGTTTTTTTATGATTTACAACAATAATTAATTGAAAACACATTTATCTCACATGTGAAAAGTTATTTCGTTTGCCTTGTTACACTTTTGCGAAACGTGCGTTTCGAAATCGCAAAATTTCACCATACATTTACTCATTTTCTTGTTTCGCGCCATTCGAACGCCATGCAGCATGCTCATGACAAAACAAAAGACAGTCGGACACATGCCCCGGGGCATGTGTTAGGTGGTAGTGTGTTTTCGCGGTTATTGCATATCTAGTGAAACATATATAAATCTATGGGCGATGATATTGTAATGAAGAAAGTTTGGTTTAAAACTCGCAAAAAGAGATGCTAAATCATTGTCAAGTAAAGGTATATTGTATCTATGTGTTCAATTCAATGTTAGTAAAACACTTTATTATCTAATCATACTTTGCCTTTTCCCGGCAGATAAATAAATAAAGTTGATGGTAATCTAACCTACAATTACCTACCTACTATGAAAGACTCCGTTGTAAAATATTCAATGTATTTTATTTCAGTTGGAACAGGTTATGGAACATTACACAGAATACAAAATAATGGGATGTTAAACTTGATCTACAAATGCTGGTGATTTGTCCTGTGAATTTTAGGTAAAAAAATGTTAAGAATAATGTGAACCTCTTTACTACTAAACTGACTGATATCAGCGTATGCTATATTTACTACAAGAGCGACGCGGCGACCTCAAGCAAAGATAAAATATTTCCAAGATAGAGAATATTTAAAATGAACTTAAAACATCGTATTTCTCTTTTCACGTGAAGGAAATGTCATATAAAAAAAGAGACAGTTATACCACAGTATAAGGACTCTTTCATACAGTAGTTCGACGGACACGTCTAGACAGAGCAATCGTGCGGGGTACGCGGAGAAGAGGGGGGAGAGGTAGCGAGCCCGAGCTGCATACACTCACTCGGGACAAGTCGTTCAGGGTTTATGCAATTTTAATTACCTTTTTTATTAAATTATAAATTTGATGACATCCATTTCATGATGCAAGATGGTGGATGCGAATTTTTGGAAAAAGTCAATATGGGTATCGTTTTCGTGGTTTTTGGGGGTGCTGAAAACGAAAATGACATCCATTTTGTGATCCAAGATGGCGGACGCGAATTTTTCGAAAAAGTCGCTATAGGTATCGTTTTCGTAGTTTTTGGGGGTGCTGAATACGAATATGAAATCTATTTCGTGATTCAAGATGGCGGATGCGTATTTTTCAAAAAGTCAATATGGGTATCGTTTTCATGGTTTTTAGGGGTGCTGAAAACGAATATGATATCTATTTAGTGATCCAAGATGTAGGTATAAAAATTATATTTTCAAACTCTTTTTTTCATTTAGTCATTCATCATTTTGTAAATAATACACATACATATTTTGCCTTTACATTAACCAATTTAATTATTAATATTTGCATTATTTATTTTCTTGGTACCCCACACGTATTCTAACATTACAAAATATAAAATAAATTAAGAAAAAATATGTGACAACCCTGCGACAATTATCTATGTCAAGTTGGCGGCGGTTTTCGCAAAACATCAAAGGCGTTGGCCCACTGTGAGAAGGAATAAAGGGTTCTTTACACTGTGGTTATACTTTTAACCATGTCATTTTTTGTCACTGAGTCAAAGACTCGAACAAAATCAGTATTTTTGTGTATATATACTTACAAGTGTCGCTCCTCTCATATCGACAACTTACGTATCGATAAATCTATCGTATAAAAATTAAATGTTCTACATATTGTTTTCCAATATCAAATTTGTGTAATCTGTACACAACCAACAATGGCTGGATATTGTAATTGAAATTTAATCGTATAGTAGTGATGCTTGAAACAATATCACAAAAAATATTGAGAAAACAGATATTTACATTATATTTACACTCTTTGTTTGGTGCACAAAGAATTTAATGCAACTTGTAAGTAGTAAGATACTAGTAAGGTAGATATATTACTTCAGCCTTTTATATTGAATTTGAAGAAGTATCTTGTTTTCTTCATTCCATACCTACATTTGAGAACATAAAAAAAGTATCGGCTATATTATTCATTATATTATTATTATATTATTCATCTGAATGTGTGGAAAACAAATTGAAATTTTTCTTTTGAGAAGCAGTAGGTAATAAAACAACACCAATAAAATAAAACAACTAAATTATTGTAACATACACAGTATTTATATTTATAAGTACTTATTAATGACTTATTGTTGTTTACAATCTTATGATTCATTGACCACTAAACAAAATCAGTTAATTAAGGCTGACCTTCACTTGGGTCAACGCAGTAGCCTTGCGATCCAAAGTAGTTTAGTATAAGTTACTTTTATTAACCGACTTCAAAAAGAGGAGTTTATCAATTCGTGTGTATTTATTTTTTGTTTGTTACCGCATAACTCCGTCATTTATGGACCGATTTGAAAATTTCTTTTTTTTTCTGAGAGGACATACTTCCAGTTTGGTCCCATTATTATCAAAAGAAAGTTCTGATGATGGGATCCGTGAGGAATTGAGGAAACTCCTCAAAAGTTATAGGCACACATATAGCAATTTCAATATTTTTAACAACTAATCAATCATTTGCATTCAGAAAGTGTAATTTGGTGAAGTAAAACTGATGAAGAAGACCACAGATGGCCATCTGAACTTCTCAATAATACGTATTTTACTGATGGCCATTAGACAAGTTTCGATTATTGTTGCTAAGCAACTATTAATAAGAAATAATGACGTGAATGAATTGAGCGCGGATTGCACAGATTAAATATTGCTTTTAATACCTACTTGACCTGTATTCAGCCCGACGCTCAGTCGATTTTATTCGATGCCTGATCAGAATATCAGCGCTGCAGTTTTAAATGCAACAACACAAGAGCTAAGATTACGACCCTTGCTGACATCACACAGGACATTTTTTTGTTTTGTTATTGTGTGTCTATTGTTTTTGTTTATATCTGTTATCCTGTGTATGTTCGAATAAATGCTTTTCTTTCTGTCTTTCAAATGTAATGCAGCAAATGAAAACTGGTACATTTGAACTAAACAAAGTTTAAATGTATTTAAAAATTTTACAACTTGCCGTACTGAAGTCGGTTTTTTTTTTGTTAAAATTATTTTAATAACTATTCTTGTAAATATCTTTTAAAATAAACGTTACTTTTATTTATTTTAACTTTATTGTACACCAAATTAGATACGTAAAAATAAGCCCTAAATATTAGAGAGAGAACAGTAAATGGGTTTTTATTCTTATTAATACACCTTCATTGCAAATTATCCCAAACAATATGCTTCGTCTAAAGTATCAAAATGTTATGTACTTATTCTTTATTTGATTCATATGTATGTATATCAAACGTAGGTATATTAGGAAATATTAAATTTAGTCACATAACTAAAAGTTTTCAGAAACTCATATGTATGTCTCATTTGATTTAATTAAAGTTTAAACAAAATTACTGGCGTGTAAATTAGTAGATAAATTCGTAACTCAATCACATCACTATTAACAAAATCTCAGGTACATAAACTGTCAAGTGCTAAATTAAGATTATAAATATTTAAGATTATTGTAAACAGAACAAGCTGAAAATAAAACACGCATATTATTTCACGTTCAGATTGTAAACAGTTTTAAACTACTTACATTGTTATATTCATTATCTACTCAAAAGCATAAATACAGAGGTCGATATTTTCCGATGGAAAGATATATTTTGGGTATTTTCCAATAAAACACGCATTCTACTCTTCCAGCCCGAAGCTACAAAAGCCATAGTTCTTATAGTTATACACTAAACAAAGTTTTTCCGAAATTAAACGCAAACTCACGAGAAATAATGCAATTTAGTGAACAAGGTATTGAGATCCGTACTAGAGTTGCCTATCAATAGTCGACTATCGCTAAACTATCGATAGTGTATCGATAGTTGACGTCATATCAATAGTATCGATAGCCTATCGATAGTATCGACACTATCGATAGTATCGAAAGTATTAGCTCCGATAGTATCGATACTATCGAAGACCAGCATATGTTTAGGAGTAATATTATTGATAGTATAATAAACGGCGATTATTCATACTATTATTAATTTATATTTATTGAATTTTTTAACATTATTCTTAATTTAAATTTATTTTCTATTTTTAGTTCGGTTACACATTATTTTTATGAGATTTAAACTAGCTATGTAATGGATTATTTAAAGGCGTATTGCCTTTAAATAATCCATTACATAGCTAGTTTAAATCTCGTAAAAATAATGTGTATAACAAATAATAGTTTAAAAAACTAAAAAAAACACGCTTTTTATAGAAAACCGAACTAAAAAATAGAAAATAAATTTCAATAAATTTAAATTAAGAATAATGTTAAAAATTTCAATATATATAAATTAATAATAGTGTGAATAAAAAAAATAAATAAAAAATAGCGTGAGGTGCATGGTGTCAATCGTTATAAATATTTTATTGACAGATTGATTATCATTTTGATAATATCTTAAAAGCACCCCACGCTTTTTTTTAAAATATTTTTTTCAATTAACTACTTGGTTGGTACATAAGCTATAATTGGGAAACGATACTATCGACGGTTATTAAACTATTGATAGTGTTGATAGTTTTTTTATTTAATACAACGATACTATCGATAGTATTACTTAAAAACTATTGATACTATCGATAGTATTAACATGTAATAGTATCGATACTATCGATACTATTCATTCCAATCAATAGTATTAGTTAATTTGTGATATCGATAGTATCGATACTATCGATAGGCCTATCGATATTGTTACTGGTTTTCAAGGTCAACTATCGATAGCGAAACTATCGATAGTTGGGCAACTCTAATCCGTACGCATACCTACGCTGTTTCAAAAGTGTTACCTCCTGGAATATTTCCTCCTAGGTTTATTCCAGGAGTCACATGATATACAGATTAAAAATGTCGACTGTTATTTTTCATTTATTAAAACAAATAAATGCTTTTATGTTATGACTTAAAAACAGAATATTTATGTTTGTTTCTACATAAATTTTCATTTATATAGAGTTTCATAATTTATTGTTTACTAACGAAAGTACCCTATTGAAATGGGGAGGCTCACTCAAAGGTCTTTGTAGATGGCGCTGTAGTCGACTGTACTGTACTACTGTACCTTGTTTACTTTTCGTTACAAATGACAAAGTCTGATTGTTGTTTTCTGAGATTTTATGCGTAAATCATTAGAAAAATGTACTCGTTTATGACTGTGCATCAAATCAACTTAAAGCTGAGCTGCGTAAACAGAACGTTACTTACAATCGCCGAAAAAAAGGCATATTTGATAGAAAGGAAAACAATTAAAACATTTGAGGTTATAATCTGGGCCCCAATTCTGCTAATAATATTTCAATAGAGAGTCAATTACGAATCTACAACGATTGAAACAAATTTGGTATTCTGCAAAAACTTGTATGGAAGCTCAATGGGGTCGTATTGGAATTGAATCTCTCTGTCACTTGAATGTTTACATGTGTTGCCTTTTATATTCTACTAACTCATTAGTGCTGCCATTCAAAATCTACCAGAAGACTGAATGATTAAACGAACTATAGTGTTGTTTAAAATAAATGTTTTATTTATTTTCTTTTATTTAATTATGAATTATATTCGTCCGCAATGAAGCGCTATGTCACTAAAACACGACTTTTGTAAATACGGTGGCCGCATCATGGCTGTGTTACGCAATTGTCTATGACAAAGACAATAATTAAAAAAGTAACTGTCATATCAATGTCAGATCAAAAAGAAAAAAACAAGGTGGAGTGAGCCGTGTTGTTTGTTTACTTATGTACTTATTAAAAATGTTAGGGTGGTTGAGTGCCTCAGCAACTTGCCTTATGGCCCGATCTTAGAGACATTGTGAAGATACTCTGGCCAACCAGAGTGGTATGATCCCGTGGCATAGAATCAATAGAATAAGAGCCAATAAGTATTTGCACTACGCTTACCACGAACATTTAACACTATCGTAACGTATTCGTATCAAGACTACTACACGAATACCTATTTAACAGACACACTATCTCCTAAGGAGACTAATGAAGATTTTAATAGTAGGTAATACCACCTGGGAAGATGGAGGTATGCAACATTGATTAGTAAGTTGATATATTATATTACCTACTCATTGAATAATGTAGTCCTGAGTAGAGATGGGCGGGTGGGTAAAAATGGGAAGGAAAGGTAAAATGGGTAAAAATTGATTTTTACCCATTTTTACCCGGTATGTATTAAAAATACCGGGTATTAATTAATTCAGTATGTAATTTGGTTAATTTTCATATTAAAAAGACTGTAAAATGCCTTTTGTATTTATCTTGACGAGTACTATATTCCGAGATGGGTGTTTAGGACGTGGTGAATAGTGGTGATGAAGTTGGAAGGTGGCCATGGCAACTCTTTAACGAAACAAGATAGATATGTCGTATTTTGGATTTATTTTGACTAGTACTTATAGTACTCGTCAAAATAAATTCAAAATACGACATATTCATAATTCCTAGGTGGGTGCTCAGGATTGATGATGAAGTCGGAAGGTGGCCATGGCAACTCTTCAACGAAACAAGATAGTCATATCGTATTTTAGATTTTTGGATTTTTTTTGACGAGTACTATATTCCTGTTCAGGATTGATGATAATGTCGGTAAGTGGCCATGGCAACTCTTCAACGAAACAAGATAGCCGTGTCGTGTTTGGGTATTTTGGATTTATCTTGACGAGTACTATGTTCCTGTTTAGGATTGATGATAATGTCGGAAAGTGGCCATGGCAACTCTTCAACGAAACAAGATAGCCGTGTCGTGTTCGGGTGTTTTAGATTTATCTTGACGAGTACTATATTCCTAGATGGGTGTTCATGACGTGATGATGAAGTCGGAAAGTGGCCATGGCAACTCTTCAACGAAACAAGACACCCGTATCGTGTTTCGGTGTTTTGGATTTATTTTGACGAGTACTATATTCGTAGATGGGCGTTCGGGATTGATGAAGAAATCGCAAGGTAGCCATCGCAACTCTTCCACGAAACAAGATACCCGTGTCGTGTTTGGGTGTTTTGGATTTATCTTGACGAGTACTATATTCCTAGATGGGCGTTCAGGATTGATAATGAAGTCGGAAGGTAGCCATAGCAACTCTTTCACGAAACAAGATACCCAAACACGACACGTGTTTGGGTGTTTTGGATTAATCTTGACGAGTACTATATTACTAGGTTCAGGACATGATGATGAAGTCGGAAGGTGGCCATGGCAACTCTTCAACGAAACAAGATAGTTTGGATGATTTGGATTTATCTTGACGAGTACCATATACCTAGATGGGTGTTCGGGATTTATGATAAAGTTGAAAGATGGCCATGGCAACTTTTCAACGAAATAAGATAGCCGTGTCGTGTTTAAGTATTTTGGATTTAGAATTTGAAGAGTACTATATTCGTAGGTGGGTGTTTAGGACGTGACCATAAAGTCGGAAGGTGGCCATGGTAACTCTTCAACGAAACAAGATAGCCGCGTTGTTTTACGATTTGTTGATTTATCTAGACGACTAATATAATTCCAGGAGGTGTTTAGCGTGTGATGATGATGTTCATAGGAACTTTTCAACGAAACAAGACAGCTGCGTCGTGTTTGAGATCTTTTTAAGAATATTTAATGCATTTACACTCATAAATTAAATAAATACACTATTAAAGCTTGTATTTTTTTTTAAATATCGTCGGTCTCTACGTACGAGATTAAAATTATGATTTATATAATTGCAGAAAAAAAACATGAGTTATTTTGTAATATCATTTTCATTTTAATATGATGCTTGGATGATACCCTCTGTAATCTATACTAATATTATAAAGCTGAAGAGTTTGTTTGTTTGGTTGAACGCGCTAATCTCAGAAAGTACTGGTTCGATTAGAAAAAATAGTTTTGTTGAATAGTGCAGGCAGGCTATAGGCCATATAACATCACGCTGTGATCAATAGGAGCGGAGCAGTTGTGAGATATGTTGCAAAATCGGGGAAAATATTCCAAATTACCACGCGGACGAAGTCGCGGGCGACCCCTAGTGATATAATATAGTAAGATCTCATTGCAAAAATGATATCTTTTTATTTAAAATTCAGAGATGACCGTTTGTACGCTGAAATTTAATATTCTTTACTCGGTCACGTCTGACATGTCAGCTTTTACACAAGAGATTAATATCAATATATGAATCAAAATCATTTTATTGTGTTAAAATTTAAGAAAATAGCACTAAATACTACTACTACTACTTCCTCGACCGATTTCGGCCATGGCGACCTCTTCAACTCCGTTCTGATTCATGGCGTTGATGTGCTCGAATATGACTAATGTAGCCTATCTTATTACTAAACGTACGCGCACATTGCGGGCAGGTGAGCACACCATTACAGAAATTATAATTGATTGCACATGGTGGACGTGCTTTGAGTTCATCGCGTCGAGCATCTAGTTCAGAGCAGCGATTGGCCTCAAAGTCATTGACTTTAGTTTTCACCAGAGACCTCCACTCAGGTCGTCGAGTAGCTAATTGCTCCCATTGTAAGGGCTCAATAGCGCACTTTTTCATGTGACGCTTTAGTACATCTTTATACCTGAGGAATTGTCCGCCATGCTTACGCTTGCCCTTCTCAAGTTCAGAGAAAAAGATGCACTTAGTCGTACGTTGATCCGACATTCGCGAAACATGTCCACACCAACGGAGTTGCCGCCGCATCAGGTAAGCCTCTATCCCCATGATATTGGCTCTTCGCAGCACTTCCGTATTCCGGACGCGATCAAACCAACGGATGTTTAGTATTTTGCGAAGGCATTTGAGGTGGAAACGGTCCAACGTGCGTATATGGCGGCGATAAGCTGTCCATGACTCCGAAGAGTACAGTATGCTTGGTAACACCACCGCCTTATAAATATCTATTTTGGTAGCCAGCTTCAGGTCATGTGAACTAAAAACCTTGCGATCCAGTTTACCGAATACTGCAGCTGCAGCACCTAACCTACTGTTGATTTCAGCATCAAGGTCGCAATTTGATGTTATCATACTCCCGAGGTACCGGAATGCATTAACCTGCTTAACAAAATCATCACCGAGCTTGATGGCCAGTGTCTCTTGACCATGGATATCAAGGGACATCACTTCCGTCTTTTTGACACTAATCTTCAGACCAAAACTACGGCAAGACTCGTGAAGGGTTGTCATAAGCTGCTGCAAACCGTCTGGGGAGTCAGTCACAAAGCAAAGATCATCTGCATAGACAATTTCCGTGATCAGTGCGTAGGACACTTTAGTTCGGGCCTTGAATCTGGCTAAGTTGAAAACATTTCCATCAGTACGAAAACGGATGCGGATACCTTCAGAAGTTGTCTGCAAGACTTCCCGGACTACGACTGCAAAGTATAATGCGAAGAGTGTGGGTGCAAGAACACACCCTTGTTTCACCCCACAGGTAACAGGGAAGAACTCTGACTGATCAGCATTAACAGCGACGCAGCTCTGCATGTCGTCATGCAAGAGTCTCAGAAGTCTAACAAACTTCTCCGTGCATCCAACTTTCTGTAACACTATCCAAAGGGCTTCACGTGGCACACTATCAAACGCTTTTTCAAGGTCAACAAAACAGAGATACATATTTCGACCCTGTTCTCTGCTTTTTTCTCGTAATTGACACACTGAGAAAATTGCCTCACACGTACCACGATCAGGTCGGAAACCAAACTGGGATTCTGGCAAAATCTTTTCAGATAATTCTCTGAGGCGGTTTAAAAGAACTCTGGCGAAGACTTTTCCAGGCACTGACAATAATGAAATACCACGGTAGGAATTGCAATCAGCGCGGTCACCTTTGCCTTTATAAAGGGCCCGAATAAGAGACACTTTAAAAGTGTTAGGGACTCGCTCCTGTTCCCACATATCGACAAAGAGTTCCCACATCGCTGAAAACAAATCCTCACCGCCGTATTTCAATATTTCTCCAGGTATAGAGTCAACACCAACCGCACGTTTATTTTGCTGTTGTTTAATAGCACGAGCAACCTCATCAAATGAGACTGGCTCGTCAAGCTCGAGGGCATAAGTTTGTTGAGGTAGGGAGCGAACGTGGTCTAGGTCAACAGAGTGATCCACGTTGAGCAAGCTGTCGAAATGCTCAGCCCAGCGCTCGAGTATTTCCTTCCTACTTTTAAGAAGCCCTTCGCCACTAGTCGGCCTAAGTGGAACTTTTGCCATTGAGGATGTACCGAGTAAATTTCGTACTTCAGTATAAAACTCACCTAGCTGGTTGGTATCAGCGAGCCACTGTATATAATGAGCCTTCTCCTGCCACCATTTTTCCTTTGCGTTTCGTGCGAGTTTACGCAGCTCCAAGCCACTATGACGTATCTCCGTAACACTTCCAACACGACGTCGTCCACTGTGCCGCCTTAGGAGCCGCCGGTGTTTATTAATAGCGTCCGTTAATACCCCATCATTCACATCAAACCAGTCCTCATGTTTTCGGACGCTCAGACCCAAAGTAGTTCTAGCAGTGTCAAGAATATGAGTACACAGGGATTCCCAGACAGTACTAAATCCACTAGATTTTAGATCGAGAGGCAGCAAAGCAGTGCTCAATGTTTCGGCATATTTTGCCCTCGTGTTTACATTTTGGAGTCGTTCAATGTTTAGACGCTCCAGTTTTGGTCTTATCGATCTACAAGGACGTCGAAGACGAATACATAACTTAGTAACTACAAGCCGGTGATCAGTCCAACAGTGAGCACCACGCATGACACGAGTGACTTGAACTTGCCGAACATCTCTCTGACGCACGGTTGCATAATCAATAAGGTGCCAGTGTGTTGACCTTGGGTGCATCCACGTTGTCTTGTATTTGGCAGGCAATCTGAACATAGTGTTCGTAATTGCAAGGTCGAGTTGTGCACAAAGATTAAGCAACAGTAGTCCGTTGCTGTTCATATTACCAACACCATGTCTACCCAGAACTTTAGGCCAGGCTTCGAAATCACGTCCTACTCTGGCATTAAAATCACCCAAGAGTAGGATCTGTTCCCTCGGGCGAATACGATCTATGCACTGCGTCAGTTCTTCGTAAAATTTATCCTTAATTTCATCAGACTTGTCTAGCGTAGGAGCATAGACACTGATAACATTTAGGAAGTTGTCATGTTCCATATGAAGGCGTAGTGTGGTAATGCGGTCAGAAATGTGCACAGGACACTCCTGTAGCTGTCCAGTGAGCTTATTTTTGACAGCAAAGCCTACACCTGACCTTCGCGGCTCTGAGGAAGTGAGTCCTTTCCAAAAGAAAGTATACCCACCACCGTGTTCTACCAGCTCTCCTTCATCGGGTAGATGTGTTTCGCTGAGTGCAGCCACATCTACTTTATAGCGATGAAGTTCTCGAGATACAATGGCAGTCTTTCGCTCAGGGCAGGCATTTGCCTCGCGGTCAAGAAGTGTTCTAACATTCCACGCGCCAAACGTCATTGGTAGTGATGATTTATCTTTTATTTTCTTGTGGCGTCGACCGCGAATATTGGATGCAGAGGCAGCCGCGGTTGCTACCCTCCGTATGGGTTGGAGTGAGCATTTGTTTAGAGCACCTTTTCTAGCCCCCTCCCCAGCTGAGTGAGGAAAGCAGCGCCTCCCTAAATAGGGCTGCTTTGTCACCCTGGGTGCTGCCGAGCCCGCTCCGTCACCCCGATGCAGAGCAGGAACGACCACGATGTAAATACTACACCCCCAAGGCCGCCTACGTGCAGGAGTCAGACAAAACCCAACGAGCATCACGTCAAGCCTCTCTACCTCCTCCCATCGCCGTAGGACTATGTTGACATCGGAATCCTTTATATGGAAGCGGTCAGTTGCGCAGGATATATTAGTGTGCACAAATGCGCGCGCAAAACACAAGTGCACATACTCATCCTTGCCTTTCTGAGCCCAGTGGAACGGGGACCGTTACGACCGGAAAAAGACTTGGACTGTTGGAACAGTATATTGTGAAAAAGTTACAAGCGGTCAGTACTTTTGCACACTCCCTTAATCGCCTCCTACGATACCCACGGGAAGATATGGGGTGGTGTTATTCTATTCCGCCGACACCACACGGCTTGAATTATATTATTTATATTAGCACTAAATAGACTAAGTAGGTAACCTAATAACATTTTTTTACAACGCGTGAACGTGAATGTCGATGAATTACCTAAGAGAAAATAAACGATGTCATATGTGACATACCCGCATTTACGCAGAGTAGCGCGCTTTTTAGAACATTTATGTCCTCATCTACGACACTAATTCTTATAATTTACTACACATGTAATAATTTACGTTTATAGTATCTAGTAAACTATTTCATAGATTTAAAAAAGCAATATGTGATAACCTGAATCAATTTATGCAATAAAAAAATGGCTTTTTCGACATGCCGCTTTGTACGTAGGGACCGTCGAGATAAACTTATTTATTATTTAACACAAATTTATTGCATTGCGTATTTAATTTTATAGTTTATGAATCCGAAAAATCAGATCATGAATAGAAAATTATTTTAGGTATAAAGTAGATACAAACGTGTCTCTTTTAGGTACTGAAATTAGTTTACGTTTAAAATGTTTATTTTTTTTTTCTTTCTTTCTTTTCTATCTTGAATATTTTTTATGAACATTATCAGCATGTTATATAATTACATGGAAAGTTCTTCATTTTAATTAATACCCGGTAAAAATTAAAAATGGGTGGGTAAAAATGGGTATAAATGGAAATTTTCCCGAAGGTCGGAAATTTACCGGGTAGACGCCCATCTCTAGTCCTGAGACCTTATTGTACTTGCACAAGAAATCCACAAACTACAAAAACTATGCACAATATTATCACCACTACTAAGTGATATAATAATATTATAATGTTACTAAGATGGTACCCATTCATGTGTGTATTGTTATTGTTATACCTTACTTGACAACTCTTGCATATTTTTTTAAAGAAAAGTTTATTATAATGGGCCTACCTACCTATAGAATATAATTATGCAATAAAAAATATTTTCTTGTTCCTACAGGTGATGAAGACTGGAATACTCCGGGTAACAGCAAGGATAAAGGACCTCTGTTGCAAATGATGTGTTTTATCATATCACCAAAGCCCAAATCAGTACTACAACTACAGTACAATCACAGTCACTGCTATGACTTGTCATGGTCCCTTCAATAAACACATCAGAGCGACCATCTAGAAGTTACAGACATTCCTTTCTGCAGAGCTTGTACGAGTGAAAAAAACATGGCAGTCTACATTACTACTCTTGAGTGTGAATAACAGAGTGCTATACCATGTCATTATTGTTGATTGAAATGTTAATTATTATTAATTAGTACCTACCTAGTAAAAATGTATATGTATACTTTTAAAATAAATATTTTTTCAATTTTCATGTGGTTGCCATGTATTACCTTATTAGGTATATAATAATATTTTTATACATATATATATATATACATATATTACATAGTACATATATTGATAAATTATATAGTATGTAGGTATGTATTAGTGTTATAATTATATCGTATGTATAGTATTTATTTAATGAGTACACCACAAACTACCCTACTTTACTCTTTAAAATCCATTCAAAGGTTGTCTGGAAGAGATCGCTTTTAGTGATAAGACCACCCATTGTAGGTACAGCTAACTATTACATCAAAATGTTATTTTTGTTGTTGTATTTTTGCTTGGTGTACAATTAAGAATATTCTATCTATCTACCTTACAATAATTAAAATATGTAGATAGGTAAGTAGAAAACTATGAGATTATCATTTTTGTTACAATATTTATTAAGTAGGTGCCTATATTAAGTTATAATATCTGTAGTGGGCGGCCTTAGGGCTAAAATAAAAATATTAATAACTAGTGGCCTGTTCTGGCATCACAGGAGTAATTTATTTAGTTAGATAGATAGATTTTTTATTAAATAAAAAATTCAAGTAAAATATACATACTTATATAAAAGTAAAATATAGTACCACTTCATAGCACTGATATTTATGAAACTATGACATATCTGCAGGGATGGTCAGGTCGTTCCCCATCCAATCCCATGTTAGGGATGAACCCATGTTATGGGTTGGTCGGGGTACCTATAGACCCTACAACTCTCTGCAGCTGTAAAAGACTTAGGTTCCAGATTACATTAGTAGGTTTTAAACGTAACTAGGTACCTACTGAGTCGTCAAACTAGGCGCGCCTATCATATGTGGACCACTTTGTTTATTATAAGTAAATTAATTAAAGCACTAGATAAGTGTGTTATGCCACATCTTGTGATTATGTATGAAAGTGAGGTTAATGTCAAGTGTCGATGATTGTATGGATTGTGGGCTTTATTCGGATGAAATAAAATAAATTAATGTGGAGCGGGCAATCAAAATTAAATAGGTGTAGGTATCAATAAATTATGATATCAATAAATTTATATATAGATAAACAGTAGGTAGCTACCTACATGATAATTGATAATTTCTGAGTAACTATACTTAGTTTTGTTCTGGAAGCCATGTTTTTAGTTTTATTTTGCACTTGCACTGTTGGTTGTTTAAGGAGACAACTCAAAAATTGTATAAGTATAGTGTTGTTTGGTGGGTAATTACATTACAAACCCATCTGGTATCTGCACAACTTTTTCTTATATATATTATAGGTACTCTTGTCAAATGTTAGATTTGAATGCTTTGTAAGATGTAAAGTTGTTAGGACTGGTAGGTACCTACCTATGTCTGTGTAAAGTTTGTTCATAACAATACATTGAGTAGAACTCTTTGTGCTCTCTCCAAAGGCAGGAAGAGAGTATTCCCTTCACTACCCCAAGAGGTTATGCCGTTGTAGTTGTCAGGGATTCCTGTTTTTTTTCTAATACAATTTCTCAATGAATAACAATGGAACATTATATTACTTAGTAAAAAACAATTGAAAAAGTAGTTTTTGAGTTAAGTACCTAACTCATTAGGTACATACAAACCTAAAAGTACTTACATTCTTTTCAAAAATTATTTAAGTAAGAAAGATAAGCATTTAATCGATCAAATGTTTGAAAAATATCTTTAAGTCAATGTCCCTTTGTAAAATCGTAACAATACGTATTGTTGCACTATCGTACTTCAATCATTGAGGTAAACATATAGAGATGCAATTCCATACAATTTATGTCAAAATATTGAAGTCAGGGCCCCAATTCTGCTAATTTACGAATGGCTAAATTGAATCTTAATTCAATCTCAGTAGAATTTTTGGTATTCTGCTAATAAATTTAAGACCAATAGTTAGAAAACCATTGGTCTTAAATTATTTAGCAGTATACCAATAATGTAATACCAAAAATGCTAATAATTTAAGACCAATGGTTTTCTAACTATTGGTCTTAAATTTATTAGCAGAATACCAAAAATGCTACTAAAATTCAATTCAGATTCAATTGAGCCATCCGTAAATTAGCAGAATTGGGGCCCAGCTTTTCACTCGCATCGACAAGCTCGGTGTTGCACACTCTATAAAAAAAAATCCCTTAATTTAATTAAATTTTTTGATCAGATGTAATTTAATTTTTGAAATAATTGTATTATTGAAATTGGAACATATTCAATTAGATTAATTACATTGAAGTAATTTATTTATTTATTATTACTATAATACAGATCTTTCTATATATACAATATACCTAATATATTTACAATTCTTAAAAAAAGGAAAAGATATATACAATACAATTATATACATAGAAAATACACGAAAAACGGGAGGGACTGCTTAATAGGCGTCATAAAATTTCTCCGCATCGACGTCTGCTGGAAACGTGCCCAAAAGACTGGCAGCATTGCCACGTTGAATGGCAATGCTTATTCTTTGAGCCAAAAATAAGCCAGCCCTCTGGTCACGTGAAGCCTCGATCAAACGCTTCGACAAATCTTTAAAAAGACCGCGAGCACTTGCACCCCACGGCCCAAGCGTTTCGACTCCAAACGGCTCAAACACATAATCTCCGATGAGATTATTGTATTTGCGCCGCTTGAGAGTCTCCGCGGATGCAGCAGCAGCACCAGCACAACCTGCTGTACTTGGAAGATGAGATGGCGCAAGGGTGTCGACACATGTTGCGTCCCACACCAAAGGCCTACCCATCTTCCATGGCAGTAAAGACATACCATCAGGTCTCTTACCATCGTTGCGTACCAAACCATTGGGTTCTAGTACAGCTGGAACGCCAGCGGTGACAAGAGCACGTCGGAGTATATCGTTAAGGTTGGCGTGCCGGGATATACGGCCTGCACTCCTGCTGCATGACAGGCCGTGGTGTCCAAGGCTGTCGACGGCTTCACCACAGCAACATCTATGAGGAGAAACAGAAGGAGCACCTAGGCGAAGGCAAGTAGCCATACGGAAGGTAGTATCGTCCAACATGGTACCTATGTTGGGCGATGGAAGTGCTTGAAGCCAGAGGCCCGACTCCCATTCTCCCACAGCCAGCAAACGAGCGCGCTCCGCAGGACTGGTAGACGAAATAATCAGTTTATCTCTAACCATCCTGCAAAGCGGCCCGTCCCACTGTCTCTGAGAAAAAGGGTTAGTGGGTAACTCAGTGTTGGGAACAGTCACTTTCCAAGCATTAATGGCATCGGTCTTACATGGCACATCAGAACTAACCAGTGTGGAAGCTAGAATTTTCCTGGTTAGTTCTTCCGTGCTATGAACCGAGGACAAAAATGCTGGTAAACTAACATCGGTAATTTTGCGAACGCCGAGCCCGCCCAAGCGAACTGGTAAGGACGCTTGAAACCAGGCTCGATCGTTCAGGGCCACATTAAGAATTTTGCTCATAGTGTTGTAAATAATTTGGTCCAATTTGCCTAAAATTGTTAGATGTTTCCAAAACGGGGCCGATCTTAGGGCATGTGTAAATTGGGGCACGAAGAGGCAGTATCTAATAATGGTAAAAGCCGAATGTATATTAATTTTGAGTAGTCGGTCTGAAACTTCACAAAAATTTTGTACTTTTTCTTCTATGTATGAATCAAAAGCGTCTTCAAAAACTGGGGATCCAAGGAGGCAAAAGGAAGATTTCTCAAGAATTTTGATATTTGGTGCCAAAGTATTAAATTTTGATAAAACCGAAAGTTTGTCTTTAATTTTGTCACTGATATAAATCTCGCATTTACTCGTGTTAAGCTCTAGTCCAATGGAATTAAATTTATTTTTTATGTAAGCCAAATCTTGAAAAACTGTCTCTACATTGCCTCCTAGTGTTCCATCATCTAAATACCAGATATTAAATTTTGAATTAATTTTTTCGATGATGGGATGAATCGCTAGGCTGAAAATAACTGGCCCAAGAGGATCACCTTGTTGACAACCAACTGATGATTCCAAAAGATGCTCCTTGTATAATAATTTTGATGGGTACCTATAACATTGATAAAGAAATTTGAAAATTTGTGGTGTCTCCAATTTTGCCTGTGTCAACAAGGTGTCCCTATTCACCGAGTTAAAGGCATTCTTTAAGTCAACCTTTAAGATGACCTCACCGTCACCACATTACATTACATTGAATGTTATAATTTTCATCCTACATATTATGGAGGTCAGCAGGAAATTTTTGTTAAAGTAGCTTTTTTGTTTGTTTTTCATTTCACAATATAAATTTAATTATTTTCTTATTTAATATTTGATTTAACTGATTTAAAAATTGGTAATTTTTTTTTAAATTATTTCAATCATTTTTTTAACTAATTTTAAATTTAATAAAACAAAAACAAATCTATTTTAAATATATTTCATATAAATTTAAATATATTTCATTCAATACAAAAACCTCCCATAAACACAGGGAAACCGAACGTGGTTTTAACTGACAACCCTGGACTATGTGTTAGCCGCCAATATTTTTAATTAGTTTTTTTTATGATTTACAACAATAATTAATTGAAAACACATTTATCTCACATGTGAAAAGTTATTTCGTTTGCCTTGTTACACTTTTGCGAAACGTGCGTTTCGAAATCGCAAAATTTCACCATTCATTTACTTATTTTCTTGTTTCGCGCCATACGAACGCCATGCTCATGACAAAACAAAAGACAGTCGGACACATGCCCCGGGGCATGTGTTAGGTGGTAGTGTGTTTTCGCGGTTATTGCATATCTAGTGAAACATATAAATCTATGACTTCAATTGTAAAATTGAAATGTCAAACAAACGTCAAATAAGAGCAGAATACCGATATTGCACACAACTGCGACACGATTGAAGAGTAGAATAGCAAATATTCCGGTGGCAGTTTAATGAAGCGTCAATAGAAAACCATTGGTCTTAAATTATTAGCAGAATACCAAAACATCTTTAAAACTGCTATTGAGATTCAATTTATATTCAATTAAATTAGCAGAATTGGGGCCCTGTTTGTATGCAATTTCACATTTTTTATTGTTTTTGTCTATCTCTCTTACTTTTTTACAGATTAGAATCGTACCATCGAAACCTAAACTTTAGTGTTGACTCTTGACATGTAAGAGGACACCAAATACTTGTTTCCGCCATCTGATACATTTAAATACACTGGCGAGCAAAAAAATCGACTCACTTCATACTTTTGCACTCAAAGTGTTCTAATTTTAAAATTAAGACCTAAATCTTAATTTAGGTCTTAAATTCTTTAAGTTCTAGATGTTAGCTTTAAAAAAAATAACAATTACTACAGTGTTAACTTTTAGACATTGTCACAAAAGTCGAGGAACAGTAACTGTATGATTTCGTACTCGTTAACTCAGTTAGCATTGCGTGACCTTAGGGCGTATAAAAGGTGACGTACCCCTTTCACCCTTATCAGACGACCTCCTTAGCAATAAGGAGGTCTACGTTGTACTTAGGCGGAATTTTGGTAACAAATTCCCAAGTAGGAAGGACTCAGACTTCACTAGCGACTCGCTAGAGAAGTTTGCCAAGAAGTCGTCGCCGCCCACCTCGCGACCGACGTCACCGAGTTTAGATTCGACTAGGGTTAGTCGTTCATCGAGCGCGATGGACACTAGCACAGTAGAGGAGGAGACTAGCGATTCGACTAGCTCCGCAGAATCGTCCTCCGAGCAAGACTCGGAGTACACGATAGTTGCGTCCAGGAAGCGCAGTAGGAAACCGCCCAAGGCTCAGGAGGGACCGTCAAAGGCCCCGAAAATCGCCCAACCTAGCGGTTCGACCCCGCAAGATAGGCCCGCCTCTTCAAGGCCCGTATCACGATCCTCAGTAGGTAAAACTAGTGAACCGATCTCTTCTACTCCGTCCGTTCGCAAGGCACCTCCGCCGCCACCGCTGTTCATTCAGGCGAAAGCCGCATGGACGGCGGTGTCGTCGTGGTGCAACGAGCTGAACATTAGGTTCACCTCTGCTAGGTCGACCCAACAGGGTATCAAGGTAGTGTTAGCCACGGCTAACGATCATAGGGCGTTAACACGCATTCTCAGAGATAGGAGTGTGGATTTCCACACGTATACTCTCCCAGAGGATCGTTTATTGCGTGTAGTCATCCGCAATGTCCCTAGGGAGCTTACCTCCGTAGAGGTTAAAGAATCTCTAGTTAGTCAGGGCCTCCCGGTTCACGAAGTGCACCGCATGGTTCGCGGCCGATCGGGTCAAGTGTACGACATGGTAACGGCGACATTTGACCGCACCCCAGCCGGTAAGGCTGTGTTCAAGATCACCTCCCTATGCAACCTCTCGGGGATTCAAGTTGAACCCCCGAATCGCAAGGGAGGTATCTCTCAATGCCACCGTTGCCAAATGTACGGACACTCGGCCCGTAACTGCTTCGCCCGCCCTAGGTGTGTCAAATGCCTAGGTAACCACCCCACGGCTGAGTGCGAGCGCCCTAAGGACAGGTCGCTCTGCACTGAGCCGCCGGCGTGCGTTTTGTGCGGCGAAGTGGGTCACCCCGCGAACTATCGTGGCTGCCCTCGTGCACCGAAAAGCAAACCGTCGCCTTCGTCATCTAGCCAGCCTAGGAAATACTACTCTCAGGTTACGGCGAACAGGGCATCTGCGCCTCAGGGTAGCCCTTCTCGTGACCTCTTGAGCTCACAGGTCGCATTTCCTTCACTGCCTTCCTCTCAGAGTAGTGTAGTAGTTCTCCCTAAGCCTGTAGCTAGGACAATCCCTAAAGTTGACCGACCGACTTTACCGACTGCGCCCCCCGTAGTCTCTTCCTTCTTAAGCTCAGAGAGCATAGGCTCTCACTTAGAAACCATAAGCCGCTTTTTAAGCCACGTTGACTATGACGAACTTAAAAATTTAGGTACACTTATCAAACAGAACGTAGGAAAGCCTATTGCGCTTATCACCATCTTAGCGCAAATGCACAAGACTTTCGACAGTCTTGAACACTTTAAAGGTTGATTATGGATAGTTTACACACACCAGCCAGAGTCAAACCACGATCACTCAAGTTAGGGTTTTTCAATGCCAATGGCATTAGTACACAGCGTAGTGAGTTAGCTACATTCCTTAGGGAACACCAACCAGACATATTCCTAGTTCAGGAGACCTTCTTGAAACCTTTCCATCGTGGCAACCCTAGCATTGCGAACTATAACATAGTCCGTAATGATAGGCTCAACCAACCGATGGGAGGCACTCTCATCTATTTCAAAAGGTCATTACACTGCATACCTATGGATCCGCCAACGCTAGAAAACATTGAGGTATCGGTCTGTCGGCTAGCCATGACGGGCCACCAAGCTATCACTCTGGTTTCAGCGTACCTATCACCTTCGAGACAGTTACTACCTAGTGACGTTCGAACTCTACTCGACTTAGGTGGCGCCGTTATTATAGCGGGCGACCTAAACGCGAAAAACACCCTCTGGGGTTGTCACCAGACTAACTCTAGGGGCAGAGTGTTAGAGTCACTTGCGGAATCGCTACTGTTCGATGTTGTGACGCCTACAGAGGCGACTCACTATCCGGCCAATTCAACACAAAACCCGGATATTCTAGACGTGGCACTTTTTAAGAGTATAAACTTACGTTTGTGCTCTGTAGAAGTGTTGCACGAGTTAGATTCTGATCACAGACCTGTGCTGTTAGAGTTCGCACCTAGGTTAGGTCCCCCCGACACAGACACAGGTCACGTTCCAACTAGGATGATGACGGATTGGAAGCGGCTCGGGGAAAAACTCGAGTCGATCTCATCCGTACATCTCGATAGTATACCCGATCACATAGTATCTGTCGACGACGCGAAGGTGGCGATCGACGCTCTCACGAATCACGTACAGTCGTTAATTAACGATTGTTCACGGAGGGCTCCAGTAGCGGACGACCGCCGCTGGAGCTTACCCGATGACGTGCGTGATCTCCTGAGACAAAAGAACGCCGCCATTCGTGCCTACGATAGATACCCGTGTGATCCGAATCGCATTAGGATGCGCTCCCTCCAACGCGCCGTAAAAAAGCGCATTGGCGAGATGCGTCAGTCTCAGTGGGATACTACATTAAGTGAGCTTGAGCCTTCTCATCTCGCTTTTTGGCAGTTATCTCGCTCGCTCAAAAGGGACATAGTTAGTACTATGCCCCCTTTGAATAGGGCTAGCGATCAGTTGCCCGCATTTGACGACTTGGAAAAGTCCGAATGCCTGGCCGACAGTCTCGAACAACAATGTACGCCTAGTTCTCTGCACATTGACACAGGCCACGTAGATGAGGTAGATAGGGAAGTGGAACGGTGAGCTTCTCTCCCGTTACCACTTGAACTAGATACAGACGAGGACACAATACCCGTAGTCACCTCACACGAGGTGAGGTCGATCATAAAGGACTTACACCCTAGGAAGGCACCCGGCTCGGATGGTATCACTAATAGGGTTATTAAGCTTTTTCCGTACACGTTAGTAGTCCTTCTGACTTGTATCTATAACGCCGCACTAGCCAACAACTTCTTTCCACAGCAGTGGAAGGAGGCCGTGGTTATTGGAATACCAAAGCCCGGCAAACCTAAATCCGAGCCGGCTAGTTATAGACCGATCAGTCTGCTTAAAGGTTTAGGTAAGATTTACGAGCGGCTCATTTATGTTAGGCTGAAAGCAGTCGCCGATGCAAACCTACTGATCCCACACGAACAGTTTGGTTTTCGAACCAAACATTCGTGTGTCCAACAGGTCCACCGTATCGTTGAGTTCACCAACGTGCGGCTCATCCGTAACCAGTTCACTGGCGTTCTCTTCTTCGATGTAGCGAAGGCATTTGACAGAGTGTGGCACAACGGCTTGTTATACAAGCTTTTCACTATGGGAGTGCCACATAGACTCGTGCTCATCATACGAGACTATTTGTCAAATCGCACATTTCGCTACCGCGTAGAAGGGTCGCTATCCTCTCCCCATCCTATCCTCGCCGGCGTCCCACAGGGCTCGGTACTCTCTCCTCTCCTATACTCGCTATTCACTAGCGACATTCCTATGCATCGGCGAGTGCAGACAGCACTTTTTGCAGACGACACAGCTATCTATTGTGCAGGGGTAGATAGGGGCAACGTAGTTAGGAACCTCCAGTCCGCGGCCGACGCCTTAGGCGCTTGGTTTCGGAAATGGAGAATAGAGGTCAATCCAGATAAGAGTCAGGCTTTAATGGTACATAGGAGGGCTCAGCATCTTTACCCGTTGGAAGCTATTCCTCGGGTAAAGATGTTCGACGCCCATATCTCGTGGGTCAGGCAGGCCAAGTACTTGGGTGTCATCCTAGATGATCGACTTTCGTTCCGACCTCACATATCGGCGGTTCGTAAAAGAGCCGCCTTTGTGTTAGGCCGTCTCCATAGCTTAGTGAACGCAAGTTCAAAACTCTCCCTTAGGAATAAAGTTAGGTTATACACATCTTGTATCAGGCCGATCATGACATACGCTAGTGTAGTATTCGCACACGTTAAGCCACACAGGATCCATAGGTTACAAACACTACAGAATCGATTCATGCGCAAAGCTACGGGTGCACCTTGGTTCATGAGAAACGCAGATCTGCACATAGATCTCGAGCTGCCGACCATCAGGCAGTACATGAAACAGTGCTCACGTAGATATTTTGACTCTGCACCTACTCACCCCAACCCTCTGTTGGTTGCGGCTGTTAGTTACACACCATCGAATATTAACCGCATACGCAGACCTAGACATATCCTCGGAGAGCCGGACGATAGGATTACTCTAGCTCAAGACAGAGCATACGCAGCTCGCGAAGCCAATCCGTTAGGACCGCGGTTTCGTCCTCGCCGTCGAGGACGAAATACGCGCCGGGTCGCTCAGCTTACTCAGGTGGGTCCTTCTAGACCCACCATTAGGGAAGTAGTCACAACGCCCCAAGCCGAGGTTCGTACCCCTTTAGTGGGTGCCCTTGGGCCAACGTTGTCTAGTTTGTAGGTTTTAGTTTGTAAGTTTTCTTAGGTCGAGGGCACTTAGCCCTCACCACAGTCCGGGTAAAGTTGTCAAGGCCAGTTGGCCAACAACTACGTCACACAAAAAAAAAAAAAAAAAATTCACCCTTATCAGTTTACCGTGAAACGTCAACAGGTACACATCTCCTCAATCTCCAAGCAAGAAAATTTCCCGGAAATGGATACAACAGCGGAAGCAGCGGCTCAAGCAGTTATCCTATTGCAACAGGGCCTGAGTCAACGTCAAGTGGCTCGTACTTTGCAGATGAGCCAGTCAGCGGTATCAAGAATATACCGAAGGCACCGGGAGACTGGTGGCTTTCACCGACGAAGAGGTTCCGGTAGAAATCGATCCACTTCGGAGGCAGACGATCGCTTTATCGTCCGTACTTCGCTGAGGAATCGTTCTCTCACCGGGGTCCAAGTTCAACGGGAGCTCCGAGAAACACGTGGGGTAGCTGTAAGTTCTTGGACAGTGAGAAGAAGACTCAAGGCAGCAACCCTCACTCCAAGAAGACCAGCAACGGGTCCCAAATTGACTGCAGGTCATCGAGCAGCCCGGCTACGTTTTGCAAGAGAACACGTCGATTGGACTGAGGATCAATGGCGCTCTGTTCTCTTCTCGGATGAAAGCAGAGTATGCCTACATGGTAGCGACAGAAGAAGAAGGGTGTACAGAAGGCCGGGGCAGCGATACGCACAATGCTGCATAGCAGAAACTGTTGCGTACGGAGGAGGTTCCTGCATGGTGTGGGCTGGCATATCAATGGAAGCAAAAACTGAACTGGTTTTCATTGAAACTGGCCGCCATGTGGGAGGGTTGACCGCACATCGGTATATTGAAGATATCTTGGAAGACCACGTCATCCCATACGCTGGTTTTATTGGAGAAAACTTCATCCTGATGCAGGATAATGCCCGTCCACACAGCGCAAATGTCGTGCGGCAGTACCTGCGAGAAGTGGGTATCGCTGTTATGGACTGGCCAGCTCGTAGTCCGGACTTGAATCCTATTGAGCATTTATGGGATGACCTAAAGAGAAGAATCCGGGCTAGAGATCCTGCACCAGGTACAAGAGCTGACCTGCAAGCGGCTCTGACCGAGGAATGGGAGGGTATACCACAAGACAGAGTGAAGCACCTCATTGAGTCAATGAGGAACCGTTTAGAAGCTATCATCAGAGCAAGAGGGGGTAACATTCGTTATTAAAGTGGTAATCATTAAGTAATAAAGTTTATTTAAAATGTTATGATGTCTTTTATTTTAATTTTTTTTATCTTAACTTTTCAAGTTTTAGTACTCACTCAGTTTGAAACCATTTATTGTTCAAGAAAATGAGTACAAGTTAAGAGTATTTGTACTCATTTTAAAGCCAACATCTAGAACTTAAAGAATTTAAGACCTAAGTTAAGATTTAGGTCTTAGTTTTAAAACTAGAGCACTTTGAGTGCGAAAGTTCATACTTTCGCACTCAAAGTAACACACTGGCGAGCAAAAAAAATCGACTCACTTCATAGTGAGTCGATTCTTTTGCTCGCCAGTGTACATAAATGCAGATCAGTCAAAACAGGAATATTTTAAAGTGTAGCATTTTAATTTTCCGGTTTTATCTTAGTAAGCAGAAAACGGATGGTACAGCTGTTTTTTAAGGAATTTAGCTTGTGGGTTATAACCTGAAATGATAAATAAATCACATTATAATTTGGAACTTATTTAGTTTGTTATAGGCATTGAATCACTGTAAGGGCTTACCTGTATACTTATTTTTTCCAAAATAATCCTCCTCTGAGAAATGTGTAGCACACAATCGTGCTACACATTTCTCAGAGGACTTACTACTTGCTATATAAGTTGGATGTGATTTTGAGGTCAATTTGTACTAATTCTAACAAACGTATAATTTTATGTGGTGATTTCAATATCGACATTTTAAAAAGAAACAATGTTACTTTGTACTTCAACACTTTCTCTTAGGCTACAATCTAAAACTAGAGTTAAAGCAGCCAACTAGGCCATACAGCAATAGTTGCCTTGACAATTTTGCTAGAATTTCTCAATTAAAATGTAAATTTGAAGTATTTGACTTTGCTTTATCAGATCATAATTGCCAGTTATTATATTTAGAAGATCATAAAAAAGTCACTAAATTCTTGGAGTATTAAAAGGCGCGATCTTTCAATAGAAAATCTGACGAAGTTCAAAGGGTATTTACAGACTCTTTCTCTTTCAGCCATATATGAAACGGAAAATGCAAACGAAGCATATGACCACTTTTTAGAATACTTCTGTTTACTTTACGATCTTTGCTTCCCCAACAAGTCCGTTACCATTAAATTGGACAAAAAAACTAAGTGGATTTTACGCGACATACATATATGTAGTAGAAAACAACGCTATGTTTTATGGAAATATAGACGAGCACCAACAAAAGACAATAAAAATATATTTAAATCTTATTCAAAAAGACTGCGTAGAATTATTAACCTAACACAAAGAGCACAAAATATCCATTTTATTCACACGTCTCAAAGTAAATCTAAGGCGTCCTGGCAAGTTATTAATAGTGAAACACATTCAAATGAGTCGATTATGCGCCTTAAAGTGTTAAATACTTTTATCACAGATCCTAACGTTATATCTGATACTTTTAACGATTACTTTATTGATCAGATTAAAGATTCTGTTACTACTATAGCACCATTTACTACAGGACTGCTACCCAACGCTTTCTCCATGTTTATGCTTCCAGTTGTTCCTCAAGATGTGATAAGAACAGTTTCAGATATGATGGCATCGCCACAAGAGTCGTAAAATTTGTATAAGATAGTATCGTTGGCCATCTTAGTAGAATCATAAATCTGTGCATTAGCAATAGAATATTTCCTAACGGCCTAAAAACAGTCATAATAAAACCACTTTTAAAAAAAAGAACTCTACGGAAGATGTCTCAAATTACCGACCTACTGCTTTAGTGCCAGTGTTTTCCAAGGTTGTGGAAAAATTATTTTTGATTCCATTCATAGTTTTCTATCAAAATATAATATTTTATACCACAAGCAAAAGGGTTTTAAAAAGAATATGGGTGTAAACATGGCCATTTTTGATTTTCTGGACAAAGTCATGATCAACGTTGATAATAAGACACCTGTATGCGCGATATTTACTGACATGACAAAAGCCTTTGATTGTGTAAGGCACGATATTCTTCTAGATAAACTTTATGCCTATGGCATTAGAGGTAATATTCACAATCTCCTAAAATCTTACCTTAGTAACAGGATACAACACACAGAGATATCTAGAGCGTGCGAAAAGTCCAAACGAGAAATGAAATACCTATCCAGCGGCAGAATAATCAAATATGGAGTGCCCCAAGGCAGCGTCCTTGGACCTCTTTTATTCCTACTTTATATAAATGACTTGCCGAGACATATACAGCATCCTATGATCTTATTTGCTGATGATAGCACCGCACTAATATCTTGTACTGACATTAAAAATTACAATAATGACATAAATAATACTTTAAAAGATCAAATTGACTGGCTTGACAAGAATAATTTAATTATTAACTTACAAAAAACACCTGTTATGCATTTTCATCAAAGCTTGGATCCACCAAATGTAACGGTAGATTATTCCGGACATAATATTGAACGCACAAATTTTTAACATTTTAGGCATAATGATCGATAATCATCTAACTTGGAAACTCCAAGCAGAGGAAATATGCAGAAAGTTAATCCGCATATTATATCCTCTATAACTTGTCCAAAAAAGTCGATCTAAACACGGTACTCGTAGCTTTTCATGCTTTGGTAGCATCGGTCTTATTTATTTATTTAATGCATCTGCTCACTACACTTACAGTTTCCCAACACGTGTAGTTAGCCATTAAGAAATTATAAATTATTGGTAACATTAAAATGTATACATATTTTTAAAAACAGGGCCAATTTAGTATAAAATATATCAATATCTGGATACTGAGCAATCAGGGAGTTGAGCAGAGTTATTGCTCGACTAGTTGGTGCGTACTGCGCGGTACACGTTCGTACCTGCGGTGCGGCAAGTAGGCGGCGCGAGCGCAGCCGAGTATATTGGTCCGGTGCAGATAACGAACACCGCGACAACGTATTCGCGTTATCTATTTTATTATTAAATAATAATGTATAATAAGAGCACACTTACGCCGTAATGCAAGTGTATCGAGACCTACCATGCCAGATACGAAGAGAGACGGATATAAGTAAGGATAGTAACCATAAAGCCTTTTATACAAAAACCTTGCAAACCTTCGCTGGACACGTTCAATCATCATGTTGTACTTGTTCTCATGCGGATCCCAGATTATGGAGTTGAACTCCAGAATACTGCGCACAAAAGAAAAGTACAGCATAATGATTGCGCACCTGCTTTGAAACGGAGCTAACTGTCTTATCACAAAGCCTAGTGATTTCATGCTTTGTTTACAGATGTTTGTGATGTGCGTATTAAAAGTCAGGTACGAATCCAGAGTTACTTCTAGATCGCGTATTTGGGCAACTCGCTCTATTTGATCACTACATATTTCATAGTTGTAGGTGTATGGAGAGCGTGATCGAGTAAAAGTTATAGCTTTACATTTAGATGTATTAAACTCTAATCGGTTGCGCTCACCCCACGCCACCACATTGTTAATGTCTTGCTGGAGAGCTTCACAGTCATCTGTGCTACCGATGCCCAAGAATAGCTTCAATTCGTCAGCAAACATAAGACACTGAGCCGAACAGACAACATTCGGCAAGTCATTGATCATGATCAAAAACTGAGTAGGGCCTAGAACACTACCTTGACTCACACCAGAACAAGTGCCATACAAGTCAGAGCGGTAATTTCCTAGCTGGACGTATTGTGTGCGATTGGCAAAATAGCTTGCAAACAATTTTAAAAGGTTAGGAGTAAATCCAATAGCGGCCATATTTTTCAATAGCACATCATTATGGACGCGGTCGAATGCTTTCTTGAGATACGGGATCATATTTTGGGGTAACTCCAGTCTAAGAGAACAGGTCTTCAAAGCCCAAAAGCGTTGCATACGAGCCATGTGTGAAATGTACATTACTGATAGTTGTGTCCCTAAATTCAAGTTACTAAACATATTAACCTTTCCGTCATTATACATTCTGGAAATAGCTATTTTTGTTAAATGTAACCATCAATTATTCACTATATTATCAGAAACAAGAAATAGACCTGTAAGAAGTCAATATAAAACTGAGCTATATGCCAAAGGATATAATACCGCATTACTAAAGAAAAATATATTATGTATAGCTGTAAAAATATATAATACAATACCTTGTACATTAAAAAATGAAAGTTTACATATTTTTAAAAAGAAACTGAACAGACTTTTAATAAAATTGATAAATGTTATTATTCAATAAATGATTTTTTAAATGATAAATATTTGAGTTGAGAAATAATTATTTTTGCTTTATTATTATTATTATTATGTATTATTTAAGTTAATGATGTCTGTTTTATTATTATTACTATTTAGTTAATTATTGAAATTATTTTATTGTATATTAAAATAATTATGATGCATGTACAATTTAATGTTTATATAAAAATAAAAAAAATTCACTACATATTTGCAGGCCTGCAAGGTAGAGCAAAGAGGACAAACTTAACTATCAACATCATATTTTTGTAAACCTTTGTTCAGCAAATAAAATTGATTTGATTTATAGTTTTTTAATGCGTAACGTTGATTCCCATACTTTTCTGTGGTTATTATCTTTAGGGAACAAATGAACCCCTCTGTTTTTACAATTTAACGCACTACATTGAGGCATTTCTATCAATACAACGTTAAAAAAAGGTGAAATATTAAATATCAAATAAAAAATCTATACGATTTGACAGCTATTATGTCAGAACAAGGTACAGTCGACTGTGCGCCCTCTGTAGTGATAAAAAGTTAGTGTCCCCATTGGAACCAAATTTAATTAGATGAATTATATTTATTTATTTATAGGGTCACCAACACAAGTACAGCAATACAATACATTAAAAAGAATAATATTAAATTTGTTGAGCTAACTGTACTTACAATTATAGGTTAACCACATCATGCATAAAAATTATAAGCTTATTCGAAATTCTTGTAAATGTAACTGTTTATTGAATGTTATAATTTTCAATCTACGTAGTATAGACATCAGCAGATTTTTGAAGTGAAACTTCTTTATCGACTTAAGGGAGAAATTTTGTAGCAGTGTAAAATATCGTCACGTTTTTCGGTTACGCGCCATGTTGCTTTTTTATAAAAGTTTAGTATAGTGACGTAAAGAATATAATGTAATATATTATAATAATAACAATAATATATTAGTTTTGAAGTTTGGTTTGAAATAAGAATAACAATATATTAATTTAAAAGTGATAAAATAAAAAGACTTATTCAAATTTAAGTGAATTTACAAGAAAAGTGAGAGTGATTATATATTTCGTTTTATAAATTCAACACGTATGAGCATGATTTCAATATTTATTTGAGGTTAACCTCACTTTTTGATTGTAAGTATCAGTGAATGTATATAAATCTGTTAAAATTAGCAAGTATGAATAAATATGACTGTAAATCTAGTGAACATTATTAATTCTAAAAACAATAAAAAATATAAATTAAATAATAATTTAAAAATAAAACAAAACACGACTAGAAAATAAAAATATGTATACCTACGTAATCTTTTTTAATTATTCGTTTTTAATGATTTATTTATTAATTTTTAATTTTATAAAATCGTCGCATTTCTACAAGATTAACTGTCATCATTTAATTGTATTACTTTGAAAAGTAGTTAAGAAGAATTAAGATAAAGAAGTTTCACTTCTTACCTGTGTAGGTACTCTAGTACACACACAATCTTTTTTTTTTTGTTATTTTGTTACCTACTTGTTGTTTTTTCATTTTGATATTATAAATTTAATTGTCACCTGTTTCCTTTTTAACCGACTTCAAAAAGAGGAGGTTATCAATTCGTGTGTATTTTTTTAATGTTTGTTACCGCATAACTCCGTCATTTATGGACCAATTTGAAAAATTCTTTTTTTGTCTGAGAGGACATACTTCCAGATTGGTCCCATTATCATCAAAAGAAAGTTCTGATGATAGGATCCATGAGGAATTGAGGGAACTCCTCAAAAGTTATAGGCACACATATAGCAATTTCAATATTTTTAACAACTAATCAATCATTTGCATTCAGAAAGTGTAATTTGGTGAAGTAAAACTGATGAAGAAGACCACAGATGGCCATCTGAACTTCTCAATAATAAGTATTTTACTGATGACGATTAGATATGTTTCGATTATTGTTGCTAAGCAACTATTAATAAGAAATAATGACGTGAATGAATTGAGCGCGGATTGCACAGATTAAATATTGCTTTTAATACTTACTTGACCTGTGTTCAGCCCGACGCTCAGTCGATTTTATTCGATTGTAACAACCAAAAAAGTTACATATTTATTCTCTTAATTTTTTCCTAATATTCTCAAACACGTTTTTAAAGGTATACTTATTGGTATATTCGGTATCATAAATGTGTGGTGTACAATAAAGAGTTTTCTATCAAATCAATTACCTATATAACTGACCGTGACTTCACCAAGGCCTGATCAGAATATCAGCGCTGCAGTTTTAAATGCCACAGCCACAGCACAGAGCTGAGATTACGACCCTTGCTGACATCACACAGGATAATTTTTTGTTTTGTTACTGTGTGTCTATTGTTGTTGTTTATATCTGTTACCATGTGTATGTTCGAATAAATGCTTTTCTTTCTGGCTTTCAAATGTAATGCAGCAAATTAAAAATTGTACATTTGAACTGAACAAAGTTTAAAGGTATTTGAAAATTTTACAACTTGCCGTACTGAAGTCGGTTTTTTTTTGTTAAAATTATTTAAAATTTGATTAACTAATTTGAAAATTGGTACATATTTTAAAATTAGTTAAATCTTCTTTTTTTTTTACTACTAACTCATATGTGATAATCAAGCATATGACCCACCTGATGTTCTTCATAGATATACATATGCTAGTTATAAAGTAGCGTGAGAATATGAGTATTCTGTCGAAGTCGAATAGGGAGCCCCTTGAACATACCTCGGTACTGTGAAACTTAATCATATTTGCGTAAACCAAATATGAAGAATTTTTAAAGTCGCTCAAGCTTAGGTACCAAGTTGCTCCACAGTAAGATCCAGATAGCTGACATCGGCATAATCGAGAATAGGAAGTAAAAGAGATTGAGCTAAGGTAGTCTTGGTAGCAATTGGAAGAAAATTCCGCAGTCTTCGCAACAACCCTGCACAAGCAAAAAGTTAAGATAAAGTTTATTCATCCAAAAACATTGTACAAATATGAATATGAGCATTGAGCCCCACACCTCCACAATACAGGCTTTATAGCCTGTATTGTGGAGGTCATTACAAGAATTACCTTAAAGATATTTAACAGTAAACAATATTCACATAAACAAAAGGTCGACAATATTAAAGTTTCTAATAAAATAATTACGATAGGGTATAGAAGTTATAGTGGATGTGGAATGGAATTTTAAGAAATATAGGATTGGAAAGTTGTTATTTTTGATGAGTGAGTATGTGAAGACCTTAAAGATATTTAACAGTAGGTAAACAATATTCACATAAACAAAAGGTCGACAATATTAATACTTCGTGCCTACACAGCCGAACATCGAAGACGCAGAGTTCGTTCGTCAGTTGACTGAAACAATGTCGTCACTCACACCGAAGAATAGATCTCATTCATCAAATCTACATACATTCATTCACAAAGATCTCGAAACATGTACATACGTATTTGTACGCAACGACACCGTGCGACGACCGTTGACCCCACCTTACGAAGGTCATTAAATGCAGTACGAATGGCGAGGCAATTCACGTTACAACTACCACTTCTCACTGCAGTCGTATCCATTGACCGACTGAAGCCTGCCCACCTGTATAATCACGAAACATCGCCTCTTCATTCACAAACGACTGCTACTTCGAAGAATACAACGACAGATGCAAATCCAAGTACAACAACAGCCCCGGGTACATCAGTTCCAGTCACACAGCGAAGTACCTACATCACCCGCACCGGCAGAGCTATTAAACCCAACGTACGTTTCACTTGAGGGGGAGTGATGTGGCGTATGCATGCCGCGTACAAAACCGGAGCACCCGCAGCCCTAGAAATCAACGTTCATCCGCTCGGGACGCGCTACATCAGCCGACTACGACGCAAGTTACAGAGCCAAGCAATTTATACTGTGGCATATTTATACGTCGACAACGGTGCCGTCTGGTGGCGAATAGCAACTCCAATCTCAACACACGCTGATTGGTTCCCGCCAAAAATATAATTGTAATCTTAAATCTAAATACGCATCGTGATTGGCCAATGTTTAGATATCGCTCCTGTAATGTTTAGATGTTGCGTGACCTTATTTGTATATAAAGATAGACCAAATTTGTAAAAAAATCAGTTCAGTATTGTACCTCGAAACGTCTTTACTTTACCATACTAGCGACGCTACGGTCTAAGGGCTCCCAAGTCCCAGCCCATCCGGTCTAGTTCTTCAACCCTACCTTCTCTTACTAGCGACGGTCTAAGGGCTATCATACCCGTCCGGTCTAGTGCTTCGAATTACCTACCTCTAGGGTCAGCGACCTCACACTGATCCTAAACCGGGTTAACATCGTCACGTATCCCTTTTAGTTTTCCGATAATGTCATCGGAAAATTTCATAGCAGAGGCCAGGTCGTGTGTAGGGTTCTGCAAATATGCTGACAGTGGGAGCGTGTAACTGAAAAATCTTTCACAGGTTTTTAGAGAAATCAAGAAACTACTCTTTTCCATCGCAGCTATCAGTGTAGACGCAGTTTGGGCGACAGTTCTGTTTGTGTAGGTTCTCTTAATGTAATGACAATAGGTTCGAGTAACTCACCAAATACATTTATAGAGTCGTGACGTTCTATAAATCGAGTGTCACACATGCCGACCAGTCTTTTTTTCTTACTTTCTGGTGTGAGCTTTTCCACATTTTCCTTGAACTGTTTCCCGGCCATTGCATTGTTGCGAATTAAATTGCAGACTTCCTTCACAACGCCTATTAATTTCTCACCTCGGGAACTGAAAGAGCTTTTGAAAGAACTAGGTTCAGACGATGTGCCGAGCAATGTACGTATGTGGCCTTAGGAAATTCTTCAACGTTTTTTTTCAGTCAGATTTCGGCGGGGGATAAATCCCAACTATTCCCCCCCTCTGTATACGTGCCTGTGCATGCCCGAAAACCTAAAAGGGATGGGGCGATTGTGTTAAACAAATATCTACTTTGTTATACCACATTCTTGATGACTGCTTTAATCCATAAATGGCTTTCTTTAATTTTAGAACTTTATTAGTATCTGAACTATCAAAACCTTCAGGTATTTGCATGTAAATATTTTCATGAAGTTCGCCATTTAAGAATGCAGTTTTAAAAGCATTCAAAATGCCTTATGTCAAGTCCTAGTTTTACTGACAAAGCAAAAAGTAATCTTATAGAACTGTGTCGCACCACAGGCGAAAATGTCTCTGCATAGTCTATACCCGGTTGTTGGGAGAAGCCCTTTGCCACTAACCTTGCTTTCTTTAATTTTAGAACCACGCTCTGCTACCGTGTTTAATACCCAACCTCTGAGCTCTATGGTTGAACTATATATCAAAACTATATTTTATAGAGGTTAAATACAGTCAGATAGTTTTGTAATAGTTTATTTAAACGACAACTCCCGCACTAGAGAACAAGCTTTGTGTCGCGGGGTACTTTACAAACATACAATTAACGGACACAACAACACTGTGGGACACACAAAGTTTTGTGGGAATCGAACCTCGTGCACAGCAGGCGCATACTGCAGCCACTGGACCACCAAGGCAGTCAAAGATTGTTTTTAAGTAGTTTAGGTTAAGTTACTTTTATTTATTAACTATTCTCGTAAATATCTTTTGAAATAAACGTTTCTTTTATTTATTTTAACTTTATTGTACACCAAATTAGATACGTATAAATAAGCTCTAAGTATTAGAGAGAGAACATTAAATGGGTTTTTACTCTTATTAATACTGGATGTATTGTGTTATATGTTGCATATTATGTTTACATTCTAACTGACACAGTAATTAACTGACTTCAACAAAAGGAGGTTATCAATTCGTGTTTTTTTTAATCTATTTTTTTATGTTTGTTACCACTGAACTCCGTCATGGACCGATTTGAAAAAATCTTTTTTTGTTTGAGAGGACATACTTCCAGTTTGGTCCCATTTTCATCAAAAGAAAGTTCTGATGATAGGATCCATGAGGAATTGAAGGAACTCCTCAAAAGTTATAGGCACACATATATTTAAATACTGGTATGGTCGGCAAACTAATGTAGTGAAATGGGGTAACGAATTTTCTAAAGAATATATTCTGAATTGTGGTGTGAGGGTGGCCTAACATCCCCCACATTGTTTAACTTGTATGTTGACGCTCTGATAGAGGAACTGAGCAGGTCTAGAGACGGCTGTCACAACACACTACACAACTTAGCTACGCCGACGACATGGCCCTGCTGAGTCCCTGTATCAGAGGGTTGAATGTACTAATCTCTATATGTGAAAAATATGCTCTCGGTCATAAGTTGACATACAATGTAAGAAAGACAGAGGTTATGTTATTTAGCCGCGATAAATCCTACTCTTACACTCCTCCTGTTAAACTTAATGGTGTCCAATTTATTATGTATCTAAATTTAAATACCTCAGTCATATAATTAGAAACGATTTAAGAGATAATGGTGACATGGAAAGGCAAAGGCTCGTCGTTTCTGTCGTTGTAGTGACGCTGTTAAAATCACCCTATCCACGGCATACTGTCAGGCGTTCTACACTAGTCAACTGCGGCAAAATTATATACAAAGAACCTTCCATGCACTGCGAGTGCAATATAACAACGCATTTAGAGCCATGCTGGGTCTGCCCTGGCGTTGTAGCGCGTCGGGCATGTTTGCCGAGAATAGGGTTGATGATTTCTACGCTATAATGGGGAAAAGTTCTGCATCTTTTATGGTCCATAAAAGATGCAGAACTTTGCGTATGCGTATCAGACAAACGGCAAATCTAACTGTACAATCTGTATATGAAGGGTGCAAATACATTACATCATTAACAGAGCTCTGCAGCACAAAATAAGTACATTATACCTAAACCACCAACATAAACTTATTAAAATGATATTGAACGATTATATTACAAATTCCTGTATGTACCTATTCCTGTATCAATTGTTTATTTCCACTTATTTTAATGAATTATGAATGATTAATTATGAATTGCGAATTATATATAATATTAGTAATGTTAAATAATGTGTCTTTTAATGTGTCAAATTATGAATTTTTTACTAACACTAGGGTATAAGTATAATTTGTAACTAACATGATGGATTTTTATCTGATTATACAATTTTATTATTATTATAGCAATTTCAATATTTTTAATAAATAATCAAACATTTGCATTCAGGAAGTGTAATTTGGTGAAGTAAAACTGATGAAGAAGATCACAGATGGCCACCTGAACTTCTCAATAATACCTAAGTATTTCACTGATGGCGATTAGATAAGTTTCGATTATGGTTGATAAGCAACTATTAATAAGTAATAATGACATGAATGAGTTAAGCGCGGATTGCACAATTTTTTTTTTTTTTAATACCTACTTGAACTGTGTTCAGCCTGACGCTTAGTCGACTTTATTCGATTCTAACAAAAACGAAAGAGACTTAGACTAGGGGTTTGAAGGTATTTGAAAATTTTACAACTTGCCGTACTGAAGTCGGTTTTTTTGTTAAAATTATTTTAATAACAGTTTAAATGTAGTGACCGGGTGAGGTACCCATCTTCCTTTGGCTTATTATCGAATTTAAGACTGGATTGACAGCTGTTTTCTTTTTACCTTTACCGTAATCCTGAAGACCAAATGCCTTCCTTTAATCGGGCGCGGATTCAGGGGGGCAATGGTGTATGCTGGTAAGCAGTTACCGTTACTGTGATGGACATTTAAAGCACCAGGGGTATCACTACCGCGTTGCCGACCCTGAAACCCATGCCACACATAATATAAATGTGGAAGTTTTGTTAGTACAGTTGCGAAAAAAGGAGTTCTGTGGTCGGTCAGGTAAGTAAAACTAATGAAATGAGTACATATGAATAATATTCATTATTTAAAATTATGAATACGACAGATAATACAGGGCCGTTTAATAAAGCTGACAATTCGAGAAGTTCCGACATATGTCAAAAAGTTACAATTTGACAATATTTCTGTTTAATAAAACTTACAGGCGACAAAACTGTCGTGGAAAATTCACAAATATGTCGGTTTGTAGCGACAATCCGAAATATTTCTGTTTAATAAAACTTTTTGAGCGACAGGTGACAGGCGACAATTTGTCGTGAAAAACTTGTCAATTCTGCTTTATTAATCAGAAAATAGTCATGACTTATTGACATATTTGTAGAATTGTCCATCAATTCTGACAGGTCCCTCTGACAGGACCCTCTGTCGCGATTCTTATTTTGAATATTGAAGGTGTTTATAAAAGGTTTAATACAAAAATGGTACTTACAACGAGCAGTGAGAGTAGTGATAATGAATACTTAGAACAAATACAAACGAGGAGGCAATGACGTCATTTAAAAGCAGAATCAATTTCTCTTTCACAATTACTGATTTCTGCTTTAAAGAAAATTTTCGGGTATGTAAAACTACCGGAGAGTATTTAATAGATTTCTTGTTTTACCCTCATTTATCTTCATAAAACAAAATGATCAGCAAATATGTCACAAATTGACAGTTGTCACGACAATCCGACAATTGTCAACCGACCATTGTCGAAAATATTTTGACTGTGGTTTTTTGACATAGGTATGTCGAGTTTTATTAAACGTGTTTTTAAATGACAAATATGTCAAAGATTTCATGTCGATTTTTTACATATTTGTCGCCTTTATTAAACAGCCTAAGCGCGACAATTCTACAATAAAGTCATTTTTGGACATATATGTCGGCTTGTCAGCTTTATTAAACAGGGCCCTGGACGTAAAGTAATTATACAGAAAGAGAGCTATTAACCAAATGACGACAATTATCCACTTTAGTCGGCAACAATTCCCGAGAGCTAGTGCGATAACTACCTCTTTGGCTCTTTCTTACTATTATCATTGGGTACAGCAGGTAGTAAAATAAAACAGCACAAGTTCGTACATGCATGCCGAACAAAATTGTCGGTCATTAATTATTATGTTGTCTGCTTAAATTATATGTATAGATACAAGTGCTCCTTATGAATAAATGAGTATTATTATGAGTATGAGTATTATTATGAGTATGAGTATTATTATGAGTATGAGTATTAGTATTATTATGAGTATGAGTATTAGTATTATTATGAGTATTAGTATTATTATGAGTATTTTACTACGTACCTACAGTCGGGCATCAAACAATGGCACCGTTTTAAAGTGGTGAGAATTGACCAGACCACAAGTGACTACGCGCTTGTACAACAGTTTTACACTACCGGACACTCAAATCTAGTATAACTACAGAATACTTAATATTACAAGTAACCAAATACAATAAAATAAAAAAGTGTATAACCCAATTTTTTTAACAGTGCAGTTGGAGCTGTCAAAACCGTTAGGTTGGGATGATTAAATTCACCCGCCCGCTTCAACTCCTACCTCCCCGCAGGCGCCTGGCATTGTCAGTTCGACCTGCACAAAAATACTAAATAGATTTTATAAAAATTGTTCCAATGCAACCAACATGGCAAAATTTGAACAATGACAGCTGCACAGATAGAAAAATAGTATTACAGCCGGGCTACGAACACGGCTCACGGTGAGAACAAATGTACTAAAACGAACATTTGTTGCCGCCGCCGCTCGCCGTTGCCGCCCGAAGCCTTGAGCGGCCCGTTATATGTCACTGGGTAAAGGCAGTTTATATTAACAAAATAATTTTTAATTTCATTTTATAGCTCAATCATTATCTTCTTTCTTCTAATCCGTATAAGCTGGCACATCACAGCCCAAATACTTTTTATTTTCTATCGCATGTTTTATTACTTCTCGCCACATATAATCGGTAGAAAGCAAATGTGGGTCGCAAAATATAATTATTGCAACTTGAGCTCTTGTTAATGCGACGTTAAACCGCCTAGGATCTGTTAAGATACCCAAGTTATACTTTTGGTCTTCAGAAATAAGAGATTTATCTGTCCTGACTGCTGACAAAAGTATTAGTGGTTTCTCTTCTCCTTTAAATACTTCTACGGTACCAATTTTTGGCTGCTGTAGTTTCATAATATGAAATAAATGACGAAGATATTTTATCTGAAACATAAGCAAGATATAATTAAATAACTTTGAAGTTTTCATAATATAGCAGGCAGCTTTTTTTATTTCGACATAAATTACTATATCTGGTTCGTCAGTATATGTCTGGAAGAATTTAAAAAGATTTCGGCGGTGGAGTTGCACAGACGGTACAGATATGGGCTGTTAGTATGGTCTAACCCACATAACATCATGACCTGCATGACAATCCGACAATGCAGTCAATGTAGCTGTATTTTGGGATGCAATAATATTAATTCTTATGATGTTTGACATTGAAACGCTTAGAAGAATAAGATAAGGTTGCACTATGCTGAGTGTATGTAGTACAAGGAAGGCTTACAAAGAAAAGACGGGCTGATAGGAATAGAACTAAAGATGATACAGTGCGCGAGGTTCCGTCCTCGATATTTAGCAGCTGTTGCAGGGTCCCCGCACCAGTCCAGCAGTTAGTGAACCTGACTGCTAAAACCATTTTTGTTTTTTTTTATACTACCAAGGTGGTAAACAAGCATACGGCCCGCCTGATGGTAAGCAGCTACCGTAGCCTATGGACGTTTGCAACACCCACAAGAGACAAAACTTTGTGTGATGCATAAATATATTTCCGTAAATTGTATGTTTGTTAAGGCCCCGATGCGGGAGTTGTCTTATTTAAAAAAATAAAGACTGCTATAAATGTATGCATATCTATTGTATAGCAGTGCTGCCGAAAGCCACGAGATATAAAAGTTATGAGATTACAGTTATTGTTTTTTAAATTACTCATTTACCTGAGCTATATACGGTGTGATGATACCAATTTCGTCTGCCATCACATTCTTGCTATATAGTTTACACATAGTTGATCCGACCACGGAAGCTTCCTCGCGGTTCAACCATGAATTTACTTCTGATCTTGTATTTTGCCCTTTAATACCATATACAAAGATACCTCCAGTTTTATGTTCATCAGTATTTTCGAACAAATCTGATACTGCAGTTATCACTCTTCCAACCCATGGCAAGTGTCTTGGTAACTTTGCAACTAATGATGAATCATAAAACATCTCCTTGGGTATTTCTATGACTTCTTCTAAGGACCTATAGTTTTCTGTTAATGAAGTGATAAATTTAGAATTGTAACCATTTCCAAAGGCTAAATAGTCCTTTTTATATGGGTACATGTCTAGAACTCTCATCATAAACGATTCAGCGTACCCTAATTTCTTGCCATATTTAGATATAACTGTAGGTCCAAGCGACATAGGATCACCAGCTAATATGATCTGACCACTTTCTTTATTTATAAACGTCAATGGGATCATTATTTCTGGTTCCGAAGCTTGTGCAGCTTCATCTACAATTATGTGGGTGTAATGCCCTTTAGGTAGATTCAACTTAGCCAAGGGGCTCAAAGCATAGCATGTACTGATGGAGACTCGATACCTGGCGATGTGCGAAGCAGGCATGTTTAGATTCATACCATCGTTAACATCCACATCTGTCATGTTGCTTGATTCATATTCTCTATGTATATTTACCGTAGCACAGTATGGCCATATTACGTCCGGAATAGTGTCCTTAGCAACTAAATACTTAGCGATTATTCTCACCATAGAGAATGACAACTTGTCTTTATACATCAATAATTTTTCAGCAATTACATTCGCTGCGTTATTACAAGGTGTTGCAATCAATATTCTGCTATCTGGATTGTTATTTAGTATCTGTAGTATTGTTTCTATGACTGTGGCACTTTTGCCAGTGCCTGGTGGGCCATATATACAATACGGCATTGGCCGACATTCACCCAATAATATGTTTCTGACGGCTGATTTTTGGTCATTATTCAGATTCTTATTATACCATGTAATCGTTTCTAACTTTTCTATTGGAATTTGAAAAGGTCGTGTTTGAATGCAATTTGGAAATAAAACATCTACACCTAAATAAGTAATAGCATTATTTATCGCCCGGTGAGCTCTGTCGAACGGAATCCTATCAAAAAAAAACTCTAGAGAAACGTCACCACCTAAATAACGTTCGTGGAATTCCTTTTCAAATTTAATTAAAACCAAATCCATTTCAAATTTTTTTATATAACCTATATATGAAGGTTCATTTTTGTCCTCCTCTTTTACCACAACTTTGTCACCTACAATTAGGGATGGCCTTCTTTCTGCCAATCCTATTATTTTAATGCCAAGGAAATTTTTATATGCGTTTAAAAATACTCTTGACATATTATAATTTTTCATATTAACAGTTAATTCTATATCTTCCATATATATTAATGTATGAAATTTGTCCTTGTAGTTCTGGATACTCAAAGGCCTCATCATAAAAGGTAACTTTGTCGCAATTCTCGTCAAATCATTTGAATCACCCAAAACTGCATCCCAAACTTTCTCTGAAGTGACCAGACGCGCAGTGCGACGTATCGCACTACGCGCTTTAACATCTATCTCAATAAATCTTTCTACTTTAAAACCTTCAAATATTATTATTAAATGCTCATTTCTTTGCCCAAAGAACTTTGGATGGCAAGTAATGGTCATACTAAAGGTTTGTCCGGGATATATAATTGTTGGTTCAGTTAAGAATGGTTTAATATTAACTTGAGAGTATTCCATACTGCCTGTCATAATCCATTTGTTGAGGATAATTGATTGATCCCTGTTATTTGTTATATTCAAAGGGATGCTTGCATTATCTTTTATATTAAGATATTCAAACTTCGGGTATGTAATATCTACATTGTGGTTTTCTTCTTCTTCAAAGCTTATACGTTGTGTGTCCGGAATAACTTTTAGGATTGTGCTTGGGATGTTTTCTTTTTTCAAATACATTCTGGTCACTCGCCATGAGTATCTACCTTGATTGCTTTCTACAGCTTCAATCAGAACCTGAAACATAGAAGGTGCTAATTTTAATACAGCTATTGTTGACTAAATGATCCCAGAGAGATATCAGAAGATTGTTAGTGTTTATTATGTAGCGATAGCTTGTTGATTTACGCGCATGCTACGGACTAAAAGTAGCCCATGACCTTTCTCGTTAACATGGGCTGCAGTCCAAAGAATTTTTTTGAAATCTGATGGGTAGTTTCAGAGATTATACCATTAACACATACAGACAAATTTCCAGGTGTATAAATATTAGTATAGATATAGCATTATTGCCGAAACCCAATTAGTATAGAACAGCACAAGGAGCCCCTTGCCTTAGATACTACTACTTCTAATCAATTACATCAATATAATATTTACCATTTTCATTATATTTTTAACATATATTTGTTGTTAATATTATTTCTAATAATATTTGCACACCAACATGGTGAAACATTGACAATATTGTATTTTACCTTACAATTACTCATTTTATAGCAAAATAAATAATTTGACATTAAATCTACACTCATACCTTTTTTAACCGACTTCAAAAAGAGGAGGTTATCAATTCATGTGTATTTTTTTTTTTTTTTTTTTTTTTTTTTTTTTAATGTTTGTTAGCGCATAACTCCGTCATTTATGGACCGATTTGAAAAATTCTTTTTTTGTCTGACTGGACATACTTCCAGTTTGGTCCCATTATCATCAAAAGAAAGTTCCGATGATGGGATCCATGAGGAATTGAGGGAACTCCTCAAAAGTTATAGGCACACATATTATAGCAATTTCAATATTTTTAACAACTAATCAATCATTTGCATTCAGAAAGTGTAATTTGGTGAAGTAAAACTGATGAAGAAGACCACAGATGGCCATCTGAACTTTTCAATAATAAGTATTTTACTGATGGCGATTAGATAAGTTTCGGTTATTGTTGCTAAGCAACTATTAATAAGAAATAATGACGTGAATGAATTGAGCGCGGATTGCACAGATTAAATATTGCTTTTAATACCTACTTGACCTGTGTTCAGCCCGACGCTCAGTCGATTTTTTTCGACACAAACAAATATCTGAAAATTTTACAACTTGCCGTACTGAAGTCGGTTTTATTTTGTTAAAATTATTAAAGACAAGATTTGTATTTTTGTTTGTCATAATTCTGGCTTAAATTATTATTTTACTATTTTAATTATATATATATATATATTATTTTTTACAAATAGAACGCTTTATTACCATTGAATAATAACTAATGCAATTAAAAAATATTATATATATCTTACCCTCGCTTCGATTTATTTTATTTTATCTAAATAAAATAAATCGAAGGTTTACACGGTCGGATTGTGAATCCGACCGTAAATTTTCGGGTTAATATTATAACCTATATATAAACACGAGAAATAAAAGATATATCTATAAAGAAAGAAAGAAAGACCGCCTGATAGATGGCTTGACGAGATTAAAACAGCAGGGTAAAGATTGGGTATCATTGGAATAAGAAGCAGGTGACGTTTACTCGTGATACTCCTTAACACAAATAAGAAATAAAAAAGACTAGAAGAAAGAAAAGGAACTACACTCGTGGACAAATAATTTGGGTTGGCGCTAAAATTCTCTGTATGTTCCAAATTAAATAATGTAAGGCGGCGGCTTCGAGAAGCTAATTTGTCCCCACATAGACCCGCAAATGGCCCCAAACTTCCAAGAGAACATCGAGTAGCAAGATTACGTTACGCCCGCTAACATGAACAATGGGGAGACGAAGAATGGGCAAGAGTAATGTTTTCTGACGAATCTAGGTTTATGCTCTATGCACAGGATGGGCGGCGAAGAGTTTACCGAGCGACGGCCAGGGAAACGTTTTCTTCCAGCTTGTTTTCAGAAAAAAGTATCGTTTGGCGGTTGATTTGTTATGGTTTGGGCTGGTATCTCTTCAGGGAGTCGCACGGAGTTAGTGCTGATAGAAAATGGTACACTAACTAGTGCAAAATAATTATGTAGAAGAGATTCTTAATGAGCATGTCGGCTCATACTTGATAAACATGGTTGAAAATTCCATATTTATGCATGACAACTGACAACGCAAGGCCACATACCTACAGCTCAAATTGTGAACGAGTATTTTCAAGACGGCATCAATTGCATGGCTGGCCTTTGAGAAGCCTTTGAGAAGCTCCCATTCAGCATGCTTGGGACGAGCTCGGAAGGTGTATAAGAAATCGGAACCTGATAAACTGATAAACTTTTTTATTCATAATTTGTTAAAATTATAGGTTTTTGTATTATTTATGTAATTATAATTTGCATTGTTAATTTCATTACATTTACAATATTTATAAATTACAAAATAGGATTAGATACATTAAATTTATAAATTTATAATAAATAAAATAAATAATACAATTACAAAATTAAATTATAAATTACTCAATTAAATACATAACAAAATTAAATAAAATACATTAAAATTCATTTATCAATTAAATACATTATACATGATTGTTTTTATTAAAATTACGCTCTGTCAGTTCTTCCACAAAATAGGATTAGATACATTAAATTTATAATAAATAAAATAAATAATACAATTACAAAATTAAATTACACAATTAAATACATAACAAAATTAAATAAAATACATTAAAATTCATTTATCAATTAAATACATTATACATGATTGTTTTTATTAAAATTACGCTCTGTCAGTTCTTCCACAGAGTAGAACGCCTCCCGACAGAGCCAATATTTAAGTTTTGACTTAAAACTTGATCTTGTCAAAGCCGTTGTGATTGATACTGGTAAACTATTTTTATTCTTCTCTTTTTTTTTCGTTTTTTTTAAAAGACAACTCCCGCACTAGAGAACAAGCTCTGTGTCGCGGGGGACTTTACAAACATACAATTAACGGACACAAATTACACCCAGACTCAGAACAATTCTTTGTGGGTCACACAAAGTTTTGTCCTGTGTGGGAATCGAACCCTCAACCTCGTGCACAGCAGGCGCATACTGCGACCACTGGACCACCGAGGCAGACTATTATATATCTTTGGTCCTAAAACGTGCGTAACCTTACTAGACTTGGTAAGTCGATGTGGTACCAGAGCCAGCATATGCCTGTCACGCGTCTGGTAATTGTGTCTGTCTCCTCGCCTCTCATATTGTTCCAGGTGATCCCAAGTATACATCGCAATTTGAAGTATAATAATACTCGGTAGAGTTAGGATACCTAAATCTACAAAGTGTGGTCTGGCCGAAGTACGGCGCGATACCCTAGCGATAGCTCGTATAGCTCTTTTCTGCATTCTGAATGCTCGTAGCCTGTCAGCAGCATGTCCCCACAGCTCGGCCCCATACTGGAGGACTGAGTGAACAGTTGCAAAGTAACATGTGCGTAATACATCCTTGGATACTACTCGGGATAGTCGACTGAGTGCATAACAGGCACTTCCAAGTTTTGCACACAGACTGTCTATGTGAACCTCCCAACATAAACCCCGGTCAACATGGAAGCCTAAAAATTTCGATGTTTCGACTTGTTGTATTGGGGCGCCATGGACAAAAACAGACAGTTTAACCTCGCCCCAGCTACACTTAGAGACCTGAAACATGCGTTAGTGGAAGAATGGAACAATATCCCGCAATATCATATAAGAAATTTAATAAACAGCAAGCTCAATCGTCTGGCAGCTGTAATTAATATGGTTTTAAATGTCGTTCTTGTGCGATTCGTGAGGTAATTATTCAACGCAAAAATTGATAATATTATTTCTTTCTTATGTAATTTAAATAAATAAAAGAATAACGTTTACAACATTTAGTGTCCTTTTATTAACCATCAAAATTATCTAAGTACAACTCACTGTTTGATTCATGCCGCTAACCCTATTATTTTAAGAGATATTAAAAATTTTCGTAGTGACCCGTAATTATTGTCCACGAGTATACTTGTTTAAGGATACCAAATAGCTTAATAATAATTTAATATAGCCTATGACACTCACAAATAACGTGGATTTATATTGGTAAAAGAATATTCAAAGTTAGTTCAATAGAATCAGAGATTACTCCCTACAACCTCACAAACTTAACCTGTCGGTGGTGTGGACCTGCCACGTCAGGAGGTTGTGGGTTCGATTCCCACACAGGACAAAACTTTTTGTAACACACAAAGAATTGTTCTGAGTCTGGGTGTAATTGGTGTCCGTTAATTGTATGTTTGTAAAAGTCCCCCGCGACACAGAGCTTGTTCTCTAGTGCGAGAGTACTTCTAAAAAAAAACTCACACTGGTCAACCCAAGAGAACTTGCACGAACTGTCGTCTCTAGAAAATAAAAAGGCACCCGTTTTTGACTTGATAACGGGTAAAGTACTTAAAAACTGCCGGAAAAGGTATAGTCTTATTTAACTCAATCTTCAGAATGCAATACTTTCGCAAACTGTGGAAAATATCGCAAATTTGCATGATCAAACCGTTAACAAAGCCTAGCTCAAATAGGCCAATAAGTCTTCTCCCCATATACCTGCTGTTCGCAGCGAAAAGAAATGTACCATAAGCACGCGAACAAAGAGTCGAGATTGTGTTGCCCGCCGTGCGACTCACGTGCAAACTCGTCATCGCACGAATGCGGTAGGGTTGTCTTTCTAACTTTCTCGTAAATTTTTAAGAAAAAGTACCTAAACACAAGAAGCATTTTAAAATTACTAGGTATTACTAACTGAAGCCAGCTGGAATGCGTACCTACTTTCAAATAACGTAACGTACCTTTCTTCATCTTTCGGCAATGAAAAAAATTCATTTTTTTATTTTTCTATTGACTATGACATCCAACGACTTCAAAATAATTAACCATCATCGTGTCGTTAGTCAAAACTTAATAATATTAAGTTATTAACTTAATATACGTAGTGTACGTAAATATCGTAAGCGTTTTGAGCGGGAAACGTGGTGCGCGCTCTAAGTGTCGCGTGCGGCAGCCCACTGGCGATCGGCTCGGTTACGAGGTACATAGCGGTAGGCACATAGCGCGTAACCTTGAGCGAGTGGCGGAGGCCTGCCCATACTGTCCAAAGTATTTCAAATAATCATTTTAAAAAGACTTAAAACTTTACTTGGTGACAAAAAGATTATACCTGATCATCAGTTTGGATGACGGGAAAAACATGCAATAGTTGAACAACAGGTGCACCGAGTAGTCACACACACACAACACACACACACACACACACACACACACACACACACACACACACACACACACACACACGACGTTAACGAAGACGCAGAGCATGTGATTTTCACTTGCCCTCGTTTCAATACGAATCGCAAGGATCTGGAAGATACCCTCGCGCAGAAACTACAGCCAGAAAGCTTGATAGAAGCTATGCTTTCGTCGGAGGCAGCCTGGCTAGCGATAAGTTGCTTTGCGACAAAAGTGCTCCAGGAACTACGGAGTATAGAAAGGAAGCGGGCTGAAATAAGACAGCTAGAAAGAAGCTAGGAAAACCAATAAGGAAGAGCAGTAGCTAGAGCCTCCCCCCGTGAAGTAATGCCTACCAGCCGTCCCGCGGGGGAAGTAGAGGTTGAGTCCAGAGGAAGGTTTTAGTCGGTAGTGATACATATCGTAGTGATACGTATCGAGTCCGACATACCCAGGCAAGGCCTGATGATACGTAAATGTATTTCTCCAAACCTCTGCAGAAAAAAAAAAAAAAAACACACACACACACACACACACTATAATAATTATTTACATACACTACAATACTAGATTCTTCTTACTACATATCTCATACTTGCTACAATATCAATTGTATTAAATTGAAAGTGTAGGTATTCCTCTTAGGGAGGGCCTGGAGATCTGGAACCTACTACAGACTCCAGCTCTCCCAAGGTTATATTTACGACGCCCAATCTTTTGATATACATTATTATTGTATTTTATTTATTTATTTAGATTTACCAACATTTGTGTACACAATGACCTTATAAATACCTACGTTACAATTTAGATACAACCAAGTGCAACAAATAATTATAGGTAAATACAGCATTTACAATATGTTTTCCAGTTCAAAATACATATAAAAGTAACCGAAGGAGAGACGAGTTATCAAAAAATAAAATATAATAGATGACATTTAAATATTTCTGAGACAGATATATTTAATAAGAGTAGATCTGAAGCGACCAAGTGAGTCTGAGTGAATGTCAACAAGATCACTGCAATTGATTAATAACTTACAGAGTCTTGGCAATGGGGAGTTGGCTCCCAGCACAGTACGTCTGCGTGGTGGATAAAGAGGGGTTGAGAGGGGGGATTTCGGGAAAATCTAGCTGGCACACGGAAATTTACTTTGCCTAAAAACCCAGGGCAGTCGATAATAATTTACCGTTCAAGAGCTTGTACATGAAAATGCAGTCCGTCAATTCTCTACGACTAGATAAGGTGCTGGGCCTTCTTTTCTTTTCTATTGCAATTACGCACTAGGTGCCACATAAATCTCTTCTGAACCCGTTCTAGTCGTAGTGAATGTGTCGCGTAGTGTTTTTTTGTATTGTAACCTTGGAGAGAAATAAATGATTTTATTATTATTATTATGTCTCTCTTTATCACGGGTATTTTCCCATCATTCAAGGAGAATACCCGGGCCTTTGGAAGGCTTACGCGGGGACATAGGTCCAACACGCAGAGGCCCTTAGAGAATTTTAATTTTAAATGGGATGAGACGCTTACCACAGTCACGCCACAGCTGCACTATTGCAGTACAGCCATGATCTGCCTATAGCAAGTGTAAAACTATTGGAACATGTGAAATCAAATAATTTTGGGCTATGGGATTGGGTGTTTGGTGGACTGGACAAAGATTATGGGATACAACGTCGACTGCCATCATTTAAAGTTGGGATATACAGTTAAACGACAAATAGGCAGACGGTGACTCGCCTATAGGTACACTAGATGGGCCCCATGAAACAACCGACATGGGCAACAGCCCACAAGTAACAGGGCAACACCATAGTGCGCGGCTAGGGGTGTCGAGCGGTGCGGCGCCGGTTTCACCATCGGGGGTCTCTTACAGAGACCCGAGAGCGGGTTTCCCCGTAGTTATGCCCTTGAAAATGACACTTCCACCCCCGAGCATATAGCTCTGGCGACCCCTCTCTGATCAGCCAATTAAGGCAAGCCAGAGTTGAGAGTCCTGCGGGCGCTCTTGCCAGTCCACTCCGGACAGCCAATAAAGGCAATCCAGAGACGAGGCCCTGACCGACTCTCTGGGGCATTCGAGACCGCAGTGTCGCCACTCACATTCAGCCCGCCACAAGCTGCTCTGCGGGTTTATTATTATTATGGTGTGATACACTGTAGTGCCACCTACAACAATAAGAGCGTGGAACTCATCTGATTATGGCTGAAAAGCCGATTGCAGATAGCAGAAAGGAAACCAAAATAAAAACAAAAATAAATAAATAAGCAGGATTTGGGCATATAATGGCGCACCCCTGCTTCTCAATCGAAATTAGTTAAGTATTTACCAACCTTGACGCTTACAGCCAGTTCGGCAGTACTATCAATACAGTGTCTGTCAAAGAAAAACGTGTCACTACAAATGCCAGTTTCTCCATCCCAGGCTGTAACTTTTTCAAAGCTTACTTTAGTCCTTAGAGCCTTGAATGATATGACTTCTACTACCTGTAAGTAATGTTTTAACTTTATTTTTTCGCCAAAATACATTAAGATTTGATATGAAGGACAATACAATCATGAAAACCAGTATTTAGTGCAATATTTACATCTTCCCTATTGGAATGTGCAAAGTTCTTTTTCTGTAAATAATTCTTCAGAAACGTAGCCTAGCGGATACCGAAAACACAAGCCTAGTATTAGGGACCAATACTAAATTAATGTCAAAATAAGGTTTGAAAATCTATCTTTTTTAACCTTTTTATAGAACAGGGTTAGGTCCTTATAGTTAGAGTAATTTAATATTGGAAAGAGACTTTATCTATTAATAGCAATACATACCGTATCCATAGAAATGTTCATAGGCATTTGCTTATCAAATTGTACTTTGCATAGCAATTCCAACCAATCTCCTTGAATAGGCTCGAATGTAGTGTTACAATCGTCAATATTAAACTTCAGTTTAGTATCTTTAATAAACACCATTCTTCTGAATTTTCTAAAATCCTCTACAATTTTTATCTCTATTTTTCCAATAAACGTGCGCTCCAATACATCATATCTGGTTTCCTTAACAATTTTTCCTTTACCACAATTACGTCCATAGTTTTTAAGTATTTGTTTTACAATGACACAATTGTTTGAATCTTTTTGGCACAGATATAAAATGTGATCATTAAGCTTTAAGTTTAAAACACAATATGAGTCATCAAAGTATATTATATCATCTATGATGATTCCATTATTTCCTTGATGTGTGATCACTCCTGCAAGTAATACCATAAATATAATAATTTGAGCTTGTTTTTTTGGCAACCAAGCTTATGGCCGACCTGATGTTAAGCAGTTACAGATGCTTGCAATACTAGAGGTTCCACTTTTTTACACCAGGTCTTTAAAATGGAATATCCCTGGGATAAGAAACGTTTCTTTCAAATCGCATCGCAGTCGCCGGGGCGGCAAAGAGTGGAGCGCGGCAGTTCTTTGCTAGGTAATTTTGCCTAAGAGGGTCATTTTCATATAAAGTGTACAACACTAAAAATATAATCTAAAACATTTTGAGCATTATATTAGTTTTTATCAATAAATTTACATTACGTAACCTTTTAATTTTAAAACTAATTAAACGCACCGTTTTAATATATTAACTGAAATATAACTACATAATTAATTATATCTGGGGAACAAAATCTTATCCATTCGGCAACTAACTCTTTTTGGTCATTAGAATAATATAAAACGCATCTGAATTATATTAAATGTTATAATCTGTCCCATGTGTGACTACACTTAAAATGTTCAATAGCCAAAAATACAATAAAATGCCACTAATTTAAAATTATTCATGTTTATAGTTCCATTACGTTACTAATTTGACAAAATAAGTCTAAAATCTAAAAACAAAGTAATTCTCAAATGAGGCACAGTCACGTATTGGACTTAACCTGTAACCGAATAGAACTCTTAGGACTATTGCACACTTACAAGAAAAATCATAATTGGATAGGGTTTTACTTAGGTTAGATAAATGACATTAAATATAAATCAGAATTATTTATTTTTGAAATGAGTAAAATCAATATCACAGAGTTTGTTGTTAATAATTATAGTTAGGTACATTATTATCAGAAAAAAGAAATTCTAAACCAAAATCACATTTGGCAACATTGGTACTACAGTACGTACAGTATGCAGAAACTTTTTCGTTGCATTTTTATGTTACTAGCTATGGTTTCAGACCGGAAGATTCGGAATCGTATCATATTACAATTAAAAAATTATAATTTTGTGCTAACACCACAAATCAACATATTTAATACAAAATTGAATTCCTTATTAGATAAAGCAAAGTCAAGCCGTTAAACGCGCTTTCCGTGAAAATGGAGAGTATAATAGGAATTTCTTTATTAAACTTTAAATATATGTTGGCAACCAAATCGTATTTTACTAATTTGGTAGGTTTATTGCTATTTTTAGAAATTTTTATTTTTAACTTAAATCTATTTCTGTAATATTAAAATAAATCTTTAATAACCACACTGCCCAAAACATAAATGTATTAAAATTTCGACCATGAAGTTAGAAAACTTCACTGGTGCATAGAAAAAACGACCTTCTATTACATTTTATTACATTAGATGCTATTACATTTTTTAAATTAAAAATAAATTATTAAATTTAAAATTCAGTAAAATAGAAAATGTTACAAAAAACTAAATGCAGATTTAAAATTTTGGTGATTGTTTTTTGTAACTACAATATATTTTAATATTTAATATATAATTTTAAATGATTTTTCAAAGTTGAGGGACACAGCTAAAACACCAATGTACACTTTTTATGAAAATGACCGCAGTCCCCCCTTTTTTGAAAACCTAGATCCGGCACTGGTCATTGTGGGCAACTGCTGATTAAAACGCCAAAAATACTAACTTATTGGAAGTTGTATCAAGAAATTCACATTAAATGCTGGAAGCATAGTCAAAGGAAGAACCTCTCTCTATATAGTGAGGACACTGACACGTTATGTTAAAATAAATAGCCACCGTTTAGAACTAATTCAGTCGGCATATAAGTACGGGCTGGCAATGTTTTGGTAAACTATCTAAACTACAATATAATATTAATGCTTCTGAATATACCTCTTCGTTCATAACAAGCAGCACTCTCTTGATTAATAAATTCGAGTTTTTCTTCATAACTGCACGTTTTAGGGAAGAAATAATTATACAAAGACTTGATCAAGTACATTTTGGTATTAATTTGTAAATTCTTTTCTTAATGAACAAATCGCTTATCATATTCAAACTCCCATTCTGTAGACTTCAAGTAGTCAAGCTTCTTTCGGTGAATTTCTTTTTGTGCACTTTTCATAGATTGCTCAATACAAAGTCCAAGATTAGCGTGGTTTAAAGATTAAAAGTTAGGAATGCGACTTTGTTCTTGGGTTTTGATTCTGCAAATACAATGTGAACTATTTTATGTCGTAAGGGCTAAGGACACATCACAGCCGAAAGATGACCACTGCTGGCCATCCTCTTAGAAAGGTACTGATTGAATTTATTAACAATCTTGCAGCTAAACTAATTATACGCAGTTGGTGTACATAAATAGAATTCTGAATGGGAAAATATCTCAATTCGAAAAGAATATTCACGTAAAACAGCAGGCATATGATTATTGATGTAAAAAGGGTCCCACTTACCAGTATCACTTGGGAGTCGGCCCGTGAGAAAGATCGCATCGCTCGCCGGCAATGGTCTGATATCGATCGATTTATCTATTCTCTATTCTCTAGTAATAGATTCGTAGAAATAAATATTCTATTATATCGTGTTTATTCTTGATCGATCGATAATGAAAATGGTTAATTAAAATATTTACTTCAATCCATCATAAACCTAGCTTTTCTTGAAATATTTTTCCATCTTATTCATAATATTTTTCTATAGAGGGGTTGCGCCATCTATCGTAGTTTTTCGGTACTGCCACGCTATTTGCCGCACAGAAATTATAACAGCAATCATAGAATTTCGCATCTTAACAGAGTTGTATTACACATATTTTGAACTTAAGCTCAATTAATTATACGTTTTGTACTATTGAAACACTTGTTTTCACTGAGGTAAACAATGTAAACATAAAGAGATGCAATTCCATACAGTTTATGTCAAAATATTGAAGTCAGCTAGTCAGCTTTTTTCCCGCTATTCCGTCGCATCGACAAGCTCAAGTTCGGTGTTGCATACAATATAAAAAAAACCCTAATCTCATTGATTTAATTAAAATTTTTGCTCAGATGGAATTTTAATTTTTAATTTTTTTATAATAGGGTATTCTACTCTGTTTTGAAAAAGTACTTTAAAATGTTGATTTCTTAATAAAAACCCCCAAATAAAATTACTCGTGCAAAATAAATACGCTTTATTGCCATAAAATTACATTAGTTCGCCATGTTCCGACGTAATTATTGTACTAAACAAAAATCTATGAACAACAAAAACAAAATAGACGTATATTACTTGCTCGTATTTCATGATTTTTGTAAAATTATTGAATTACAATCGCTATCGTACTAGGATTAAAACTGCAGAAAAGTTGTTTATCAAAGTACCGATGATATTGTAATGAAGAAAGTTTGGTTTAAACTCGCAAAAAGAGATCCTAAATAATTGTCAAGTAAGGGTATATTGTATCTATGTGATCAATTCAATGTTAGTAAAACACTTTATTATCTAATCATACTTTGCCTTTTCCTGGCAGATAAATAAATAAAGTTGATGGTAATCTAACCTACAATTACCTACCTACTATGAAAGACTCCGTATGTGAAATATTCAATGTATTTTATTTCAGTTGGAACCGGTTATGGGACATTACACAGAATACAAAATAATGGGATGTTAAACTTGATCTACAAATGCTAGTGATTTGTCCTGTGAATTTAAGGTCAAAAAATGTTAAGAATAATGTTAACCTGTTTACGACTAAACTGACAGATGACAGCGTATGCTATATTTACTACAAGAAAGACACGGCGACGTCACATCGTGTTTCAAGTCACATGTATGCTGTGAATATGAAATTAATGTTTTTACATGTTTTTGGCACTATTAAGTTCAATTTGTGTCGTATTCTAACACTATAAGTGTTCATTGATATTTAATAGCAATAAGCGCGGTTCTACTAGGCTTAGCTACGCTAAGCCAAAGTTGGCCGTCGCCTCGCCTTATACATATACTATGGATTCGAAGTATGCAGACCGGAGAAAAGGGGACTTGAGGATTTTTTTTTATACTACCACGGTGGCAAACAAGCTTACGGCCCGCCTGATGGTAAGCAGTTACCGTAGCCTATGGACGTTTGCAACACCAGGGGTGTCACTCACGCGTTACCGACCTTTTAAAAACCTTATAACTCCTTTCTTGAAGAACCCCATGCTATAGTCTCTTGGAAGAACCTCGGCAGGGAGCTCATTCCACAGCCTAATCGTACGTGGTAAGAAATTCCTCTGGAATCTTACGGTACGGCAAGTTTGAGGTGCAAGGATGTGGGGATGAACTCCCTGTCGGTGGCGAGAGGTGCGTTGATAAAATGTGGCCGTGGGCATAATTTCGAACAATTCCTCAGAACACAGCCCATTGTACAGGCGGTAGAACACACACAAGGAAGCGAAGTCTCTCCTTAGACTTAGTGGATCAATACCGCCTGTGAGCTTGGGATCGTCAACAATCCTCACAGCGCGTATTTGGATTGAATCGAAGGGTCCAAGCTGGTATCCAGGTGCTCCCGCCCAAAGGTGGCAGCAGTACTTCATGTGGGGCCGGACTTGCGCTTTGTAGAGCAGCAGTCTTTGGCCCGCGGTGAAGTACCACTTTGCCCTGTTGAGCACACCTAGCTTTCTAGATGCCAGCTTAGCCTTGTCTTCCAAGTGACATCGGAACTGTACGTCTCTGGAGATGTCGACGCCGAGGATCCCAATACTCTTGGATATTGTAAGGGCTGTGTCTTGGAATCGTGGAGCCATAGCAAATGGGGCTCTCTTAGCGGTGAACGCGCAAACTTGTGTCTTACTGGGGTTAAATTGGACTAAATTTAGTCGTCCCCAATCAGAGACTCTGGAAAGAGTTAGAGCTACTAATTTCAGACACAAGTTTTTCGCGACTTTCATCAACAATGGAACGACGGATATTTGCGCGGCCTGTGTATAAAGTGTCCCCGGTGCTGTCGTCTGCATAGCAATGAATGTCGTCGATAGACAACATATCATTTATATGCAGCAGAAACAACGTCGGGGACAGCACAGAGCCTTGCGGTACGCTAGCATTGATGTGCAGGCGATCCGAGCAACAACCGTTAACAACAGTTTGTATGCTTCTGCTGGACAAAAAGCTGGCAATCCATTAGCATAATCCCTCGGGGAGTCCGTATGATGGCAGCTTCGACAGAAGACTCCGGTGCCAGACCCGATCGAACGCCTTAGCTATATCTAGGCTAACCGCCAACGCCTCACCTGACCACCAACTGACTCTCGATGGCTAGAGCCCAGCGGTGCGTGAGATACACTAGAAGATCACCCGTCGAGCGACTGTGGCGAAAGCCGTATTGTCGGTCGCTAATTAACTCGTGATCCTCTAGGTATCCCAAGAGCCGCCGATTTACAATTCGCTCCATCACCTTCGAGAGAAGGGAGGTTATAGCTATAGGCCTGTTATTCGTTGGGTCTGATCTATCGCCCTTTTTGGGCACCGGATGCACATTGGCGGTCTTCCACGAAGACGGAACTCGCCTACTGCTGTATGAGAGTCCGAAAAGACGCGTTAATACAGGACATAGCTCAGGGGCACACTGCTTTAGCACCACTGCCGGTATGCCGTCTGGCCCACTCGACTAATGAACGTCAAGAGATAGCAACTCCCGCCGGACCTCACGCTGTGTTATGCTGATTTCCGGCATGGCGATACCACACCACGGAATCGTGGGCGGTATGGCTTCTTTTTCGTTCAAAGTCGAGTTAGAGGCAAAGAGAGCACCAAAAAGATCGGCTTTCTCCTTTGCACTATGGGCCAAATTATTGTCCGGCTTCCGTAGTGGGGGCAAGGATGACCGACAAAAGTTTCCCTCGGCAGCCTTCGCAAGCGACCAGAAAGCACGGCTCGCAGAGGGATGGCTTGCTAGCCGCTCACCAATTCTGCCGACGAATTCGAATTTGGCCTTGGCAATTGCTCTTTTACTGGCCCTCGAGGCAGCATTTAGTTTGCGTTTCACATCAGTGACGTTGGGGTCCTTTTGAACTCGAGCCGCAGTCCAAGCCCTGTAGGCAGCCTGTCTAAGAAGACTAGCTTCTCTACAAGGCCAATTAAACCACGGTCGTTTCTTAACCCCTGTAACTGGCACGACCAGGTTTGGAATGTAGCATTCCATACCCATAAGAATCGTGTCAGTTACAGCAGCTGTGCAGGACTCAACATCTTCTGATGTGGAGCAAAGCTGTCTCCACGGGTACGACGCGTAAAATTCACGCAGTCCATCTCAATCTGCTGACTTATAACGCCATACGCGGCGCCATTCCGTTGCCCGGGGCGGGTCAGGCAGCGCACAGGCCACAGAGGTCCAGATGAGGCAGTGGTCCGATGTGCCCAAGGGCGCATCCACTGTGATGGTATATCCATCCGGACGTGTAGTCAGCAGAAGGTCCAGTAAAGAGCTTGTTTGGTCCTCGACGTCGGGTATCCTCGTCGGAGAATCGACGAGTTGAGAGAATCCATACGCCAAGGCAAATTCGTAAGCAGACCTCACCGCAGAGTCAGTGGACCGGGAATTGAGCCACTCAACGTGGTGAGCGTTAAAGTCTTCCAAAATCACTAACTCCGCGGAGGGATACTGCTCGATAACTGTGTCGGTTGTCAGTTGCAGGTGCTCAAAAAGCCCGATCATGTCCTGCTCACCGCTATGAGGCCTGTAGAGGCACGCGTAGATGTAGGTGTGGCCGCCATAGTCCACGCGTACCCAAATAATGGACAGGTTCCTGTCTTCAAGGCCATGTAGACGACGACAACAAATATCCTCCCGGGCGTACATGCATACCCCGGCACGACGCACAAAAACGTGCTCGAGCTTGTACCTGGGGTAGAGTAGGTAGGATGTATCGGCCGGGCAAGATATTTGCGTCTCCGTCAGGAACAACAAGGTCGGCAGTGCAGTTTCAAGATGATGGTGGACTGCATTAAGGTTTGAGTGTAAACCCCTGATGTTACAAAAGTCCACTTTTATCGTGGACGTGGGTGCCGCTGAAAAAAAACATTGTGTCGTATTCTAACACTATAAGTGTTCGTTGATATTTAATAGCAATAAGCGCGGTTCTACTAGGCTTAGCTACGCTAAGCCAAAGTTGGCCGTCGCCTCGCCTTATACATATACTATGGATTCGAAGTATGCAGACCGGAGAAAAGGGGACTTGAGGAAAATTCTTCCGATGATGGCTGAAATACGGTGTCTAGAGGACGAAAGAGCATACGGCGGTCTAGCCAGAATGAAGAAAATATAGAAGTAAGTGTTACCAGTACAAATTTACTTCCAAAGCAGTTCGGTCTGGCTCGCTTTCTTAAGGACAATAACATTTCTTCCATGAGTCGCATTAAATTTGCTAACCCTAACAAAATGTTTCTGACGTTTGATGATGAAGCTGAAGCGAGTAAATTTATGACTTGTCAGGCCTTTATTGACTGCGGGTGGAAATGCCACAAGACAAGTGAAGTAGGACTTACTTATGGTATTTTAAAAAATGTCGAGTTGGATATTACTGATGAAGAAATTAGCAAAAATATATCTTGCGATGTAGAAATAATATCAGTCAGGAGGTTTAATAGACAAAATAGAGAGGGTGATTCAGATTCTAACTGGAAAAAATCTGAATCAATTCGCCTCGGGTTTAAAGGTTCCATGCTTCCCACTTATGTCTCTATTCATGGCTTGAGAATTAAAGTTGAGAAATATATATTTCCAGTCACCCAGTGTTCCAAATGCTGGCGTTTCGGTCTTATTTGGAAAATGTATCCAGCTAAAAAAATTGCATGCCCGAAGTGTTCTAAAGATCATGAAAATTGCGAAAGTACCACATTTAGATGCGTTAATTGTTTTGGTAATCACATGGCACTGCAATCAATATGTCCCATCTACAAAGAGGAGAGAAAGATAAGAGAACTCATGGCCAAATACAGTTGCTCCTATAAGAAAGGTTTATCCTTATATGTTCCACCATCTCTTGTTACTGATCATGACTACTGCCCTCCTCCTGCCATATATACTGAAAGTTTTCCTGAATTGTCACAAGATCCTGTCGTAACAATCATTGAAACTCCTCAAAAAAATCTAATGCCAGACCTATTAAAACCTGCTACAAAGATTGATGCTGTAAAGACAAGTGAAAGTCGGCAGAAATTTAAAAAAACAACGCAAGCCTACTCCTCCACCCACATCATTGGACTCCGATTTGGTGCTAGAAGAGCGCATTATAACAATTGACACCACTTACAATAATACGGATCCTGAGGAATCAAACAAATTGAAGGACTTTAGGTTCGTTCGCTTATTAAAAAATATTACAAATATAGTACTAAGTAAACAATCATTGGAATTGAAAATTCGTCAAGTAGTGTCTATTTTTACAGAGTGGATTGTACCAAAATTTGGTAATGTATTATCTATTAGTTCTTTGCTTTCTATGTTCATGAATATTGTTAATGATGGACAGTAACAATATTAATATTAAGTTTAACCTGATACAATGGAACTGTCAAAATTTAAGGCCCAAATCTGTCTCACTCGAGTCATATACTTACACAACAATCCATACATATAGCTGTGTTGAGTGAAACTTGGCTGGAGCCTGACAGGCATGGTGTATTATCTTAGAACAAATCTGCCAGATCTTTTTTTGCCTAGCGCCATCTAACAAGTGTAGTTGAAATTATTTACAACAAGTAATCATCAATGTTGCTATTTCTTAAAAGCATTTGGAGATTCATAAAATAACTTAATTTATAATTTTAAATGATTAATCAAAAATAAATTTCAATCATTTTTATGAATAATTTATTGCTTTGGTAACAAAAATACAGTTTCAGACACAATTAAGGCTTTATTTATTGATTTCTTGAACATAGATATATATATTTTAATCACGGCAACATATTAAATATGTCTGCGAGTTTTGATTTCATGCGCACAGGCAATTTTTTCTAACTTTCAGTTTAGTTTTAAATTTGTTATATATCTGAAAGTGGTTTCATTGCTATTAGCGTCGAGTCGAATTATCCTCCGCTGTAGTTGTGAGCTTGCTATTGACGTCGAGTGGAATTATCGTCTGTCTTAGCTGTGTCGTTGGAAATTAGAACTTTTAAAACTTTTGAGAAAAGACTATTTTTAGTGTAACTGGATTTTGACCATCAAATGTCGTTTATTACGTGTTGTGTTCATAAATGTGCTGGTATTAATGTAGAAGTAATGCTAAAACAAAGATTATATCTATTTACTTGTGAATAAATATTTTTATAAAAAATATCATTTGTTGTTATTGTGTTTTACCCATACTTTTTAATGGGTATTGTTTGAAATATATTTTGCGTGATAATTTAGTTAATTATTACGCAAAATATTTCAAACATACCCTAGATAAATAAATATGTATACAGTGTCAACGTACAGCCTAGCTATACGTATGCATATAAATAAATATACGTACATGTAAATTTAGTTTTAACTACGCCCGCTTGGGGCGCTGTAGGTGTTACAAGTTTTTGACACAAGACACCCATCTATACCCTAATATACATATTAATCTATGCTGACAGGTATTTTAGAATAAGTGATTATACCACGTATAGATTAGACAGAGCGGATGGTTATGGTGGAGTAGCTATCATGACCAAGGAACTTATACCCAAGTGGAATGCGCACGGCTTATCGATTTTCGGTCCGCAATTAGGGAGGATTGTGTCTCTTTCTATAGGGTGTCCATGCGATTGATCAATGCTGGAATGTTTTAAAATTTCGGTTTATTTCTATGTAAAACAAATCTGGTTTTCAAATAAATAGGGTTTTGATAAATTTATTTCTGACTATCGGGGGGCTCTTTGTTCCTTTCTTTAGTGCGTCTATTCGACCGAAAAAAAAATCAAAATGTCTTGAAATTTGGGTTCATCTCTGTGTAAAGCAAAACGCCGAGTATCAATGATAAATATAGGATTTTATTAAAGAACCGTGACGGTACATTTATGTGCCTATGGGTGTCTTATGTTAGCAGCAAGCACGATATTGACACTTAGAATATATATCTTTAAAGATGTAAAAGCTGTCACACACCCCCAACGAAAAGGGAGGATCCTCCGACCAGGCTAGGTGATCGTGCCTGGCGGGCCGCGGCCCAACGGTTAGTCGTTGGGCGTTGTATATATACTGAGTATCTGTGTAAACTTCCATATCGCGATTCAGCATCTCGAATATTTGTTCTGCGGTTGTGTGTTTTTGGCATAGTGACATCTGTGTTTTTTATGTGGAACTTAGTTGCTTGTTGTGGCGTTATTCTATTAGTCTGATAGATGACGCTACAAAGGTATTAAGGTAATAAAACAAATTAATATTGTGAATATTTCTTACTAGTTGTTGCCCGCGGCTGCACCCGCATGGATTTCGGTTATCACTGTAAAAAGTAGTAGTAGCCTATGCGTTATTCCAGACCATAATCTATCTCTGTGCCAATTTTCATCCAGATCCGTTCAGTAGTTTTTACGTGAAAGAGTAACAAACATCCATCTATCCATACTTACAAACTTTCGCGTTTATAATATTATATAGTAGGATCTATAAAAAAAATCACAAAAGATAATATGGATTAAACATTGACACGTTGACAGACCACCGAGTGCTTCGTGATTTTACCTGGCACGGTATTGATCCAAAGCTGACATAGTCGATCACATTTTGGAAATCTACAAGCAATTCGAGAAATGTTGAACGTATTGTCCCCCTAATGTAAATAAAAGTTGTATTTTTTGATTTACAACGAATTATCTACTTACTTCAAAAAGGAAATGCCACGACCCGCAAAGGATTGACTTTTGCATCCTATTACACAACACTTTTTTACCCTTTTTATTTATAATTTTCTAAAATCGCATTATTAAGATTCCTAAATGATTTCGCTATGATAACATGTACGGCCATATTGTTTGAAAACAGAAATATTAGTTGCCATATGAATTGTTATAAATACTTCTAATAAATTAAAACTTATTATAAATAAGTTGTTTTATAGTAGAAATAAGATTATAAATTTTTAACCATAAAAATCTATATTTACCTTCATGTTAAGAAATCCTCAGCTAAGAATTAGAACGTAAATATTTTTTATAAATAACATCTCAGGTAACTGTACCAATTGTAATATTTTCTACTAATTTTGTACTGGCATGCTTGTTAGAAAGGGACACATTCCACTCCGTTTGGCTATCTCATGTGGACCGTTTTTCTCCCTGATAGTTCTGCGTACAATTTTGATCTTTATTTTCATAACCATATGGTTTATTATGGAAATTGATATTTGTTGAAGTACTCAATCCATTAATATAAGATCCTTGATCATGACACATAAATCTGTCAAATCATTTCTATGCTCTACCAGGCCTGGTTCACTCCGCTGTTTAGGTATGAATCTACAAGTACCCGGCCGCAACATTTCCAGGGGGATTATTTAGTCGAGTGTCGCGCGCCGGTCGCGTCGTCGGTTCGACGTAAGTTTACCTACGAAACGCACACGAAGCCGTAATTCGTCACCGATTCGTTTTCGCTTTTAAATATTTTAAAGAAAATAAAGGCATAAAAATATTCCACAGTATTCGGCTGCTTAAATAGTGATAAGGATCCTAATCCTAACCTCTCGTTTTTCAATATTCCAAAGGATATTGCAAAGTAAAGAAACACGTTATCATTTAGAAAAACATCATTTGTAGGTAGGTACCTATTTGTAGCAAGATTTTGATATGTAGACTATAGGTACAGCACAGTTTTTGTAGAGACGTATTATTTATTTGTCCAACCAATTAAGTAGGTACCTACTTATTTAATTGGGAAAATATATTATAACCGCCTATCACTCAATAGTTTTAAATTTCAACTGGACAAATGGCTCCAAACAAACCAATGACAAACTCTAATACCTATTTTTAATTTAATCAAAAACATAATCATGGGCGGAGCCGTGGGCAACAGCTAGTACCCATTATTATAATTTGTTCTTTAGTGGTTTGACCAGTCCTGTGATGTGGACACACACTGCTCGTTCTTATAATTTAATAACTAAGTAACTACATTGAATATGTCCCCACATGTCCAGATTTATTTAAAAAGTCACTCGTTTACAAAAGTATAGTAAGTACCTACCTAAACCTAACAGGTACTTCAGATAAAAATTGATCTCTAAGTGACAACCATAATGTCCAGAAATACGCAATACAAAGGGAGCCAATTTGTAGGTAAATAAACGAGTAGGTAAGTTTTGTTCTGGGGAGCTGAATTGCGGTCTATTGTGTGCGAGCAAAGTTGATATTTGTTTAAATGATTTAGCGAAGTGAACCTTCTGTACCTGTACTATTAAGTATTCTGTGGCTCTACTCGTAGTCCTAACTCTGGCATTGAAATAATACACATTAAAATTTTAAATTGTCATCACATTGAGGATATAATATCTGTATATTGCCCATCTACTATCCATACTACACAAAATGATTGGGATTTCATATTTTCTATAACTAGTACTAAATCATTATTATTAGGTGACTTTAACGCGCATCACTGCAATTGGTCGTTTAAAACAGACCAAAGTGGGTTTCAGGTCTTTGATGCTATGCTTGAATACAATTATATGTACCTATCTTAATAACGGTGACTCTACTAGAATTCGTTTGGTAAATGGTACACTGCAAAAGTCTTCTCCTGATATCTCATTTGCTACTTCTGATGTGGCTACATTATGTTCTTGGCAGGTTTGCAACGAGTCGCTTGGTAGCGATCATTTAGTCATTAAATTATCTTTCATGCTGAACGTGTACCGTGATATATTAAGAAAACGGAATTTCATAAAAAGTAATTGGGTGTCTTATAATACATTCTTAGACAATTCATTTACTGATGTTATTATCCCTACAGATCCCCAAGAGTTTTATGACATGTTTGAGCTTACCTTACAAAGAGCAGCTGACAGATCTATACCTTATACGAAAATTCCTCAACATGCATGTGAGAAGTTTAAACCCAAACCATACTAGAATGCTGAGCTTTCGAAAGCTGTTGCTGAACGACGTTTGGCATTAGCTAATTTTAGACGAAATCCAATTCCGATAAATTCGAAAAAAATCGCAATGCTCAAAAACTTATTCGTTTGGCGAAATGTAAGTCGTGGCAGAGGTTTTGCTTTTCGGTCGATGAAACTACTTCCTCGTCAGAATTATGGAATAAAATGAGATGGGTAAAAGGACATGGTTCTAACTTGTTTAACCGTTGTGTCGATAAAGATAAGGCATTAAGCTTATTAAATTCTTTAACCCTTGATTATGTATGTCCACCTTTACCTCAATTTAATTCAACAAACTGTACTTTAGAGCAGGAAGTTACTATGCAAGAGTTAGAAAATACAATTAAAAAGTCTGATACAGCGCCCGGCAATGATGAAATATCATTTTCCATGATTAAACATATGCCATTGAAAGCTCTTTTAGTAAAATTGTATAATTTATTTTTATTATCTGAATTTGTTCCCATACAATGGCGACAGGTTAAGATTGTTCCAATTCCTAAACCGGGCTCCGATTCTAATTCTTATAATTCACTTCGACCAATTTCTTTAATTTCATGTTTGTGTAAGATTTTTCATTCTATTTTAAACAAAAGGTTAGAATGGTATTTTGAAAAACAAGTGATGTTTTCAGATAATATGATAGGTTTCCGTAAGGCACGATCATGCATTGATAATAATTTATCTCGCTTGGTTTCTCAAATTCTTGGTTTTATTGATATACATAGATAACGCGTATAATAATATTGATGTCAGCTGTTTACTGAATATTATAAATGATTTAGGTGTTGGTTCAAACATTTGTCGGTATCTCTAGTCTTATCTTACAGATAGGCAATTAAGAATCGGAATTGATGGTTGTGATGTTGTCAGGACTACTGGTCGAGGTCTAGCTCAAGGAGATCCTTTATCTCCACTTCTTTTTAACGTGGCTACGTTAAATATTTGTAAAAATATACAGAATGTTAATATTTCTCAATATGCTGATGATTTTGTATTATATGTTTCAAAAAATAATTTAAATGCCGCACTCAGAGAACTTGAAATAGCTCGTAAAGATCTCAATTGTATGTTAAATAATTTGGGTTTAGTTATGTCTCCAACAAAAAGCAAGTTGTGCATATTTAAAAAAGGTAGCTTTAGCAGTGCATTTTACAGTAAATAATGAATTGTTGCGAAACGTTGATCATGTTAAATACTTGGGTTTGTGGTTGGATAGTGCTCTCAGATGGGGGAAACATATAAATGAGACAATTCAGAAAGTGTCTAAATTCATAAATCTTTTAAAAGTATTAGCAGGTCCTGGCTGGGGTATTCACCAGAAACACTTAAGACGGCTCTATATATCTATTATACGTAGTAGAATAGACTACGCGAGTTTTTTGTATGATAATAGTTGTCAAACTAATTTAGTAAAGTTGGATAAGATTCAAAATCAGGCCCTACGAGCTATCGGTGCTTTATCCGAAGTACTCCGATTCATGTTATGGAAAATGAATTGTATCTGCCTCCGCTTCAATTTCGTAGGAAATATATTGCCAGTAAATTTTGGTTAAAAGCAAAATCTTTTGCTAATAATACCACAATTAATTTATTACAAGATTTATCTTTACTCTGTCGATCTCGCTACTGGTTAAACAAAACAAAACCATTAGGTACTTGTCATCATTCAAAATTCTTTAGAATCAGTCTCTATTCATTGTAGTAGTCAGCTTGAAATGTTCTCACTGGAAACTTGGGTTAGCAACATTCCAGTTAATCATATATATTTGATTCTATTCCGTTTATTGACAAAAGTAAACATGCATATACCTGTCAAGATCTTAATTCCATTTGTACTAGATTCATTGAACAAGAACATGGACGTCATCATAAAATCTATACTGACGACCACATTCTTGATGACTGCTTTAATCCATAAATGGCTTTCTTTAATTTTAGAACTTTATTACTATCTGAACTATCAAAACCTTCAGGTATTTACATGTAAATATTTTCATGAAGTTCGCCATTTACGAAAATACGAATGCAGTTTTAAAAGCATTCAAAATTACCTCCGTAGGTATCTATAGACGAGTAAAAGTAATTACTTGAGTAAAAGTAATAACTTGAGTAAAAGTAATTACTTTAGCCATGATTTCTATTCTATAGTTAAGAAACTGCCCCGAGTAAGAACTGTCAATTGTCAGAATTCTTAGCTAAGTTCCTACCTAATAGTCACCATTTCGTTTACTTAAGCATTGCTTCGGATGTATGTAAAAGTATAATTTGTGAGTTGAGTGAGGTTATTTTATAAAAATGGAAGCAATTGAAAATGTATTTGTTATTGTAAACAATACTGTTGTGATATTTCTGAATAATATTCAGAAATAAATTCTTCTCCATATATGAAAAGTGTCTTTCTTTCGTCTTTCGCCGGCACAGATTACTTAACTGTACAAGTACATCTGTACTATTTTTTTAAACTTCTAATCCATTGTCATAGATATCACACTACAGTAAACGCACAAAGTTGACTGCACGGTTAGTTTAGTGGCTTAAGTGGTTACCTCGCCATTTACCACAGCGCGGCATGTTGTGGGCACGATTCTCACACGGGGCATAAATTTGTGTGATCCATAAATGGTTGTCCCGAGTCTGGGTGTACTTTGTGTCCGTAAGTCATATGTTTGTAAAGTCCCCTGGTTGCGACGCAGGGTTTGTTTCCTAGTGTAGTGTTGTCCATTAAAAGAAACTACGTTTGAAGTAAACGAATGTCCCAGAGAGTCGGTCAGGGCCTCGTCTCCGGCTTGCCTTTATTGGCCTGTCAGAGTAGATTGACAATAGCGCCTGCAGGACTCTCAACTCTGGCTTGCCTCAATTGGCTGATCAAAGAGGGGTCGCCAGTGCTATATGCTCGGGGGTAGAAGAATCATTTTCAAGGTCATAAATACGGGGAAACCCGCTCTTGGGTCTCCGTCGGGGACCCTCCATCAGAAACCGCCCGCACCGCACCGCTCTATACCTAGCCCTAGCCGCGCACTATGGTGTTGCCCTGATGCAATGAAACAATAGCAGGCGCCGTTCTATCCCATAGCTTTTTAAAACCAGTTCATCAAATACCCAACCCCATCCCCTCAATGTTAGATAGGTAGGTACCAAAATAGTTTTACAATAGCTCTACGCCTACCCTAGTCATATCATAGTGGTACTGTTAAAGTGCCGCTATGGTAGAGTTTCATCCCATTTTCATTCTCTAGGCCTCTGCGTGTTGGATCTATGTCCCCGCTTAAGCCTTCCAAAGGACCGAGTATTCTTTATAAATAATGGAAAAATACCCGTGACAAGGAGTTATATAATAATAATAAACAAACTATTGACTGATTGGCGGTTCTGTCAAAATGTGTAGTATAATGCAACATGTTTAATTTGCAGCTCTCAACATTCTAACAACCTAGTACAATAATACTTCTAAATATTGCAGGGTTATATTGTCTTTCAAAACGTATAGTTTCACAGTAGAGCATTATTGAAAAATAGTTACTTATTTAATCATTATAAATATAGAACAGATTAAACGCTGTAAATATTATTACTTTTTTTATAATTGTTTGAAGACTAGTTTTTTATGCAAAATTTTGTTATTTACTTGTAACTTTTCTCTTTTCTTCTTCAAAGAACAAAACGTAAGTTGCAATATTGCCAGCTGAAAAGATTTTGAAGCACTGAGTAATTCTTAGAACTTTACTCAAGTAAGCATTGATCATTACTTGTATATAGAATATCATTTACTTTAGAAATTACTTAAGAACAAGTAATGACTTAGTCAAGAAATTACTTAAGAAGAAGTAATCACTTGTTTATAGATACACACACGGGTGTAAGTTTTACCGAAATTAAACTCAAACTCACGTGAAATAATGCAATTTTGTTAACTAGGTATTGAGAGCCATACGCCGACTTCAAAAGTCGGAACACTGTATGTATAGGTATGCTACCTCCTGGTATAGTTCCTCTTTGCATAAACCTTTTGCCTTATTGATACAAAATGGGAAGGTGATATCTGTCTCTTTTTTTCATATGATATTTTGTTCACGTGACGTATGTATGTGACGATGCTATTGATCTGATATAATATATCGCATCTTTGAAGCTGAATAATTATAATCTATGTTTAAAATTGCCAAGGCCATCATTGGACTCTAGACAAGTGGCATAAACGATAGTCGAATCGAAAAGTCAAAAAAGAAAATGTATGGGATTTGACGTAAGTTTACGACATTAAATCGTAGACTCACGTCAAATTCCATACATTTTATTTATTTCGATTCGACTGTCGCTTATGGCACTTGTCTAGAGGCTCAGGTGTTATTTACTTATTTAATTTCCATGGTAGACTTACAGCGTGTATTATTGATTATGTAACGCCATATAGGATCGATTTTGAGTACCTAACCACCAAACAGCCCTATTCGTTATAATAAGTATCTTACAAATTGTAAGTTACAATCAACGATCATATCGCCCTAGGGGCTGTGTGGTCGTCATTTACAATTACTATAAACTATAATGTACAGGGCACTGAAAAATATGGTTTCCACGTGCAACTTACTCGCGTGGAAACCCATCTTTTTCATAGTGAATTAAATAGATTAGATTAAAGGACTGTTAAAGGATTTTATGTTGCGTTCGTATTGGTAGCATTGTGAACGCAATATAATATCATAGATAATCATGACAATGATTCAGTGATTCAGTCAGTCAGTCAGACAGGTCAATAAATAGGTACCCGCGAATTTCAATCAAAATGGATTTGTTGTACAAATGAAATACTAGATTTAGTTAATTTTAGTTTATTTAGGTAAATATCAATCAACAGCCAATATTTAATTGAAATAGTTTAACAAATTATTTATTTTTTTACACAGTAGTTACAGAATGAGTAAAATACAAGATAATAAGGCTCGTAGACAATATTGCAATAGTACTTTACATTATTAACTATTAATTAATAATATAAAGAACATACCCGGCTTATATAATATATAGGTACTTTTACAACATCTGTAGGTACAATTCTGTTGATAAAGTAAACTTTACAAAGTCCAGATGTTTCAGTAATAAGTACAGTATGACCTCTTTTTACTAATATTGCATATTATGTTGTAGGTACTTAGGACCCAGTGATTAAAGCTGCTTGTATCATTCTAACTACTTTTTAATAAAAATTGAACTATTATAATATATCGTCACCATACATATGTATTTCTTTAAAAGAGGACATTCATATGTTTATTCCCTATTATCATACTGAAAAATAGAATTGCTAGCAGAACTACTCATTATGCATACTTACAAAATTTGTTACAACCTATCTATCAAGTCATTGAGGTAAATTCTATGCTCAAAATATTCAGTTAATGCACAATATAAATTGTCTAGTATTGCACAAAAAATATAAATGTATATTTCAATCTCCAACAGAATGCCCCACACCTGCCCGCTTCTTCTTATATTGATTGCAATAAATTTACTTTTTCAAGTCAAACCTAGTAGAATAAAATAGATTAAAAAACACAATGTATGGGATTCAATATAAACTTACATAATGTCCTAAACTCAGACTAATTAGTCTGAGGTCCTAAACTTATGTCAAATCCCATACATTGTTTGTTGAGGATTAGGCAGCTATTGTAAAGGCTACCTTCAGACTAATTAGTCTGAGGTCCTAAACTTATGTCAAATCCCATACATTGTTTGTTGAGGATTAGGCAGCTATTGTAAAGGCTTACCTTCCTTATGGAAAGCTTTTAAAGAGATGGTAGCTGAGAGGTACAGTAACTGACTTGTAAGACGAAGGTTTGAGTTTAATACCAATCAGTAGTACCAATGTGAATTAACTTTGTGAGAATATACAAGACTTACCATCCGCTAATGGCAAAGGAAAACATTGTTAGGGACTTTACATGTCTTATAAGGTCTTATATTAAAAGCTGTCACATCTGTTTCGCAACTGAGTAATTCCAACGACGCCCAAGACACAAGTATTAGCTTAGTTTCTTAGCGAAAGAAAAATTCAGCTGTGTATTTTATTGAAATTTTAAATTTGACCAACACGCATTGAACCAGTGCTTGAAGATTAAGGTCTAAACTCTTGTCTGTCCCTAGCAGTATTAAGTTAGATTCTAATAGAAATACCTTTGTACTTTGTCCACTTTACATAAATAAATCAGCAATAGATAACATAAATGTGACAATTTGAATATATTTATCGTCCGTGCATAACTAAACATATTATCCCTTCAAGTGTATGGAGGAAACCCAAGCAGTGGGACTTTCATGGCTTGAGTTGAGATACAACTAACCAAGTAATATTATTGCAATCGTATGAAGAAAATGGACTCCATTGAAATGGAGCATAAATTGACAAATAACATGTACCTAATGTTTAGGTAGTTAATGCAAAACACAGTATATTAGAACTAAGTACCAAGCATAGCATGCAATACAGTATATATATATATATACCTATAATATTATAAGACAAAGATAGATGCAGACGGCGCGGCGGAAGTATTGTTCTCATATATTTATACTAATATAATTTGAAAATTCTACCTAACACTCATTTATGAAGAGACAAAATTTACTATATATTTATTCTATTAAGTATATACCTAAAAGATTAAACATAGGCAATATATAATTTTAAAGCCTACTATCTATAAAATTAAACTATTTTTAATATGTAGGATAGCATAATAGTAGCTGTTTTTAAATTATTGGAGGTCCGGGGGACCTAGGATAATGGGACCTCTACAAATATGACAGAAGACTATTTCATTGAAGCAGACAAAAAGAGTCTATTAGCTCAATTTTAGCCTTTTTTTAATCTGGCAAGAGTTAGGGGGCCTCATTTTGATCGCGGGGCCCTGGGAACTTGCCTAGGATAGTACTGTAAGAGAGAGATCTGATAACATATGAAATTGTGTATAATTAATTTAAACAATTCAATCTATTCATATTTTAGGTGTTTGTGGTACTTATATGAACATCTAAACACCTATCAAAAACATAGCTAAGGCGTACAATACCATGTACCATGTTGTTACGTGCATCATGCGGTGTTACCTTTGTTCACTTGCAATATATTATTAGTTTAGTGGAAAAACGTAACTAGTGTAAATACAACAGATTTAGTTAACTAAGCAAATAAATAAAAGTTAGAGAGCTATTACGATTTAATTGATAGACAAAAATAATCGAATTGAATAAGCTTGGGCAATCGATGTAGCCAAGTATAAGTGTGCCACAAAGTATACTCTTTGTGTTTATTTATTTTAACACGATTTTCTACAGATGGCCTACTAATGCCTTGGTGTCAAACCTTACTCCTAAGCTTGTACCTTATAATTTATTCCAAACATTTCGCTTAAACTAATCACAGCTCTTTCCTTACCTCATGCATAGTATACTCGTAGCTGTTCACACTCAAACCAAAATACCTTCTCACCCATTTGGATTGTAAGCTTAACATTGTGAATATTCTCGCTACCCACATAATAAATATGAAGTAGATACAAATTGTTAGTGTTAGCTTTTTCGTATTAGATGACAAGTGACAAGTTAATACTTAAATATAGTTGGACGGTGTAATCCAAGAGAGCGGTTAAGGTAGAACTTAAATAAAAATAAAAGGAAAAATAAATTTAAAAAAATACATAATTTATTGTAATCACAGATGTAGACCGACGTCGCGTCGGTATGTTATTTTACTCTATAATCACCTCTATAATTTCCAACAATGCCACCAACGATTCGCTATACACAATTACAAGCTTACTAGATTACAAAATCCGTTCGAGATAGGAACGCTTTTAAAATAATTGGAATATGTCACATACATATTATAATAAATAAGACTTAACATGCACAACAGCTATGTACAACAAAATGCAATTTGCTAATATGCTTAAAGTAGAATGTTATGTGAGTTTGAGCTCGAGCGGAGTCGGCTTAGTGTTGGGACGGCGCGGGTGCAACGAAGGCGCCCGCAGCCCCGAGTCTGGGGAGCCGCGCGCACTCGGGGCGATCACGTCATGTTGACGCCAAGCGACCGGCTCGCGTACTCGTATACCACGTACGAGATCGACACGGCCGGGATCACCTTGATGAAGTTCGGCGTGATGCCCCGGTAGAGCCCACGGTAGCCCTCACGCTGTACTATTTCGCGAAAGGTGCCACTCATCGAGCCCTCCGTGCCCTTCGCAGCATTTTCTGTAAACAACATCAATCTTGTTCACTAGATGAAGAGAAACAATGTTTCAATGTTCTAAATTTGTACAATGTGATGTGGCTGTAATTATAAATAAATGTTAAAGAAACTAATGCAATAATGCAATCCAGATGTGAGAAATACAATACGGTCACTAAGACTTTGTAATGTGTGTTTGATTTGAGATTAGTCGTTTTTAGAAACCATATATGGGTACCTAAAGGAATAAAGAAAATAATATCCGATTGCCTCAAAAACCATTATTTAGACCATTGAACGGCATGCTGTTGAGATGGCAACCGTATGCATGTAAAGAAAAAATAAATATAAATTTGATAAGATCTGCTTGCCAAAATTTACATTGTTTGCTGACAGAACACATATTGGAGCTGATTTTTTAAATTAGCTATTTAAATCATAGCCAAAAAATTAAGATCCATAGGACACCCAAAATATCTAATACAAAAAATCAGAATCATCAAATATTTGTTTTTTAAGACAGGTAGGGCACCATACTAGCGAGCAAGCCCGACTGGAGAAGGATCACCTTACAGAAGACCACAGCCAAATAACTGCACACAGTGGTGTAGTTGTGTTCCTGTGTACAGGTCTCCAGTGCTCATTTAGGGATGCGTTTTGAAAGAAACGTATTCCTATCCCAGGGATGTAGTCCTGGTGTTAAAAAAATAGGCTGACAATACGCAAGTGATACCTCTGGTATTGCGGGCGTCCATAGGCTACGGTAACTGCTTAACATCAGACGGGCCGTATGCTTGTTTTGCCACCCAAGTAGTAGGTATAAAAAAAAAGTATTAATGAGAGAAATGTACCTTGTGCTTGTAATCGTGTCCGGATCAACGCAAGAGGGTACGAGCAAACTTGACCGAGGGTACAAGATGTGCTTCCACACGCCAGCAACAACAACATGCCAGGCTGTTCGTTATTCTGCTGGTATGTACTTATGTACTTCTTCTTTAGTGTTTCGTACACTGCAAGGTCGATCCCGGCGTACGGCACGATGCCCAATATGTTTGGAATGTAACCCTTATAGAAACACCTCAGTCCTTCTCGAGCGTATATTTTTTTAGCAGCATCCGCTATACCACTGTACTGACCAGTCTTTCTTAACGCTAATCTTGTCTTTAATACCTCTAAAGGGTAGATCACGGTTTGACTGATGGCTCCTGCCGTAGCTCCAGCAATAAACCGTTCTTGAATTTCTAAAGGTTCATTGTTGGCCTTTTCACCTATAATTATCCTTTTCACTTGTTCGTATGCTGCAAATTTTAGAGCCGACTCGGGAGCTATTTTAATAACATTAATACCGTTTCCTCTCCACATTCCAGTGATACCACCCTCTTTAATCATTCTAGTTAAACACTTGCTCATATGTTCTCTACTCGAATTGACCTAGAAATTAAAATAATATAATCATTATTCACTTTGCATTACACAGAAGTGACAATCACAAGCAAATAAGTCGCGTCAAAGATCTAAACATGTTTGTTTAATGCATGAATGACTGACTTAGATTACGTTGGCCATCGTGTTTTTGCATGCGAAGATCTTTACAAACATTCAAATCATCGACAAAACGTACATCGAGATTTAATAATAGATATCTTATGTATGATCGCACAAATATTAGTTTCACGAGGTCATGGCGGAACATATACGTGGTGAAATGACCACATACATAATTAACGAAAAACCAACAAATGGTATACACTGGTAACATAATCGAAAGCCATAGAAAAACATGTGATTATTAAATGATATATATTTATATATACAATTTACCTGTAAAAATACTTTTAGTCTATCTAAGGGAGCTGTGCAAGTTCGACTGACCGCTCCCGCGATACCCCCCGCTAATAAATGCCTCCACCATTTTCCAGTTTGTAGTTCGCTTTGGGTGAAGTCATCAGGCACGTTCATATCCTCTCCGATGTCCAGATACTGCAAAGAACAAGGATATAACGTTAGACGTTACGTCGTATACTGGCCGAAATTTAATCCATTAGCAATATTTTAACTCTAGATTCTGTATGTGGTACTAAGTGTTTAGGTCTGTAAAGACTATCCTAGCTAATGTTTGTAAATTATAAAGTAAAAGCTGTTAAGAAAGAGAAACAGAATTTGAATATAAATACATTTTTTTAAAATTAAATCATTTGACTCATTCAATTTTACATTAAACGCTTCGTTGGTCATTAAGTGCGTCTGCTGATCACAAGATCCCAGGTCGGGCCAAAAATAGATAATGTTTTTCTGTAGACAAAATCGCTTAATGCCTAATGCCGTTGGTCTTACGCCTGATCTCTCTCTCTTTGTCTGTTACATTGCAATCCCATCGGACTATGAAAGTGAAGAAATAAAGAGAGCACCTGTGCACATTTCTCTTTTATAATACCTCCCACGCGGGTGACCAAAATTCGGTTAGAAGAACTTAATTTCGTACTATATTAATGCTATCTACATACATACATTCTTTGCGCTCGATTCAGTTTAGGCTAGAAAGTTAAAAAACAGATATACATACACGTCGACAATTCAAGAAAGGAATAACAGATTTTTATTGGCTCGAGAACGCTGGAGTGATAGGAGCATCACTCTACTGTTCTCGAACTAGTAAAAATCTTTGGTGTTAAGAACATCCATAGGCTACGGTAACTACTTGACATCAGAAGGGCTGTATATTTTTAGGCTACCTTGGTAAGTAAAACAATACAAATATTATTAATAGGTCTTTAAGTTCTTGGTATCAAGACAGAATCTTCAGTTCAAAATATTTCTGATGAATTAAATTTAACCCAGTATAGGTACATGTCTACTGACATTTTATATTAATAAATAACTGTTGTTTCAATTAGTCGTACTGATAAATACTCTAATGTTGATGGATTATTCTAACTATTGAGTTTATATTACCAAATACAATTACTAATATCGATTATATACTTCGATAGATATCTACTGGTCTTACATCATTTAAATGCAGTTTTTACAATTTTAAACGTGTCAATTATCTAGATGAATTTCTATGGCGAACAAGATACGATAAATTCAATTATTAGCTTGCCGCGAGAAGATAGAAAACATAATTTGTGATAATCTTATTGGCTAGTTGGTCATAATAGTTTTGAAATAAACGAGTAGGCAATCACATTTATTTCTAACTTCTCGTGGTGGCAAGTAAATATGGTTTAATATATTATTATCTTCAATCAACTTGTTACTCATTCTAATGATTTAGAGGCATTTACACAATGGTCTGAATCGTTGTCGGGGCATTGTCTAAGCCTGCCGCGTCGAAGTGCCGGGTTCGATCCCCGGGTCATGTAAAGTATTATTTGGGTTTTCTGTCGAGAAATGCTCCGTATCAGCTTGAAGTATGGAATTGTGTCTGTGAAACGGCAATGGGCTTGCCTTCCATAATATGATGATTGAGCGTACCCAGATTTTGTTCTAGAGGGAGAGAGGACGGGGGTTGTAGTGGTTAAGGCGGATATCTTGCCACTGAGCTCGCTCGGGTTCAGTTCGAATGATTTTTGTCAGTACTTGTACCTACAACTGTAGCGCAAAGTGGTATTGAGGTTTTCTGTCAAGAAACGCTTTGTTTAGCAATGGCTCACTTTTTATTAAATGGAAGCATGGACGCACCACGCTTTAGGTTCAGAATGGAAGAGTGAGAGTGAAATTTACCCGCCTAGAGGACGGGGCAGTTCACCTGCAGCTCTAAAATTGACCTTGCCACTGAGACTACACTTTGTGTTATGGGCTCGATCGTCACACGAAACAAATATTTTGCAGAGCTGATTAAAAGTGCAGTAAGTTAAGATAAAAAAAATGAATCATTCAATCCAAAGCTACTTTTACAGACCTTTAGGCCATATTGATATATTACAGTAAAATAAATCAATTTCATCACAAGTGTGTATTCTGAAGTACTTAGTGTCATGGCAAAAGTAGAAAGAGTTATGAGAAGTTATACTACAACGGATTGATTACTATTAGCGCAGTAAGTCACTTCACGTACTTTTAATATTAATTTGTTGTTTTAACCTGAAATATAGAAGTACCAACCCATAAATGTCCTAGTGCCGGGCACGGGTCTCATATCCACCCATAAACGTCCCACTGCTGGGCACGGGTCTCCTCCATAAATTTGGAGTGATATTAGCCTACTATACCACGCTGGCCAGACGGGTTGGTATAGGGTTTTGTTTCGAGTTTTCCCTCTCTAGCAGTGGATATTGTCTGCCTGACTTACGATAACCCTCGGGATAGAACGGGGTGGTTACATTTGTGTTGAGAGCTTATTTCTTCGTATCCCAGGGATATCTAATAAAAGCTCTGTAATTACAAAATTTTGGATCCGCAACACACAACTAATGTTGCGATTACCGTTTACCATCAGTTAGACCGTAAGCTTGTCTTCAGTTAAAGCTCATCATGAGGCTTATTAAATTTGATTTGATTTTCTTGTTATTATGATTTGTGTACTTACTGCACTTGTAATTAGCCTGGTTATTCGTGTGGTATATTAATACAGCTCTGTTAACAATGAACCACGCAACTGCAAGACACAAGTTTTGGGAATATAAGGCTAAAATTAGATATCTTTCTGAGCGACACAGAGTAGTTCCGTTTTTGACTTATGCCGTGCAGTAACGTTGTATTATCTTAGTAGAGCCTCTAGACAAGTGGCATAAGCGATAGTCGAATCGAAAAGTCAAAAAAGAAAATGTATGGGATTTGACGTAAGTTTACGACATTAAATCGTAGACTCACGTCGAAATCCATACATTTTATTTTTTGACTTTTCGATTTGACTATCGCTTATGCCACTTGTCTAGAGGCTTAGGTCAGAATGGTCGCTACGATTCCCTCGTGACATGGAATAGTTTGTAGGGCAAGTAATTAAAAAAAAAACCTCATAGTTGGGCAAATTAAGATTTTCTGTAGGTATGATTGTATATGAATTTTTTGAAGGTCTGTCAAATCAATGGATCTTAGCTCTAGGAGTGGGCAGCTGCTGACATAAAAAGCTAGACGTGGATGTGATTGGTGACACACACTTCCGTCTACCCTTTAGGAGAAATAGGCTTGATGTTTTGCTATGGTTTACACAGTCCCGGTTTGTATCGCAAGTTCCATGACATCTTTCAATCTTTACATCTAGTATGACAAGGACACCATAAGAATTGCTTTGCAAAACCTATGACATCGGCTTCGTTTCTAAATTACTTAATATTAAATGACACTAAAGGTCGATTTCACCGAACTCTGTATAAGAAAAGCCGGATTTATAACTGTTAAAGAATAATCCAAATATAATTCTGTCGTAATAATTGCTTATACAGTGTTGGTAAAATGTGCCCCAAATCAGATATTAATTATGTAGGGAGGCACCGGAGTTATAGGTAGGTACATACTGTGTGTTATCTCTCTTGTGATATGGTATCAAAATTTTGACATTGTGTGTGTGACAAAATAATGTTTGCAATTATATGCTATCATATCTTCCAAAAGTGATTCAAAGTGTGCTTAATGCTGTTATACTCCATACAAATTTACTCTGAGGACGTCTACTAATTATCATGAATGGCGCAATAACGTATTGTATGAATGTGACAAATCAGTCACGTTATTACACTGTTGCCAATGGTTCTTCTTCGCCTGGAACTACATATCTATCAGCTAATTCTTTTTTCCATATTTTTTTGAAAGTTAGTTCCTCTGTCTGCCATGATAACATGCAAATAAAGAATTATTATTATAAATAAATGATCTTGTGTAGATAAGAGTGTAGTCACCATACGTAATTATATAAGATACAATGGGTCAAATATAGAACAATGTTTTATAATAATTATTTTCGAAACTTGGTTTTTATTGTATTTCGTTGAGAGTAGAAAACACCTAATAATGTACAAAAATTATAGTGGCGGACTTTCTAGGTAATATACCTGCCTACTGCGATTGCTTATCCTAATTACAAATACATATAAACTTTAAATTGTAGTTAAATCACAACTACTAACGAGCAGGTCAGTAGTTAGAATTTTTAATTGTGAAAATCTTGTAATATGCTCCCTAAAACCTAGTCTGTACTCAGAATAATTAAGGAGAACAATTACCGCCGTGTCTTTGAGGTAGACAACCATCGTGTATAAGTCCCAGTTCACAGAGATCTTTTTGAAGCCGATGTAGAACTCCCGATACATTGTCTTGGTCTGGAACGATTCTGTGTAAACCAAAAATTTTAAGCTTTTGACCCCCCCACTCATTACTATTATTTATTAGGTGATAGTTTTCTATGTTGACCTAAACCTTTCTTTCTCTCATGACGCAATTTATTTTATACAAAAGAAGCTAGAGCTATACAGAAATTTACAAACAGATTTGGAACTATGACAAATAAATGTCCGTCAACGTCAGTTGTAGATTCAATATTTTTTCTGTTTATGGTGTGTTTATGTAACGATACAGGACAACCTCGTTTTCTGCGATTTCTAAATTGTCTCGGCAAAGAATTTTTATAGTCTAAAATTTGTTAGAACACTCCTTTTCAATTCTAGATGACAGCAAATAAATTATATTAAAAAAAATAAAGAGTCATAAAACAAGATCATTCAGAGGAGTTCTAATTTATAATCCATAGCTCAATGGATTCCAAAGATGACTGATTGGCGGTTTTTATTATTATTATTTATTTATATCAGAAATATCATTCCATACATTGTGTTAATAACAGAGACTTATAAACTATGTTAGTACATGTAACTGACCTAGGTAATACAAAATAGGATAGTCTAGTTTATTAGCAATGGCCTTCGAGGAGACTGTTAGGGCAGGCTCTCACTCTTTCCTACAAAGACGCAGCACGCCTGCGTCTAATCGCCGCGAAACCGTCTGTACGAATCTCAACAAACATGCCTGAAACGTGGCAGTCCTACCAGCATCCTGAACGCATTGTTATATTGAACACGAAGAGCATTGATGGCTTTCAATGTACACCTAGTCCACAGACTACAGGTGAAAAAAATATCTTGTGTGTGTACCAGAGTACACAGGTAAGAAGTGAAACTTCTTTATCTTGATTCTTCTTAAATATCTTTTCAAAGTAATACAATTATATGATGACAGTTAATCTTGTAGAAATGCAACGATTTTATAAAATTAAAAATGAATAAATAAATCATTCAAAACGAATAATTAAAAAAGATGTACGTATACATATTTTTATTTTCTAATCGTGTTTTGTTTTATTTTTAAATTATTATTTAATTTATATTTTTTATTGGTTTTAGAATTAATAATGTTCACTAGATTTACAGTCATATTTATTAATACTTGCTAATTTTAACAGATTTATATACATTCACTGATAAAATAATACTAAACAAAAAGTGAGGTTAACCTCAAATAAATATTAAAATCATGCTCATAAAAAATTTTGAATTTATAATCACTCTCACTTTTCTTGTCAATTCACTTAAATTTGAATAAGTCTTTTTATTTTATCACTTTCAAATTAATATATTGTTATTCTTATTTCAAACCAAACTTCAAAACTAATATATTGTTGTTATTATTATAATATATTACATTATATTCTTTACGTCACTATACTAAACTTTGATAAAAAAAGCAACATGGCGCGTAACCGAAAAACGTGACGATTTTTTTACACTGCTACAAAATTTCTCCCATACGTCGATAAAGAAGTTTCACTTCAAAAACTTGACAGAAAGCTTTAAAGAGAGTTAATTTTACTGCATGTGTGCAACGTGAGAACCTTCGAATCATCATGTTACATCTCACCGCCAATGCTCTTCGTTCTCTTTCCACATCTAAATCATCTTTTGAATCCTCGTTAAAAATGTGTCCCAACTGACTTGAACTGACAACTTGAACTGATTTACACGCCTTAACACATCCCTACATAAAGCGACTGTTGGTTAGGTATTTATGCTATTATTAACTAAAAAAATTAGCAACTCACTTTTTTTGTGTTATATGTCAAACCATACAACTTAGCAAACCGGTCACAAACACTTATGAGTTTCCTTAGACTAGCAATTGAAGGGCTCAGCAGTGCCACATCATCAGTATAACTAATATAATAAAATGCTTTTCCGTCTATGTAACAACCAGCATGCAAACTGCTGAGCTCCACAATCAAATCATTTATATAAATATTAAACCGGGTAGGGGAGGTTAATCCACCCTGCCTACCACCACATTCTTGTACATAGTCATCAGAAAACTCATTTGCCTATTTAACACAATTTACTTGGCATGTATATCAATACCTAAATAAATCCACCAACTCATGAGGTATATTTGCATCACAAAGTTTAGACCACAGCATGTCATTTTGCATGCCTTTGACATGTCCAAAAAACATGTAAACATAGGTGTTTGATTATCCGTATAATATTTTACTGTCTTTTTCAGGCACAGAATTGCAGTTTCGGTCGATAGGCCTTCTCTAAAACCGTGTTGAGCATCATGCAACTTTATATTGTTACTCAAGTAATTATTTAAAAGAGAATCGAAAACTTTGGCCATAATAGTGGCTAAAGAAATACGTCTATAGTTCTCCTTTACAGAAGTATCACTCGTTATATTTTTTACAATTGGCACAACAGTTTTCATCATATCCTTAGGCAAATATCCGTGTGACAAACACAGGTTAAAAAACAACGTTAGTACTCTGACAGCCAGCGTGTTTTAGGTGTTCCACACTAAGCCCATCATGACGTGGAGATTTACCGCGCTTCGTATGTGCTATCACATCTTTAACATCTTTATCTGAATGCCTAATTGTTAAGCTGTTTGACTGAGGAACATCACTATTCATTAACGTAGGACTTACGGTGATTTAACAGTAAAATAATCTTTGAATATGTTCGAAATGTCGACACTGCTTGTGATTCCCTAGACACTGATGGGAAAGCTAGGTTTTGCATTTAGCTTGTTTGTACTATTCCAAAACGACTTGTATGTAGACAAGCAAGTTTGTCCATAACAATCTGCTCTTGATTATTTTGGCACCATTTTAATTTCGATTTAAACACCTTTTTTGTGTGTATCATATTATTATAAATTTCACCACTTTGCGGTTTATCTGCTTCCAACCACAACTGAAACCCAGTTTAGCTTCCCCTTTGCCTTCTTCTCATCTATTCCATCCACTAACATAGCCACCCTTACCTTTACAGCCCTGTTTTTCATAACTATCAAAGGACGCCTCGCTCAATATGGTAACTATGTTCAGGTACAAAATATCAATGGTAGATCGGTGTTGTAGGATAGAACATTTACTATCTACACAAGCACTTAACTCGTTAGGAAAATCCACACACTTTAATTGGGTTAGTCCCGCTATGGTATGGTCCCGGTATGGCACCCTCTTAAAATACCTACCAAAAAGTTCCGCTATGGTACCCATCTTTTGGATCTACGTCACACAATAGAAGGTACAACCGAAAAGAAAGTGCACCTATAATATTGTCTCTACCGTTTTACTTTTTATAAATAAAACGTCTGTTTGCGATATTAAATCAGTCTTTTATTCATTCAAAATATTTATAACAAATGATCAACCAGTGGAAAGAAAATATTTATTGCAATATAAATTTTAAAATAATCAACAATATTAATTACCAATACCAATACTTAACAATTGAAAAAAATATTAATTATTAATAATCAATATCTCAGAAAAGTATTATTGTAAATATTATAAACTACAAAAAACCGGCTAGAAAATATATTAATTACAATTACTTAATCAACATCGAGAAAATGGCACGGTAAATATAAAATACAAAAAAAAATTCAACATCCAGACATTCATCATCATCATCATCTCAACCCATAAACGTCCCACTGCTGGGCACGGGTCTCCTCCACATCCCCAATTCGATTAGATAATGCAGTTAACATACCAGCATTATAAGATTTTAAATTTTGATAATAAATTACCAATAAATAAGAAATTAACCCTAACATTGTTTAAAAATACCTTAGGCTTCATAAAATTAAAATCACAACTAATACATAAAGGGAAATGACCCGAAAACAAAACATTATACTTTACATATATACTTACAACTACGGGTCGCCCGCGACTTCGTCCGCGTGGTAATTTGGAACGTACATTTCTCCGATTTTGCAACATATCTCACTACTACTCCGCTCCTATTGATCATAGCATGACGTTATATAGCCTATAGCCTTCCTGGATAAATGCACTTTCTGAGATTAGCGCGTTCAACCAAACAAACTCTTCAGCTTTATAATATAATAGTATAGATTAACCTCCACGCAGAGTCTGTAACAACACAGTGATCTAGCCACCTGTTACAGTCATGAGCTTCACTTATAAATGTAAACGTATCACAGTATTCACAGTTCGCCATTTGTGTGAAGGCAACTCATAGTAGTCATAGTTCACTAGGATGGGCATTAAAATCTAGTAATATAATTCAATTATCCACCCTATTTTCTTCGATAATGGCATTAATTTCACTCAAACAATTCGTAAATTAACTTAAATTCTCGGCACTGTTAGTTGGCATATAAACACTGAACACCAGTATTAACTTTTGACATAACACTATTTTTATAGCACATACCCGCACGCATTTGCAATTAATTACTGATACCGTCGAAAAAAAGTAGTTTTTTGCTACGAATAAGAAACTAATCAATGGTTTTCCCTCGCTGTGTGTAAATTTTGTAAGTTCGTAGTGACAACTCAATCCTACTAATATTATAAACGTGAAAGTTTGTAAGAATGTATGGATGTATGTTTGTTACTCTTTCACGTAAAAACTACTGAACGGATCTGGACGAAATTTGGCACAGAGATAGATTAGAGTCTGAAATAGCGCATAGGCTTCTTTTTATCGCGATAACCGACAACCACGCGGGCGGCGTTGCAGGCAACATCTAGTAATTACTATAATTCAATGACGTAACTACAACTTTCACGACCATTTCGATAGCTACCTTAAGGCGATTGCCATTTTAACGTGGTGGCTCGCCTTGAAAATAAACTGTGTCGCGATCGTGAGTCTATTTCTGTTTCCGGTAACACTAAGTCGAGGTGTCCAAGCTGATGGCAACGTTCTTTTTTGATGACGCCGGTATGAGAGAACTAATAAGAAAGTTACAGACAGTTCTAGAATGTCTGAGTTTATCACAGTCGGTATAACTTCTCTTCGTCTCTCATTTTTGTATAAATAGGCGAAATGAATTCTTTAACTTACGTATTAATATACTCCTATAAATTACGTAAATGTGGACAATATTGTACACTGATTGATTAGCTTTGACATCTATGTTTTACCCTGACTGCCTCATGTCATAAAAATATAACATGCATGTGAAATTGTACTGACCTACTAAATTATAGACTAAATAGATAGGTACACTCAGATATATCTATCCATTTTTAGTGATGCGCTAAAAAGGGCCATTAAAAATATCAAGAACCGCCGGGTCTGGATCAAAGCATTTGGCGTACCATTAGTCTCTGCTTACCCCAATGGGAGACGGGCGTGATCATATGCATAAGTAAAGAATATTTGGGCTGTTGGTCTGCACTAAGAATACATTATTTTGTAATGGAAAGTTGCGTGCAGCAGATGGACAAGGTCAATGGGGTGAAAGAGGCAATGGAGAGGTGCGGATAGGGAGGAATATAATCTTTAGGTATTGAGGAGGAACCTGTACCTGTGGTTTATAGCATAGCAATAAAGACAGAGAAATATTTTTAGATTGGTGTCAAGGATGATAGTTGGTTCGCATTCAATTTATTGCCTAATACTGGTATGCAAGGTTAATGACAAACGTCTTTTAAATGTTGCACCAAATGTGATGCCGCTGAGGTCGACATTATTAATATACTTTTCAATAAGTAAATGTTCATCCGCTCGGAAATATTGTACTTATTTTTATATTAATTTGTTTAGAAAACTAAAGCGTTTGTTAAAATCAATTAAGTATAATAATATCACAAATAATAAAGTGTAAGTATGTAAAAACTACACGTCTACGTATATTAAGTTTAGTTTATGTAATTATATCTTCTTAGTGTATAAATTGAATAATTAATGTAGGTACTTAGCAGCCTTGACAGCGACCTTTTCTGACAGCTGTAGGTATAGTTTTGGTCAATGCTATAAGATTGCCGAACCGTGAAACGGACCAATGATAAGCAAATAAATAGTTATTCAAACTGTTTTTTTACAAGGTACATTAGGGAGACCTGACAGAAATCATCACGTAAGATAAAGCATTATGCTTCTGCCAGATGATGACCTTTACCTCTCTTTCTCTACCGGTATACGGTTGTATATTGTTGTGGTACGAAGAAGTCTAATTCTCACAATTACTACTGTTACTATTGTATCTAACGGACAATAAACGATATTTATTTTATTTATGTGTGTGTGTGTGTGTGCGTGTGTAAGTGCGTGCATCGAGATTTGAGCAACAAGCATTGTGCACGGCCAGCTGTATAACTTCCTGTACATGTTATTTAAACTAACTTTTGTTATTATTTTAATTCATACGGGATTTATATTTTGTCATGTTTGCAATTTTATAATGAAAAGTCGAGGAATGTAGACTGCAATCAGCGTAAATAATGAAAATCATAAAAATACTTAATAAATCTACATGATTTATTAAGTATTTTTTGTTAACTTAATTCAAAGAAATTCATTTACAACAACAAGGCAACATAATTGTCTCGACTGATTCTGACAATTGAAAATCTGAAGAGTACCAATGTTGTAATGTTTGAGCGTACGCGAAAATTTTGCTGACATCATCTTTCTGGTTTATTCATAATTTATGACCTTCATAAGTGTTACCTTGTAACCTACATGAATAAATGAATTTTGAGTTTGAGTTTACTAATCTCAAGAACTACTAACCTATTTATTAGTGAACTAGGAATACCATTAAATTCGCATAAAAACTCCTTTTGTTTCTAAAGCGAGCTTAAACATTTGACATTCAGTTAGAGGAAATGTTGACACGGAACAACCTGTTTCAGACTTCGTAGCGTGGTGTTTCTTACGAGAATAAATTATTAATTGATAAGTATTTAATTCAACGTTGTCGTTGATTTTTATTTTCCATTTTAAAAAGCAAAATTACGATTTTACTCGTATTAAGATTTTATGGAGGTTTGTGCGTTGTTAAAAATTGCACCAAATGTTATGCCACTGAGGTCGACATTAACAAAGTTATGAATATAGTTATTTTTACGATATTCAAAGCTAAGGAAACAACGCATACTAGGCCAACGAGTGTTCGTTACTCAGATATTTACGTAATGCTACGTAGGTACGTAATAATCAGTTGCGTACATGGTTCACTGTCACGGCAGACGGGCATGATCTAAATTATTAGGTTTACGTATAAGGTCAATCACTTATGTCAAATTTACGACGACGATAATAAACTGCTTCATAAATGCGTTTTGAAACAAACGTATTCCCATCCCAGGGGTAACTTCCATCTTAAAGCCCTGGTGTAAAAAAAAATGGGTTGGCAACACGCAAGTGATACCTCTGGTAATGCAAGCGTCTATAGGCTACGGATACTGCTTAACATCAGGCGGGCCGTATGCTTGTTTGCCACCCAAGTAGTATAAAAAAAAAAAAATGTTAAGAATAAAATAGGTTTATTTATTTGGCCTCTCCCTTTGGGGCTTAGCCTAAATTATTTTCAGTTTATAGTATTATTCCTAACGTAACGAATAGCAATGCAATTATTAATTAGATAACGAAGACGACGTAAACACAAACAAACTATAAAACGCAATATCTGTCACGTGGGTCACGTGTAGGGTTCAATCGATTTGTGTGATGCATTTGATACATTGACAAAAGTCAAAATTCCTATACGAGTGCCGAAAATATACATGTAAATATACACATTTGTTACTGGTTTCTTTATTTATGCGTCTGCTTAATATTATGTTTCATTGCAGTTATAAATTCTGATGAGAATTGACTGTGTAGGAGTCACTTTACTTTTAGTTTGCACTTTTTGGCAATGTGTTTTAGTGAAACAAACTCTTTAGATTTAACTTTAGTTATCTACTTAATACGTAACTTCCCGTCGTGTAACCTTCCCATAATAATATCAAAGAAACAAACATTCAAGAATTTCCCAGACCTTGGTTATTGCAAAAATAGATCACCTCGCCTCATAACTTCCCAATGGAAATTTTAAAATGTAAATTATGTATAAAACAAATGTTTCCAGTAACGACAGGAAAGCGAATGGAATGAATCACAAAGATAAGGATGTGTGTCCTACTATTATATTATTAGGATTTCCCCGACGTATGTAGCGGCGCGACGCGACGAAGCGACGAGCGCGTGAGCGTGACGCAACATGCGCGGGCGCCGCGTCATCGGATTGCTTCGCCTAGTACACGCATAGTAGGTATCGGTACATTTCGTACGCCTAACATTCACTGAATTAAACATGACATTCTAACATCCTTGAAGTTCACATAATTATAACATTTCGGTGAATTAGGTGTGTACGCAGTGCCTAGCCAACTTATTTATTTTACAGATACGACACGTTTAGAATATCTAAACGTTTTGGAGGGATAACAATTGACGTGGCAAGTCGCAATTTTGTATTGTACTGTGATCTAAAATTTGTGACTGTAGTATCTAATTTTAGGTTCACACTCACATGAATGTAAAATACATCAACAGTTAGAAGCGTGTAATTTTTTTCTTGTGTTTATTAGTTTTTTTGCTAGAGTCGTTAAATAGGTACAACGCACGGCGAGTAGATCGAGTAGTTGCGTCGCGTTCCTTACATAAGTACCTACCTATAACCTATGTTCGTTGGCGCGCCTAAGTTTACTCTAGAATACGTAGACAAATTCAATTACTGAATTTATTCACGTGTTGTAAATTTCACTTTATCACGATAACTGCCATTGTTACTATTTTAGTAATACTGAGTGGAAAGGATACGGTCTCGAAAATGAAAACTGGTGATGGTGCTCGTGATTCCTTAAACAATGACAATTATAAAAACAAATATTTTGCACACTTAGTTATGTTACATCATCTTGCTAAAAAGCAAAACAAAACGACAATAATAAATGACTAAAGACTGTTGATACCGCCACTTAAGGGGTTTATTATACTTTGTCTAGCCTAGTGCCATACTACCTATACCCCATCGGGACCGGTGCCCTGAACAATGAATTGTTTCTCCCCACTCTATAACTGATAATATTAACCGAAACAGCTCCTAGTAACTTAATGACACATAAAACAATGGCATGAGTCAGTAAAATATGTACCTACCCAAAAGTTAATATTTGTACTTTAAATTTAAGTATATAACTTAGTTATTAGGCAAACCAAGAACTTAAGAAACATAAACTGACCTTTAATATTCCAGAAGTAAATAACAAAAATACCCGTATGATGAAATAATACGAAATGGTTTTACAATAATATAATGATAGCCACTGATAGCATAAAGTCACTGATGTCTGTTGTCTGTTGACTGCACTCAAAGTTACCAGGCTATCGTATATAGTTTTATAACATTACTATTAAATCCAGAAATTGAGTGAAATGTGTATAGTAATATGTATCTTATTTAGCTTGCTCATTCAAGTGTAACTAATGCTTATTATCGTCTATACATATATAATAAGATACTTGTCCAGACTGTCTGATCCATCAACGCAGAGCCTAAACTACTGATTACAAACTTGAAGTTTAGCCCAAATCCTCTAAAAATACCTAAGGAAGCACAAGAAGGGATTTTTGAACAGTCAATACCTTAACGGGTAAAAATTGTTTATTCTAGGTGAAGTCGGGGCAGGCAGCTAGTGAACTCATATTTCTTTAGTGGAAAGAGGTTATCCTGATCGTAACTTGTCTTAATATGGTTAAAATTTCAGGTAACTCAGGTACTGAATCTGACTTCTTAAGCCATTAATGCCGTACACTCAAATTGGGGTGGAGGTCTTCCTGTCTACCTCATTCCTCTCCCGACTACAGTAATAACTGTAATCCGTGTTACCTGACAAGTACCCAGACACAGGTTACGTTAACCGAAATTGTAACCTATTAGGTACAGTGTCGATTAATAATTACCTCTTACTATCAGTAGTAGTTGATAGTTCCCAATCAATAATGAGCCCAAGCTCGTTGGAAGCACAAAAACTGTTTTCTGACGTTCTTGTATTTTCTTTCTTTAGTGATTGGGGTCTTGGTAATTCTCGAAACAGTATCTTTGAGTGTCATCATGGCTCCACCTCATACATATCGATGTTCAAAAGCGGCGTTTACCACCTATCATCAGGTTGGCTGCTGTGTAGTCTGCCACCATTAGCAATAAAAAATGTTATGATTACTCGGACTTGCAGTGATTTTAAAATTTTACATACTAATGTTATCACAATGGATAGAAGTTAGGATATCTAATAGCATGTCACACACGCATCGGTACATCGTTTAACAAAACAGCTTACTGATACAACTTATTGATACATACTTTAATCATAATTTTAACTTAATCATTGAATTTAATTATTTTATCGGTATGACGTTGCAAATTGTTGAGTTTGTAATCGATTCATCGTGTAACGCTTATGCTTAGTTCAGGTTACGTGTGATATTTGTTTGGTTAATCTAATCTGTATAGTTATTATCATTTTTGTGGGAACTTGTCGTTATATATACGTACCCTATACATATGTAGGCATGCCTATAACTATGCACATAGCATAACTGTCAATGAACGTTAATCACCAGTGACATACAAATATGTATGTTAAATAGTGAGAAATAAAATAAAATAAAAAATGCTGGTAATTTAAAAGTAAGAATTACGTTTTACGTCATTAGGTATTAATGATTAATTTATTTAAAAATTTTTAACTACGTAAGCAAATGAAGAATCGATAGAAGGATAAACGAGAATAAGCCAAAATAACACAGTCTGATATTCTAGCTGCATACTTGCATGACTACTTCATATAATTTAGAGATACCAAGTAAGCATACGATATTGACAGTTTACTTGAATTCGCAAACAAACGCTCAGCTAACTAATCAAAAATGTAGTAACTAGTAAGACAAACTAATTCACATAGACTTTGAAACATCAAGAGGTTTCAAGTAAAGTCAACATTTCGCACATTATTATCTGTATTTATTGGGCTTATAAAATAGATAAAGAGAAATATGGCCGGTTACCGTACCTACTGGAATGTGATTATGAAAGAAGTTAAACTAAAATATAGTGATTAGCATAGTGACAAAAGTGAAAGTAATAAATAGATAGTAAAATAAAGAATGAAAGTAAGTCCATTATAATTCGCAACTTCGCATAGCGATGACGCGCAGCAGTTAATGTAGGTAATGAAAGTATGTTCAATTCTCTGAACTTGGGTAATCATAAATTCAAATGAAGAAGATGAACGTTCTGGAAATCCCACAATACCGTAACGCCTAAACGTATGCCCGCTGTTGCCTAGGTAACGCCAAAACCAAGCGCCTAACGTTAATGTTTAAATTATTATTATTCTGGGATTCGATCAATGGTTATACATAATGAAAACGGATTATTATAACATTTTACATTTCTTAAATAAAAGATTTCAATTATTTTCATAACCAAACTGAGCATACGCGTAACACGTGTTTTATTCCTGACAAGCCGCGAGCGACAGAGATAGCACTTGTCCTGACTGATGTATTATTCAACAGTTTTATTTCTGAAACTTTAAAATAATTCGAAATATTTACATAAAATTTAAATAAACGCAGTAAAGTACCTTCCATATCCAGTCTATAGCATCACCGTACGACTCCATGTCATAAGTTTAATAAGAAACTGTGGACCCGAACACACTAGAATGTATTTAGTAGCTGGCATCGAGTACGCCAGCTGTCTAGCTAACCCGAATTTAGAATGCATTTAATTTTACCTTTGCCAAACATCGTCGAAAGACGATCAGGAAATCCTCGAACACATCACCGGTGGTAACAGTCAACTCTTCCATTTCCAGAGACATATTTTTTAGTTCACAGCAGTTCAAATAAGATAAATTAAATTAACTATTAAAAATAAGATCACAGAATATTTTCTTCTTTGGAACTATATCAGATCGTACAAATAAAATTCGAGTGTGCGTATAGCTGGCGCGATAACGAATACACGTCTAAATTGGCCAACGAATAGCCTCACACTAAGCGTTCGGTTTGAACCACTCTGCTAACGATATCGTTTCGTCATTGTGATGGGGCAGAGAACTGCGTGCCACCGGTTCGATGTAGTCGCCGAATACAGAGCTCCTGATACCAAGGTACTAGGCACACGCCTACAATACCGTCCGTTAAGTTTCGATTTGTAACAAATGAGGCGAGAGCGTGCATACAGTGGTAAGGGGCAAGAAACAGCTGATAAGCGGCGCGTTCGGGTCGAAATACAAGTTCACTGGGGGCTCGCCCCATACGTATTGCGATTTGCGATAGGACAGAGTACAAGTCGGTACTGCTCCAGCGCCTAGCAACTACAGACCACGTTAGTGTTTAAACAATGTGAACGAAGGTGAAATTGTCCGGGTGTCAGAGTTATTTCAGAATCTAAACCAAAACACTTGTTGCATTAAGGAGATTTTCAAGAGATAACGTTCATTACTCTTCAAATTATTATTTTTTATTCTACTTAAATGGCAAACAAGCATATGGCCTACCTTACAATATTACTATTATATATATTAATATTACCAGAGGTATCACTTGCGTCTTACCGACCCATTTTTTGCACCACGGACACCTTCGGACTTTAAGGTGGAGTATCCCTAGGATAGGAAATTTTGTGAAATTATAGTCAGTGGAAAATATAAAATGAAGAAATGTTAAATTACCAATAGACCTACGTTATCATATATTGAACACATTGTTGGTCATAATTTCATCTGTTGTCGGTTTGAAAGTCATTAAAAGTATAGTACTGTTACGTGTGTCTGTGACGAACAACACAGGTAACAGTAGTAATAGCCTCAGTAATATTTATTTACAAACATATAAGAACTCTAATGTTTATCTTCATAATGTTTGTCTACTCTAAAGTATGCAGTTGCTGAAACCAATGTGAAACTAACCTAAACCTTTAACGAAAACAAGCACGTTATTATTGAAAGCTTTCAGAAACCCATCATATTATTATTGTTGCATAATACAGACGTATCATCATATTAGCATGCAGAAGTTCTATCTATAAAATTATTATATTGAAGCAAAAATCATACAGAGAATGTTTGGCAATGTTACAGCAAGCAGCAGCAAGGTTACGACGCGACGCAAACGTTTTGTTTTGATTGTTTTTTTTTTGTTCGGAAGCAGTTAGCAAAATTGTTGGTATTTGAACATTCTATTATGTTTATAATTTATGTTTGTAAGTAAGCAGTAATTTGTTTCTCTGTTTTTACGGTTCTGTAAACAATTAAACCTTATAACTTCGCCATGTCTGTCCGTCCGTCAGTAGGTAAGCCCAGAGATTATATACATTTTAGTTATGCCAACGAAGTGGTAAAATAAAATAAAAAAAAAGGGTTTTAGGGCTAAAACCCTTTTTTTTGGTACATAAATTAGGGATATATATTTTTTTCATTTATCTCATGGTGTGGGGTATTGTTAATTTTTTTTTATTGTTTAAGTGTAACTCTGCAACTTTGAGTGTGATGTCAAGGGGGTTGTCTCAAATCTTTGTACATATTATATAATTTCAGTTGCCGTTTTTTTATATGAGGGTGTAAATTTTCATTGGCTTGTGAAATAACAAAAGTGAATACGTTGCTTGGTCCACAACAATGATGTGCTAGTCATCGTTAAACAATCGCATTAAATATCAAAACAAGGAACATTCGTGTTTATTAACCAACACTGTACAAATCAACACGCAAACGCTCAACTAATTGAAGCTATATAAAACAATAAACAGATCATTATTTAGCTTCACAGTAATAAATTAATCTCATAATATTTTGACAAATAATTTAAGTGTTAGCCCACAACAGACGGAGCTATATTATATATTCTTGCACTCATTAGCTCTGCGGCTGAAATATATTGTGCTATACCTATCGACATATTTTGGTGTAATAAAATTATACGTTATAGCTGCATTTGTGGTCACTCGCCGATTTCTATACAAAATATACCGTAATATACATTGCTATGATTCATATTAATATGAATTATAGCTCCACCAGTGCCGAGAACGGTCTGCATGACTTACCCCTATAGACAAGTGGCATAAACGGTTGTCGAATCGAATATAATAGATAGCAAATGTATGGAATTTGACGTAAGTTTACGACAATATATCGTAAACTTATGTCAAATCCCATACTTTTGCTTTCTATTCTATGCGATTCGACAACCGTTTATGCCACTTGTCAAGAGCGGCTGATTGCTGCTTTGTATGTACGTAAGTGTGCTAAATGAAAAGCCGCAGACCATAAGATATCTGCTTCTTTGCATGTACATATTTCAGTTGCTCAGTTGCCTTTTAGAATTAAGCTTTTGCACAGTACTTGCTAGAATCTATATTATAAATAGCTGTAGCACATTTTTCTATTCTATTTGTTATTTATCTCTTCTGTTTTTAAGTTTTGTTTTGTTTTAGTTTCAATGGTCGAAGCAATAAATAAAGAAGAAATACAATACATCTGCACACCGTTATAATTGTGTTTGTATTATACATTAAGCCGTGAGTTGACACTTAGTTTATACAAGAACGTCAATAACGTTACTTTACATTATTTGAAACAAACGTGGCGATACTTAAATATTTTTATTATTATGTATCGACTTTACGAATAGGTAAGAAAAAAAAAATGTATTGTGTGACGATAAGTACCTACTATAGATAACGTTAGTCTTTTTGACCAAATTAATCAGAGGTATTCTGTGATCTTTAATTAAAGAAAGCGTATCAGTAGGTATCAAGCAGCATCCCGTTCATTTAGAGTTTTAAAAAAAAAGGTTGGTGTTAACATTTGAGGTGATTTATTTAGCGTGATTGCGTAAGAAACATCCATCCAAGCTTTCGAATTTATAATAAAATTAAGATAGACATGGCACTTGACACTTTGGCGGGATCTGAATTGTTAGCTGAGCCACAGAATACTTAATAGTACAGGCTGAGCACGTAGGTGAACACTTAAAATAAATCAAAGCCTTAATAATTGTGACGTAGATAAGTATGTGTGGTTTTGCGACTGTCTTTGTGCACCCTTCGGGATTAAATTTTAAATAATTATTTTTTAGCGAATGCTTTTATTTTAAAATAAACCCTCTCCAAATTTCAGCTTTCTTGACATACTTGAGATTTGACTTGAGTTTATTAATTTATTTTTATTGATTTATATACATTCAATGCGTGCGTTGATAGTCAGTCAGGACCCCCACCTTGTCCTGACTGACTATCAACGCACTTTCTTTCTTTCCCGAGTCGGGTTTACTTGCTTGTATGGTGCCCTTCGTCTCCTGAATGATTGATGTATATTTATATATACAAATTAAATAATCAGTCAGCGAGCAGACAACTGAGCTACTTATGTACTCAGGCATTTATGTTCCAATATTAGATAAGGTCATTCGTATCCGACAAGATTTTAGCACTTGTGCTATATATAAACTAATAGAGCTACCTGGACTCGTACAATAATAATGATGATAATGATATAATAATGATGATAATAGATGATAATAATGATGATTTTTCATGTTTAAATAATATGATGTGATGCATAATATAATTATAACTTGAAAAATCATCATTATTATCATCTCAGCCGGATATTCACAGTATTCGGTCTTGATTAATATTTGTATTGTTATCCGTCGACAAATACTATATGAAGACAATAAATTAAATATCACCTTCATACCAAACAAGCCGGAAAAATAAATAAATATCGCCTTTAAACTAATCGCAATGTTTATCTTTTAGCATTACAAAATATGATGAATTTATTAATATATAGAAACCGTGACTGCACGGTTGGTTCAGTGGCTACCTCGCTATTTACCACTGCGCGGCGTGTTGTGGGTTCAATTTCCCCCACACGGGACAAAAATTTGTGTGATCCATAAATTATTGTCCCGAGTCTAGATGTACTTTGTGTACGTTAATTGTATGTTTGTAAAGTCCCGGACACAGGGCTAGTTCCCTAATGCGTGAGTTGATTTAAAAAAAAAATACATGCGGGACAATCTTTGGGGACTGCCTATAGTAGTAAAAACAAAGTAATGTGTGAATTGTAGTCAAGCTATTAGAATATTATTTTTGAATATGGAAAGCGTTCGGTGACGATGACGCGAGTTCAGATGACGATTTTTGTTCACCCAAATAGTACTCAACGCGCATTAAGAAGTTTACACTTAATAAATATATTACTATTTTTTTAAAGTAAGAATTTCACTAAAAAAGTTCATTAAAACAGTGTCGTAAAGCCGAATGTAGTCTGATAATTGAGGAAACCATGCCGGCTGCTATGAACGTCTCGACCTAGCCACAGTATGACATCACTAGGCAGCATGCCAGCGGGTCAGTTTGAACTGGTTGGTAGGTGACAAACGCGGATTAATTTTACAAATTCACAGATGGATGGTTTTCGAACGATAACCGGCGCGGACGCGGTATGTTAAAGACATTCACGTAATTACGAAGTCCATTTTAAGTATACGAGGTTAAGTGAAGAATAGATTTGTAATTATCTCACTTAATTAGGTCATGGTACTCTTGTCGCCTAGTTTTTAATCAGAGATATTACACAAGGGAACAGTATTTTTGTTGCATGTGATATTAGGACTAGATAGTATTATAAGAAGGAATAAAGTATTCTTTACACTGTGGTATTATTATACTTTTTAGAATTGATTTTAGATCTAAAGTTAGATATTTTGTATCAGTTTTTTAGTTTTTGATATATAGTGAAAACGTGATTTTAAAAAACTAGTGTAAAACAACCACTATTAATCAAAAAAAATTCTTGACTTAGTTTATAAGGGCTGTTTTAAATGTTTGAAACATTATTATTATTAACAGTAGTCAAGGTGGGCCGCGGCTCATAAGAATATGTGGATTAAAATCAGTTGTCTACTTTCATCACTTGATAAAGAGTTTTTCTTATAAGTAGTGATCATTTTGTGTAGATGAAAATGTTTGTGGTGATGACGCATCGCCGGAGTACTGGACCAGTCAAGTAACAAGTTAGGGTAAAATCATTTGGACCGGTTCCTTTTGTTAATCCAATTTATATCAACCACACAGGAATAAAAATTATCCTGATGATTTAAAGAGTTCCTCCAGATCATTGATCATCATGATTTATATTTAAATAATAAAATTATAGTTATACATTTTTAAGAGTCTAATGTGATCATAACATGTTTTTATCTTATACTTACTTATAGAGACGACCCCTCATTACCATATAATGGGAAGCTAAATTATGTTTATATATATATATATTGTATATTGTTTGTTATCCCATTAATTAAATACTTTTTATTCACATATTTAAATTTAATTTTGCATGGTATGTTGGTTTCCGTCTGCTTTGTTACCATACAAATTGTATCTCATACTAAATTGTAAATTTTATACTTAGGCGATTAAAAAGAGTTCCCGAATTTCTGGCCAATTCCTCTCAAAGCCCTACCCAAGTCAGCAAATGTGCCGTAGGGAAAAAATGTTTTATGGCATTTGTAAGTATCATGATCGATCTAAGAAATTAATAGATAAGTTTGACTTTGACATTGGTGTTTTTTACATACATTTAGATTATGTTCGAATAAGAAAAGACCCCATGTCTTTTCTTATTTGAACATAATCTCAAAGAGTCCATGCATGTTTTACATACTATATAAGGTATCTAGTACTTATCACAGGAGTCCAAAGGAAATCCAAAGCAATCAAAATACACCCGTTTTACGAACTCCAACACACTTACTCTACAATTTTGGATTGAATATACATTACAGATGTTACAGAAATAATAGGAATTGGATAAAAAAATAAAATAGAGGAAATAATTGACTAAGTAGTAAATTTGAATTCAGCAATCTCGAATAAGAAAACAACAACCATTAAATTCCATACAATAAAATAATACTTATTTTGTTTCCATGTGTTACTTTATCATTCTTAAATAATATAATTAATAGTAATATATAAAAAAAATATATAATGATATATCATTATAAAAACCTTAGAAGAGGCATTTGTCCAGTAGTGGATATCTTTTGGCTTAGAGAAAATTATGATTTCTTTAATACTAGGGTATTTTTGAACTTTACTATTAATTATTACATAGGTACAATATACCACATTAAGTAACAAAAGAATGTAGTTATTTTAATTTAAAAATAGTGGTCTTAGTTCCTTGGCCGGTGGCATCATCGTCTTTTTGGATTTCTTGTTAGATTATAAATTATAGCGGCATGTCCAGGCTTCACACGGGTGGACATTTATTAAATTATCGTAAGAACCCCGTTTTTTTTTCAATAAAATTTAGCCTGTGTTAACCGCTGATAATGTAGCTTTCTAATCGCAAAAGAAATTTTATTAAATATTAGTTTAGATGTTATAAATAAATTACTGTTGCCTTCTCTATCGATGTAGACATAGTTGTACTTTAATAACAATATCATTCTTGTGTACACTCAAACTCAAATGGGCACCCTATTTGCAGTATGGGTGTTTCGAATAACAACTCAATCAAATTATGACAAGTTAACAACATCCATTCAATTTTCATATGTAGAGATATAATATAGCTTAAAACCAATCTCGTAGAAAGCCCACACTGGTAAATAGGACTTCATCGTTTAGTTCTTTCAATTAAATTACGCTACTGGAAAGTTCTCTGACAATCAAATTAACCAGAAACAATTGACGCACTCGATTAAATACGTAATTGATGTATACATACTTTTACATCGATGTAGACACCAGTAAACAATGACATAACGTTAGTTAAATGAGAAACCAGTTCAGCCAATTAAAAATATGACTGTCGATGATAATAAGAAATGTTTAAAGAACCCTCAGCTCACTTTAATATTTTAGTAAACGCCTAAACGATATTATGAGAGATTAGGCACTATACAATCGAGCAAGCCCATTAGATAAAGAAATGTGCTCCTGTTCTACCAAGTGTCCTGTAGTACCAAGTAAACATGTAGTTGTGTTCTTGTTCGTGAATTTGGTCTTTTGTAAAGAATCGTTCTTATCCTACAAGAAAAACCAGCATGCTAGCCGAAGTTTTGTTTCTGTTGTTAATATTATAAATATAAATCACGTAATTTGGACTACTTTTAGTTTTGACTATTATTCCATCATCATCATCTATGCCAAAAGACGTCCACTGCTGGACATACGCCTCCCCAAGAATTTCCACAACTCTCAAACTTGAGACGACCTTGTCCATCGGTTATCATTCTGTAATATTATATTAATTGGAATATTTAAAACCAATAAATATTTGCAAATTTTACTTATAATAAATTTATGAACCATGAAATAATGTATTAGATAAAACCCAGGTATGAATGTCAGTTGATTTTAATGGTTTTATTTGTATCTAAAATATACTTTTTTCCTACATTATTAATAACTGAAAACATCCCATAAATTAAAAAGAATTTATGTTTCTCTACAATGCTAAATAAACGAGATCAAGGCACACATGTTATTTTTAGTACTAATGGCTCTTACCGTCCAAAACCACCCAAGTTAACACAACACCGTCCTGGGCTCCTCAGAAGGCCGCTGCTGATATTAGTATCCGAGAGTTTGTTGCAATAGTCAATAGGTAAACAAAGAGTTCTATATCACTTTTCTACAATTTCCAACTGTTGAGTGATGTACGACGAACGTGCTGACACTATACTGCGATAACCGAATATTATATTAACGATCGGAAAAGCTTCGAATGTCACCTGTAGCCAACGTAGCGCCTGTTGAAACCATAACCAGTACCATAAAGATTTTATTTTGATTGGTAGACACAATACAGATTTTCTCCTAAATATCAGTGACGAATACCAACGTGACGTCAAAGAACGATATTTTTCCTATCATTAAATATTTTTTTGCAATAAACGTTTGAAAACAAGAAATTTGGTGAAAATTTTTCTATATTTAACTTGGCGCTAATGGAACACAGCAGCCTCCGCTCCCCCCCCCCCTTCCTCCGGTCTGTTTTCTAGAAAATGTGGGTTGAAAAATGTATGATTCGTTACAATTATGTCTATTGCTGTTTCGTTCCATCACACCATCCCGTCAATCAATCGATAGGGAAAGAGACAAGTGTAGGTTGGACTGATTTAATCCTGTGTGTATGTGTGTAATATGTTATATTAACGGTCATATTTCTGTTTCCTTCGCCAAAATTGGAACGATTTAAAAATATTATTTATCAGTAGTAATGTAAGAAAGTGTATGGCAGTGTCTAACTGCTTTTGTTATTATTATTTATAACGCAAAAATTGCGTTAAAGTTTTAACAAAACATATAGAAACGGCTGGGAGCATGCACGATCGAAACAGTAAAAAAACTATGTACTCTAGTGTCGTTGTCCAAAAAAAAAACAGAGGCATACGATACGTAAGCGCGAAGGACGCGCTTACTATGATTAACACGATTAATCTTTATTAGTAAACGAGTATGATGTTTAAATTGAATTATGTTTTAAAACAATAATGTGTTTGCATAGTTGTAATTTACAAATGATTGTGATACAGTGAACAAAGATTTTTAGTTCTACTCGTGGCTTTACACTTCTCAGCAAACTAGCTGTAGGTAAATAGGCAGACATCGTCATTCTAGCGTATCTAAATCTATATAATAACAACCCATATATGTTCTACTGTTAGGCAAGGAGACCCTTGTCCAACAGTAGAACATATGTATATGGGTCTCTCTTTTGATAGAGGAGAGGAGACCCTCTCCTCCATCAATCCTGCCTTAATTCACACACGCATGCCTAGTGCGAGTTGGTGAATCAGATATGTCTTTAGAATTTCTTCTAAGACATGTGGGTTTCCTCACGATGTTTTGGACTCCGTATCAAAGTTGCGACAAACAAATATACCACAAATGATAGGGCGACAGTTCGATATGCCGACAATCAGAGTTGTGACAGCACAACAGTTCGACGAACATTAGTGCGAGAGATTGTTTTATCGACAAACGATAGGACTATAACTGTAAGTAAATTTTAACTTACCAATGAATTGGACTCATTTGACGTTTGTGATGTCGATGTGAATGGAATATGTCGGTCAGTAAATTGTTAAGTTTGACATTGAATTCATAGAGTATCAGTCAAACATTCTGGTTTCTATTCAGAATAATTATATATTTCCTCAAAGTCTGAGCAGAGCATTGAAATGTCTCTCAAGAAGTCATTAACATTATAATGTTAAAATTGTTGCTAAGAAAAGTAGAATACTTGAACAAGTTAGCAACAGACTCGATTGTAATGAAACAGCTGCTTTAATGGCATATGACGTAGACATGACGCGCCATAAACGACTATTTTATTACGACACCCTGCCATTGTCACGATAGCAAACAATACAGTTGAATTAGGAGTAATGAAATAAAATTTAAGTGATGTAAATCGTTTGATCTCACGTTGTTAATAAGTTACTAGCGGCTCGTCCAGACTTCTTACGAGTTAGAATTTCTAAAAATATATTTTCACTGTTCACTTACGAACCTTAGTGCAAAGTTTCAAGTTTGTAGACCGAGCAGTTTAGGCTCTGCGATGATGAATGAGTTAATCATATACATTATGATACTTTACTATACTTAATTTAGCTAATTGAATAGCAAAAATATTAAATTATGTTAGTTGCTAGTTTTAAAAAAGGTTTAAAAAGTTGCATTCCACAAGGAAGAGTTTCCTATATTATAATATCGGAAACTCTACTTGTTCTATTTCGTTGTCATGCCACTACCCGGCCAACCCGTGGTGGCAGAAATACACACACTAACTCTAAAAGGACCCTGGGTAACTAAATACATTCGAAATTAAATGACAGCCCGCTTTGCAGTAGCTGCATGCATCTAGGCGCAAACAAAACTCTCGCCCATACAGCTGCGATAACGTGGCAGACCACCGGATTACACTGGTAAATCTCAGGGGAATTTCCTCAAAAAATGGTATGTAAAGGATCCTGGTCCTTTACAAGAGATATGCTCCATATGCATGCTTTTCCGCCCAGGGAAGCAGGACGGTTATTGCGGGTTCTCCGGCCTATAGATATAGACTGAAACCCCTCTGTGCACCTACACCCACCTTCGCGGGTGGACCGATATTACATTATTACCTTAACAGACCAGCGACAACCTAAGCCACCTGCTGCCATTTTGAAAGACTCCACGATTAGGCCATACGTGAGAATGCTACGTGCAAGAATGTCCTGCCAGCTATCTAATGAAAGAATTTTATTGTTGTCAGTATAATGAACATATATTTCAGCATTTCTATGTACAATATAATTCTTCGAGATTGATGTTTTATATTTGTATATTTAAAAACAAAACTTACGTATTGTTTTATTAAACAGGTAATACATCAATATATTGTAAATTATCGATGTTGATGGCCATTACTACTCTATCGGATAGCGAAAGGAACATATTTAATGATGTTTATTGCATGCCTATATAGGTCACAGAAATAAATAACTACACGTGGGTGGAATAGTATATAGTTAGTGTATGTAGAATTATATGTATGTAGTTAATGTAAAAATATAAAGAACTGGGTGTCTGACATGAAATCTATATTCGGAATATTTCTTACGGGGCTTTATTTTTAAAATTGGCTATGTACAATAATTTATTAAAATTATAAACAAATTACGAATTAAATGTCGTATTTTTTTCAATTAGATACATTGTTTAGTTTTAATTGTGTTCTATTCTACTACCGGTTATACCACTTTTCTAGAGGGGCTACATGTTACATGTTAGTCCGTAGACCAATAATTTAGACAAAACAATGTTGGATTTCAATACCTTCAATATAGCAAACTAATCAAATAATATATTTAGCGTTATAAATGGTATATATAGATTTTAGATTATATTTGATTCTCTGTATACCTACAGCCATTTCTGATGTGCAAATGTTTACGAGTTATAGGCATTCTTTACTTGTTCATAAATTAATGATATTTAAAATTGTTTGCCAATTAAAAATGTTTCAGTCCACTGCTGAAAATATAGGGTCTCTCCTAACCTGCTCCGTCATTTAAGCTATTTAATTGGCACTATTGAATAGCACCATAAATACAGTTTATTGTATTTTCTCATTTCAGTGATAATGATATTAAGGTGGTCGCAGTTTTGAGAAAAGGTGCCCGCCCAAAAGACTGGCTACATTGCCACGCTGGATCAAAACGCTAATCCGTTGGCTCAAGTAAAATAAAAATGTATTTAAATTAACTAAGAATTAACACACCCTGGATAAATAGCTATATTAAGCCATATATGTTCCACTATTGGGCACAGGTCTCTTCTCCTATGTCAAGAGAATTGAGAAGGTTTAGTTAGGACTAATGCGAGGTGGTAGATCAGACATGCCTTTAATTTTTTTAGTAATGCAGGTGGTAAATCAATTGATTAGTACGTATAAATTTCACAAAGCGAATTTCACCTGGGAGCGAACTCACGCATTATGTAAACAAGTCGGTTACTTTCCAAATTGGCTACCACCACTTACTGGCCCACCCTGGATATTAAGAAAATATTTTATGGCCTTTCATGCTTACTATAAATTTAATGACACTGTTTATATGAGTGTTCTGTTCACACACAACCGTCTGAAAACATAGCGTGCTACGTGAACATGAAACATGCAACGAGAAATGCGAGTAGCGTATTTATTGTTCGAAGAAATAATTGCGATAGGTACATAAACGGTCTGCAACATGCTATTGGAGTATCAATATCATTTCCACTCGAATACGTATCAATTACAACAAGTCGAAGGAGGAATATAATTCTTAGTTGTAAGACATGATTGAAATGGTTAAGACATTAAGAGAAGTAGGGCGTTACACGAGCAAACAAACCCAACTGAGGAAGGAACCCCCACTTCACAGCCAGATAAATTACATTTAGCGTGCCTACTATTTAGTGTTATAAGGCATCAGGAACCATCTTATTTATATAATAAGCTGAGCTGAATAGCAAGTAGAAGAGAATTTTTGAGTAGGCAGTGCTCGCAACAGATTTCCATTCATTCTTACAGGACCGCGGCATAAAAAGGTAGCTTACGTTACGCTGCATCTAAGGTGTGGAATACTATTCCTCCACCTTTAAGACAAATAGTATCAATATCCACATTTAGATTTCGTTTAAAGGAGTTTCTTATTATTGCGCAGCGGAAGCAAAATAATATAAATGCTGACATGTCATTCATCTAACATGTCATCTGATGCTGATGCTAAAACTACGCACTACTTATATTATATCTTGCAAGCCCCCACACAGTGCACCTATTATAATAATTATTATTACCTAATTTTACATTACAATATTGATCATCTATATTATAATGAATACACATACATACATACATATTTATATAGTTTTAATACATAATTAGTAATTTAATAATCTAATGGCAAATAATTATACCTATGTATAAAACAGGTTCCAGTCGAAAACCAGCGTCAGGTCCCCAAGATCTGACTAATGCTGAACTGGAGCTTACTACAACTGTGAGACACATGCACCTACTTTGTTTTATGTCTAGTTTAGGATAGTTTTATTTTTATTATTAGTTTTTTAATATATATTATTACCTCAAGTTCACATGTTACATGTCTCTAATTGTAGCAATAAACGTTTCTTTCTTTCTTTCTAATGTAATTTGTTCTTGTGCGTAAGAACATGTCTCTAGAGCACATTAGATATACTTTTTTTACATTTTCCTATTCCAAGTATCACGTTGTGATATCCCCGAGATCATAAAACCCTATGGTTTGGATACTTTAGTAAGACTGGATGCGTAATCCAAGACCGTAAGGGATGGCATGGATTAGGAGAGACCCACACTTAGCAAGAGAGAAAGAGAGAGATAGTAAATACGTGGTGCATTAATGCAATTTATATTATCAAACCTCTTTACAATTTCCTCAATGGGGATAAACCTAATATCAAATTGTTTAATGCTTCAAAAACAATACTTGAGACGTTTGGTAAATAAACTGATAATAATACAATAGAATATCTATTGAACGAGACGCTTGAAACGAATGAAATAATATTTATTTATAATATGAGTAATTAATCGATGTATTTGAATGTATTACAAATGTTACTTTTTGCTGTGAGTATTCGTATTCGTAAAAACGAAAGAATGTGGTAACCACGTTTAAAAGTTAGTGAAAAATATTTTTGGAAGTCGAAAGTAATGCACCTTGTGCTGATTTCACTATATTTCCATCGAAATATCACGTATTGGCGAAAACTGGACAAAAAGAAAATAAATGTTCTGTATACTTATGTATATGTACAAGAATATTGGTGGCTAGTGACTAAAAATACTATAGTATACTTTATAGTATACTATCAAGGAGGCATACAAGTAATTAAAGTTTTTTGGCCATTCTCAACACGGAAGAACGGACTTATTCGCGATAATCTCGTTTACGCGGTTGAGTTGGGAAGAATTAATTCTACCTATTATTTTATTATGCATCTCGACCGAAGGCATATTCACTCCGCGGTCGTGTCGATATAGCTAAGTTTTTTGATCCACCTAGTGAGCGTGTATGCATCCACCATGACCTGGTCTGCCGAGGATAAGCTAGAGTTTTATGACCAACTTCGGGTAGTACTCCTAAGCATCCCTAAATGTTACAAAACCATCATCATCTTAATGATATTGATGTAAAAAAAACAGCATCAGCTTCCGCTGATACTATAAAGACCTGCATCAGCAACAACCCTGGTACATAGGTACATGTTGTGGGTAGTCACATCACTAGTTACCTACGCCTTTATACATTGACGTTCAGGAAATTATTGAAGACAATATTTTGATACGTTTTGTACATAATCAGACAGTTTATCTTTCTACTTTTTGCAAAAATATATATATCGAAAGTGTAATTATCCTCTACTAAAACTTAACATTAAACATGTTTTTTTGTTAGTCAAAAATGCGACAGATGTTTGTCACAGTGCGGAGGTTTGAAAACGAACCACTTTTGTACTTCACTGTTCGTAATAGTAACTGATATTTTCTGTTGACGAATATAAGATACGAAAAAATAACATCAGCGATTCTATCACGTGGTTCGGCCAAGATGCACAATAGAAGAATTTTTAATATTTAATCTTCCCGACTCAGCCATGTCACAGATTACTAAATAGTTACTACGTACAAAAAATTCGAAATTCCCATGGTCGAGTTGGTGAATAAGTCAAAGAACGACTTCAAAAAGTTTTATTTTTATGTCAAAGAAAATTAAATTGGTGTGGTGACCACGTCAGATTAATTTAATGTACATATAGCTTATTAATTATCATTATTAGCAGCTATTATTGCCCCACTGCAGGGCAAAGACGCGGTAAGAGCCAACCACGCCATCTTTTTTGGACTTGTCGCAACGTCTCTTGATATCGTTGGCACTTACAGTAGTTAAAATCACTTGGATGTTTTGTTGTAGGTATATGTAACATAATATCAGCTCTTTTAATCTCAGCTTCCTTCATAGGAGACTACTATTTACTCATAATCAGATTAAATTGGAATCTGTCTTCATAATAACAAATAACATTTGTAAGATAATAAACAGTATATGGATAAACAATTAGATATAATGTTGTTTACGTATACACCTACATATTACACTATTTGTTTACATTGACATACACATTTGGATTGACAACAAGTGAGCTGAGAATTCCACAACACATAAACAATGACACAATTTTAACAAAAAAAAAACCGACTTCAGTACGGTAAGTTGTAAAATTTTCAAATACCTTCAAACCTCTCGTCTAAAATAGGTATTAAAACAGGGTGAACTTTCATGCAAACTCTTATCTCACTTTTACTCCCTTAAAGACGGTGCTTTGTAATCTGATAATTTACAGCTAAAGTGCATCACATGACCATTCAAATAAGCCCAAACACGGGTAGATTACATTGTTTAATTATGAAGTTCCGTTGCTGGCTTCATCAACAATTTAGATCAAATGTACCAGTTTCAAAAATAAATAAAATGTCTTTATGTAATAAGAACAAGCCACTGGGCTTGTCTACAAAATGCGTCAATGCGACTTGATGTATTTATTATCTATTGTATTTGTATCTTATACGTAACAATACTTGACGTAATACATTACTAATGGTATATAATTAGAAATTATATTTTGAGGCTGCGTCATAATGATAAATCTTAAAAGAATAAGTTTATATTTAAAAAAATATATTTTGTAATACAAGCTTTTATAGTGTATTTATGTAATACATGGGTGTTTATGCATTAAATATTCTTAAAAGAGCCCAAACATGACAGTGCTGTCTTGTTACGTTAAAAAGTTTCTATGACTACCTTTGAACATCATCATCACACACTGAACTCCACCTAAAAATATATTAGCCGCGAAGCTATATCAACAAATCCAAAAACGATGCGGCTATCTTGTTTCATTAAAGAGTTCATCAGATCCATCTTCCAACTTCATCATCACGTTCTAAACACCCATCTAGGAATATAATACTCGTCAAGATAAATCCAAAAGACCCAAACACGACACGGCTATCTTGTTTCATTGAAGATTTGTCATGGCCACCTTCCGACTTTATCATCACGTCCTCAACACTCACCTAGGAATATAGTACACGTAAAGATAAATCCAAAAGACCCAAACACGACACGGCTATCTTGTTTCGTTAAAGAGTTGCCATGACCACCTTCCGACTTCATCATCACGTCCTGAACACCCATCTAAGAAAATAGTACTCGTCAATATAAATTCATAACACTCAAACACGACACGGCTATCTTGTTTCGTTGAAGAGTTGCCATGGCCACCTTCCGGCTTCACCATCTCGTCCTGAACACCCATCTAAGAATATAGTTCTCGTCAAGATAAATCCAAAACACTCAAACCCGACGCGGCTATCTTGTTTCGTTGAAGAGTTCCTATGGCCATCCGCCGACTGCATCATCAGACCAGCTCCATGGTACCATATTATTGCATTGTCACCAAAGTTACGTCGCTATACCAAGTTTCAGCTCCATCAAACAACGGGAAGTACTTCAAATCTAGCTTACAAGATTTGCCGCTAACATACAAACTAACTAACATACATTGAAAGCTAAATAAAAGCTTGTAATAAAAAGGTCAGACACGATAATATTAAATAAGTAAAGAGAGGGTAAAGTTTACAAAATACGACTTCCAAAAGTCCAAGGACAGAATATAATAATGTTAAAAAGTTATACCACTAACAGCATTTTTTTTAAGTAGTAAAGAGAAAACAGTAGCCAAGGCCACGGTAAAAAAATGGATTCAAAAGAACATTCAAGAAGAACATTCTGTTTAGTTACCTACTTTCGTTATACATAATGGTCAACAACGAAAGTAGGTAACTAAACAGAATGTTTTTAATTGACCATTAAGGATAACCCGCAGGTCCTTATTATCATGGAAAAATTGGTAAGTCCAGAACAGAAGTGATCTGTATTAATTGGAACAGAAATTTCCACATTAAACAATTATCGTTTAATGACGTAGCTGTTACGTTATCATTTATGAATAAGAAACACAAATGCGACTGCTCAAAGATTAATTATTTGGTATCAATACATTGTTATCTCCGTCGTAATTTTTCGATTTGATGTTATATTAAATGATAAACATGGCATGTGTAATACGAGTATCTTTGTATTAACTATTTGTATGCAAATATACTTATTTGATTTGATTAAATTTATAATCATCTTAGCTCTTACGTCTAATATGGTGCAAGGTCTGAGAGACATCGCTTTCCATCGGTGGCCGAACAGACCGATGCGAGAATAACATGCTCTACCATACGTGTGTCAAGAGAAATGTACGGAAACTGGTATTAAGTCCACTTGAAGTCGCCTTTGTCTCTTGTGCCACTAACTAAATTTCACCGCAAAGCTTTCGCCATATACGTATTTCCGAAGCACCATACACTTCTCACTTAGTTTATTCCACTTTTGATAGTCATGCTGTTGGCATGACTATCAAAAGTGGAATTAGAATACTTTGATTTTATTCTTACAAAAGTTTGAACAAAACGGTATTATGTAAAGTTAGTTCCACTACAAAGATCAAAGTTGATGCATACCGCAAACTTCTAAATCTATACTTTTCTCTATTTTTATTTTAAATTTATAATTGTTCTTTGTGGACTACAGGTGTATTGATTGATTGATTAATGCTTGTTCGAGTTTGCTATATTCTTTTTATGTTTCTATACCTACCTACGCAAAACAAAGCTTTATATTTATGTAGTACTAAAATTTTCCCTTCGGAGTTCCATTCGCTTCGGAGATACTCGATTAACAGATCTCGTTACAAAAGATTTTTTTATTTCTTGCTATTTCCTATACTGTTACTTTTAGGTTAATTTCTAGAAACTTGTTGCTATAACTAAATTTCCTACGTTGTTGGACATATTGTATTTTAAAACGCTTATTTTTAGAAAGTAGATCAACGTTAATATTAAAAATAAACCGCCAATATGACACGGAATTTGCCGAGGCCAAGACTGTACACAAGTCTCGTGATGAAAAAACACCACTATTTCCATAATAGACGTATGTGTCATTTATGTCCCAACTTACGTAGTAAATAAAGGTGTTTACGCTTACAAAAAGATAGCTTATATCTGGACGGCGTCATAGTGACAAACATAAATATTTATTACCATAAATGGAAAACTGTCTTTCCAACTCTCAATGTCGATACGCATTAATTAGCCCATTGGTGGCAGTTGGCACTTCGAATATAATTTGATATATAGTCGTTACATATTATTTAGAAATTGCAGAATCATAACAACAATGTGACAAGTAACTGCTGTTATCTTCTGTTTTATATAAAAATACGGTATAGTAATAATATTGGTGTTAACGTAAAATGTTGACAAACTAAGGTTGCAATGCCGGCCGAAAGCGTTATTTCTGCTATAAATTTGTTTCCCCATGTGTAATAACGTAAACGCTTCCTTCAAAGAGACCTTTGCTCACACACAGGAACACAACTACAGTGTTGTGTGTAGTTATTTGGCCGTGGTCTTCTTCTTTAAGGCGAATGTCCTTCCCCAATCTTGTTTGCTCGCTAGTATGGTGCCTTACCTCTCTTAAACCTTCGTTGTTGATTGTCGTTATGATACCTGTGTCACTTTTGTAACGAGTAAATAAAGTGCACAGCAAGAAGCTTAACTTCTTGGTGCACAGTGACACTATGACGTCAACATACAACTGTTAGGTACCCGATGTGATAACTCTTTAAAAATTAACACGTTTTGTGATTGTGGTTGACATTGGAATTGATAATATAAGCATGCAAGTTTATTTATACATTATAATATGAAACGTCACTTTAGAACAAACACTCCTTGGCTGTGTTAAATGCATTATCGAGCATATAGATATATATGCCTACCTACATAGTAAAACATTGGTAAACATGTGCTCAATTATAGTGATATATATATACATATCATCACGCCCGTCTCCTATTGGGCTAGGCAGAGACTATGGTACGCCAATAGATTCGATCCGGACATACTTCTTTCGCTTCCTCTACACCATGAACGTCGATTCTTAAATACATATATATTAATTATATAAAAGTCCCGTGTCACGTTGTTCGTTTACGCTAATCCCCAAAACCACTGTAATTTTCTTAAAAGACAGAATAGTTTTTGTCTCGATAAGTGGGCCTCTATTTACCACTCGAGGAAACCCACAGGCTGAAGGTAGTAATATTATATATTCTTTCTAAATATCTGCGACTAAAAGTAAAATAAATACACCCTTGGTAACTGATGGAAAAAACCCAGAACAGGACATCAGAACATAAATTATAAGGAGTCCCAACAGTATAATTCAACAGACCGTCTCGTATCGTAATTAATTAGTACGTAACTAGACAGATATCCAGTCTGAACGGTAATTGCCACTAGCACTAATTAGATGATGTAGATCAAAGTCAATCAAAGAAGGGTCGGTGAGGGTCAATGACCATTGATTCCGCGTAGCTATGTGTGTACTATACAAGTACACACCTACTATTTTGACAACTATAGGATTGAGTTCTATTCTATGGATTGTTTTCTATGAAGTTCTCCCATGCCGAGATTTTCCCTAGAGACTAATAGCATTAGGTTCTTCAAGAAATGAGTTATAAGATTTTTAAAGGGTCGGCAACGCGCGAGTGATCCGCCTGGTGTTGCAAGCGTCCATGGGCTGCGGTAACTGCTTACATCAGGCGGGCCGTATGCTTGTCTGTCTTCTTAATAGTATAAAAAAACGTTCTCGAAAAGAGAGGAACGTATTTATCACATACTGTCTGGTGGACGCGCGTAAAACACTAATATGACATTGGACATCTGATAAGTATTATAATACCTATAATGATAAAATGTATGACACGTTAGAAGCCGGACATGTGAATTGTGTAAACCTTGCATCTATACTAACATTATAAATGCGAAAGTCTGTTTGTTTGTTACCTCTTCACGACTAAACGGCTGAACGGATATAAATGAAATTTGGCATGGAAATAGGTGGTAGCCTGTGTCATGTTTATTATTACTGCCATACTGTCCTTGGGGCGTACAAAACGTGATGTTAAATAGCCTTCCTCAAGAATTGAGCTGCCAAATTATTATTTTTTCAAATTCGATTAGGGCATTCAAACAAGCTTTTCAGCTTTATATATTAGTAATGATGTGTAAAACAGTCTATGACAAGTTGAATTAAAACTTAGTTGCACACAATTAGGCATATCAAACCTTCAGTTTCATATAGTTTACAACATTGTAACGATGAGTCATTTTCTGAGAAACAACGTGACACAGATAAACATACTCATGGCACTATACTAGTAATAAGTAGTAAGCTAATAAAATACTCTATTGTTAATAGAGTATATACAATTAGTTTATAAAATAGCATACTTGGTATACTCTAAGATATAAGTATACTCTAAGATACAGACTTCGGCTTAGTTCGGACTTGGACACGAGATCTCCCACAAATTACTTTAACTTTTTTTGTTTTTGGGCCGATTGCTTTCAAAATCGATTTCTGAGGATCCAAGCAATAAAGTGACATAAATCCGAAGTAAAGGAGAATGCCCGTCATAGCATGAGGTTCGGACCCATTGAAAACCATTACGTGTCAGAGAGGTATTTGATTTCACTTTATAGAAACTGCTAATTAATTTAATATTATAAAAACATTTTATATTTTCTTAAAGTTCTAGTTTTACTCTAGTCTAATTACTCTCAGGCATTGTATTAAAAATTTGACGAACTGTTAATCATTTTTCAGACAGACAAACGCTGCATTGGTAATTTTCTTTGTAACAACCATGATGATTTTCGTTAAAAAAACAGTAGTAAGAATATACGTAATATATAATAAGGTATATAATAGTATATATACATATGTATGTATTGATACTTGTGTTGTATTTTGCACCTTTTTTAATTTTAAAGAAATAAAATCACAATGGGTCAATTTTACTACAATATTTTTTTCCCATAGTATTCTGGCCCACACGTTCGGCCGTCTTTACCACTGCTGTTCCTACTCCGTGTAATGTTAGCGGGCCAGAGGCGAGTTGCCCCCTAAGCCTATTTATCAACACAATTTTAATTTGTACACTTGTGGAGATTATTATATTTTTATTGAAGATTTTATATATTTGTTCCTAAATCGTCCATTGAAAAAGAAATTTCTTTTTCAATGTAAATTATATCGTTTATTATTACTGCATCTCCAGGAAATTTCATATGCTAAATATCACCATACCTATGGAAAATATACTATAATAAGAACATCAATAAGTAAGAAAGACGTAATGAATCTTTAACTAAGTTCGCGTCAAAACATTGCATGTAAATAGAACGCTGCTGAGTATGAATAAATATATCTTAGCTTATCTTTCTTAAAATTTGTCACACAGTGTTATATAAACGAAAACTTTACCTTTTTACACAATTCGTAAATATAGTTACCACAGAATACATAATTATTTTTTTATCTTCTTCAATTCACTCGTATGATTAATAAAAATAACTTTCTCAGAACCAAAGTTCATGCTGTGCGTCTTATTCAGAGGCAAGAATATGATTGATTGCTTTGTACTACATACTTTTGAATAGCACGGAAGAGATATGACCCGATTTGATCCCTGACACTCAGACATCTTTAAATACTCGTAGTAGGGAGCTTATTGAAAGTGACAACGGATGTAAGTACGTAGCAGGATAAATAACTAGTAACAAGTGTTAGGGGATCATTGATATAAAAAATATTAGAATTTTTATCATGCGGATAAAGTTGAATATGAAAAATATTACTGTCGACTGTTTTGAGTGTTTCTTTTATCAGATATATTTATGTATCTTAGGTTTTTTTGTATATCAATGTAGTTGAAACGTTATAGATAATTTAATATGGTATTTTGCGAAACTCACATTTTGCGAAAAGGGCTTAGGTATAAGAAAACGTCATTTTGTGAAAACGACATTTTGCTATTGAAATGTTTTGCAATGTGATGTTTTCAGAATATACCAATTTGAGAATATGACATTTTGCGAAATTCCAATGTCATTTTGCGAATTTGAGAATGTGTGTTCTCGGGGAGTTTGTTGTATGTTTGTAAAGTCCGCGCATATGGATCACAACCGTATATGGATCACACAAATTTTGTCGCGTGTGGGGATCGAACCTACAACACATCGCACAGTGGCAAGATAACCACTTATGCCCCTGAACCCACCGTGCAGTCAAGTCATTATTTTTAGTTTTATCTTGGCATATTTATGTTATAAATAACGTCTATCAGCATACGTGTGACTAATAAATATGCGTCGTGTGATTAATACGTTGCGTAAACAAATTACCGTATGAATAAATTAATGTCATACAGATTGTTATTAAAATAAGTGGACGGGTTCAATGATACCGTCACGGTCCCGTCACGTTACGGATACACATACATACAGACAGGTGTCACCTATGCTGCTAATACTAATTATCGTAGCGCCATTTTCTATGCTCAATGAGTAACGGCGCGTCCCAGCTTCGCTAGGATGGGCATTTATTTAGGTGGACTAAATAAAGTGGATGTCTGGGAACGACCCATTAGGAAGCTATAGTATCAGCTAGTAACATTTTTTGGAAGCATCAGTGTTAAAAATATTGAATGTGTGCCTATAATTTTTGAGGAGTTCCCTCAATTCCTCATGGATCCCATCATCAGAACTACTAATTTTTTTTTTCAAATCGATCCATAAATGCCGGAGTTCTGCGGTAATAAACAAATAAAAAAATACACACGAATTGATAACCTCGTCGTTTTTGAAGTCGGTTAAAAAGGAACCTATCTTACTTATATTTGTTTTTTTTGTTCGGGACCAAAGTAGTATAAAAAAATGTAAATGCGGCGTGGGCAGACTTCCAACAAGGTGGACCGACCTAGTGACGGTGGCGGGAAGCTGATGGACAAGGTCAGTGGAGGCCTATGTCTAAGACGTCTTTAGCTGAGGTGAAAGTATAAAAAAAACCTTCGCAGTTATTCGTACATGAACATACCAGCCACGCAGTTCCTAGTAATAAAGTAACCACTATAATAGGTGTGTACGTATGACGTACTCGTGACTCTTAGATCAACAGACATGACACACACACACACACACACACATGACGGCCACGCCTACACAGTTGATTGATGATATTATAACCGAATCACTGACATATGTAGGGCTGATGAAAGTGCAAAATAAATAATTAACGTTTTTAAATAAAATTTTAGATTTTAATAGGGTTAGCGTCGCGCATCGTGCGTGTTATGTTCCTGGTAATAAAACAATCATGTAACTATTAAAAATCTGATGGGGAAGTAGGTAGGCATTTATCTATGTAATATCATGTCAGTATTATCCAACCCTTCAATGTTATGGCAAGGATTATGGTAGTTTGTTTAATCAGACAATTAAAAAAGTTTCCACTTCCCTCCATAGCAAAGCGGGAGACAAAATAAATCTGTATAGGTTTGTAACCCATGAAAAGGAGCACCTCACGGTATATAATAAAGTAAAATATATGATTGAGGTTACAGTTTTGAGGAAAGGTGCCCAAAAGACTGACCACATTGCCGCGCTGGATCGCAACGCTAATGCAAACCAACCAACCCAAATAAAGGCCAGCCTTTTAGGATCGTGAGATGACTTGACCAAAAATTTCTTGTCTTAATAATAATTATGTATTAGATACAATTTGGGTTTGTATATATGTATCACCTATTAAGAAAAAAAAGGCTATAATATTTCAGTTTAAAATCTATACGTATATTAATTCTGGTTGACTGATTCTTCAGCGTAGAGGTATACAAATTTGAAATTTGGCACAGTTTCTTTAAGTGAGTGAGTAAGTCAGCACTATGGAAGGAATTTTGGAAATTTAATCCCTAATCAGGTTAAAAGTTTAGTACATGAATTTAGGAAGTTGCTTGAAAGAAAATTTAATCGACTTTTTGTACCGATAAAAGTACTCAACAGTAATAATACAGTTCAGACATTGGGTCACACAAATATCGAATTAGTAATTGATTCAATCGTTTGACCGATCGAGTGCTCTTGACCGTTTAATGCAAATGATATTACGTCCTTACGCCTTGACCTTTCTTTCATAATACTCTCGTACTCATGACATTGGTTTCATTATTGAAGGACGATATTCATCTCTCGATAAGTGTATTCATGATTAATCAGCTGAGTCATTTTGTATTGTAATACGTAATGTTAAGATTGATGTTACGAGAAGGCTAGTTGCAGAAGCACGAGTGTAATTGCTATTTTAACCGACTTCAAAAAGAGGAGGTTATCAATTCGTGTGTATTTTTTTTTTTATGTTTGTTACCGCATAACTCCGCCATTTATGGACCGATTTGAAAAAATCTTTTTTTGTCTGACTGGACATACTTCCAGTTTGGTCCCATTATCATCAAAAGAAAGTTCTGATGATGGGATCCAAGAGGAATTGAGGGAACTCCTCAAAAGTTATAGGCACACATATAGCAATTTCAATATTTTTAACAACTAATCAATCATTTGCATTCAGAAAGTGTAATTTGGTGAAGTAAAACTGATGAAGAAGACCACAGATAGCCATCTGAACTTTTCAATAATAAGTATTTTACTGATAGCGATTAGATAAGTTTCGGTTATTGTTGCTAAGCAACTATTAATAAGAAATAATGACGTGAATGAATTGAGCGCGGATTGCACAGATTAAATATTGCTTTTAATACCTGTGTTCAGCCCGACGCTCAGTCGATTTTATTCGATTGTAACAAACAAATATTTTAAAATTTTACAACTTGCCGTACTGAAGTCGGTTTTTTTTTTGTTAAAATTATACCATTTTAAAAAGAAGGTTCTTTCTTTGATTTTTAATGTCCGTTAATTCAGAAATCTGTCATTTTTTAACCGATTTAGAATTTTTGTTTTTATTTCGAAGGATATACTAGAAGGCCAGTTGCAGAAGCACGGGTGTGTGTGTGTGTGTGTCATATTTAAAATATTTGGGATCGGTTTCTTTTTTAATGTAAAGCTCTAATCTAGATTAGTTTATAGCAACACCTGTATTGATGCCTTCGTCATTGACAGGCTTGATTTACCTGGACTTTTATGGAGTTAATTTTGAAGTAATGGTATTTTTCTAACTGAACTTAGAGAAACAGAATTTTCTAAAGCATCAGAATTTTCTAGGTGCTCGGCGTTCTAGTTGCCCTTAGTAAAAAGTTTTTGAAAATATCTGAATTGAAATGATTCAACAAATTCTTGACGTTGTCAATTATGTAAGATTCCAAGATTTACGTAAATATCAAGCTTAACTACAGCAACAACATGTGCTGCATAAAGAAGACGCATCATCATCGTCTACCAATCGCAGTGCATTAATGCAGGTCTCTCTCTAAATGCGTTTGGCACAATGCTTGGCTTTCGTATCCAGCTGCTCCCAGCCACTGGAGCCACTAGATGAATATGGTGCAGCCCTAGCATTTGGCAAATAACGTCGTCATAAGAAATCGCCTTGTAACACATACGGCAGCGCACGCATTTACACAGAGCTGAACTCAGTTGCATCTTTGTAGCATGATAGAACGTCATAATTGACTGCTTGCTACAAACTACGTCTATTTAATAACTATTATTGTGCATAATGTCGTGTATCTCGGGATCAGCTCTAAAGATTTAAATTAAATGTTGTATTTAATCATTCTAAAAAAAGCGATTCGACACAGTAAAACTTAGAGCAAAGCATGGTCGCCCTGGTACGAACAACAGACGGGCAAAATTCCGGTTATTGTAGGAATATTAATTGATTTTCAAAGCAGAGTGTTTGTAAAGACTCAAATTTTCAATATTTTGAAGAATTTCTGGTTGTTAAAAGAATGACTGTGACAATGGTTGCCCGCAACCTTCACCAGGTCATAGGTCCACCTTGATAAAGGCCTGCCTACACTGCGGCTTCCAGTTGACGATTTGCCGCTAACTAATAAACAATTTAAATTTAAAATATATAACGAATCCGGCCCTGATCACGAAACAAACAATTCAATATAGAGCTACATCGTAGTGGGACAAATTCAACAACCCTACTTCCGTCGGATGATCGAGTTGATTGTATAGTTCTAAGGAAGTGCAGATTGCACTAAGGTTAAATTGTTATTGTTCACCTAAATTATTTATTGCACGTGAGGTGTGAACCTCTATTCTGGGTTCGATTACTACCTGGTGCAGATAATTGCGTGGGTGTACTTTGCAGCCATGAATTATATGTTTGTAATGTCCTCTGCGACACAGGGCTTGTTGCTTTAAGTGGAAGTTGTCTAATGAAAAATTAAAAGAGAAAAAATATTATAGTGTCATATTTTGGCCCTGGGTTGCAATTAAATAATTAAACTATTCATTAATTTAGTCGTCATGAGTGGTCGCAAGGACAGGACGACGATGGTCATGCAGTAGCCAAATTATAATAAATTTCGCTCATGGCGGCTAATCACGACGGGGGACTAGCCAGCTGCGCGGGAGAAAACATAGGAAAAATGGCTTTTCGTGCTTTCCGAGGCACGAGAGTAATAACACCACCAATTGCCAAACTTCGGCATCTATTGTGATTTTTTTAACAGAAAAACTCAATTTTTTTGGAGGCCGAAACATTAACGAACCCTCGCAGCATTCGCACTTACCGAGCACAAGACCTACGGAGTTCTAAAATAGCGAAATGGATAAATTAATAAGGGGTTTTCATTTAGGATGCCTTTGTCTTTTTTCTACACCTAGGTAAGAAGGCAAATAAGCATACAGCCTGCTTGATGATAAGCAGATACCGTAGGCTATGGACGCTTGCAACACCAGAGGTATAACTCGTGCTTTTACGGGGCTAGTTATGGATAACATCTCATAATAAACCTATCTTATAATTAGTTATTGAAATACAAATCTAGTTTGTATATTTACCGACTGATAACATGAAATCCTTAGCATTGTATTCCTTTTGATAAGATATGTGACAGACGTCTGCGCAATTGTAAATATGACGAAAAATAAATATAACATTAACATTATACTTTTACTCCGAAGGCATAACTGGAAAGACACTCCTGTTTCTGCCGCTAAAATCTCTTGTGGACCAAGAGCCAGCAACGTTTTTATTACTATTGTCATTTCATAAGTCACGAAAATTCACAAATTCCTATATACCTACAGAATAATAAAAGGTTTCTTTGGCAATCCTCTGCGGCCGGGATGTTTAACCCTTAAATAACAAAGAGGGTAAGAAATAAAACTTAATATTTTGTTGTATCTGGCCTACAATTTGTATGAAGTATTTTATTTTGTATAAGTATTTAAAATTAAGTTGTATTCTTACCCTCTTCTTTATTTTAGGGATAAGCATCCTGACCGCAGAGGGGTTAGAAGAGCCTTTTATTATTCTGCAGGTACATAATATAGGAGTTTGTGAATTTTCATGACTTATGAAATGACAAAAGTAAATATGTACATTGCTAGCTCTCCCTCTATTGTAATAAGAAGCTAAAGCTCGTTAAGCCGTTAGTCCTTCGCCTGATCTCTCTCCGGCTGTGTCGGATTACCGTCCCATCAGACTATGACAATGTGGAAAAAAAAGCCCACCAGTGCTTGCATATCTTGACTATTATCTGTATACCTATTATATCTCCCTAAGTGCTTTATTAATAGGAGAAAGCTTGTAGTCATAAAAGGGAGACAATTTAGACTTCAGATATTGAGCAATCAATATATAAAAAACCTCAATACTACCCGATCCTAGGATCAAATCCATGCACAGTATAGGTGCCGTATCTCCATAATAGAATCTATTTCGATGAAATATAGTTAAAGAACGCTTAAGAATGGAGGACAAAGCCGATTATTATTACACTAAGTACATGCACTTTTGTGAACCCAAACACGTATTACATTATCTGGTCGAATCGCGACCCAGAATATCTAAGTACGACAGGAGCAGTGACGTCATTAGACAATATCCATAACAATGAACTTCAATATTTTAGTTTATATAGTGTCTTGTCATATTTACAAGTTAAATAGAGTGTGTTTTTTTTATACTACCAAGGTGGCAAACAAGCATACGGCCCGCCTGATGGTAAGCAAATTGCGCAGATAGTTCAGTGGCTTAAGTGGTTATCTCGATGTATGCCACTGTGAAGATGTCCATTGCTGGACATAAGCTTTCCCTAAGGATTTTTGTAGAAAGTTAGGATTACATACTAGCGAGCAAGGCTGATTGGGGAAGGACCTCCACCTTACAGAAAACCACAGCCAAATAACTACACACAGCGGTGTATTTGTGTTCCTGTGCGTAAGTACGGGTCTCCAGCGCTCATTTAGGGATGCGTTTTGAAAGTGAGATCAGGCTTGCTCGCTAGTATGGTGCCCTACCTCTCTTCAAAAAGTTCGGGAGTTGTCTTTAAAAAAACAAACAAACGGTAACAAAACCTCTGATTCTGTTTAAGTATTGACTTAGCGCAAAATTAATACCTCTAGAATAAAATAGAAGAGAACATAGGTATGTTATACTAGTAACGCCATCTGTGTGGAAAACTCGCGATTTCATCATACAATACATGTTTCGTGCTCTCAATATCTTGCTGAGAAAATTAATAAAGGCATGCGATGTGCCTTGTAAAGTTAGTATGCTAGGTACAAATAATGCTAAGAGTGTATATTGTATACAGATTTATTATTAGTATTCAGTATAACAAAGTCAATAGAAACAAATTCCAATAATCGAATCAAAAGTTTTATAAACCAATTATACTAACTGTGCAGTTGGAGCTATCAAATTCGATAGGTTGGCATGATTGAATTTACCCACCCGCTTCGCTTCCTACCTTCCCGCAGGCACCTGTTCCTGTCAGTATGGACTGCACTTTCGTATCGTCTGCGCTATTTGGGTATCCCTCTTTTAAAAAAAATATATTTTATTCACATTACTTTTTTTTTTGGAAAAGACAGCTCCCGCACTCGGGAACAAGCCCTGTGTCGCGAGGGACTTTACAAACATACAATTATCGGACACAAAGTACAAAAACACTAGGAACAACCGAATGGAACACACAAATTTTTGTCTCGTATAGGGATTGAACCCACAACACGCCGCGCAGTGGTAAATGGCGAGGTAACGAGGTCAATTACTATCACTATACTATCAAAATGATTTTATTTATCACAAGCTGTTGCCCGCGGCTCCGCCCGCGTGGATGTCGGTTATCGCTGCAAAAAGTAGAGTCCAAAACAAACATACATCCATCCATCCATTCATTCTCACAAACTTTCACATTTATAATATTAGTAAGGATTGAAATGTTGTTCCAGTGCAGCCAACATAGCAATATTTTGATATTGTCGCTTAGAGCTAAGTAGAAGGCTATGCTCGGTGTCTCTCTCAAAGTTATCGATTTCGATAACTTTGATTCTCTGTGCGTGTGCGTGTGTGTATTAAGGCTTGTGATATCGCCAACGAGCATTTGGGCGAAGCAAACACGACTCTATTCTCTAGGCGAGCGATACAAACAGATGTACTATTTAAATAAACGTCTTATTAATTTTTAAGTCAAACTTATTTCAAATATAACATTACCAAATTATAGGTGTATGTTTTCTTCAAATACTGGTATTTCTTTTTCGTATTATTTGATAAAAATTGAAGTCATAAAGTGGGTCATCTCAATAATTTGTTGCTGATTCGATGATTTTTTTACAAACTATTTAGAATTAATGTATTTTTTATTACAAGACCATATTATGAAACACATCTTGTAGATTAATATTGTATTTTTTGGCAGTAATTTGTCTATAAATGCCAACAAAAAATGGTTTCATTTACACCTCTTTTTCATAATTTTTTGAGAGAGGGGCCTTAAGGCCTTAACCCTCTCTTTCTCTCTTAATAGAGGAGAGGAGACCCGTGCTCAGCAGTGGGACATATATGGGTTGCCATTATTACTATTATACAGCCCAAAGCTGCGGTTGTGGTACTACGCATGAGTACAGTTATCCCTCGGATAGGAAAAAGTGACTGGAGACCTGTACTCACACACCGGAACATAACTACACCGCCGCACTGTGTACAGTTATTTGGTTGTTATCTTCTGTGAGGTTGGTTTAAATCAGAGTACCTCAATTAGTTCTCAGCTAACATTGTCCATGGGTTGCCACAAACTGGCAAACGCTGCGTGGGCAGTCCTCCAACATCATGGCATTATGAGTAATGCATGCTAAAGAAATGTATTTGAGGTACGACATCGATCAAAATTAATTCTTAAGATAATGATGACATTTAAGTAAATCTCATAAAGCACTGTGGTTATCGTTGTTGTTTAATTCTTTTGTTTATTTATGCATAATATCTTAATCCTCAGGTTGAGTAGGTAAGATTTTTAGAAATAATATAAAATTGTTTACGTAATATAGTTGGTATTGATTGCAATACCAACTATAATATGTAATCAATTTTATATTATTTTAAAAAAATCTTTAGAGAGATTTTTCCTTACATTATAGTATAGAGTGTAAGGAAGAATATCTCTCTCTGTATAGTGAAGACACTGCTGTATTATGTCAAAATAAATACCTACCGCTCAGGACTTGGTCAATTAGCATATAAGTACGGGCTGGCAACGTAGCGGCCGAGGTGAGCGCGACCGCGTGCACGAGCATGAGCGGTAGTTATTAAGGGTATTCATTTTGACATAATACAACAGTGTCCTCAGTTCTCACTATATAGAAAGAGATTCTTCCTTACAGTATGGTACTGCCTTGTTGGTTTGGATCCTGTAGTATTGATTGACATTCCATTGAACTTGAAGATTGGGAGTTTAATTTTTGTGCACCATAATATCTCCTTCGCTGTCTTCGTCGAGATTAGACATCGAGACCGAAGTAAGGTACGCACACAAGCAGCACCAGTATTAATACTATTTAAGAGGTATGGCACCATACAAGTGGGAGTGGAAGAAATCGCCGCTAGCGATAAGACCGCCGATTGTACTAGCCTTAACTTAGTAATTTAAGTTCGAAAATGTAATTTTATGGTGTACAATAAAGTATATTGTATTGTATAGTAAAGTCCGACTAAGGTAGGACTACTACCTTACTGAAGATCAATGCCAAACAATTAGACAGCGGTGTAGTTGTGTTCCTGTGCGTGAGTACAGGTTTCCAGTAAGATTTTTAACGAAACGTTTTCTATCCAAGAAATGTCTTAAAATTGTTGTCTGGTTCCCCGGTAGCTGAGTAATCACAAGGTATATAAAGATATTATTTATAAATATATATAAATCTACAGTTAAATTTACGTGTGAAGTCAAACGCCGCAAACAACGTCTTGCTGTTTGCGGCGTCGTTTGCCGTCTGCTGGGTATAGGTTTATTCTTTTGTGCGCCATCTTTCTGTTACGTGTATCTCAAGTAAATTTAAACGTATTAGTTAGTTAGTTTGAACGCATGCAACGCAAATTTAAACGCATGCGTCTATAAATAAATTAAAAATATGTCTCACAAGCCAAATGGTTATTACATTGAATGGAAAAAGTAATTTATATTTTCTCACTGTAATGTTGAAGAAAAATGAATTTATTTGTTAAAGATAACAAACAATAGAATCGTGATATTATATTATGTAGAAATAAATTATATATTTCAAGTATATGCATAAACTTATTCATATCAACCTGACGACCTTCTTATAGCAATTCATTTTCGATCATAACTTGCTTTTGTTAGATGTCTATTTTATTACTTAGCTTTAAGATTGTCTTTGTTAGAAATCACGTCAAGATCGTAACTAAATCGCTGTAAGGACGTTATTTTACGGCCACAGGCGTAGTCTGTTGGCAACATAATTTGATTGTCTCCATTCTGATATACAAGTATCAACAAAGTTGTCTCTCGGTAAGATTTGAATAAAGCGATTTAATATTACAACTACATATATTCTTTTTTTATACTACTTAGGTGGCAAAAAGCATACGGCCCGCTTGATGTTCAGCATTAACCATAACCTAAACGCTTAAAATACCAGAAGTATCACTTGCATGTGCAAGGCTTTAAGATGTACTATCCTTGGTATTTTTGTTTCGACCTTTTTTGCATTTTATCGTTTTGTGTTACGTGAATAATTAAGCATTTTATCTATATTATAATATATTCTTCTGATAACTGTAAAGAAAAACATCGCGAGGAAACCCATATGTCTTAGAAGATATTCCAAAGACATGTCTGATTCACCAACCCGCATTAGGCCAGTGTGTGTGAATTAAGGTTTAAACCCTTACTCTTTCTCTCTTGATAGAGGAGAGGAGATCGGTGTCCAGCAGTGGGACATATACGGGTTGGTATTATTATTATTATATTCAATAAGTGGTTGAGCGCCAATTTTGTCGATAGTACCTAGAATGTAAGATTCATAAATAAATTATAAACTATTACTTACAGTTGAATGTCTCCAGAAATGTATAAGGGAGTGTATGTCGGAGGCCGGTGCGAGCAGCAAGTAGTCCCGCCATTCGTCATAGCTGATGTTTAGACTGCCGTCCTGGTCCATCCTGAGGACAAACTAATAGAGTGAGGGAGACAGGGAGACCCAGTGAGCTCATGCTTTAAATAATGTGTTGATAATGTTCATTACACATTCAATGAATTCATTACACAGATTTTGAGAAGAGAATAATACCACAGTATAATATGTTTTATTATACTGTGATAATACTAAACAAAATACACGGAAGCAATCTATATATATATAAACGATGTGTATATGAATGTTTCTTATGAACTCAAAAAGGGCTAGATCAAATTTGATAACATTATGTGGTAATCTTCTGATCATTGATAGGATCAACAGATTTTTTTGGGCTAGGGGCTAGTCTTATATTTATTTTATAATATACTTATTAAAATAATATTATTTAAACGGTTACTGAAAAAAGGAAGAATTTAAGACTAACAGAAAAATATACTGTAGGTATTTTCATTTCATTTATATTGACTGGCCTGTTTGTCTAGTGGTTAGTGACTCTGATTGTGGTTAGGGTTCGATTCCCACCCACGACAAATCTTTGTGTGACGAGCATAAATGTTTGTTTTGTATCTGGGTGTTATTTATGTTAATATGTATGTATTTAGCAATATATAAGAGTGTTTATCACTTGTCTGGTTGCCATAGTAGAGGCTCTGCCTAGTTTGGGATTAGATGACGGTGTGTGTTTCATTTACTACGATTACTGACATCCATGCAAGTGGAGCCACGGGATACAGCTAGTAATATCATCATCATCATCATCATCGCAGCCGAAAGACGTCCACTGCTGGACATAGGCCTCCCCCAAGGTTTTCCACAACTCTCGATCCTGAGCCGACCTTGTCCATCGGTAATATACATGAAAAATATTATAGTTTTACATAATTTTCTTTGCTTTACAGCCGAGCATTATAATTTATCACTACAGGATGTCGGTTATCGCGATAAAGAGTACCTACCCTAAGTCCTGCCGCGGGATACCTATATTTCTACTTGCCAAATTTACAGACACAGAATTACTTAAGATTTTATTAGTTAACTAGCGGCACGCCGCAGTTTCGCATGGATGGACATTGCTTTAGTTTTGTAGGTACCCCTAATTCTTTTAAATAAAATATAGTATTACTAGTTGTTGCCCGCGGCTCCGCCTGCGTATGTGTCGTATATCGCGGTAAAAGTAGCCTATATGCTATTCCAGACTATAATCTATCTCTGTGCCAAATTTCGTCCAGATCCGTTAAGTAGTTTTTGCGTTAAAGACTAACAAACATCCATACATTCTTACAAACTTTCGCGTTTATAATATTAGTAGGATATAGTCCATATATATAATGTTTACCAGTCCATTATTTCAGTTTATTTATTACAAACAAATATACAAATATTTTCTCTTTATAATATGAGTATAGATATAGATGAGACGACGACAAGAGACATTATGACGTGTCATTATTATCTAAACAAATAAATAAAATTGGAGTGTCTGTTTGTTATATTAAAATAAACTTTTTTACTGAATGCGTATGGATGAATACACGATACACATACCAAAATTATTTTTTTTGTAATTTTTGTCTGTCTGTCTGTTCCGGATAATCTCCGAAACGGCTGAATTGATTTTGACAGGACTTTCACTGGCAGATAGCTGATGTAATAAGGCGTAACTTAGGCTAGATACTTTTATTTTAGTTTTTTTTTTACTAAGGGCACAGCTGGCCAGCGTGGTATAGTAGGCTAATATCCCTCCAAATGTATGAAGGAGACCCGTGCCCAGCAGTGGGACGTTTATATGTTGAGACGGTGATGAAGGGCACAGCTAGTAACGAATACGAAGACTAATAAATTGAACATTGCCAAAACTAAGTTACTCTCCGGCATTGTAACCTAGATACGTATTATATACTATTATCACAGTACATGGAACTCTTAAATAGTTCTTTACACTGTGCTATTATGAACTACTGACCTACTTATGACTTATTCTGATTTGTCCTTGGCCCATGCTAGTACAGTAGCCGGCAAACATATTGAACAAAAGTGGGCGTAGTGGAGGAATGTCTGAGCGTTTACAATACAATTGCCATCTTTGTTTTTAATTGACAATTATTGGACATTTATTAAGTTAAGTTTTCATACCCGTGATTTTTTTTCAATAAAATATAGCCTATGTTACCCCGCTTATAATTTAGCTTTATAATGGTCCATAAAATCGGTCCAATAGTTTTTTAATTAAATCGTAACAAATAAACAAAAACTCAAATCTTCTCTTTCAGCGCAGCAGTAATTTGTCAAGATGTTTGGCGGCTATTATGAAAGAAGTAGCGAAACAGACAAGGTATAAACACTGTGTGAAGGATCGGCCACGCGGGTCAACTAGCCCGCGTGGTCTGAAACCTGACAAAGTACCTACAACGTCACAAACTCTTTCATAGTTCGTAAGACTGTGGTATAATGCTATTTGATAAACTTTTAGAGCGTCTACGGCCGTGTCAAAAAATTATTATTATAATGTCATCTCTTAACAGTGTCTTGTGTTAACAAAGAGTTGCCTGTGTCCCAGGGTATCGGTAAGAAAATTCAGTGGATACCAAAAGGTTACGAAAATAGACAAAAAGTGTTTGTTTGTAACTTGGTTATGAGATGAGACGAATTTCTTCTTAGATAACTGGTTACAAAACATAGTTACCAAGGCGGCCGAAAGGCCCAATGCACTGTTTCTCTATAGCCATGTTAATGTTATTTAAAATTAGATTATATAGACAATAGATGGTAATAATGATGTTCGTGTGTGGATTGAGGCTCAAACCCTCTTCCGTGATAGATGACAGGAGACCCGTACCCAACAGTGGAACATATATGGGTTGCTTATATTATTATTCATTAGATGATGATTTATTTACTAAGAAAATAGTATATAATTATAAGAATATAATTTAAAGGTGGAGACGGAGATAGGGTGATGAGTTGAACTCATTTAACGAAGACTGGTCCTCAGCGATTCTAAACAGATTGAAGTGGAAGTAGAGTAAGGATTACTTTAGACTTTTCCTGCAGTGGCACAATACAGGCTTATAATATAACATATACCTAATATGAAATTGAATTATACTTCAAAAGATTTAACTCACTTAATTTACTATAAAAGGAAGAATTGAATTGATGGCTTGAAATTAAAATACAATATCTATAATCCTACTAGTGGACCTGGCAGACGTCGTCCTGCCGGAAAAAGCTGAAATACCGACAGCAGCGCCACCTACCGGGTCCAATTGTGAATCTAAACCATCCAGGGCCCTACCCGAACACACACACAAAATTTCATCAAAATCGGTCCACCCGTCTAGGAGGAGTTCAGTCACATACACACGCACACAAGAAATATATATATTAAGATATATTTTAAATCGAATCTCGTGGGTTTTTACAAAAGTTAAGTTCATGGACAGAAAGTACACCCAAACTCAGAATACTTATAATCTACAGGGCACGTAGCTCGCATATCCGATGGCCGTTGGGGCAGAAAGGGTCTAGAATGGCGAACAAGAACGCAGCGTGGGCAGACCTTCAACAAAGTGGACCGACGACCTGGTAATGTTATTGTAAACATTTTACTTACTATAATATCATTGTAATATTTGTAATTGTATAAGGTACCTATAACCTACTTACCTGATAATAAATAATTGAGACCGACGTCTCGTATCTTAGTCGTTTATTTATAATAGTCCTTTATTTATCACTAAAACAAGATACACTTTATAGCTATAGTATGCCATATTTATGCCTATTTCTTAGGATAGTTTATTTGATCTACTTACTACTAAGTTTACATGCCCAAAACTTATTAGTCTGAGGCCCAAATTTATATGAAAAGTCACTCGTTCACAAAAGTATAGTAAGTACCTAAACCTAACAGGTACTTCAGATCAAAATTGATATCTAAGTGACAGCCGTAATGTCGTCGGAAGAGATAAGAAATATGCGATAGAAAGAGAGACAAGATGTAGGTCAATAAAAATGTAGGTAAGTTAGCGCTGGGGAGCTGAATTGTACTCTATTGTGTGCGAGCTAATGTTGATATTTGTTCAAATGATTTTGCGAAGTGAACCTTTTGTACCTGTACTATTCAATATTCTGTGATATAGCTTTATCAAAAGAGTTTAATATACACCATGATTATTTAATGAAGTGTAACAACAGTGTATTAAGCTCGCCTTTGTACATGATATTATTAATACCTATATAACACTGTCTGTATTTCTCTAGTGAACATTTAAGAATTAAACAAATTAAACGGTGCTAGTGTGTACAAAGCCCTAATATGAAGTGGTCACGACAAATAAGGCTAGTGACACTGATTAGGCTGAATGTGTATGTGCTTGCACTAAATTAATGTTTTTTATTTTATTTTTAGCGGGATTTTTCTGACGTTAATTGTCTGTGGTATGATTATAGCAAGCTGTTTATAAGCGGTTGTATTCGATTTTTAAATGAATTTAAAAAGGTTGCCTGATTAGTAAATATATTTTTAATGGAAATGGTCACCTACTGTTAAGAGTTATATTTAGATTTATAGCGGATTAGTTCGAATAACATAATGATAAACAATCTCTATAGGTTACTCACATGTTTAGTTTAAAAATAATAATATAAACATAAATATAGCTAACACGTGTGTTGTAAACAATAACGTAGAAATATAAATATATATATAACAGCCTGCCTACATTCGCGTACTTGCTATGTTTATGCAGCTTAGAAGCCATAGATGTGATATTACATGTTATTGCCTTTTTATTTTTAACATTTAGGTATTCATGGTACAAATTACTTGAATATCGTAATATCGATCAGTTTTAAGTCCTTCTAGTCAAGTGGCATGAACGGTACTCGAATCGAATAGAATAGAAATGTAATTTGACGTAATTTTACGATATTATGTGGTAAACTTATGACTTGGTAAGCATAAGGTACGGCGGTCCCCAGCTAGGTGGACCGACGACCTTCAAAAGGTCGCTGGGGCGTACTGGATGCAGGCGGCGGAGGACTGTGTACTGTGGCGCGTGTTAGAAGAGGCCTGTCTCCAGCAGTGGACTGCGATAGTCTAATTAATTGATTTCGTCAAATCATATACATTTACTTTCTATTCTATTCGATTCGAATACCGTTTATGGCATTTGTCTACAGGGGCTGGTAATATTTGTCACTTAAGCGCTGCGCTGTGACCTCAGTCACGATCGCCTCGCCACCATTCTAGGCCTACTATGACATGCATATATTGAATTATTTTTTTAACCTCCTGGTTCGTCATCATTATCTCCGCCTCATCCATTATGGTATGAAAACAAAAAACTTATATTGAAATGCATATTAAAATAATTTAGACACAGTTTCTTTTAGCCATAAATTGTAGTCAACAATATTCTAGAATAAATATAATTAAATGTTGTCCTTAATGTAAGGTTTCACCTATCTGTATTGCCTGGCGATTTAATTTTAGATAATGGACATGCCGGGTGCGTAACTGAATGCTCTACGTCAAGCTATAAACTCTCGCTTATATAAATGAATCAATCATTCGCTGCATTGTCCGATTCGCGTCAAATACTATCAATATTAAGATCGCGGTGCCCATTAATTGTTTTCTATGTATGCACTCAATAGAAAATATAGATATCCAAGCAATTTGTACAATGATCGATCCAAAGCACACTGGTACATTTACAGAATCGTGTAGACTCACCACGATATATAGTCTATTTCACATAGCATACTGTGACGTTTAACATTTAACGATAAAGATGAAAGAAAATGATTGAATCAATCAACCAATTAGATAATCGCATGATCTAGAACCTAGAGTATTCAATCGATATAAAAGAAGGAAAGAAAGAAAGAAAATGAAATAGACTATATTAGTGAAGTTTATAAATAGCACTGGCTAAAATGAAAATTCAAATTTCGAATATGTACCTAATGAAAGATATTTAAACTATTTAATCAGCTCCTTAAATTTATTGCAGTTTTTATGGCGATGTTTCAACATTAGCGTTATGTTTAGCGAGTCTAAGCCCACATACTACTCGTGGTTCCTCGACTTACCACCAGAATATTGGCCAAACAGCTTTTCTGAAACATTTTATTTTTAATCGTTTTTTTATTGTTAAATGTCTCTCTTTGGGCCTTCTGTGACAGTATGTACAACGTTTGTAAAGTATTGAGTATTGTATTTGAATAAACAAAAAAAAAATTCGCTCGCGCATTGAGCTACAGTTTAAAAAAATAAAAATTAATCGCAGTGCTTATGAAATAATCGCAATTTATTACTAAGAAGATATCATACCTTTTTAATAAATTTGTTGCTTCATGTCTGCCTATGGCGATACCAAGGTCAGCAAACGCAGATATAAGTTCTTCCAGATCCACTTTTCCTGAAAATAAACAAGAATAAAAATGCTATAGTTTCTTTAGTCAACATTGAGTTTATATAAATAACAAATTTAATATAATGAATAATACATCAATTTTATATAATATATAAACTAGCGGCACGTGCCGGCTTCGCACGGGTGACATATATTTAGTATTCGTAGGGATCTCCTTAATTTTTTTTCAATAAAATGTAGCGATAATGTAGCTTTCTAGTGGTGAATGAATTTTTAAAATAGATCCAGATAGTTTTTGAATTTATTCGTTACATACAAAAATACAAATCTTTCCTCCTTATAATATTAGTGAAGATATAATATAACAAAAGGCGTTTGTTGTGGCCATCTTTAACAAGTAAAATAGGACTTATTTAACTTGCGATTGACATACATTTTGTGTTAGACAGATATGTGTATAACTTTGCAAAATATGGTAACTATAACAAGATAAGTGATTCGAAGGCAGTTAAAACACTGCCAAAATGTTATTCATTCTTATCCAGGCAAAGTCCAGTTTTTACTGGCTCGGAAACGTAGAGAGAAATCGTAAAGCTCGAAAAGAAACGAGGTTACGTCTGGGTCGACCGAACGATCAATGCCCGGTCAGTTGTCCTAGATATTGTCGAAGGACAAAGGAAGACGACTTTCGTAACTATTAAGTTAGTAATGAGGGCGAAATTACCCAGAAGTACGAAAACTGGTATCAAAGGTCAAGATCCTTTTTTGGTCGTTGAGGCAAAAACAAGTAATAAGTACGTACTTATTGGTACGTATGATGTAATAATGAGGCAATATTCGGTTCAATACTGGATTGTTCATTGTGATTGTCATTTTTTTCAATTTGAGAATAATATAAATTTACTAAAACTAAAAAAGAACGAAAGAATTCTACAAATAAAGTACCATTGTCCGTTTACTAGTAGTTAGGTACTCTACAATGCCACAATAACATTTATTATTCTATCAATGATCATTAAATAATTATTATTGACTGAACTAAACTAGAACTAAGGAAACAAGTACAAATCGATAGTGTTCGATAGGGTCTATTTGCCCCACTAAACAATTGATGGTGACTCAGTGTGATGACGTAATCGGTATATTATTACCTCACCACACCATCTAATAAACTGTGTATGTAATTACGTGCACGACATTTGCACGTAAAAACTGTAATAGAAACATTAGTATTTTCTTTTAAAACGACTACTTCCACCCTAGGGAACAAGCCATGTGTCTGTGTCGCGGGGACTTTACTTTAATTAGTTATTTATCTTTAACTTTATTTTCTGTCCATCCTAAGGTTGCCTGTTAGAAATTTCTAAAAGCGATAAGACCGCCTATTGTACATTTAAACTGGGTTTGAATAATGTTTTAATCAAAATTTAATTGGTGTACAATAAAGAGTTTTCAATCTATTTACACTCGGGACAACCATTTATGGATCACACAAATTTTGGTCCCGTGTGGGGATCGAACCCACAACACGCCGCGCAATGGTAAATGACGAGGTCACCACGAACCAACCATGCAATCATTATCCATTAACTGAACATCATTATTACATCAAATGCTGGTGTATAAAGACTAACTATGTCAATATACTCTGTCGACGGAAAATTATTGACACGCCTGAAGGTTATTTCCATGGCCCATAGCCTCTATCGCAATGTCAGGGTTATTGTGTCGTGTTTATAATAGAGTATACAATACGTACATAATATAATAAGACAGATACCAATGATTCACTATTTGTTTATGAATTCACTGAACTTTTAAAGCTTTATAAACGTAAAATATACATTTTGTGTCTATATGTTAATTTTTTTTAAATCATAATCTGATATATTTTTGTGAGAGGGGCGTTTCCTCCATCCATGTTATAATATAGAATTAAGATTCTACTAAAAAAGGATTTAACAAAAACTGCATCGCAAAAGATGTATAAATGTATGTTACGAGGATTTATTTGTTGACTTTCCACACTTTCCACGAAGAAATCACACGGATTCTCTGTGTATGACGTGTGAAAATCGGCAAAGGCGTCATTGTCAAAACTTAACCTTGTATGGATAAGGTGGTTTGTGAGAGTGTTACCCCACGAGTAAATAAATAAATACTGACATAATATACGCGTAGGTATTCATCAAGGCATGGAAGTACACTATGAGTAGGATAAATAATACGAAGAATAATTATTATAATCAATTGGTTGGTACCGATGACTCAAATAGTGCAATATCTTGATGAAACATGACGGACAAAAAATGACCAAAAACAGGAATTTATTAATTAAATTAAATATTAACCTGATAAGTATTAATAGTGAATTTACTGCGATTTGAAAATGTGCAGGGAATTATGCCAAGAATACATTTTCAATGCAGCGATAACATGTAGATGTTATTTTATCCCAACGACTGCAATGATGGCAATGTCCCAGAATACGTTATATGAAATGAGGTCGCGAACCGGTGAAACATTATTTGTTTGCGTAATTGGCACCAACCAGTCTACTTCTGTAATTGTTTTTATTAGTCTACTTTTAATATATATATACATACACACATGAAGGAAAAAGTTAAAAGTTACATTGTTTGATGCTAATCTATATAGTTTGGATTTTGGACTGTTTGTTACTCTGTCGCACCCGAAGCGATAAATGGATTTGGATAAAATGCGGTTACACATAGACCGCATCCTGCGGTATAACAATATAGATCGAAAACGAGATAATAATTAAACTCGCAAGCAAAACATTTTTATATTTATGTGAATATTTTTTTTAAATAGTGGTAAGTTACCTACCATCTTTATTCTTGTCAAGATGAGAGAATTGGAGCCTAAGATTCTTTTCATGTTCGCGCACGTAGTGTATGAACTCTGACATCGTGACATCGCCGCCTTCCTTCCAACCAGACTTCGCCAGGAACTTCTGAAAATACAATGTTAACGACATTACGTAAAAATATATAACAAATTGGAAATATGTAATAGGTAAAGTTACTGTCCAATCTATTTTAATATGATTCTAACCAATGACCAGCCAAAGATATAAGACCAACAACACGTCCAGCCACTAAGCCCCTCAAATAAGAAAAGCATCAGGGAAACGTCGAATAAAAGGAAACGGCCGCTTAGTCCAGTGTCTATTATCCCCATGCAAGTAGTATGTACTAGTTTGAAGCACTCAAAATGCCGCGTTATTCCGTACTAAGGTGTAAAATCCGATAATTCTTCGCACGACCTTGCTGGACATCGCACGTCTCTTATAACATCAAAGAATTTCTTTGGAGTATCTGGCAATATGAGTCGAATCCTACTAAAAAACGCGAAAGTTTGTAAGGATGTATGTTTGTTACTCTTTCACGTAAAAAGTACAGAACGGATCTGGATTTAATTTGCATAGAGATAGATTATAGTCTGGAATAAACCATCATCATCATCAGCCTATCGCAGTCCACTGCTGGACATAGGCCTCTCCAAGGGCACGCCACCTAGCACGATCCTCGGCTTCCCGCATCCAGCTACTCCCAGCCGCTTTGCGAAGATCGTCGCTCCACCTCGCCTGAGGGCGTCCTACATTACGTTTGCCGAGCCGCGGTCTCCACTCAAGATCACTTCTGCTCCAGCGGTTGTCAGTTCTTCGGCAAATATGACCCGCCCATTGCCACTTCAGCTGGTCCTATGGTAAACTGTTATCGTAGCTTATGGACGCTTGAACACCGGGGGTATCACTCTATAATATGTAAGTTCCTATATCCTCTAGTGACTACGCCGCTATCGATCGAGAGAGGAAAAGTAATAAAGTGTCTGTTGATTTCAGTAAGAGATCATAATGACATCCCTCTCCAGCAGTGGGACATATTAAATGGGTTACTATTCTATTTATAAATAGATTTGTCCCACTGCTGGTGAGGGTTCACCTCTTCTCAATGAAGAGCAGAGAGGGAGTATTGGAGGATCCAGATCCAGGCTTCCTTACGATATTTTCCTTCACCGTTAGTGATTTAGTGTAACAACACTATTCAGTTTGTATTTAAAACACAGAGTATAGGTCTCATCTATTTTTAGATATAGACAAGACTCGAGCTAGGCTTTCACGACCTTTATTTAGCACAAGCCAGGTTTGAATGCATAGTTTGTTGAGTCCGGCAGTTTGACTAGCATACACATTTTCTGAATACGACTTGTAGGGCTCTTTGAATACGGGCGAAGCACCTAGGCAACTCAAATACTCTAATGGAGATCGCCGGCAGTATCGTGACTGCTGACCTTCTTAAACGAGCTGAGAAAGACCGCGCGGGTAAATATATACTCTATTCCTAGAGCAATAACGTTTGATATTCTACTAACAAATAGTTAAATTCTCGCCTCGCACATCCTCGCGCATCTAGACCTTTTACACCAAAGATGAGCAGAGCGTGAATAAAAATATTGCCATACAAATTTCAATTTCCGCTCGGCCCATCCACGCCACGCCGCGCCGGCGTCGGTATAAAACCACCTTTACACGTGGAGTAGCGGATAACATTTCGCTAAACCAAGCCATACCGAGTAATCCTACCTTTATTCTCGTTAATATTGCCAATCTATATAAATAGTAATCCACTTAATAGTTTTAATGGGAATAAAAGTTAACCATTTATTTTTTCGAAACGCTTGGGTGTTTTTGTGTTGTTTTTATTATTAGTATTTATTACTAATTTATGTTAATATAGTTTTAGTTGTAAATTATTTGTATAATCTTCTTATATGCATATTATATATTATAACGAGAAAAGATTTGCATTTTTGTTTGTAATATACTCAAAAACTACTGGACCGAATTAAAAAAATCTTCCACCTATACAAAGCCGCATTATTAGCGAGTAACATAAGGATTTTTATTACAATTAACCCTACGATATCTAAATAAAACCCGTGTGAAGACGAAACGTGTCGCTAGTCATAGTATGATTGTCGGCAGCGGTCTTGAAACACATTAAAGTATGTTAATACATTCGTATCGTGACGAGTAATGAGTAGGCACTGTTAAATATTACATTGAGTGCTATGAGCTAGGCTACAATATCAAACTTTCTAAGTCACAATTTTATTGTGAGTTTAACTTAAACGAGCGCGATAGAAAGGCCATCTGCATAATCGATAAAATCTATGGCAGGCGTTCTTGAGGTATACTTTAGGTCGTTACTTACTTTACTTCAGTATCTTTTTGTGGCAAACAAGCATACTGATGCCTGATGGTAAGCAGTTACCGTAGCCTATGGACGTTTGCCACACCAGGGATGTCACTCACGCGTTGCCAACCCTTTAAAAACCTTATAACTCCTTTCTTGAAGAACCCCATGACTATAGTCTCTTGGGAAAACCTCGGCAGGGAGCTCATTCCACAGCCTAAACGTACGCGGTAAGAAATTCCTCTAGAATCTTACGGTACGGCATGTTTGAGGTGCAAGGATGTGAGGATGAACTCCCTGTCGGTGGCGAGAGGTGCGTTGATAAAATGTGGCCGTGGGCATCATCTCGAACAATTCCTCAGAACATAGCCCATTGTACAGGCGGTAGAACACACACATGGAGGCGAATTCTCTCCTTAGACTTAGTGGATCAACACTATAAACCACCAGTATATTACACCTATTTTAACGCTCTCGTTGGTCTATTGGTCTATGAGAGTGACTGCTGATCGCCAGATCCCGGGTTCTGATCCCAGGCCAAAAATATAGAAATGCGCATGGAGTTAAGAAATTGGCGGTGTTTACACCACCGTGTCTCGGAAAGCACGAAAAGCGGTTGGTCGTACGCCTGATCGCTCTTCGATCGTGTCGGATTGCCGTCCCATCGGACTATGAGAGTTAGAGAATAAAGAGTACACCTGTGCTTGTGCACACATGTGCAAATATCTCTCGCGGAGATAAGTCCTCAACGAGATTAGCCGCTGAGTCTAAAATTTAGTTAGGTCATTTTAATTAATATACTATTTTTAAGGCGGAAGTTCGTCATACTTGGTCGTACTGTTAAGGGAGTCAGTCAGGGTCCTCTTTATTTATTATTTATGGTTATTTTCCTAAATAGAAAATTTTATTTTATCAATGAGTATGTAATTTTTTCAATTCTGTGTTATGGACATGATTCTTTGCACTGTTTGGGTGTAATCTGTATCAATCTATAAAATGTATAAAATTTAGAAATATATATTAAGCATGACCGCGAAAACGGAGCAAAATCTGGCTGTCAGATTGAAAATCGGTATTCCGTAAGAGCGAAAATCGAGCCTATTTGACGTTTAGCAATCGTGTGTGCCATCACCAAGCAATCACAACTGTCAGTTTGCAATCGCTGTTTCTTAGAGAATCAGCCGGCAGATGTCTAGGTACTATAATCCAGGCTCTACTTAGTTTGGGATCAAATGGTGGTGTATGAGTTGTCCAAATTTACTACATAATTTACAAATTAAGTATAATTATCAGGATACAGATTAAATATAGATATCATTACCATTACATTTTATTTTAATTACCTATATTTTTCTAATATGAGGTTTAACCCATTGTTTGTGTAATATGAGGTTTACCAAATAGGACCTTTAAAATAATTATATTTTGATGACCATCGGACAAACTTGGTGACTGTGGAGGTCTTAAATATTTTTTTGGCAAAAATACTTAACTGGAATTAATATAAAAAAAGAAAAATGACATAATATATTTGTATGAAGACTAGCCTGCCACTAAAGAATATTTTATATCAAAATTACTATGACTGAGCATGTTGTATTCATTTTCCTTCTGAACAATTTTTTAAAATGAATTTGGTTCAATATTTAACATATTTAAAAAATCATCTATTGTGATGTAAACCTTAACATATTCATTCAGTCAGTCATTGTTATTGAAACTTGAAGATCACACTGATATTTGTCTCTTTTTACATAATACATCATAATGAAATCAAAGACTTAGGGACATACTATCTGTTGTCATCAGAATAAATAAATCTTGACACTAGATACAATATCAGTGATTAATCTGTCTCAACATACATAACACTTTATCTAATTTAGAACAGCTCTGCATAAATTTGTTATGAAGGCCAAAAGGCCTAAGGATCATACCTTTCTCATAAACATCAGAAAAGTTTTAAATTGGTGTGGATTTTAATTATAATTGAATATCCTAAAATACTAAACAAAAGAGGCATTAAAAATTTGTTCACAATTTGGTTTTAAAACTTTATAAGGCACCCACATTAAGTTTTTAAAAAGTAAGTATGTCACAATATGATAGAGGCGAATATTATACAAGTAACAACGAGAGAGCCACGGCTTACGTGTCGGCAGGTAAACGAGCGTTTCGTCAGCAGGTGAAACCGTTAGTTGAAGCACAATTTATTAAGAAATGTCTACATTCTAACCTCTGCGTAACTCCGGTTAATGTGTGGCGCCAGCTCCTTGAGGGCCACAGACAGGTCGTGGATGTCAATCTTCCCGTTTCCATCATTGTCTAATTTAGAAAACAATATTTCTAGTCTTTCTTCGTCTTCTTTTGGTAATTCCTCTAACTGCAACGGCGGACGACAGTGAACCATGGTGTCTGAAGTTAGCGTAAGTACTGCTTGTTAAATAACAAGTTAATATTATTTCATACAAGTACGTATGGTCATACATAACTTTAGATTACTTTATTATCGTATAGTATTCATTTTTACAAGAAATATTGCACTCGTTTTCCGTTTAAGTAGTTTTTGACAGCTACTTGCTGCCGCACTGCCGCACACACTCGCACCTCCAAACGCGAATACATGTGAACCGTGTAAACCGTGTCCTACTAATCGACAAACCCGTTTAAAAAATCTACTATATATTGTAAAGTCAACCTTATCTCGTGTACATACATATCATGTTAGTCGCATAAAACTTTCCTTCAAGTACGGAACGTGCATATGTGTGCTCTAGTTTCAAAGACAAGATTCTGGAGTAACGCCATCTATTCATTCGCAAATAAACTTAACTAAAGCCGAGCCATTGATTTTCTATTAATGAATAAACATTATTTCAATTAAAAACATAAATAAAAATGCGAAAAATCAACAAATGTAGGTCATATTCTAATTTGAATATTATAATAAAATTTGTAGAAGAATTTTTTTACTTATGTACCAGAAAATACAATATTTTTACTAGGGCATTGTCAGTATTACTTTTAAAAGTTGGCAACATTGGAGTAATAATGTAGGATCCAAAGACAAATGATTAGAATAGACGACACATATTTGATATGAACTTTTAACATCGGATTTCTCTTTTCACGTGAACGAAATGTCATATGAAAAAAAGAAACAGATAATAATAATAATAGTTTATTTGTTTAAAATATATGATGGTACAAATTGTAAAAGAGGAGGACACATTTCGCCATTAACTATTGCATTCAAATATTGTCCTAGTGAGTGCAATTTACATATGTTTACACTAATACGTTACATATTCACTCCTCTTTTTGGACGGAGGTTAAAAAGGTAACAATTTCACAAAAAGTTAGAAAGAGTAATTTACACAAACATATTTTTATTATTATTATGTCTCTCTTTGTCACGGGTATTTTTCCATTATCAAGAAGAATACCCGGGCCTTTGTTTGGAAGGCTCACGCGGGGACATAGGTCCAACACGCAGAGCCCCTTATTGAATTTAAATCTAAAGTGGGATGAGGCACTGTATATATACCATAGTTGCACTGTAACAGTGCAACCATGATACGATTAGAGTAAGTGTAGAGTTAGTGTAACACTATTTTGGTATCTAACATTGCTGGACTATGGGGTTAAGTGTTTCATGGACTGGATTTTAAAATATATAGAATAGAACGGCGCCTGCCATTGTTTTACTGACTTTAAATGTGGAAACGTAAATTAGGCAGACGGTGACTCGCCTATACACTAGATGGGACCCTTGAAACAACCAACATGGGCAACAGCCCATAGGCATCACGGCAACACCATAGTGCGTGGCTAGGGGTATCGAGCAGTGCGGCGCCGGTTTCACCATCGGGGGTCTGAGACCCGAAAGCGGGGTTCTCCGTAGTTATGCCCTTAAAAATGACACTACTACCCCCGAGCACATAGCTCTGGCGACCCCTCTCTGACCAGCCAATTAAGGCAAGCCAGAGCTGAGAGTCCTGCGGGCGCTCTTGTTAGCCCACTCCGGACAGCCAATAAAGGCAAACCGGAGACGAGGCCCTGATCGACTCTCTGGGGCATTCGAGACAGTAGTTTCGCCACTCACATTCAGCCACAAGCTGCTCTGCGGGTTTATTATTAATAAATAGGGTAAACTCTTTGCTTTGTATATACTTACTCGTACCTACTACAGATCCCATGTAGCGAGCGAAATACGGCCGTAATTTTTTTTCACTAATATGTTTTTGATTATTTTAGTTTAACGCAATACTTCCTTCATTCCTAAGTATATCCGTGAAAAAGAAACTACACGTGAAAGTTTAGTAGTACATACTATATACTTAAAAACTGAAATAAAACAAATATTTTTGCATATTTTATGTAGATGCTAGAGCATATTTTTTACGTTTATCGATATAATATTTTTAACCAACTCCCACTCTATACTAGCAAAAATTCTGAACATTTATAATTTTCGTTAAATAAACAAGCCGTAAATGAAACTCCTTTTAAATATAGCGCTCACAATGTAAAGAACTTTAGTCATAATGATTTATTTTGTTCATTAACTACTCAGAATCATATATACAGATGTCGATAATTTACCGATGGTAAGATATCCTTTAGTTAATGCCTGTTAATACACTCATTTACACTATTATTTATTATTATTATTTAAGTTATTTCATTTTGCGGGCAACCGGTGGGCAAGGTCGGCTCAGGATCGAGAGTTGTGGAAATCCTTGGGTAAGGCCTATGTCCAGCAGTGGACGTCTTTTGGCTGAGCTGATGATGATAATGATGAATTCACTCATTTTACAATGACGACCAATAGCTACATTAGCCATCGTTAATAAAGACATACACACAACAATTAGTTTTCGAAATTATATTGTAACTCACGTAAAATATGCAAATTAGTCAACAAGGTATTGATAGCCATCTGAATACCTACGATGACTTCAAACGTTGGAAGGGGTATGTTACGTCCATGCTATCATTAGTTCTTAACACGATTTAAACGCCATCTTTGATTCCACATTAAACACACATAGAACACTGGTACTACGAATTCAAGTAATTGATCACTAGGTGGCAGCACAATGAAAAAGTATCGGCTTTGTGAACTAGCGTTATTGAAACGTATTCCTATCCCAGGGATAGGAATACGTTTCCTATCTCGGAGGTCGTGAGTTCGATTCCCACACAGAATAAAATTTTTGTTTGATCCATAAATGTTTGTCCCAAGTGTGGGTGTAATTTGTGTCTGTGAATAGTATTTTTTTAGTCTCCCAGTCCTGTTCCCCAGTGCGGTCTTTAAAAAAAAAGTACTCCATCACAGAAACCCTAAAGTAAAAAGAAACTAGTCGGTAATACGCAAGTGATACTACTGGTATTGCAAGCGTCCATAGGCTATGGTAATTGACTATTTGGCAGGCCGAACGCTTGTCGTCTGCCACCTAAAAATTTAAATAGATCATAGATCTTCGCTCAAGGGTAGGTACTGGTAGTGCTAAAGTCGACACTGCAGGAGGTAAGTAGTATAATAAGTGTGCAATAAAGATTTTTTTATTGTACCATACGCTTCGACAAGGACAGTGTCAACGGAACCCTCATATTCTTACACGTTGACAGTCTCGAAGGTTCTTGCTCTGTTTATCTTTTTCAAGCCGAAGCTGAAAAGTTCTCACCTTGGGGCTATCAACATTAACAACAGTTTTCTTCTTTTTTTATACGTGGCAAATAAGCATACGGCCCGCCTAATGTTTAGGCAGTTACCGTAGCTTATGGACGCTTGCAATACCAGAGATATCAGTTGCGTGTTGCACACCCATTTTTACCCGTCTTCAATAACGAGGAGGTTGTCAATTTATGTGTGTTTGCTTTTTTATGTTTGTTACCGCAGAACTCCATCATTTATGAACCGATTTGAAAATTTATTTTTTTGTCAAAGAGGACATACTCGTACTTCCAGTTTGGTCAATATGTTTTACAACAAATCAAACATTTGCATTCAGAAAGTGTAACTTGGTGAAGTAAAACTGATGAAGAGGACCACAGATGGCCATCTGAACTTGTCAAAATTCAGATTGCTATTAGATAAGTTTCGATTATGGTTGCTAAGCAACTATTCCTAAGTAAACTTAATGTAGCAAATGAAAATGGTAGGTAGGTACATCTTGACTAAATTGATCATAAAGCCGGCGGCTAGGCAACGGAACTTCATAATTAAACAATGTAATCCAGCCGTGTTTGGACTTATTCGAGTGGTGGTATCAAATTAAAACGAACCGTCTTTAACGGAGGAAAAGTGAAATAAGAGTTTGCATGAAAGTTCATCCTGTTTAAATATCTACGTTAGACTTTTTTTTTGTTATAATTATTTTTAATAAAGATGTACCTACATAAATATCTACGAATTTATATATTTTATAATTCTATACCTACCATGTAGATTTGCAAGACAAACCTCTTGTCGCCGGTATAGAAGTATTTTTTTTTTCAAATTATTTACTGCAATAAATGCTTTTTTCATATTAGGTATATTGAAATGTATTCAGTGCATTTGGACAAAGGAAAAACAATCTAGAAAGTGTACCGCGACGTTGAATATATTTTACAGTCAAAAATAAAATAGTAAATATGAAATTTTGAAAATAAGAAAATATATAAAAAATATCGGATCTACTTCGAGTCGGAGTAGATCCGGCGACCTACTATGGCGCCAACGCTCTACCAAATTTATGGAGTAGGTACATTCTAATGTCTGCTACCGTTTTTATTTATTTTAAATATTTATAGATTATAAATAAACAACCTAATAATTGGTATATTGTTAAAAAGTGTTTTTACAACAACTGTTACCTAAAACACATAAGTAGGTATACCCACTTTTGACAAATTGAAAATATAATATAGGGGTTCACCTCGTACGAACTCGTTGAACTCACCTTAAAATGCTTTTATCAATTTATTCGCTACAAAAATATATTACGAGATATTCCGATCAACGATACTAGAAATAGAAAGAAAGAAAGAAAGAAAAAAAAATCGTGAACAAAGATTTATACATACAAAGAGTGTGTCTCGCTTGTTCAATACATTATACAATAACTTATATTAGAATTATAACGAAAAAAACATAACGAGTAAAATCTGACTTGGTAAAATATAGTTGCAAAATTCTATATGAATTAAAGTTTTATTATTTATGTTTGCAATACAAAACTACTAACTGCTTCTTCCGGCATGTTTATATGTACCTAAGTAGGTATAATACATGCATACATATTATAATAGGGAAATAATAAAAGAAACCGAAGCGAATCGAGGGAGAGCCGCTAGTCTTATATATAAAATTCTCGTGTCACGGTGTTTGTAATTACTCCTCCGAAATGGCTCGACCGATTTTCGTGAAACTTTTGTGCATATCGGTTAGGTCTGCGAATCGGACAACATCTATTTTTCTTCTAAGAGCCTTTTATATAGCCTATTCTTAAACACGACAGTGCTGTCTTCTTACGTTAAAAAGTTTCTATGACTACCATTGAACATCATCATCACACACTGAACTCCACCTAAAAATATATTAGCCGTGAAGCTATATCAACAAATCCAAAAACGACGCGGTTATATTGTTTCATTAAAGAGTTCATCAGTGCCATCTTACAACTTCATCATCACATTCTAAACACCCATCTACGAATATACCTACTTAATACTCATCAAGATAAATCCAAAACACACAAACACGACACCGCTATCTTGTTTCGTTGGAGAGTTGTCGTAGTCACCTTATGACTTCATCTTAACTTCCTGAACACCCACCTACGAATATAGTACTCGTCAAGATAAATCCAAAAGACCTAAACACGACACGGCTATCTTGTTTCGTTAAAGAGTTACCATGACCATCTTCCGACTTCATCATCACGTCATCACGTCCTGCTCGGTTCTCCTCCTTCACTGGTGTAATCCTCGAATCTGTAACGTTACATTACACGCTCATGGCGAGGAAGCGCCTTAATGAAAAAATGATTATATTAATAAAGAGGTAAAAAAAGACTGCACTAAATAATTACCATATTATTTTTGTTATCAATTATTATTTCTGTAATTATACTTTATAGCCATAACAAATGAAAAATATTAAAATCCATTTTAATTGTTTTATTGGCATATTTTTAATATTAAAATCACAGACTTTGTTCAAGTCAAAGATTAATAAGTATAGTGGTCGCAAACCACCTAATCACAGATTACTAAATAGTTACAGACGCTTTGGCTATTTTGCCACTTTTTAAGCATTTTATAATAATTTATGGATAAATTATTATATTTAATATCCAAACTATACTTGGGACTAATTTACACCAACACATACTATGTTGCGTGTAGATAACATTTTCTTATACTCATCTGAAGTGGGCAACTCAGCTAATTGGTCGCTAACCGGCGCAATGACCCTACGAGGTATGTTCTATTTAAAGGCATTTAAATTTGAAATAATAATCTTAATGTTATCTGTTTAGCAAATAAACTTCTCCAGGTCCGAATTATTTAAAAAGCACAAAAGAGCCGTTTGAAGTTACTGACTAAAATGATTAATGATTCATCCACTTTTCTCGCAGGCATGATAGTACCTAGTAAAATAGGTACTTTAAGTAGGTAAGAGTACCTAATGCTATTTTATTTCTTTGAGAGAACTGTATATTATTTGATTTAAAGGTAACCAAGATTAAGCAAAAAACTGACTCATTAAATCGGTTACAAGATATGTTAGGGGCGCTTTAACCGACGACAATAAGTCACATTGAGGAATATTGTCACGTATCTGACGCTGACATGAACATAAAAGATCGTCACCCTATTATACTTCATTAAATTCACTCTATAACAACCATATTTCGCTAAGTAGGTTTTTCATCCAACTTATCTCTTTCCCACCCCAAATTTTGAATAGTGAGCAAGCGAGATAGGGCAACGCATTTATCAAAAGCCGAAGCAACTGTCGTCGGATTTCAACCAATAAATCCGTGAGGATGGGACAGCTATTATGTCAAATATGACAATACACAAATTGACGCGGCCGAAAGTCTATAAACTTTAGAAGTTAATATGCGACTGTAGTTAGCACTTTTCAAAACATTCTCGCACTTATACCGTATGCAATAGAGAGCGAAATTGTTAACGACCTCTAATATTTAATGATAATGCAATTTGGGCCCTTCTAGTTGTAGATAGAGTTGAATTTCATTTAAGCTTATTTGCTATTGTTGGAAAGACGAACCAACAAAAAATTTAAAAGGGGGTGAACAAAAGCTCATAAAAGTTGGAGATTAATCGGGATTTGAGTACAATAATAGGTACACACATGCCACGCCACGGCTGATGTGCTCTCGTCGTCTGTTTGTCACTCGCAGTGTTACGGGGCTTTAGGTGTAATTATCTTCTTCTTAGCATGTCGATGGCAATCTAAATTATGCTCAGAACCTAGCTACGAGTTTTGATGTAATTATTATTGCCTTCAATTTATGTACACGATAATGCCGTGCTAATTTTGCCATAACGGCGCTATTTTGCATGCTCCACATTTAAAATTTATTCTTCAGTAGCTGTTGCACATGACATCATCCACGTGGATTTCGTTTTATAATTTAATATAGTCTACCTAGGCTATATTTGATTTTATGTCATAATTACGCTTTTTGTGTTCATACAAGGTTCATGCAAGGTGTAAATTATGTCATTGTGAATGTTTTGTCAAAATCCGTTTCGCATCCAACTAAAATTACTTAGGTATAAACATACCTAAGTAATTTTAGTTGGATGCGATAAGAGAAGTAGAATGCATTAGTACATAATGACTATTTGGCTACTAAATATACTGTCTAACTATTTACCTGGATTTTTTTCACATACGAAATTAAGTTTTTCGACTGTATGCTTGGGTCAGTGGATTAAGTGGTTACCTAGCCATTTACCACTGCGCTACATGTTTGGAGTTTAATCTCCACACGAGGCAAAAAAAGTGACCTAAAATCGTTGTTCCAAGTCTTCTACGTTGGTTTACAAATAATTAAATATTGAAAGGTACCTATTAAATTTAGTAAGTAGTAATAAGCGGTGGTGGCCGAGTGGGAAAGTAACCGACTTGTATGCAAGAGGTGCGAGTTCGATCCCGGCCAGTACCAACGGGAATTTCACTTTGTGGAGTTTATACGTACTAATCAAATAATTCGCCATCTGCTAACGGTGAAGGAAAACATCGCGAGGAAACCCACATGTGTTAGAAGAAATTCTAACGACATGTCTGATTCACCAACCCGCATTAGGCCAGCGTGTGTGAATTAAGGCCTAAAATTCTCTCTCTCTCTCTCTCTCTTGGTAGAGGAAAGGAGACCTGTGCCCAGCAGTGGGACATATATGGGTTGCTATTATATATATTCAATTTAGTGTGTTGATTTATGGTCAGCTAACAAACGTTAAAAAGAAATGTCAAAACTGGCTTCCTATTATGTGACGTGTATGAGCACTGGAGATTCGATACAACACAGGAACACCACTACACACTGAATAGTTAGTGCGAAGATGTGGCCGGGCCGTAATACAGAGCTTTTAGCGATGAGGCCGCCCATACTTACTAATATTATAAATGTGAAAGTTTGTAAGAATGGATGGATGGATGGATGGATGTTTGTTACTCTTTTACGTAAAAACTACAGAACGGATCTGGATGAAATCTGGCACAGAGATAGATTATGGTCTGGAATAACACATAGGCTACTTTTTACAGCGATAACCGACACCCACGCGGGCGGAGCCGCGGGCAACAGCTAGTTACAGCTAGTACATAAATGTGTAAACTAATATCTGTATCATAAATGTAATTGGTGTACCTACAATAAAGAGTTTTCTATTCTATTCTATGTCAAACATCGTGAGGGAACCCACACAGAAATTCTAAAGACATGTCTGATTTACCAACCCTCATTAGGCCAGCGTGTGTGAATTAAGGTCTAAACCCTTTCTTTCTCTTGATAGAGGAGAGGCGACCGGCTGATTCTCTAAGAAACAGCGAGCGCAAACTACTTAACAGTTGTGAATGCTCGATGACGGCACAAACGGCTAAACGTCAAAAGGGCTCGATTTTCGCTCTTACGGAATACCGATTTTCACTCTGACAGCCAGATTTTGCTCTGTTTTCGCGGTCACTCGGTTTTCGCTCTTACGGAATACCCCTGCCGAGCCTAGCAGTGAGACATATGTATGTGGGTTGCTATTATTATTATATAATCATCAATCTATATTCACACCTTTTTGTCGGGGTAAAAAAACAACAAGTGACGGTAAATATATTTATTTGGAAACACAATAACTACATTAATCTAATAACATACATTTATGTACTCGTATATCAGCTAAACATCATTTAACGAAGCATTCTTATATAGAATAATTATTTTTGTAAATCACACAATGTCTCTAATAATTTTATGTTTCACATATTACTTATTACTAATTTCCGCTATTTGAATTTGGATTGTACGACAAAAATAACGCCAAAACATAATTAAGTCACAAACATTCTTACATCCATCCATCCATCCAAACATAAATAAAGCCATTCAATTAATCTATGTACTTTTAATGTAACACCTACTAACATCGAGATACTTTCAAAGATTCTGAATTATTATCCAAATATTATTCAAAGTTAAATATTATAAGTAGTGAATTAAAACCTAACATCAATGGAACATACCTAGGTTCAATACCAACATTGATTATCTAGGGAACATTCATACACTGCCATCCGAAGATAAGCTGAGTTTGTAGTTTTACGTACTATGGTAACCAGGAAACTGGTAAACGTACATACATACTTATATACCTATTTTTAAACAAATACTTACAACCTTAGTAATAAACGTGAAATAGAATAGATGTCATTTTATTATAATAATATAACCTCTCCCCTCCTCGTTAAGACTTGGGATATCGCCAAGGACCTTGAGCATTTGGGCGAAGCAAACACGACTCTACTCTCTAGGCGAGCGCGGGGATACAAACAGATGTACTCTTTGAATGGACGTCTTATAAATTTAAACTTATATTAAATAAGTATACCATTAACAAATTATAGGTGTATGTTTTCTTCGAATATTGGTATTTTTTTCGTATTATTGAAGTCATAAAGTGGTTACATCTCAATAATTTGGTGCTGGTTCGATGATTATTTTACAAACTATTTAGAATTACTATATAATTTATGACTATGTGTCATTTGTCTATATGTGCCAACAAAAAATGGTTTCTTTTACACCTCTTTTTCATCATTTTTTTAGAGAGGGACCTTAATAAAGAGGGCTGCAGCTATACGGGCTATAATAATTCACGTTTTAATATATTATGTCGTTATATATTTGACTTAAAAATACTTATGTTTTAAATTAACTAACAATACTAACATCAATGGAATGTATATACGAGTAGGTACAATACAATATATATAATTTATTTAGCACGGCGAGTTTAAGTGATTCCTTTTAATATATTTATATACTAAAATATAGCACACTAGTGCGTTGACTAGTACCTAAGTATTATAAAATAGAAAGATTTGAATGTTTACATTAGAGATACATAGGTTCATATTTACAATGAGCCACACAATAGCTATCTTGCTACAGCTAAAAAAAATCCAATGGGTTTCGCGTTTATCTCGTAGAAGTACTCTCTTTTTAGTTTACATAAAAACGCAAATTGAATTACGAGTTATAAGAAACAGACTAGTAAGTATATGTTCGTTAACAAACTGTCATTGAAGCGTCATGTGTACCGCTCCGCTTCCCCAATGACCCCGCCGCACCAACGATACCCGCGCCCGTGTCCGAGGCCCGTTATTTCATGAAAACGCTTTGTACAAATTGTATTTTTGCGAAAACACTAAATTCTTGTTGTACGAATCAATTAAATCAAACGCGAAACCCGAAAAAAAAACAAATACTACGTGAACTTAATGTAACTAGGTACTTAATACTAATCTAATATTATAATTATTTAACATTCAGTATGTAGTGTTCTTAAACAGCATGTAGTTATATACTAGTATCTAGGTTGAATACCATACGGGTACACTCGCTTGGTACCTGAAGGTACCCGCCTGGTACCGGAGGGTACCCGCCTGGTACCGGAGGGTACCCGCCTGGTACCGGAAGGTACCCGCCTGGTACCGGGGGGTACCCGTCTGTTACCAGGTGGGTACTCCCCTGTACCAGTCCCCTTGGTGCTAGATGGGTAATCACCGTTACCAGGTAGGTTACCACTAGTACCAGGTGGGCACGCCGCGGTACCAGGTGGGTCCCCCCCGGTTCCAGGTGCGTACGCCCCGGTACCTTGTGGATACCTTTCGGTACCAAGTGGGTGCCCTCCAGTACTAGGTGCGTCCGTACTTGTACCTTGTGGATAACTTTCGGTACCAGGCAGGTGACCCCCGGAACCAGGTGCGTACGCCCCGGTACCTTGTGGATACCTTCCGGTACCAGCTGTGTGGCTCCCGGTACTAGGTGCGAACGCTCCGGTACCTTGTAGATACCTTCCGGTACCAGCTGTGTGGCTACCGGTACTAGGTGCGAACGCTCCGGTACCTTGTAGATACCTTCCGATACCAGCTGTGTGGCCCCCGTTACTAGGTGCGAACGCTCCGGTACCTTGTAGATACCTTCCGGTACCAGGCGTGTGTCCCCCGGTACCAGGTGCGTACGCCCCGATACCTTGTGGATACCTTCCGGTACTAGGTGGTTGTCCACCGGTACCAGGTGCGAACGCCCTAGTTAAAAATTCGTTGATAATTTGACCAACTTGCCAGCGAATCAAGTCTAATGCCGGTATCGTACTATAGTAAGAGAAGTCTAATGGGTAAACCGCCCATGGAAATGGACAGTAGTATCCCGAAGGTCAAGCGGTTTGTTTACTTGCTTTATACATATCGGCGATGATCCTCTCTATCGGAATATCTCCAATAGTGTTTCGAAAGAATAGCTCCACAATAATCTGGCTGGGCACCATATCAAGTAGTAAGATCAGACGCATAATCTGTTGTGTCCTGGTCTGGTCCGCCGGCATATAAGGCTGGAAGAAAAGAAAATGTATAGTACTACAAAGTAAATATAAAAGGACAGATAAATCTGAGGCTCCAATAATAATTATTGAGATATTGATAGAATTATGAGAATCCATAACGTAAAAGTATTGTATACCTATATACCTAACTGCCCACTAAAATGTATGAATTAGGTATTTTTATAAAAATATAATCCGACTTCAGAAGAGCGAAAAATTACTGATTTAATATGATATTATGAATTAATGACTGCCTCGGTGGCCCAGTGGCCGCAGTATGCGCCTGCTGTGCACGAGGTTGTGTGTTCGATTTCCACACAGGACAAAAACTTTGTGTGACCCACAAAGAATTGTTCTGAGTCTGGGTGTAATTTGTGTCCGTTAATTGTATGTTAGTAAAGTCCCCCGCGACACAGAGCTTGCTCTCTAGTGCGGGAGCTGTCGTTAAAAATAAACAAATTGAAGCGAAAAAATCTTAATTAATGCAGCTTAGTGCCAACTTCAATTCATAATTCAGTAACTTTTCGCTTTTTTAAGTCGGTTTAAGTTTTTTGTATATGTCACCGGAAAATAGGAAGAATCGTAAGTTGATCAATTTTCGAGGTAGTTGATCAACTCTCGGAAAATAATAAACTGCAGTTGAAATGTATTATTTAACGCAATGCAATTTAGCTAATTGGTCAACTTACGGTACCTGGCAGTAATTTAATAATTCACGTTTATTCATAGAGTTAACAAACACTTAGATATGTTATAATACTTACTAATATTTTAGAGATAGAGATGTAAAAGTTTATGTATACTAAATTGTTAAGAAACTTTTTTTTTTTTTTATACTACTTGGGCGGCAAACAAGCATACGGCCCGCCTGATATTAAGCAGTATCCGTAGCCTATAGACGCTTGCATTATCAGAGGTATCACTTGCGTGTTTCCAACCCATTTTTTTACACCAGGGCTTTAAGATGGAAGTAACCCTGGGATAGGAATACGTATCTTTCAAAACGCATTCCTAAATGAGCGCTGGAGACCTGCACTCACACACAGGAACACAACTACACCGCTGTGTGTAGTCATTTGGCTGTGGTCTTCTGTAAGGTGCAGGTCCTTCCCCAGTCGGGCTTGCTCGCTAGTATGGTGCCCTACCTCTCTTAGAATTAAACTTAACCTAACCTAACCTAAAATTTTAGAAGGATTCTATTCTTCTATCATTTAAATTCCATTTTTGATTTTTTCATTTGGAGCGGTGTAAAAGCACTTGAGTCGTTTAAACAATCAACGTACACCTCGCCTTCGTCGGATGATTTAACGGCAATACGCCGTAAACTAATCAATTTACTAAAATACATACATTAAATAATACATTTCAACTGCAGTTTATTATTTTCCGAGAGTTGATCAACTACCTAGAAAATTGATCAACTTATGAGTCTTGTTATTTTCCGGTGACATATACACAGGTAAACTATAGTTTTACGTGAACAAACCAGTGTTATTTCAGTTTGAGCAGGTGTTCAATTCTTTAGGATGATATTTTTATACTACTCGTACTAAATAGTTAGAAGTGCACTGTAGCTTAAAAATATTGTTGTTCGATGGTCTAAGTTATGGCCTCATTGTATTTGGCGCATTATAAATATTAATGTACCTATATATATGTTGATTATTATTTGGAGCACACAATAATTAACTAACTAATATTAACTATCATCCTTCCACGTAACCTATACCACAGATTACTAAAGAGTTACTACGCCTATACGCCTCGTCGTTGAACATTGAACGTCTCTTGTTGAACTTTATATTGCCTGTATACACTCAAGTACAAAATATCCCACTCATTTTATTAACCGACTTCAAAAAGAGGAGGTTATCAATTCGTGTGTATTTTTTGACCGATTTGAAAAACTCTTTTTTGTCTGACTGGACATACTTCCAGTTTGGTCCCATTATCATCAAAAGAAAGTTCCGATGATGGGATCCATGAGGAATTGAGGGAACTCCTCAAAAGTTATAGGCACACATATAGCAATTTCAATATTTTTAACAACTAATCAGTCATTTGCATTCAGAAAGTGTAATTTGGTGAAGTAAAACTGATGAAGAAGACCACAGATGGCCATCTGAACTTTTCAATAATAAGTATTTTACTGATGGCGATTAGATAAGTTTCGGTTATTGTTGCTAAGTAACTATTAATAAGAAATAATGACGTGAATGAATTGAGCGCGGATTGCACAGATTAAATATTGCTTTTAATACCCACTTGACCTGTGTTCAGCCCGACGCTCAGTCGATTTTATTCGATTGTAACAAACAAATATCTAAAAATTTTACAACTTGCCGTACTGAAGTCGGTATTTTTTTGTTAAAATTATTTTAACTGTCTCCTTTCATATTTATCATTATCCTATATTTTGTCATAAATTAGTATTTATCCTGACAAATGGACATACCAAGGTCGTCACGCAGTGCCTGAAGACGGACATCGCGTCGTGATGAACTGAACGCCGTTGCTTGTGTTGTACTTGGTAGATTCGACAAGTGTGGAAGACAATGGGGGAGACTTTTGCCCAGTATTGGTTCATAACGGGTTAAAAAAAATTATTTAACTATAATAATTACCTGCTTTAATATGAATCGCGCTTGTTCTTGCAAAGACGAGATATACGATACGTCTTGCACCTGTCCCAAGTAGTCAACTTTATGGGTAATGCTGAAGCTTATTCTGAACACCGCTGCCGCCCTCAACGCAGCATATTCGCTTGCGTCTAGGCGAACTTTAACCACCTCGGCTAATACATGCTCAAAGGCCGCCACATCTCCGCGCCTCAGATGTTTTTTTCCTTCACACAGTAATCGAAAATCAAGCGTTGGTATAAATTGAGCGCATCCAATCATGAACAGATATTTCCAAGACTCTTCAAGCAGTACCAACATGTCTTGTAGTGATAATGCATCGAAGACATCAATGCTCCTAATCCATTTTACATTCCTGAATAAGATCTGAGCTGCGGCTTCGCACATTGATTCAGGGTCACTCGAGTTCATAAAAATGTTTGAATTATACGTGGGTGGTTTATATCGGATAAATTCAAGTGGATTTATCAGACTTAAAGCATTATATGGGTATGGGGTTATACAGTGGGGTAATACAGGAATTGCAGGTGGGGGCATTATAGTAGGAGTTGGCCTAATAATTTGGTTTGAGGCTGTTGCGACGGGTGGCGCACCTATCCCCGTATTAGCTGGTGGTTCTGGATCTTTAAGGTAAAAACCCAAATGGCGCCTAATCGTTGCATTACGGGGTCCACGTTCGTGTTGGACCGCTGAAACAAATAATAATTACTTAAGTAATTAAATAAAGTATGAACCTATATTACTTGTTTGTCGTTTTACTTTAGGCCCGCTAATGTAAGTACATAATAATCGCTATAAAAAATGAGCCTTCTGGGAAATCTATACTCAAAATTGGAGAAAAGAAGACATACCATCTTTGTTCATGCCCACGTGCAGACATTTGGCCAGCCTACAGGCTCGGCACTGGTTACGGTGAGGCTTGTCTATAATGCACATGGTAGGCGTGCGAGCTTTGCATGTATATACGCGGTCCCGTCGGACCGAGCGTTTAAAAAATCCAGCGCAACCATCGCATGCGAAAACTCCGTAGTGCTTGCCCGAGGAGTGATCGCTGCAAACCGTACAGGGCACGTCATAGAGAATACGACCTGATGAAGAAAAAGACAAGGTTTTAGTAACTAAGTATCTACGCCTGCTATTCAACTACATGATTGGTTCAATGGCGCCATTTACTACTGCGCAGCATGTTGTGAGTTCGACACGGGACTAAAATTTGTGTGATCCATCAATGGTGGTTCCGAGTCTGGGTTTACTTTATTTATTTATTTATTTAAAACTTTTGCACATAATATAAATTGTACAACGGCGGACTTAATGCCTTAAGGCATTTTCTACCAGTCAACCTTTAGGGGTGCAGAGGTAAAATATGGTAGGTGCATTTATTCATGATATGAAATGAGTCATGACATAGACACAAATATACAAGCATATACATAAATATAAATATACACATATAAAATACAAAATAATAAATAAAATATACTAATACATATATTATATACATACCTATATACTATATAAAATAACGATAGACATTAAGATTAAGACTTTATTGTAAGTTTGTAAAGTTCACCGCGACTTAAAAAGTGCAAAACATTTCGAGACGATGTTTTTAGGTGCGGGTTTATGTTTCTGCATAAATAAAGGCCTTGGCAATGTTGGTATGACAAGGTCCGTACAGTAATAGAGCTGGGCCATTATAAAAAATAAAACGAGATAAATAGGTACATTTTAGAGATTCGGGTACCAAATGATACCTATGATACCTACCCCCTAGTAGTAGGTATCAACCTACTTGCAATAAATAGGTAAGTTTAAGCAATGCGACCTCAATCAGATATTTTAGGTTATTATTGCTAAAATTTTCAGACTCAGGACACTACATATTTGAGGATCACACAATTGCTTGTCCTATATGGAGGTCGAACCCACAACACGCCGCCCTTATATAGTAACCCGACATTGAACCAACCCTGCTGTTAAATGATATACACTGGTATAAGTTCTGAATAATACATTTATTCAGAAAGAGACTTAAGAAATAACTCAAATTATTGAAATGGGGTAAAAACATTCAGCTGATGCTTATTTTTATTCTAATTGTCAATTTTATTTATGGAATAAATGAAGTAAACGCTTATTAGCACACAAAACAATGAGGTACCTATAATATCTTTTCAATACAGCTAATGGTAATTTTTCAAAGTAGTCTCAAAAATCATCCAACAAATTTATAATCATGTGTTTCAAAAAACTTTTACAACTTAACTGCATCGCGCGCGGGGCGACTGGCATACGTTGATTATGTTATTAACGTTAATTAACCAAGGAAAATATTTTTTCCCTGTCAAATTACTCGCAAAAATGCAACGCAGGTAGCGTTGCATTTTGTAATTTATTATTCCCCTATTATAATACCGAGGTAAAGTGATTAGTATATATCTATCTATTAAACTATAGAAGTATCTTATATCGGCTCTGTGGCTGATATAGGGACAGGATACAACAATACTACACCTCTGTGTGTAGTGATTTGGCTGTCTTCTATAAGGTCCTTCCTTAGCCTTCCATTCTTAGCCGGGCTTTAAAACTACTTCATTAGTATGGTGCCAACATGTTATAAATAATTACTTCATCTTCAAGATCTTCGTCGATCGTAGTCGTTGCATATTATACTATACCTATTGCATATACACCGTAGAAGGGGAATGCTCTCGGAAACGAAGACAGGTGATAGGGTTAGTGATATCAAACAACGAAACCATAAAAAAATATTTTTGTCCCCTTTTTTATTTACTAACACATTTGGATAGTTTAATCAAACGATAATTCACCAGTGGAACCAATAAAATCAGTGTTTTCCTAACGAAAGTATACATTACTTTCGTTAGGAAAACACTGATTTTATTACGTAATTATAAAATGAGCCGCGGGCATTGTCAACGTGCGCGCTCAGCTGTGGGCGCAGTGGTGCAGCAGCGACCAGTGCATCGCGGATAACTCCCGCTTATCTCAGTCTAGCATACTTTTACTAAGTTACTTATTTATTTTAAAAAAAGGACTAATCACCAATAGACGTTTATTATTAATTTGTGCTTAGATAGTATATTATTAATGTTCAGGCTCCGAGAGCGTTCCCCTTCCACCCAGTATAATATTGTATTTACAATCTTTATAAATTTCATATAGGAAGACATATTTGCTACCATAATAGTCTATCAATAAATCAAAGTGTCACGAGCCACGGTTGTTTATGACTTTCGGTTCCAAAAAGAACGACTCACTACGGGCCGAAACCGCTGAGCTCCGCCCCTATGGGAGGTCCTTCTAAATTTATGACCTTAGGTACGCAATTTAAACCTTTGTTGTATACAAAAATATACTGTATGTAATATATTCGTTATTGTAATATATTTATAAGGACAGTATTTTAGTTTTAAAAAATCTATAAAAATAATACTTGAGCTGATGGACCTGGTTGCCACATAGTACATGCACTCCTTAATTTGAATTAAGGCAGTATTGGAACCCGACAACTGATATGCATACTAAATACATTTATTATCTTTATATATATATAATTCTTCTGTACGTGTGTATGTCACTGAACTTCTGGCTTGCTGGACCGATTTTAATGAAATTTTGTGTGTGTGTTCGAGTAGGGCCCAGATGGTTTAGATTCACAATTGGATCCAGTAGGTGGCGCTCCTGTCAGTATATCAGTTTTTCCAGGTAGGACGACGTCTGCTAGGTCCCCTAGTAGAGTATAATTTTGTCGATGATCATTCATTTTGTTCGTAAACGATTTAGAAATTTAAAAAAAGAAATCTATTTTTTTTGTTCCTTCTAAATAATACCTGAGGCATCTAAATATCACCTTTTTAACACGTGGCCTATTATACACTGCCCTTTTATAATGCCAATACATTTGTAGATTGCTTTATTAAAACATATAACAAAAATTCGCAGTCAAAATATTATCTGCACATGGCCCGGGCTTTGTCTCTACTTCCCCTACTCACTCATTGTACTTATACAAAAATATATTATAGTTATAAGGGTCGTTTGTTGACGCTTCATTTTATTTCAGTTGTGGGTTCTGCTGTTCGCAATAAGATAAACCATAAACGTTTTAAGAGAAAGAATCGTAAAACCTTATTAGATATCAGAGATACAGACGTTGAGAACAATTAAATTTCTAGCTAGAATTAAAAATTACAATAGATCAAATATCCAAAGACATTATCGTTTCTAGCTAATGTTGTATTTATACTAGAGAAAAGAGACTCCAGTTTCTCGAGGAAGCGTTGGTAACTACTTAGTTCGATATTTAATATTGTTTCAAGTTGTTAGCGTTTACTAGCTTAATGAGTTTTCAAGCGTCAACAGCGTATCAGACTACTCTTTAGGGGAAAAGAAAAGAAAACTAAATAACATTTATGAAGTTTAATTTTACGTCATTAATTTTATGGAAATACTTTAAACAAATGTATGAGTCAATAGGTTTTTATTTTATTGGTACTCAATTTATTTTAGATTAGTTTCTGCCCTCAGCTTCGCCTCCGAAAGCAGTCATTTTTCCCAGATAAAATATTGCATATTATGTACTATTCCCGACTATAATCTATCTCTATAGCAAATTTCATCCAGATCCAGGTCGTTTAGACGTGATTGAGTAACAAACATCCATACATTATTTATACCACAGATAATATAAATGTACTTCTATACATCTATATCTACAGTATTATATTATCTGTGTCTACTATCAAACAAGCACATGTTTACAAGTAAGTAAGTTATATTTTATACAAAACTAGCGACCCGCCCACGCTTTTTTCGGTTAATTTTGGATTTCTCTACTATAATATGCATGTATTATACATATAAACCTTCCTCTTGAATTACTCTATCTATTAAAACCCGTTGCACAGTTTTAAAGATCTAAGCATACTTAGGGACGGACAGACAGCAGGAGGCGACTTTGTTTTATACTATGTATATAACGTCCGTAGAAATATTATAAACTAGCTGTTGTCCGCGGCTCCGCCCGCGTGGATATCGCTGCAAAAAGTAGCCTATGTGTTATTCCAGACCATAATCTATCTGTGTGCCAAATTTCATCCAGATCCGTTCAGTAGTTTTTACGTGAAAGAGTAACAAACATCCATCCATCCGTAAATATAAATCTCACTTTTCAAAAGAACCATTTTGGCGCTTATGTCATTTTGTCTTTCCGTTGACGATATACAGTACCCTAAAACTCATGAACCATCTTCCCGATCCCACGAGCATAAACAATAGTTTTTATTGAATCGCGACCAGTCGAAAAGGCATAAAGGCAAGGTGAATAAGAACATCCAACTTGTATGAATGAATACACTTGTGCCGGAAGTTTCGTGTCAAATGAACGAACCTCAACAAACAATATAATGTTTGGACGATGGGAAAGTGCTTTAGATAGATAATTATATATTGTAGATATAATGGGAACTTGTATTGAGAGTTCCTATAAATATTTGTTTTTGATCTCGGTCTACGATTTCTTGACAATAAATAGATACCTATTGCTGGTATATTATACATATAGATAGTTAAGTAGGTACATAATAATTTTTAACAATTAAATATATATATTTTAATATTATTTTAAATAATAATGAACAAAAGAAGCCGTTTTACTGTCCCTCGGCATATCATGTTCCACTATTGCTCCACATTTTTAAAAATGGCATCGACTTTATCCCTATTGGGGGCGCATTACTACTACACTTATTGCCACTGCGTTAGGCCCACAAATATGACAATCTACTTTCGTATTTTTCCCTTTCTTGTAATAAAACTATAGAATGTATCAATTTTTTTTCGTAATCTGGCGAACAGAAAAGCAATTGAATCATGGCGGAAAAGTGTTTCTACTTCTTTTTTCTTGAATGCCCATATTTTATTGATATTTAAACCATTTTGATATAAACCGTACAGCTAAAGAGATTTTTCTTCAATTTGATACATACAAAACACGAAAAGACTTTTACCTCGATCTATGTATGTAAACTCCTTTGCAAAAAATCGGGAGGCTTAATTTTTCTACATTATTGGTAATAATTTAGTTCTAAAGAGGTTTTAATTGCTAAACTATGTTACTGGCGCTTAGTAAAGAGTTTAGGTATGAAAAAAGTAGATTCCAAATTCGAAACTTTAGTTTTTAAAAGTAATAACTCCTTTTTCTGTTCGTTACTTTTTTCATATCCAAACTCTTTATTAAGTGCCAGTAACATAGTTTGACTGTTAAACTGTTACGAAAACTATTATAACTTTTAGTTATTTTTAGTATAAATTGCCTACCCTGAACGTGTTTTGTTTTCGACCGGCATCTCTTTCAGCTATCGCGAGATAGTATTTAATAGGCTCACTTAAAGTACGATAAAAACAGAAATCCCTTGTCAACATGCATGACCCGCACTGACTGTAATTTGGTGGAGATGCTATATACATGGACAATGATGCTCGGGCCTAATATGTATGTATTGGATTGACCACCGCGTAGCCCCGTCCTTAACCCCATTTAGCACGTCTGGGACCTCCTAAAAAGGTAAGTACGATCTGTCCAACCACCCCTACAAAACATCAATCTCTGCTGAGTAGGAACACATTTCACGAGACACCATCAAAAGTCTGGTGGTAAGCAGCAAAGGGGATCGTCGTTATTAATTTTTATTTTTATTTATCAGGCGGGCATACGCCTGTTGCGTATGCCCGCCTGAAGCATACGCATCAGGCGGGCCGTATGCTTGTTTGCCACCATGGTAGTATAAAAAAAAAAAAAAATTTACTCGTAGTGTTAATTTAATGAATAGCTATAGCCTTCCTGGATAAATGCACTATTCAACAAAAAAAGATTTTTTCAAATCGAACCAGTACTTTCTGAGATTAGCGCGTTCAACCAAACAAACAAACTCTTTAGCTTTATAATATTATATATAAGTGTAGTATAGATAAGTATAGATAATTTTATCAAAACCCTGTTTTTAACCGCTTTTTGGGTGGGCACCACGCTATTGTTGTCCCAGGTTACAGCTATTGCTAGATTCCTTGGGCTACCGTAGCAGCTCACGCGCGTCCAATACTCGTTCTACCTTAGTGGTATAAAAATAAAATACGGGCAAAATTATAATGTACTTTATAAATCGTACAAATCAAGAATGTATTAAAATTAGAATAAAATGTATGATATTTTAAAATAAACAATCATTATAAACAAAGGACAAATTATTAGCGCTATCGTTTCCAAATCATCCCTAATGATTTATATCAACCGTGCGAACGCTCACCTGTGCCAAAAGACCGGACGATCGCGTGATCAGTGAGGGGTCACAACAAACGCACGGTTATTAATCGGGTATACCATTTAAATTTATTTAAAATGAGAGATGTTCCCACATCTATACCAAATAAGTTTTTGTTTTCCCATCATTCAATGATTAGCGTATTTGTTTTAATTGGCTAGTACTCACCCTAATAGACACTTTTTTTGTAAATAAGCAGCGCATTTTTAAAGTTACCGTTTTATTTTGTTTATAATATTTTAATTTCAATATTTTATATTATTCATTTTATTTAAATATTTATTTTAATTGATGATTTTTATTATTAAGATCCATCTACATGTTTATATAGTTAAATTAAGTAGTTGTAAAAATAGTACTTAGTCTTATTTTTAATTCTCCTGGGCTACTTTTTATTCTTAAATCGTGTCATCTCAACCCATAAATAAACATCCTACTGCTAGGCACGGGTCTCCTCCATACATTTGGAGGGATATTAGCCTACTATATCACGCTGGCCAGACGGGTTGGTATAGGGTTTTGTTTCGAGCTTTCCCTCTCTTGCGGTGGATATTGTCGGCCTGATTTACTCTCTCCTTAGTCGACTCTTACGACACCCTTGGGTGTAACAGGGTAGTGACACTTGTATTCTTAATCCATCACCATACGGACAATATCGTGTAATTAATAATATTCAGACAAATATTTTTCTAATAGCAAAAAAAACAGTTAAGCGAGACTTAACTGATATTTAATTTTATTTTTGCTTAATTAGTTAGTATTCCGTACTGCGCGTGTATTGTGCTAAGTACTATTACGTTAAAAACCCTAATAAAGGGTATCACTGTTGGTCATAGCGGCTGAATGAGGGGGCTCTGAGAGCCACAGCAGATGCGCGTCCGCACTCGTGGGAATACGTCCGATGCGCTAAATTGTCGTCACGTCATCTATTCTCATCCATTGCTAATTAACGAGTGATACATATTGCGTGGAAATGACTAATGTTCCATTACCACGTAGTATGTAACAACTGGTTATACAACGTAAGGTAATATTAAACATAGATTTTATACAAAATATGTAATTAGTACAATGCCTAAAGGTGTTAAATCACATCTTGTAACATTATCCCTAATCTATATAAAAATGATTACATTTTCATCATTTTTTTTAATTTTCCTAGTTACTGTTGCCGATATACGATACTATTTGTGTCTGTATAGATACTTATTATTTTATATCGGCATTGGTTATAGGTAGGTAACCTAGGTACCCAGGTAGGTTTTAATGATATCAATAATATACCCCATTTCAATTATTTGAGTCATTTAATCGCCATGCTGCCATGATACTAGTGGATATGATACGTAACTAAGTTTAGGTAGGTAGTTATGTATAAAGATACTTACTGGATGAGGCTGGCGTTTGCGGCGGCAGCGCGGCCATGATTCTCAATATAACTGAAAAAAAAACAAACAATTTATTAAAAGCTCAACGCATTGGATTTTCACATAGGAAATGTCGCGAATTAACACTCAAGTAGAACGTTCGCGGTTTACAAGTGCTCTTGTATTTCAATGCAAAGAAAAGAATCAATCAAGAATCGCAACAAATGTAAAGAAAATAATGTGCTATTATGTGAGAGTTAGTGGCTGACATCTTTTGGCCACAAAGCTGAGTGCCACTTGTATTTTTGTTCATTATTTCCATTGTTCTAATGGTTACTTGTTATAAACGGCCATTGCATCAAGTACCATAAAGTGGTTACCGTTTAATTCATTCCTAGCTCTCACCACTACCCTAATAAATATATTCGTGTGAACAATTTCGTATTTATTGCTCTCCAGCGAGTACTCGTATATTATTATATAGGTACGCAGATAACGTGTTGCTACTTAAGAAATGATGGCTTTTACTTGTTACAGTTGATATTTTAATATTATAGTTAGGTAGTATATTAAAATAGGTACATAATGTGAACAGGAACATATTCTTATTAATATGTTTTTCAACGCATTCGTGATCAGTCATCAAGTCACTATATTAACTTCGCTTCAGTGTTTCTGGATTTCACTTCTATAATATAGATGTATAAAATAAACCTTCCGGTCGAAATTGTCTTCAAAGATAGTGAAAACCGCATCAAAATCCCTTGTGTAGTTTAGAAGATCTAAGCGTTCAGAGTTCAGACAGTGGAAAACGACTTGATTTTATACTTAGTGAAGATTATAAAATACCTAATTGATTATAAAATAGTTGATATTGAACTGATGGATCTTATTTTAGATTAAGCAAACCCACGTACATATACTTAGATATAGTAGTTTTTATACTTTATCTAAATAAACGTGGGTTTTTATCTATTAATAGAGGAAAACAAAATAAATTTGACATAATCCTTTGTAGGATTTTTTAAATATCTGGGTATCGGAGGATTATTCCATTCTAAAAAGAAGTATTTTGCAGCAAAATAAAAAGTCATCTAAGAATAAACAAATTCTCAGAAATCAAACAAGTATGCAAAAAACATATTTAGTTTGCGTCAACTATAGAAATCAAACAAAGCACCCAGTAGCAAAAATCCTCACTCCTTTGTTTGTTTGTCTGTCGGTCAATCCGTAGTTAGCATTGCATCTTTCTGCACGGATAATTACACGCTTCCAAAACAGGTAATTACGTTCAGATAAGTTCGGTAAGTATCGGGACAAAGGCAGAGATGAGCCGGATCGGAAAGGCCCGGTGTGCGCTTGAGGGTTGCAGACAAAAGAGCGACCAATAATAACATCGGGAAGTCGGTAGCTTCTTGCTTTCAACATTCAAATAGTACAAAAAAATACTAATACGTTTTTTGTTGTGTTTGGGCCTGTAGCGAAGAATTTGCGGCCCATTTTTTTTTCGAGTGACTTTTAAGCAGCTGTTGTAATAACAAACATTTTATGGTGTATTAATCTGTAATATTTAGTATGTATGTAATATGCTTTAATAAGGTGTGGACGGATATATGTAATTATGTTAGTTTTCTTTTATAAAATCATTCATGTTGCAATTTCGATCACTTCTATTGTGTATTCTGCACGGGCGTGAAAGTGTGTATGCAAAATTAAATTATATTAATTATGTAGTAATAAAAGATATACTTTTATAATTATACAATGATGAGAAGCGTCATAATTTATGTGAAGATTAGACTAATTATATGCACCTAAAAGTATAATATATATGAAGTTATAACGATAAATTAAAAAATACAGGTAGGAGTACCTACTTATATCTAAACTAATATTTTAAAGAGGAATGATTACATTTTTTGTTTGTTATGATTTATTTTTTCGAATTACTTAATTCAATAATTACTGAACCGATTAAAAAAAATCTTTCACCATTAGAAAGCTACTTTATCAGCGGGTATCATTGGCTATATTTTATTGATAAAAAAATACGGGATCCATACGGAAATCAAATAAATGTCGTGTGAAGCCGGGAAGTGCCGCTAGTTAATTGACACACGTTTCCAAAGATTATGCCGAGCTACTAAATTATTGATCGTACATAGTTAGGTATACCTAGGTAAGTATATATACCTGTGCGTCTAAATAGGTAAGTATGCGATCATCAAATTAAAATAAATGTTACTTACTGATTAATATCATATAAAGATAATGATTTTAGCACTAGGTATATATAACAAACGTGTATTAAAAAAATAGTTTAATAACGAATTTAGTTTGTACCTATTACAAACTAAAATGACTAGGTACTTCAAGTTTATGATCACGTACGTACGCACCTATAATACAATAAATACAATACCTATTTTTATTTATTTTATGATCACTAATCGAACAGGTATCTACGTGATCATAAAATATGTGAAAGTAGGTATTATTGCTATATTGAGGTCAAGAAAAAGGTATGAAAACTTAGAAATAAAATACATAATATTAATCAATACCCGTTATAAAATAAATAAATATTACACTATTTAAATCCGTTGTCAAATATAAATAACAAAATTGTATAATTATTTTTTCAAACCATAAAGTTAAAAGGAAAAGTAATAAAAGAAATATACCTATTTATCACGGAGTGTTGTCGCCGACTGACTTAGTTCGATTTTGAAGTTTCCCTTGTAATGTACGAGTAGAAAGGATCGATAACGCATGTTGACGAGTAAAAACAATTAAAGATTAAGCCAATAAGCGTGACGAGAGAACATTAATAGTAGAAACTTTAACAACTTGACAAATAAGCGAAATTTAATTTCAGTATTAACAGTCGAGTTATTGTTTTTCTATCTGAAAATTCATTTAACGCAAGGTGCAAAAATTACTTTTGAAAGTAATAACTGATTAATAAGTAATAAATAGGTTTTGTGTTACGTAATGGTTTACATGAAACTATAGTACTTACTTAGCAGGCCCGGGTCTAGTGGAAGGGGGAGGGGGAGGGGGTAGTCGCCCCGGGCGGCAAAGACTGGGGGGCGGCAGTCACTAGACCCAGCCAGTCTAGCTGTTTTTTTTATTGCCAGAAATATAAAAAAATTACAACAAAAATAATAACAACGTACCTACGTAAATATTATTTTTTAGGTAATTTTGCCTAGGGGGCGGCAAACTCGCAGTCTGCCCCCCTTTTTGAAAACCTAGTTCCGGCACTGCTACTCTGATATATTATATTACTATATGTCGCATTTCCTAAGATACTATCTGAAAGAAGGACGAGGAAATACTATCTGAAGGAAAGGAGACTTTACAAAGATACAATTAACGGACATAAAGTAAACCCAGACTTGGGACCACATTTATGAGTCACACATTTTTTTCTCCTGGACATCGAACCCACAACACGCCTTGTAATTGAAGAAGTAACAACTTCAGCCACTGAACCAACTTTTGTATTTACTACAGCAAGTTTACAAATAATTTTATTATCAAATAGCCTGTACCTATACATACTCGTACCTACATATACAACTCGGGTATATCGTGTTTCGTTTGAAAACGGTACGTCTCAACCCACTCCACGCCCGCATGCTCTTGCAAATCTATTTTGATACCAGATATATTGCCTACCGCACAGTCTACTAGGTGGTCCAATCAAGTCAATTTAACTATAATATAGATAGATACATAACTCTTTATTGTACACAAAATATTACAAGATTTTAAATAAAGTACACAGAGAATAAAAACTAAGTAACTACAAAATTTGATCTTGTCGCTAACATAATAAGTACCTACACTTTACCTTTTTAAACGAAACAACATGACTAAAAATAATTGTAATTGAGACGCAGTAATCCTATAGTGTTATTTGATCTGAGCGTCTTCATGCTTTGGACATCATGTAAAAAGTCGACAGTTAAACAGTCGTTCACGACAAAGGCCTAAACATGGACGATGATCTTAACAACTCTGTTACCAAGTTGGCCACTATTGTAATCGATTCTATTATTGATTCCAAACAAATTAATTTTATTGTCCTCCTCGCCTGGGTATAGCAAGCACAACCAAAAAGATACCTACACAATTAAATAAGTAGTAATTAATTAGGTAGATCATTCCTTAACCGACTTAAAACGTAAAAAGCTGTTTATTATCATAATTTTCTATTATTAAAGCGATTACAATGACTATCTTACGCAAAAACAATAATTCGTCTTCGTCCAATTCGCTGATAAACTGTCAAAAAAATAAATTAGGCGATTCGTTTAATCTCTAGAATTTTTTAAATAAATTGATACATCGTCTTCATTACGTCATTGTTTTAGGCCTTTATGCGTACAGTTACAAATGTAAAATATTTATATTGTGTCTATTCTTAACAAAAGTATTATTTAGTAGCATAGAATGTGACCCACCAAATGCTCTAGTTAGGGTTTATGATAAGTTAGCAATAATTTAGTTATAAATATTGATGTAAACCTAAAATGAGTTGATTATTATCGTAACATTAAATACGCCGTTATTCTGCCAGTTAATAAAAGTCTTTTTATTTTAATCTTCCGAGTGACCAACTACTTAATTAATGCCTAAACAAAGCATGCCTAAATCCAGCACGCCTAAATGATGCACGCCTAAACGAAGCACGCCTAAACAAAGCACGCCTAAACGAAGCACGCCTAAGTATTCCACCTAGCACGCCCGTAGGAGTGCTTCTAAAATTTTTATTTATTAAATTTTTCCCGAAGCAAAACTATTAATTACGAATAACAACAAATAATATAAATAGTGGCAGAATATGTTTGCTACGTATGTATAATGTAAACATAAGAATCGGTCAGGATTTCAAAACCAATGAAAAGGTATTAATTAAAAATAATACCTTTTCATTAGTTTTATATTTAATGATTTCAACAAAAAAAAAACCGACTTCAATACGGCAAGTTGTAGAATTCTACGGATTCTAGAATCTTACGTGAAATTTAAACAGAATGAACTTTCATACAAAATCTTCCCTCACTATGCCTCCTTTTTTTAAATCTGATAATTGACAGCTAAAGTGCATCTCATGACCATTCAAATAAGCTCAAACAAGGCTAGATTACATTGTTTAATTATGAAGTTCCGTTGCCTAGCTTCGGACTTCATCATAATCGCCATCCGTGAAATACTTATATATTGAGAATTTCATATGGCCATCTATGGTCTTCTTCATCAGTTTGACTTCACCACATTATACTTCTAAATGCAAATGCTTGATTTGTTGTTAAAAATATTGAAATTGCTATATGTATGTGTGCCTATAATTTTTGAGGAGTTCCCTCAATTTCTCATGGATCCCATCATCAGAATTGTCTTTAGATGAAAATGGGATCAAACTGAAGGTATGCATCCTCTAAATATTTTTTCAAATCGGTCCATAAATGACGGAATTCTGCGGTAACACACATTAAAAAAAAGAAAAATACACACGAATTGATAATATCCTCGTTTTCGAAGTGGGTTAAAACGGCATGAAATGATGAAGCAGTCCGAGATTATCATTAAAGATTGTGGTACAATTTTAATGAACACCGAAGCAATAAGTATTGGCCATTGACGTCGCTTAATACGGTGTAATTTATTTTTATAAATAAGACAAAGTATTATATTCACCAATTAACTCTATTATATATTTCTAAAATATAATTTTTAAATGGCGTTAAAGGGAATTTTACAGGGTCAGCAACCAAGTGAGTGATAGCAACCCTTGGTGTTCTTACAGAACGGTAACTGCTTAACTTCAAAATAGCTGTTTGTTCTCCTCATTAGTAGTATAAAAAACCTTTCGTTTGAGCATAAATCATAACAACCTATAAATAGCTTTCTGAGAACAACGTGACATCACAAATAGCATGAGAGAGGCCTATCTCCAGCAGTGGACGTCTTTTGGCTGAGATGCATGGAAATAAATACGATATAACATTAGACTTAGATTACATACTATGTTAAACCTAATTTGAATTCAAATGGTATTATCCCATATCCGCACCTAAGATATTTTTATGCGACGATACGTTAGGAGGATATTGGATAATAGATTTTTCTGCGATATTCTTGAGTTACCTACAGTGCATATGAAACGGAAGGTAGAACGTTTTAAAATGCAAGAGCTATTATTAGACATACATATCTTAACTTAGATTCAATGTTTTCGCTGGGGAGAGACATTCAAGTAAAACAATTCGCTGTAATCGCTAGCAAGTTTCTTAAAAGATGTTGCAATTAAGTAAACGATAGTTTTAAGAGTAAAACAGTGATCTTACGAATACAAATTAATTATTAATACGATATTCAGATTAATTTCAACAAAACCGTTTCGGTTTTGCATGAGTTGACGTTTTATTTAGTTTTCGGCATAGCATTCTCTTATTTAAAAAATATAAATATTATAAGTATGCCTATGTTTTTAAAATTGGTCCAGTAGTTTTTAGTTTATTTATTACAAACATTTAAAAAACCTATACCAACCCATCTGGCCAGCTTGGTATCATCATCTCAATCTATAAACGCCCCACTGCTGGGCACGGCTCTCCTCCATATATTTGGAGGGATATTACCACGCTGGTCAGACGGGTTGGTATAGGGTTTTGTTTCGAGTTTTCCCTCTCTTGCAGTGGATATAGTCTTTGACTTTCTCCCTTAAATCGATTCTTACGACACCCTCGGGGTGGAACGGGGTGGTGACATTTGTATTCTTTATCCGTCACTACACGGACCAAGCTTGGTATAATAGAATAATATCCCTTCAAGTGTTTGGAGGAGACCCGTGCCCACCAGTTGAGATGATGACGATGATGTGACTCATCCACATCATTGTCTCAGCCGCTACATGTCTAATGCTTGAAATAGGCACCTTTTATCAAGGGCTACTTACTTATGGCTTGTCGGGACTATTATGTATTCTATTCTTATGCTTCTATCCAAGCGTGTACAGGCTACTCCTAATTCATATGCTTAATAAATAAGGCTACAGACTAATGAATATCGATCGCAACCCATTAAATATTATATATAACAGACCCGGCAGACGTATTTTGCCGTATAAATTAAAAATAGTAACAACGCTATTAAAAATAGAAGTTGGTGGTAGAAAATTTTGGGTTATAAGTATGTTTTAATGCCAAACCATAAAAAAACATGTTTGAGGTGGACCGCCTTTATCACTTAGGGGTATGAAAAATAGATAACGACCGATTCTAAGTCCTACCGAAAATACATATAAAATTTCATAAAAATCGGTCAAGCCGTTTCGGAGTATGGCAAGTCGTTTCGGAGTATGGCAACTAACATTGAGAAATGAGAATTTTATATTATAAGATTATAATAATTTATTTTTCACCACAATATTAGCATTCTGTACATTAGCTTTGGTCGAGACATCTCACGATCCTAACGCTGGCCTTTACTTGGGTCAACATATTAGGTCTTACAATTCAACGTGGAAATGTGGCCAGTCTTTTGGGCACCTTTCCTCAGAACTGCGACCTCAATCAGATATTTTATTTATAGGTTAATACCTTTAAATACAATATCTCATTGTTTGTAAGTAGGTTAGGTTAGGTTACTTTAATTTTAATAACTATCCATGTAAATATCTTATGATATAGCTTTTTAAAAACATATACAAACAAGTTGCGGTGACTAGCGCCTTAGCTAAGTTAAGACTAACGGTGATATTAATATATGTAATTATAGATTGCTTGAAATAAATAAATAAGGTTTATACTCAAAGTTAATTTAAAAAATATCTACTCACTTGTCAATACAATCAAGCACTACGTAAATATAATCACTTCACTATTTGGAAAAAAAAAATTAACTAATTTATGTATGTGTTTTGGTACGTGTGTTTATCACGGGGATGGTTGTCGAACGAGTGACTCTGGCGCAGCCTCGCAGGGGATAGGGGATAGATGGGGCGCGACGCGGGGCGGCACCGCCCCTTATTGTCCACTTAAAGTTTGCAGTCATTCATACTTTCAACGATCTATGATTGATATATATTATTATTGTTAAATGCGATGCAATTCATAGTCGCGTCATCAATTACATATAAAGTTTTAATTTTCATTCATATCTCTTAAATTCATATCTTCATCTCGGTAGATGAAGGTATGATAATAACACGAGATTTTTATATTGGTACCTAATCTCGTGTCCCGCTAATTTCCGACTGAACTGATTTTAATGAAGTTTTGTGAACGTATTTTGCTTGATCCAACATAGAAGAGAGAAGTGAGATTACAGGCAACTGGCACCACAATAAAAGGCCCCAGTCCCAGATACCTTATTAATTTATATTTAAATTATTTTACAAGCAGCTCCACTCACAATTTTAACAAAGAAGCTTTTGTTACGGTATTTTTGGAGTAAAATTGTTTCAAATGTTTATAAAATATTATTGCGTATAGTTTTTTCGGTTCTTCATGCTGAAAATATAAATTTTATAGAATTCAGGATTCATATAACATTTGTTCCCTGTATATAATGAATAAATTGTTGCAGGGATTAGTCACTTGAAAATAAACCCATTCCAAGATTCAGAAACACAATTCAATAAATTGAATGCTATATTTCATATTTTTATTCAAACAGTAGAATTATTGTTGACGAATGTTGTTTGTTTGGTGTATATTTTCATGGCATTTTATTTCAGTAAAAATGTACATGAAAAGTAGGTTAGGTCAGTCAGAAACGACTAACTACCAGTAAATAAATTAGCAGTTAGGTTGGGTTAGAACTGCCACTCCTTACAGAAACAAACTAATAAGCTAGTAACAATTCAATTTAAAAATTATAATAATAGCAACCCATATACGTCCCACTGCTGGGCACGGGTCTCCTCTCCTCTATCAAGGGAGAGAGAAAGGGTTTAGGCCTTAATTTACACACACTGGCCTAATGCGGGCTGGTTCATCAGACATGTCTTTAGAATTTCTTCTAAGACATGTGGGTTTCCTCACGATGTTGTCCTTCACCGTTAGCAGATGGCGAATCATTTGGTTAAGTGAAATTCACATTGCAGTACCAATGTGAATTTCACTTTCTCGGGATCGAACTCACACCTCTTGAGTACAAGTCGGTTTCTTTCCCACTCGGCCACCACCGCTTTTGAGATTTTAAGAATTGCCAGTATTTATTTATCTCACTTACAAGAACTAAGCCTCTTTGCTGCAACAGGTTCATTAAGGAGAGAACTAAAGTTTCTCACAACGGCCTCTTATACAGCGTTTATAAATTTCTTGCTAATTTCCATTCTCGTCTAAGTATGCTGTTTCCAGCTAGCCCGATCTCATCGAGAACCAATTTAACAAACTTGAGAGTCTTCACAATGTTTCAATAAGATTAATATTATAGACTCCATTGTTTTTTCAGTATCTTAAGTGGTTACCTCGCCATCTAATATTGCGAGGCGTGTTGTGGGTTCGATACCCACACGGGACAAAAAATTGTGTGATCCACAAATGGTTGAGATGGGAATACTTTATGGCCGTTAATTGTATGTTTATAAAGTCCCCCGCGACACAGGGCTTGTTTCCAAGTGTGGGATTTGTCTTAAAAAGCATGCCTGCAATATGACCATGTTTCAGAGTTTCGTAAAAAGCTCAATTACAAATACAACTTTGCCGGAATGCCTACATCCGTCAACACCTTCCTAATTTAAGGGACATATTGAGTTCCATAATTCTTTTACAGTCTTGGCTATGTACCCGTTTGTAGAATGCGCTGCCACTAATATTTTTTATAAGACGCGCTCATTCCTTGAATACTTTAAAAATCTTTGGTGAAAGATTATAATTCGTGGCTGTAATATATTTCTTCTTCTTTTTACTTAATTACATACGTAATTTTCTTTACCTCTTCATATTATACCTACCTATGTATTATAAATGTGTTATTATAGTACCTATACCCCGTATAACCACTTACTAACTACCAAGTCCATTCTAAGTTTGTCTGGAACAGACCGCTATAAGCGATTAGACCGCCAATTCTACAACTAGGTCATTCTACGTAATAGTGGTAGGGCACTATACTAGCGAGCAAGCCTGACTGGGGAAGGACCTCCACCTTACAGAAGATCACAGCCAAATAACTACACACAGCGGTGTAGTTGTGTTCCTGCGTGTGTGTACAGGGTTCCAGCGCTCGTTTAGGAATGCGTATTGAAAGACAGAGGGATACTCCACCCTAAAGCCCACGTAAGCAATACACCTGGTATTGCAAGCGTCCATAGGTAACTGCTTAACATCAGGCGGACCGTATGCTTGTCTGCCACCAAAGTAGTATAAAAAATATATATACGAGTTACGTTTATTTCTTCAATATATTGGTGTATAACCAATATATTGAAGAAATAAACGTAACTCGTAATAAAGCATATTCTATCTATTTTTATATACTTGTTGAATAGCGTCACTTGTCGTTGAGTTCAATTTAAATGTATTTTAAAATCCTTTGTGATGTACACGTATGTAGTATGTACACAGTGGAATATCCGGTTGCCCCATTTTACAGGGCTGTCACTATACTACCCAATGCACAAACAATTATTTGCCCACGTTGAAACTACAGACGTAACCATAGGTATCAAAATAATCGCGCCCACGCAGGATATATATTTTTTGAACGAGCGAGCAAAGTTCTTTGAAACAATCGGATTGTTCTGCGACGAGAATTCGAGTATTGTGGAGAGTTGGTGATATTTGGTAGGCGAAATAATAACAAAGTGAGGCAAAATGTATTTTATTATTTTGTTTGAACATGAGCCATAGCGGTCTATTGGTTATTATGTCGAGTGATATTGTTTTATAGGTATTCTGATATAAATTATACTATTTCAAAATAGAGCAATTTAAATCAGAATACCTATAAATATGAATGTGGAACAATTTATATTTGACGATACGGTTGGTTCAATGTGCCATTAATAAATATCTTTGCCACAAAAGGATTTTCTGAGTATATTAGTATATCGTTAATCAATATTGGTAGGTTAAACCGGGCGATGACAAGGCAGGCCGCTAGTTTCATTTATAATAATGCTTATAATGCAATAGTTACTTAGTGAAACTTTGCACTAAACTTTTATATTACAAATCAATTTATATATTATTCCTCATACTTTACTTAATACGGTAATAATAGCAACCACTGATAATATGTCCCACTGCTGGGCACGGAGGTTTACGGTCCCACTAGTCACTACTGGGCCCGGGTCTCCACTCCTTTATCAACACAAAGGGTTAATTTCAGGCCATGATTTGTGTCGTAGTTATTTACGGTACTAAAAGATTTTTAAAATACTGTAGGTAATTTAATTTATTTGTGAAAACTTTTAGTTCTAAAAGTAATATTGTGTGTGTAAAGTGAAAACAAAATGTTTTTATACGAGTCAATTTCTGGACGTAAGTAATTATTTTGTTAGAGTTACGGCAGTGCTCTAAGTACCTATGACTATGACTACCTCGTAGGTAAGACTTAGTGCGGCTGTTGTACACGAGTTCCCAGGTCCAAGCAAAAATGTATTTAGGGTTAGTTAGTTAGTTTGGTGGGGTGTTCTTCGCACTTGGCCGCTCAGCCGTTTATGCGTAATTCTGACGATAAAGTTTCTTTTCTATTAAATCACGTGATGCCGTTATTCCTACGCCGGATCTTTCTCCGTCGTGTTGGACAATGAAAATGTGGGGATTAAGAGTGTGTCTGTGTTTGTGCACAAACTTGTGCACGATAATATCGCGCAAACGGCTAGTCTCCGTTGAGATTACGCGCTTTGACCATAATTCGGTTAGGAGGACGTTATTACTGAATTTATTCGTTTGTATTTTTAAAGACAACACCCGCACTAGGGAATAAGCCTTGCGTCGCGGGGTTTTTTACAAACATACAATTAACGGACACAAAGTACACCGAGACTCGGGACAACCATTTATAGATCACACAAATTTTTGTCCCGAGTAGTGATCGAACCCACACCACGCCACGCAGTGGTAAATGGTAAGGTAACCACCTAATCCACTGAACCACCCGTGCAGTACAAACGATGACCAGAATAACACCATTAAAATGCTTAATACTTTATCAAGTTTATTTTAGATATACCATCGGATGTTTTGAAGTGCTTAAAGATACTTTTATCCAGGTACTGAGGACACAAAGGACTATTCCTTTGTGTGTATACAAATGTTTCTTTGAATGTTTGTAACGAAGATAAGCCGTCTACGTTTAACCATACAAGTTTACATAGTATAAAGCAAAGTCTCCCGTAGTCTGTCCCTAGCTATGTAAGCTTCGATCTTTTGAACAATATTTTATATTTTCAGCATTTTTGCATTGCATTTAGGTCAATTATACTTAAATATTAAAGCAGGGTTAGAACCTGCGCCTCTCGGGTTCCGGCAAATTGCACTACCAATTGTGCCATCCGAGCTCCTACTCGAATTTGTCCACCGCTTTTTTACGTCTTGGAGTGACGTCAGCCTCATTCAATCGTTAGCCGTTACAGGTCTATAGGTACAACATCTTTAAGGACAAAAGAAGAAAGATACCTCTTTTCTTATTTTGAAATATTTTATTGTGTTATTATTTCGACACGTATGTTTAGCCTGCACGTGAAATACCAGGGCTATGTAGGCGAGCTTATTACTATACATATATCTGCTGAAAGCTTTACCAGACGCTACGAAAATGAAGAAAATTCTTTATAAAAAACAGTTTCAAATTAACATTTAAACAACGCGCCAGGTATTGCATGCGTCAGGTATTCCATAGATTATGGTAACGTAGCATTCCTGGGCCTTCCTAGATTAAGGTAACTTACTGTAAATTAGTAGATAACATAAGTTTTTATTTTTTTAAATCTGATAGTCAATTTTTTTTCATCAATATTACAAATAAACCTGTGTTTCATCGCCAGCATAATCATATCTCGACGCCAGCATGATAATCTCTACTTTTCAACACGCGTTATCAATTAAGCATATTTTCATTGTTTAATATTTCACTTATAAACTTATTATCAGTTAAATTATGATCGCTTCTTGACAGGTACTAAAAAGATTAGGTATCTTTTTAAGAAACAGTACCTGGATGACCGAGCTTTATATATATATATATATATACACAGGAATTGCTCGTCTAAAGCTATTTTTGATTGTATTATTTAATAAAAAAATATATTCAATTGACAATAACATAACAGTTAATATATGGATACTCAAAATACAAACAATCTAAAATTAAAAAGTCATAAAAAATGTTAAGTGTAGGAATTTTCCTTTGTCCGCGTCGACGAGCGTCGTCGCGACCCTAATGAAACTTATCCAATATCTTGACGCAACAGGTAAAGCACTAAGCTACATAAAGCAAAGTAGTAGACTGTAGACGCACACCCGCCAGCATAAAACTAAGGAATAGCTCCTGAAAAAAGTTACAAAATTAGTTAATACGCACCCTCTTGATTGCCTGAATGCACTCAGCTTGCGGCGCGGTAGCTTATTGAAGTAGCTTGCTATTGTAGAAGTAAGTTTTAATCGAGTTTAGGGTCTATATGATTTATAATTTTTTTGGGCCGTCCCGTGTCGCGGCACCGCGGCGCAGCAACGTCAGTGACGATGCACTCGACCGCGGCTACGGATAGACTGACTCCCGGGTTCTCTATGAAGCAATAAATTGTATCAGGTTGAAGCGCAGGTCACAAAACGTAGCAATAACGAAATATTCTAGATGTTGCAGGCAAGTGAGGCGAAGTTTGAATACGTTCTAAAATATAAAATTATACCTAATCCATAAAAAAGACAAAAATAAAAGATTTTCAAAACTTAAAACAATAAGTTTTCCCTTTAAAATACCCAACTCAAAAAAGAGGGGTTTTATAAGTTGAACGTGTCTATCTGTGTAACTCAGTATGTATCTGTTTATATGTGTGTCTGTCCTTTGCATCATAGCTCCCAAACGAATTAACGGATTTTGAGTTTCTTGTTTAAAAACTGGCATGATCGAAGTGGTTCTTGGCTATAATTTTTGATGATCTGTCCAGGAGTTTGAAGACTATCAGCGATGATGAAGGGATATTATTAACTTACACAAGTCGAATTCATTTGAAATAGGTTTACTGTTACTTCGATGGTATTTCCATGACATGGTAACTTTGAGCTGATACTGCAGCATCAAGTAGTCAGCGGGATATTCAACTCTTGAGAAATTTACAGCAGATATAGCGTGTTTGGGCTCATTAGAAGTCTTAATAAGTAGTCACGCGCTAGGTAAATAAAGATTGAGTGATTTAAAAAGTATGCAATAATAAAATTAAAAACCCGCGTCAGAAAAAGCAAATCTTTATATATATAATTATGATGTACTTGTGTATGTCACTGAACTCTAACGGTTTGGCTGATTTTAAGATGAGTTTAGATTCACAATTGGACCCCGTAGGTGGCATTGCTGTCACCTTGTACTACTTGTAAGTAGTACAAGGTGACAGCAATGCCACCTATTAATGTTTGTCAACTTTTCTGAGCAGGATTGGCAGACGACATGCCAGGTTCGCCAATAAATAATAAAATATAAATACATAATTGGTTCATGGGGTCCGAGCGCTCGCTTCCTTTTAGGGCAATAGCGAAACGACTGATCGACGCTTTGCGTGACCAAAAGGCTGGCCTGTGGCAATGTCGCCAGCCTTTTGGGCATGTTTCCGGTTGACAGTGATGCGGAGGAATATTATGACGCCTAAACTATTTTAACCCATCTGGCCAGTCTGATATAGTAGGCTAATATCTCTCCAATGTATAGAGGAGACCCGTGCAATTTATCTCGATAACCGACATCCACGCGGGCAGAGCCGGAGGCAACAGCTAGTCTGTAATAATGTAAATAGGTTACAAACCTATACAGATTTATTTTGTCTCCCACTTTGCTATGGAGGGAAGTGAAAACTTTTCTTTCTAACTCCTCCTATTTACTTCTGATTAAATTCGTTGCGGGGTCCAAGCCAGTAGGTTTAGTTGTCCACGGGACGCACGAGTGTCTAAGCTCGGTGTATTAGTTCGTTACTCCGCTGTGACTCCTGTACCGAAATAAAAGTGTTGCCACTGCTCTCCCGATTCTCCGCTCTGACTACTACCTGTATAGTTCAGTTTAGCTCCGTACACAGCCAAGCCACTGCCTACCGTGAAACCTCGTTACATGCTTGTTTGCCTTCTCAATTGTATAAAAAATACATAAGGCATCCATCACGAAACGTCGCTACAAAATATACTTACATCTGATTTATTCTTTTACTTTTTTTATAGTCTAATCTAATCTTGTTAGGATTGCCTTTATACATTAGAGATTCCAAATTCGATTTCTGATCTTTCGTATTAGTGCAGCTCGGATTTACTTAATTTAGACACTTTAGTATCGCCTGTGTGGCCAGTACATTTTAAGCGGTACATCTTAGAGAGGTAGGCATCATACTAGCGAGAAAGCCCGGCTGAGGAAGGACCTCCACCTTACAGAAGACCATAGTCAAATAACTACACATCGCGGTGTAGTTGTGTTATTGTATGTGAGAACGGGTGTGAGAACAGGTCTCCAGTGCTCATATAGGAATGCATTTTAAAAATAATCGTTTCCTTATCCCAGGGATGGGTTGGGTATCTTATAGCCTTGGTGTAAAAAACGGTCAGCGACACGCAAGTGATACCTCTGGTATTGCAAGCGTCCATAGGCTTGTTTGCCACCTAAGTAGTATAAGAAAACCGTTTTGTATACGCTTTAGCCAAAAGGCTCATTCTTATTGGAAGCAAAGCTTCGCACGCGCGTTAATGAGTTGCACTGATCCGTTTACCAAGTTATCTGATAGTCCCATTCCGTGTACGTGATTGTTTGACGCAAACAGTAATACAAGTCCGACGCAATACTTTACGAAGTGCACAGAAAGAAACTGATTTTATTATATCCTCTTAATAGTAATTATTTGCTTGAGCAAAAAAGACCCAACCACCTATACATTCTCAGAAAATGTCGTAGATATTTATAATATTATAATAGTATATTTATTTCAGATAGTTTTCGATACATCCATGGAATACATTCTTAGAACTATGTTAGTACAAATACTAATATTATAACACATTAAAATATATTATCCTAAGAACACATCATTTTAAAACCAATAAAGCTATTCTGCTAGCTCATTTGTCATCTGTAACGAAATATTGGCAGGATAGGTTAAGGTTAAAACTATTGAAAGACAAGCAGAATTTATTGTTTGCAACCCAGAGAGACAACAAAATAGGGTGCCATGTTTAAACTGATGTCATATGAACCTTAAATCTCTGTTCTGATTGGACGATGACGGCCGTACAGCACAATAGGGGTGAATTCTTTTATATTTAATTTAGGGCCACTTTGTACGGATTACCTTTTGTGTCAAGAACTCTGGGGTTGCCTTTGTGACTAGTTAGTCATTTTTAATCGTCATAGTCATTGTATTGTTTGTCAATTTAATTATGACAGCCTTTTTGGGGTTATATCGTATAACTAGGGGAACTGAAGACAAAATGATATATTTAAGGAACAATTACTTAGTCGTAACCAACAAGACAAAGTTTTATTTTAGGATCCTTTCTAAAATAGTTTTTATTAGTTATGTATCTATAATTCTAATAAGTCATACTTTAAGTAAATCGCAGCAGTTGACTAAATGTTGGTTAAGTTGATATTTCTAAAATCGGCTTTTGATCCATTTTGCTTGCACGGGAAGGTCACTTTACCCAAGCAAAAGGGGAAACTGATTCCAATAGCCACCATTCATAGTCTAATCTGAGGACACACGTTTCGCACACAAATCTTGTGTTCTTACCGTCGTCGTCAACACAGGTAGGTACAAATATAATGTGACGCGTACAAATCGGGCATCGCACACATCCTTTGTTTGATTCGGACAAGAGATAAGAGCAGTAGCACTAGTTGTTCTGTTCTTTTCTTCAATATAATATGTTAAAATTCGAAAACAATAACTTAGCGTTATATAAATCCATTTCCACACTTGTTTACCGACACCGACCGAGAGCGCTGATCGCGGTAGTAATTAGTTGCACTATTGAAATATCAAATATACTTATGTCTGATGTAGTCTCAAAATTTATTACAGTTTAATTTAAATCCATGGTCCGCATTGTTTATACTTCCCATTCTCCATTAAATTAGTGGTTGGTGACTCTGACTGCTACGCCGAAGGTCGTTCCGTCGCGCGTCGGTTCGATTCCCACCCACGACAAATCTTTGTGTAATCAGCATAAATGTTTGTTCTGTGTCTGGGTGTTATTTATATATAATATGTATGTATTTTTAGAAATATATAAGTATGTTTATCAGTTGTCTGGTTGCCATAGTACAGGCTCTGCCTAGTTTGGGATCAGATGGCGATGTGTGAGTTGTCCCAAAATTTATATGATGCGCCTTAGATGGTATAGTCACGTATGAGTACGATCCAAAGAGATCTGAAGGATAACGGTAAATTATCTGCGATGACGAAGTACAGGAATAAATACAAAATGCAGATAAAAAAAGTTTATTTATTACCAGCTTTTATAGTGTATTTTTGTAATTTATGGGTGTTTATGTATTAAATATTCTTTAAAAAGCCCAAACACGCCGCGGTTGTCTTGTTTCCTTTGAGTACCTTCCGACTGAATCATCAGACCAGCTCCATGGTACTATATAATTGCATTGTCACCGAAGTTACGTCGGTATACCAAATTTCAGCTCAATACACCGGGAAGTTGAAGCACTTCTAGATAGTTGTCAGTTAAGTAGCTTACAAGATTTGACCCAAACAAACTAACATACTTACTAACAAACATTACCCCTATTATTATTTATTGGCCCTACCCATGTCAGCGAATTGGCTGTAGGAAAAAAAAATATGCTAACTTTTGTTTATTTTGACGTTCATAAGTGTCATGTATTTGATCTAATATGACTTTGAGTTTGAGTTTACAAGCTAAATAAAACCTTCTAAAAAGTCGCTTGCTTTTATACTTTGTGAGAAACTGTTAATTAATTTTCATTTATTTATTTTACTAGCAGCTACCCGCGACTTCGTTCGCTACAGTCTTTTACTGTACATCTGAAATGAACAGTTATCCTCGTACAAGTTTTCGTCAGCTGATTTTCATCGTTAACGGTTAAATTCAAAAAATAACCCTTTTTTACCGGATGCCTAGCCTATATCATAACAGCTATCTGTGTGTCCAGTGATTAAAACTGTGCGGTGATAGATAAGTGAGACACATTTTTCTTTTTGACATTTTTATTTAGCAATTAATAACCTTTATGAAAAAAAAAAATTCTAGCTTGTATGATTGTTCTGCTCTGCAAATTGTCTTAGTAAAAATGTGAACTACCTAGTTTTTAATTTGATGTATTGTTATGTATCATTTGTGCCATACCCCGTTTAAATCTCTGCATCTATTATATTTTGTTTTAAATTTGTCACTTCTACCCTGATACGTACTGTTACAAAGTTTAGGTGGACTACAAGTTTATAAAATTCCTAAAGGTCATAATAGTCCGCCGTAGTGCTCAAAGATTTCAGAAATTGAACTGCATAGATTATTTTTGATCCATCATTCTATTAATAGAGATACTCTACATAAGCTCCCGGAACAAAACTGAATGAAAAATTGCACCTGGAATACGGTTCTTTCAAAACGTATCCCTGCTGGAGACTTGTACTCACACACAGGAACACAACTTCACCACTGTGTGTAGTTATTTGGCTGTGGTATTGCGTAAGGTGGAGGTCCTTCCCCAGTCGGGCTTGCTCGCTAGTATGGTGCCCTACCTCTCTAACTTGCACGTTGCTGACCTTTTAAAAACCGTAACTTACTGATTGGCCTACACTATGTGGCATTCCAAGTTTCTAGCACTTATATTTTCTAGATTAGTGAGTTGAGTGTTCTATTTCTAGCAGCGCTTTCTTGAGTGCACTTTTATTTAGTTCTCAAAGGCGTTCCTTCATTTAATTATTCGCTGATAATGTAGCTTTCTACAGGTAAAACCATTTTTTATGAGTATCTATTGGATCACCTAAATTATTAGTAATATTAGGTATATTAATACAAATTTTACCCTTAAGAAGAGGAGGAGGATTTTTAAATTTAACCTTTTAAATATAAACGGTATTTAAACCGTGCGAAGCCTGGGTGGCCCGCTCCTATTTTATAAGTTTAGTACCTACCGGTAGTTGGTGTCGTGGTATTTAACAACCTATGGTCAGAACTCAGTTCATCAATTAAATTATACCCATATTGTTTTGGACAAAAATCCAATACATATCTCACAGCTGGGCTCAGGTTTCTTCTCTACTGTCAATAGACAAAGAGGGTGTAGACCTTTTTTTATACTATTTGGGTGGCATACAAGCATACGGCCCGCCTGATGTTAAGCAGTTACCGCAGCCTATGGACACTTGCCAAAATTATTACTTGCGTGTTTTTCGGCCCATTTGCTTACAGCAAGGCTTTAAGATGAAATGTCCCTGGGTAAAAACGTTTCTTTCAAAACGCATCCCTAAATGGCTGTGGTCTTCTGTAAGATGGTGGTCCATTCCCAGTCAGGCTTACTCGCAAGTATGGTACCCTACCTCTCTTAAAAGAATCTTAATCTGAACAAGCGTAGCCCTAATGCGGGTTGGCAGATCAGACATGCCTTTAGAATTCTTTTAAGACATGTGGGTTTCTTCAGACTATTTCCTTCGCTATTAACAGATGGTAAGTCATTTCAATATTAAATATAAATTTAGTTTAGCATATGACCAGTGTGGTCGTGTAGCAAGGTGCACAGTTCGACTGTCCAATGACGTAAATCCTTCAATCCTGTGATTGGATCATTGTCGCGCCCCGCACATAAAAAAGCCTAAAATTTATTTCTTTACATTTGGCAAGTCGTATACCAGCTATAACACCACCGATTGGAATCAAATTCACACCCCATGCGTGACTTTTCCATTCGGCTACCATTAGGTACTTCACTTAATTACTAAACAAAGTAACAATTACCGACTGCTACGAGCCGTAGCAAAAGCGTAGCAAACTTGTAGAAGTCGTAGCTTACTACATTTATGTATTTTCTTACCTACGTACTTAGCTGGATGCTAGAAGGATAAACAGCGACAGCGACTTTGTTTTATACTATGTAGTGATTATCGTGGTAAAGCCAGAAGTCCACTTATTTATTAGCATGTAAGACTGCACTAAATGTTAAGACTTTTGGTTACCTATAAAATATTATAAAAGTTCTTGTATACTTATTGATTCATCTACATTGAATCGACGAGGATACAAAATCTTTTGAGTATAAATGAAGCGAAAGTAATATGTTAAAATGAAATTGGTGGCACTGACTACTTCGCCAGGAAACATACGTGGAAATAAACGAATGTATCATTTTATATTTGAAACTACATTTTCTTATTGTTAAGACGCTGATAACTGCAAATGACATTAAGAATTAAATTGCCATTTGATCTCTGTTAAAAACGAAAGCAAATAGTACAAATGAGTCTTCGCACCGCTGAAATTGAGAACCCAAACACGAGATATAATATTTGCTAAATAAATGAAACAGATTTTATTTTAAAAAAATCTGTAAATGTTTGACGTCTGTCGGAGGTCCCGTACGCTTTTTTTCGCTCTTGTGTGTTTTTAATATTAAATTACAGAGTTATGTGCGCGTATGCAGTTGTGGTTCTTATTTACCCTCCTTCATGTTTCATGTGTAAACAGACTGTCCTCATAACTAAAGTGATCCTCTCTCTTGGTGTCAAACGTTTTAGCCCTTTGAGCAGTCAAGTGCTATTAGATCTGTATGTATTTTTATTACAAGCTTTTATTTAGCTTGCAATGTACCTATGTTAGTTAGTTCGTTTGTATGTTAGCGGCAAATCTTGTAAGCTATGCAGTCGGAGGATGGCCATAGATACTCTTCAACGAAACAAGACAGCCGTGTCGTGTTTGGGTCTTTTGGATTTATCTTGACGAGAACTATATTCTTAGATTGGTGTTCAGGACGAGATGGTGAAGCCGGAAGGTGGCCATAGCAACTCTGCAACTAAGTAAGATAGCCGTGTCGTGTTTAAGTATTTTTGATTTTTTTGTATGTATCTTTATTAAGAAAATGTTTTACATTTAAACTTATATCTATACACAGCCCCACAAAACTATTTTCACAGTTTGTCTGTGGGAACGATCCGTACAAATGAACTTAAAGTTAAACATTGGTAGTGCAGATACATTTTTGCATTATTTATATATCGTCGTGGTAGAATTGCATTAGTAATTTGGCAAATTTACCCTTTTTATGCTCTTTTCTTATTTTAACAGGCAATCTATTGAGAAGGTATGGTACTCGTTTATCAAGCGTTCTGTCACCAAAGTAGTTATGCACTCTTGGTACTTCAAATTTCTCTGAGGATACTGCCCTAGTTGGGTATTTATAGGTAATTAACGAGTAACTATCCAAACTGCTATGATTGTTTACTAGAAGTAGATATTTATGTTTTAAACTAATGGGAAGAATTTTACAAATTTTAAATAGTTTATTATAATCTCCGTTGCAATTATCTTTTGTTTTCTTATTGACAAATAATTTTAAAAACCTAATTTGTTGCGCTTCTAATTTATCTAAATTAGTCTTAAATGTGAGTCCATAACAGTCTAGTGCGTAACTTATTATAGGATCGAATAGTTGCATATAAAGGCACTTAAGTTTACTGGCAGGTATTCTAAAGCTTAGGTGGTAAAATTTAGATAATAGTATTCTAAGTTTATTATATATGTGATCGATATGATATGACCAAGATAAGTTTTCATCAACTTTCAACCCGAGGTAGGAGACGCATTTATCTCGTACCAAGGGTTTACATACACAGTTTACTTGACGATCTTGACGAGTACTATTTTCTTAAATAGGTGTTCAGAAAGTGATGATGAAGTCGAAAGGTGGTCATGGCAACTCTTTAATGAAACAAGATAGCCGTGTCGTGTTTGGGTCTTTTGGATTTATCTTGACGAGTACTATATTCGTAGGTAGGTGTCATTTATTTTGTCTATGGATGGCTCTGTAGTGTAGCAATTAGTTACCTTGCCACCTGGCCTACAATATTTTCAGGTTGGTAACACATGAGTAAAACCACATAGTAAGGGAGGTCGCGTTACATTATTGGAAGGAATTTATTTTTCGTAGTTAAGTAATTAACTTTTAATAAATATACTTATTGGGTGTCAGTTACCGCTCCTGCAATCAAGTATAAAATTGTTGAAAAATAAAAAAATACAGCATAGTGAAATTTCGATTCGTAACCAAACGTATTTATAATCCCCTCTTTTTAAATGCAGCTGATGGTAATTTTTATTATTACAAGCTTTTATTTAGATTGCAACGTATATTAGTTAGTTATTTTGCTTAGGTCAAATCTTGGAAACTAGATTTGATGCACTTCCCGATGGTTGATTGAGCTGAAATTATACCGACGTAACTTGGTTGACAAAGAAGAATAAAGACTTGGCAGTTTTTATGGAAGTTTTAATACCTTCAGTATATAAAAAAAATCTGTTCTGTACATAATACTGTATATAATACTGGTAGAAATCGCTCTTAGCGATAAGGCCGCCCATTGTACAATCCTATTTATTTTAAGTTACTGTGTAATCTATTATAATGGTGTACAATAAAGAATAAATAAATAAAAAAAAATACTTGTACTTATTCCGAGGGGTAATATTTTTATGTGCTACAATTGGAACAAGTTGTTTTTTGATTTTACTCATCATCTTTCCCTCTCGCCATACATATCAATAAGATAAAATTCCAAATATGCTGTACTGTACTAGCTCTGTTCATATTCATGTAATCTGTTTAGCAACAAACTATGGTTGGGCGGTCTTTATGAGAGTTATAGGACTTGGCCTTTGGCAATTCGACGTTACAATAATCCTCCTTGCGTTTCTCCTGTAACATTCGTGATTGGCCTTTGGCTAGGGTAAGTCAATTTATACCAGCATATTCCCAGAATAGGTAGTAGGTATAGATAGTCAGGTTAAGATTCAAGTCGTCGTCGTATGTAGGAACTATCAAAGGAAGGAAGATATCAAAATCAAAATCAAATTATATCCTGACTTTAAATGTCGGCATACTTTATGCATAAGTATATTACGTCCATGCTATTATTGGTCCTTGTGTTGGCATGATTGAATTTACCTGACGCTTCCTTTAGAAGCAGACTGACCTCGATAACCGACCAATATATAAAATTCAAGCGAACGCCCTGAAATCATGAGGGCAATCTTTCAAATGTTTATTTGAAGTACTTATGATTCGTGTTCCATCTTTATTTTTCGGATTGGAAAAATAGAAAGAAAATACATTTATTGACAATTTAACAGATTAATTAACACCACACACAACTTTCAAAGATACAGGACATAAATTGCACTCCGTCATCGGAAAAGCGAAACGTATTCGTACCCAAACACGGTCGAGTGAGTTTCGATATCACGAACACGTGTAGCGAATTTATGTGTGACACAAAGACAGTCAGTATTAACCAGTTATCTAGTTTCTGTCGTAATTACAAAAAGCCGACTCTATCTAATCTAATAAACCTTTCAAAATAAACCTTTAAACGAAAAATTCTTGTATTCTCGGAAACGGCTCCAACTTTTCATGAAATTTAGTATGCAGGGAATTTTGGGGGTGATTAATCGATCTAGCTACGTTTAATTTTTAGAAAACGTTTATTTCCACTTTCCATTTCGATCACACAGATACTACTATATTAATCAAGCGTTAGCAGGATGAAGTAAAGGTCACGGGCAAATTTTGATCATTATTGTTAAAATAGGCGCAAGGTTTTTGAAATAAATTACCGTTACCCGATAAAAATGATTAGTAGTATCATTTTATTATTAAAAGAAGTAGGGCACCATACTAGTGAGCAAGCCTGATTGGGAAAGGACTGCCACCTTACGTAAGACCACAGCCAAATCAGTTTCACTTCACCAAATTACACTTTCTGATGAATGATTGATGTATGCCTATAATTTTTGAGGAGTTCATAAAATTATCATATCATATTTATCATATTTATTAGAAATATATTTTTCCACTAATTTATTTTAACATATCTTGCACCTACTACATTCATCTCTGCATCACCCAAAGGTCGGCTGGTAGAGAATGCCTTTGGCATTAAGCCCACCTTTGTACAATATTGTGCATAAAGTTTAAATAAATAAATAAATAAATAAATAAAAAATAATAAATCGGTTCATAAATAACGAAACTCTATGGTAACAATCATAAAAAAATACACACAAATTATAACCTCCTCTTTTGTAGTCGATTAAAATGGCTTTTATTCACATTATTGTCAATCAAAATGATTTTATTTATAATTGAAATTTCGTTCCAATGCAGCTAAAATGTAAAATAGCAATATGTTGACACTAGAAGGTGCAAAGTTGAAAAAATCGTTATAGCAGCGTCTATTGGTCTCAGTAACTGCTTACCATCAGGTGGGCCGTATGCTTATTTGCCAGCTAAGTTAAAAGTTTAAATACCTTTTTAACAAAAAGAGTATTAAGTACAAATCGGTTTAAATTATAGTCTAAAAATAAAGCTATTTGCAAAGTATATAACTTTGAAAATGGCTTTATATCCAGATTATAATTTTCAAACAGACTTTTAAATTGGATTTATAATTTTTAGATAAACTGATAACTAACTGTTAGATAAGATTTCTAATTATTAGATAACGTAATGAATAAATTGTTCTTATGGTGAGCAAATAACATCTAACACTACGCAAACACTGCTGAACTTAGAGCCATTGACACAGATCCACCGTATCAAAGGCTCCCAGGGATACTGTGTGTAAAAAAATGGGTCAGCAACACGCAAGTGATACCTCTGGTATTGCAAGCGTCCGTATGCTACAATAACTGCTTACCATCAGGCGGGTTCTCCCTCTTAACTGGTTTTTATATTCCTTATTTTGTTTTTCTTTATTTCATATTACTTTGTAACAATCATGGCAGAAAGCACAGAATAGGTTGAAAAAGGTACTGATGCTCGGCGAAGAGTATTAAAAATAGCAGTTTCCACTGTACTCCTGGAAACTGGATTCGATGCTACTTTGCAAACAACATGTTTATTATTAATGTAATTGTAAGTAATAATGTGATGGTTTCGACGGTGAGCGTGTTTATTAACAGTGTACTCAGTATAACCTCTTGACCGAGTTGGCTTTTGTTAGAACTATTCCTATCAATTTTCACTACTCCGTGCTGCGACGATCCGATTAACAATGTCTACTCAAGTTATTATCAAGCAAGCGCTGGATGGTTTCAGTAGATTCGGAGTATTTGGCTCGCTCGTTTAATTACGAGTAACTATTGAGATTAAATGTATACTGAATAAGTAGAACAGTCTACAGAAAATCATTTCTTTGTCTTCTTAAAATATCATTTGAAGAAGATTGTAAAAGCAAAAACATTTTTAAAAATAAAGTAAAGGAACGATAGTTAAAAACATTTGAAAAAACGTTGTTGATTAAAAATTATATTAAGTTACATCAGACATAGTGAATCACACGCTGTAATAATTTGTGGTATACCAATACCGCAAATTGGTATAGGTTGGTATTTATTTAATTATGTACTTGATATAATATAGTATATATTGATTAATAGTTAGGTATGCATAGTTATAGTAATTAAGTGAGTGAATTCCGTTGCGTTCTGAAATTGGCACTCCTTTTTAACCGGAACATCTCTTATATAATTGAAAATATATCTGTGTAAAGGTATGGTGTAAAGTGTAATGCTTAAAATAATCGTTTAATTTAGTGGTCAAAACGCATTTTTAATAGTGCTTTTTCTGTTTTTTTTTTTTACTATTGTAGTGGCAGTCACACACCTCCAACGAAAAGGGAGGATCCTCCGACCAGGCTAGGTGATCGTGACTTTGATAGCGCGATTCAGCATCTTGAACATTTGTTCTGTGCGGTTGCGTGTTTTTAAGGATAGTGACATATGTGTTTTCTATGTTGAACTTCGTTGCTTGTTGTAGCGTTATTCTATTGGCCTGATAGATGACGCTACACTATGTTTGTAATTCTGTGGGTTTAACTAGTAAAAGTATTTTTTTGATTTGATAACTATAATTTCTTTTTTATTTATAAATTTTATTCAAGAAGTTACGTAGTAGTAAGCAAATGGGTGATTTTCCAATTATTCCGAACCTGATTCAAAATTCTAACCCAGTCGCGGGTTAGTTTCATGCTCTTTCAAGTGGTGAAAATACCTCTGAATAAGGTGTTTTTACCTTAAAGCAGAATCACGAGAGAGCTGGGAAATAATCTGTTCTAAGAAAATTCATTTCATAAACTGTGGCTTGTATAAAATACATTTTCAACGGCTATAAAAAATATAACAAGGGTAGCTAAAACTATATTACTTTCTGCAAAAATTCCAGGAATATGTACCTTTACTTATTGCAAAAATATTTGAAAAGCTAAAGAAAAAATACTGTTTTCCTTTTACATATAGAAAGCTACATTTCCAGCGAGTTACATGGAAGTTCCAAAAACCCTGATATCCCAATTCTGAAATATTTACATAGAATTTAAACTTTCATACAAACTTTAATGCAGAAAAAAAGATGGTATTTTTTTAATTCTATCATTTACAGCTAAAGTGCATCTCATGACCATTGTTATATTGTCATAATTCTAATAATACGGCTAAATTACATAATTTAATCATGGAGTCCCTTACGTCGGCTTCCATTGGCTTCATCATCAGATCGGGTTATTTTTACCATTTTCAATTTGCTTCTTAATATTTGCTCTGTTATAGTCGCTTAACAACCTTAATCAAGCCTATCTAATCGCTATCCCTGAAATACTAAGTACTTTTTAGGAAGTTCAGGTGGCCGTCTGTGGTCTTCTTCATCACTTTCACTTTACCAAATGATAATTTTTAAATGTAAATGTTTGGTTTGTTGCGGAAAATACTAAAACTGCATTATGTGCGGCGCATATAAAATTTGAGGAGTTTCCTCAATTCTCACGGATCCCATGATCAAAACTGTCTGTTTTTAAAAATGGAACCAACCTGGAAATATAATATCCTATCGAATGAATTGAAAAAAAAACCATATTGGTTCATAAATGAGGAAGTTATGCGGAAACAAACATTTGAAAAATATTTTATACAAAACAATTGATAACCTCCTCCTTTTTCGAAGTCAGATAAAAATTAAAGATCCTTACAAAGTTTTCAGGTATAAAATTACAATTTTAAATGACACCTGTGAAGACGGGGCATGTCGCTAGTACTTATTTCTTATAAAAGAGTGGAAAAGTAACAGAATTGTACACATCAGTTCCATCCATCAAAACTCCAGTCTTAATCGCTTATTTATTCACTTATAATCTTATAACTATTATTAATCTTGTTAACGAGTAGCCGAGTGGGAAAGTAACCGACTTGCACACAAAGTGAAATTCATATTGGAACCTGGAATCGAACTCGCACCCTCGAGTTCGATTCCAGGTGGCAGTACCAATATGAATTTCACTTTGTGGAGATTATATGTACTAATCAAATGATATACCATCGACTTACGGTGAAGGAAAACATCGTGAGGAAACCCACATGGCTTAGAAGAAAACCCGCATTAGCGTGGGTGAATTAAGGTCCTACACCCTCTCTCTCTCTTGATAGATAGGAGAGGAGGCCCGTGCCCAGCAGTGAGACATATTTGGGTAGTTATTATTAATCTTATTACTATTGTAGTATTATTCGAGATCAAGCTTACTCGTCTCAATGGTCAGGCTGTGTATAACTCGGCCATGTCGTCAATTATGTTGACATGACAACGACCCGCAGGGGTATTCCGTAAGAGCGAAAACCGAGCGACTGCAAAAACGGAGCAAAATCTGGCTGTTGGGTTGAAAATCGGTATTCCGTAAGAGCTAAAACCGAGCGACCGCGAAAACGGAGCAAAATCTGGCTGTCGGGTTGAAAATCGGTATTCCGTAAGAGCGAAAACCGAGCCTATTTGACGTTTAGCAATCGTGTGTGCCGTTACCGAGCAATCACAACTGTCAGTTTGCGATCGCTGTTTCTAGAGAATCAGCCGGCGGAACTCGGAACAGCGCTCGTTTAATTTTCCTTTTATATACCAGATACGTGGGTGACAAACACTAGGCCCCTGTAGCCTATGGACGCTTGCAATACCGAGGTGTCATTTGCGTGTTGCTGACCCATTTTGTTTACACTAGGGCTTTAAGATGGAGTATCCCTGGGATAGGAAAACGTTTCTTTTAAAACGCAACCTTAAATCAGCGCTGGAGACTTGTACTCAGATACAGGAACACAACTACACCGCTGTGTCCTTCCCCAGTCGGGCTGGCTCGTTAGAATGCCCGCCCTTTATTTCTTCTTATATATTGTTTTATATGGTATTGTATGTGCCGGCAGGAATATGCTATCGTTAAATGCTTGTCAGAAGAGCACATCACAATAAAAGAGAATTATTTTAATATTAGCAACCCATATTCCCACCGCTGGGCACAGGTCTTCTTTCCTCTATCAGGAGAGAGAGAGGGTTTAGGTCTTAATTCATACTCGCTGGCCTCATGCGGGTCGGTGAATCAGACATTAATTGGGTGTAATTCTATAATATGTATGTTTTTACAAATATATCATAAGTGTGTATCATCCGTTGTTTGGTTACCATAAGGACAGGCTCTACCTAGTTTAGGGTCAGATTGCACTGTGTAAGTTGTTCCAAAATATAATATGTAATATACTCCCTGCGTTATACAGTTCTATACAATGACACTTAAATTTTTTATCCGTTGGCACCGTCCGGCTTATTCTCTAAGAAACAGCGATGACAAACTGACAGTTGTGATCGCAAAATTGACAGTTGTGATTGCTCGGGGACGGCACAATCTATTGACTAAACGTCAAAAAGGGCTCTTACGGAATACCGATTTTCAATCTGACAGATGGATTTTGCTCGGTTTTTGCAATGGCTCGGTTTTTGCTCTTACGGAATACCCCTGCGGGTCGGTGTCACGTCACAGTTCGGGGCAGATTCTATAAGTAGTTAGTACGAATTAAACAACAAACAAATGGGTTCGGCCGCCACTTCTGCAGAGTGTCTCAAGCGGCGCAAATATGAAAGTCGAAAAAAAGGGTCGAAACTCTAGGACCATGGGGCCCAAGTCCCCACAAATTGTATCGTGAGATATCAAGGCGTTTGGTCGAGTCATCTCACGATCCTAACGCTGGCCTTTACTTGGTTCAACGTATTAGCCTTGCAATTCAGCGTGGAAATGTGGCCAGTCTTTTGGGCACCTTTCCTCAGAACTTCGACCTCAATCAGATATTTTATTCATAGGTATACCTTTAAATACAATATCTGATTGTTTGAAAGTAGGTTAGGTTACTTTAATTTTAATACCCAAATTAATTACATTACCGAACACTGTATGTGTCAGCAATATGGTAATTATTCTTACAATTTCACGTATTTAAATATAAGTTATTTGAAACTTTACAAATTATTATAATTAAAATTGTTACGACCAACATTTTTGACTATTAGTATGTCTTTAGAATTTCTTCTCAGACACGTGGCTTTCCTAACGATGTTTTCCTTTATGATGAATCATTCGATTAGACATATAAACTCCACAAAGTGTAATTCACATACCACCGGGATTGAACTCGCACTTCTTGCGTGCATGTCGGTTACTTTCCCGCTCGGCTATCACCGCTTGAACCACAGAAAGAAAACCGCAAATAACACCCGCGGCGCGGCGGTCGGCTAATAGGGTATACATTAAAGAAAACAATTTATAGAACATTATTTAATGATAAAAAAACAACAATTCCTTTATAAATACGATGTCATTTTCTACAATAGCTTACTCACACAGTGTACATATACAACTTAACATTAATAACATTTCCATCTTAACAAACTAACAACAAAACATGACAATTGTCACAAATAATACATTATCAGGAAAAGTAATGCGACATGATTCATCATCATTATATAGCTGAAAGACGTCCACTGGTGGACAATAGTGGATGTAGAGCTCCCCCAAAAATTGGTTCAACCTTTCTAGACAAATGGCATACACGGTAGTCGAATCGAATATAATAAAAAGCAAATGTATTACATTTATTATATACCTACTAGCGAGTACTTGCTAATAATGTAGATTTCTGTAGGTGAAAGAATTTTTAAAATCGGTCCAGTAGTTTTTGAGTTAAATCGTAACAAACAAACAAAAAATTAAATCTTTTCTCTTTATAATATTAGATTAAATTATAATATATTATACATTTTCTCATCATTTGCTTTTATACAATTGTCTATAGGGGCTGAGTTGCCCGGCGATGGGTGCCTGAGAGTTTTGTAATAACTAATTGTAATACTTGTGTTCCAAAAAATTGTTTGATGACATTTTATCAACACACCCATAACCCATACCAATCATTGATAGTTTATTCTCACATCCTAAAATTCTAATCGTCGTACGTTCAAGTTCTAGGATGAGCTCGTAAGAAGGTCCTTAAGGTTTTAGCATGTGGTAATTTTAGCAAAGAGTTAAAAAGGATTTGACCAATCCGGCATCGCGCGAGTCATACGGTGTTGCAAACGTCGACAGGCTACGTTAACGGGTTATTATCAGGCAGGCTATATTATGCTTGTTTGTTTCCCTAATAGTATAAAACATTATAATAAATAAGTAAATTACATTATTAAAAACAGCCTCAGTTGCATTATTATTCGAGATATAAACTCTGTATTGACCAATAACTAAATAAAATACCTATAAGAAAAGTGCTTTGTAATGATATAATTTGCTCTCGCATGTAAAATGCGCTAATAATGCACTCAATATCAAGACAGTCTTACTTAGACTGTCTTAAAGTCTTATTAGACAAGCTCGCTATTACACCGCTCCAAATACCGCTTGCTAACTCATTTGCTTGGCGAACTTAACCGGTGACGGTTGTCGCGGTGTTATAGGAAGACTTTCGAAACACCGAAAAATTGCCATAGCTATTGCCGCCATAAATATGGCATGTCACGATACACATCAATTAAATTAAAACAGCAAACAACCACGCGACATTACTCTGCCGCTGCCGCGCTGACTGAGCGCTCTAAACGTGCTTAGTCTTATTACACCACGCGATATTCAGCAAGCAAGCACGGCCGAACCCATTCGATCGGTCTAATTAGACAGACTTAACTTGCTTACTCTTATTACACTACGCTTAGTAAGACTGTCTGGATATTAAATAGTGTAATAAGTGCTTTACCTAATGTACATATTGGCGCCTTTTACCGTTTAGACTGACGTGTTTCTTTTTCAAATTGTTTCGGTACAAAATATGTTTTATAAAAAGACCAGTTTTGTACCACCATTTGACATCAATAAATAAAATAATTTTACATATTTATCAATTACATTATTAGGTATGTTATATTACAGTTTATTATAGATACGTATAGATTGTTTTAACAAAAACCAAAAAACAAAAACAATTGCTTCGCTATAATGTTGTTTATAATAATTCAATAGGAGACTTTGGCCACTTCAAATTCAATTGCAAATTAAATTTTATCACCGACTCTTCATAATAATATTCGTGTTTAATATTGATAAATATGTATGTTAGTATATACGGTATATATTGTAAACTGAGCAACTTCAACGGTGTCCAAAACACAAAATTTCGCTTAGTTTGGCCAAAGTAAAGCTCACTATTGTTATTTGTGTATTTTATGTTTTTATTAAAAAATAAAAATAAATTTTAAAGATTCGGTGACGTTTTATAAATCGAACCTTTTTTTTGAGAACTTAAATAAAGTTAAGAAGCCAAAATCAGAATATTGATAGGTTGGTATAATTAATTTGTTTCAGCTGTTTTTACAAGATATCTATAAAATAACTAGAAAATCTGCACACTCATCGATCCGTAGTAAATAAATGACTTAATTTAATTTTTTGTATGCAACCGATGTTTCTAGTTTGCATATAAAATTCGTCAAAAGTAACTTTGGTATATCATTAAAAAATGATTAATATTTTACAATAAACCTATGAATGTCTGTTCAGGACTATTACCTAAGTATTCTGTGGTTCAGGTTAAGCTTTAGCTGAGTCGAAAGTAAACAAGTTATCTAAGACAACTATACATTTTAAATAAGTATTAAAATTCGTGTCTAAAATACAACAGTCGTTACATCGTTTCTACGTACAGTTAAATGCATCTAATCTTTGGGTAAGGCGCTGTCACTTTTCCCTCTAGAGTACACTCTATATGCCGTCTTCGAACCCAGCATTCTGTCGAGGAGGCTGTGTTTGGCTCTTCGTCGATGCGTAAGGACTTCTCGACAAAGATCGTGAAAGACTTCGCCTACTTGGTTGACTTGTTCAGCGGCAGCGACCTCGGCGAAACTACATTCGAAGTCCTTCGCGAGGATCTCACCTTCATCAGAACTGACCTATAATTAAAATGTAATTTAATTATAATTTATATCATTTGGAGAAAGATTGCGTAAAGCTCGGGTGACCCCTAGTTATTATTATTATTATATGACACCTTGTAAATCAAGGTCAAATAAGGTAAGTACTGAAATATATATACTATGGAATACCTAGGTGAGCCGTGATTCCAATCCTACTGATATTACAAATGTGGAAGTTTGTGACGATGTATGGATAAATGTTTGTTACTTTTTCACGTAAAAACTACAAAACGTATGTGAATAAAATTTGGCAAAGTTATAATATATGTATAATAGATTATAGTCTGGAATAGTGAATAGGCTTTTTATTGCGATAACTGACATCTAAAAATCGGTGGTGGCCGAGTGGGAATGTAACCGACTTGCATGCAAGATATGCGAGTTCCATCCCGGGTGGCAGTACCAATGTAAATTTCACTTTGTGGAGTTTATATGTACTAATCACATGATTCGCCATCTGCTAACGCTTAAGGAAAACATCGTGAGGAAACCCACATGTCTTAGAAGAAATTCTAAAGACATGTCTGATTCACCAACCCGCATTAGGCCAGCGTGTGTGAATTAAGGCCTAAACCCCCCTCTCTCTCTCTCATGATAGAGGAGAGGAGACCCGTGCCCCGCAGTGGGACATATATGGGTTGCTATTATAACTGACATCTACGCGGGCGGAACCGTGGGCAAGCTAGGAAGATTTATATCATAAATCAATGTAAAGATTACCTGTCTCAAGTGCACCATATCTGCTTTATTTCCAACCAGTGTCAGCGGCATGTCTGGGTGCAGGCTCTGCTTGGCTCTGCGCACGAAGTTGAACGACTCTCGGTCGGTGATCGAGTATACGAGGAACAGGCCATCCGCCCATTGTGCTATCTCATTGCCTGGTAACTCTTCTATACTCTGAAATTTAAAATATTGAAGCTGACCTGTATATCCTTACACTTACTATTTCGCCGCATAATTTTATTGTACCACGAAACCATCCACATTAATTTATTGACTCAATATATTGTGTAAACATATTACAAATTAATGCATGCAAAATTACATATAAATGCTGTTATTTAATTATGTTTACCATTTGTCATGGCGTGCAAATATTTACATATTATATCGTTACCAAATTTACGGTAATTAAGTTTGATTTCCATCGAAACTACGCACTAGGCCTATTTATTTAATAGATTCATCAATAAGCAGTGTGCCACCCACACTAAGTAGGTAAAGTAGTTTTTTTTGTTTTTATTTTATTATTATTTTTGTTTTTTTAAATATTTTTATTAAGTCTACATGTACCACATTGCTGTATTTTATGCATGGTTTCTTTGCGCAAATAAACTCTGTTATTATTATTATCATAACGACAAAGCTTTAACACGAGGGATAAAATTCGTGGAACTGCAGGTCATTGTAATATTTATTTGCAATGTATGACATGGTATCAATAGAGCGAAACTAGAACTACGTATGTTTTGTACACAGAAATAGTTAATATATTGCATATTCATTTTCATTTATTCACGCCTGTTACAATAAACGGTACAGGAGCAGTAGTGAGATATGTTGCAACAAATTACCACGCGGACGATGTCGCAGGCGACTTACAGACAACTCTCGAGTAAAATGATTAGCATATAAAGCTGTCCACAGGAAGCTTATCTTATTATGTCGGAACATGAACAAAATAAGTTTATGAGATAGGTACTTATGTCTGAAACTGTATGGGGTATAACATTTTTACACTTTGGTGTATCCTACATTATAGGTAATAGGCATGGTCGTGATTTTGCTCTCGATGTGTATTTGGTCTAACTGCTGCGTGGTGAGGAGCACAATCCAGGGGTACTGCGGTGTTTACATCTGAATGTCCCAGAGATGCTATGTGTGGAGGCGAAGACGTCCACTATTGCTGGCGGTGCCAACAGCCAAGACCAATCTTTGGGCGAAAACCCCGCTCAGTTCGTTATTCAAATAATTAATTAATGAGGTTCATTTAAAGGTGGACATATTTACGTGCAATATGAGTGAATTCGCAAAAAATGTTTAATGGACTATCTCTTACCATAAAAAATAAGTTTAGAATAAGTAAATATTTTTTTATGTTATTTATAGATATAGGATTTTTTTATACTACTTGGGTGTCAAACAAGCATACGGCCCACCTGATGTTAAGCGGTTACCGGAGTTTATGATCGCTTACAATACCAGATTGACCACTTGCGTATTGCTAACCCATTTTTTTTTTTACACCAGCAAGCTTACTCTGGAATCCAATACCAATCTCAATCCTGTTCCAATCCCGAACCAGTTTCAATCCTACAGGCCAACGATTCCGTTTTAAATTTGACATTAGCTCGATCCTAATAACATTTGGTACTCTTGACACGATTTTGATATTACAGATCGAGTTTGCGATCGACGTTATACGATTACAAAAAGCTAACTCAAAATAAAATCAAATTATTGTGTGTAATGTATTAAGAGATTGTCATCAATAATGGCACGTTTAGCACTTATAGGTATACTTATAATATTTTGGATAATGCGCATGCATGGATGTGTGACAAAGGCAGAATTTAAACCAAATGGCGCGTTATGCCGACTACGCCTTTTCTATGGGTGACAATTTATTTTTTATTTATTTTATTTATTTATATTTATAATCAGAACGACAAAACATTAGTTTAGTTATTAGTTAGTAATCAATTACACTGATTACAATAAATAATAGAAAACAATAAAACATTATCTAATACTTAACACTTTGAAGGACAGTGAACGCCTATACGTTATGAAAATAAAACATCTATTGTGTCTACGTTACTGCCCGAAAAAGTGATAATAGAGAATTACGACGTAAACTAACATCAGAAATTTTGCGAACGCCGAGGCCACTACAACGAATTTGAAGTGACGCTTTAATGTTGGGAGCCAAAGAAATCACATTTTCTGAGGTTTTGGAGTTGCTAACTTATTTTCCCTGGTTTATGAATTTATTACTAGCGAGTGTATGGTGTGTGCTGAAGTGATTAAAGTTTTCGTATTACGATATTTCATAAGATAATCATTTAAATTGTGTGGTGTAAAATGTAACTATTATGTACGGTGGGCAACGGAGATGGCTGTACAGGGCCGCAATATGAAGGTTAGTTTTTAAGAAATCCAGTGTATAAATCTGTGTGAAATATATTTTGATTTGTAGGTTTAGGCTAATTGTACACTGTTATCAAATTCCACAGAAATATATAAAATGGTTTTCTTTAAAAACTAATCTTCATATAGCGGCCCTGTACAGCTATCTCTGTTGCTGTGTGTACCTCCCTACATTAGTGCATAAGGTAACTAAAGTATTAAATTTGATAAGGACAAATAAGTCGTACTGTCTTATAAGTTATCCGAACTCCACATACCTAGTTTGTATAATTTTTTAAACATAAAAATGGTACGGTATGGAAAGCTATCCGTATAATATAGATATATGCCATCGCTGACTATTTTGTAGTTCTATTAAAGATAAACATGTCTATCATACATTATTAAGTATGTTAAATTAAAAATAAGACAGCATTTTCTATGAAAGCTTGAGGGCTTGATTTCAACAAATTAACACAAAACGTAAATCATAGATAGGTAAGTACTATGATTTACGTTTTGTGTATCATCTAAAATAACATAAAAAGCTTTATATAGGTACGTCTTCTATACTTATGCAAGTAAGATATAGTCCCTAAAATACATTAAAAATATAGGTATTGTATTGTATTGACTATTGTTTGTTGACAAGTTGAAGTAGCGGGAACTTTCTTTTTAATGGAGGGTTGCCACGGTTGTCCACCCAGCGGCTGCCCGCTTTGCGCGGGCTCCATCCCCAGTGACAGCGTCCGGGTGCACCGGGAACACTGTCCCTCCGCGGAAGGGTGCGGGTGAGACTCTGCTGCCCCAGTCTCACCGCACCCTCACTATGGCGGCATCAGACGCGCGTAAGCGCGCCGACGCCGTCCAGTTCGCCGGCGACGGATCGGATCAGCGAGGAGATTTTCCTCTCTGATCCGCTCCGCCGCCTCCTTCCGCGAGATGATGTCCTCGCAGAAGGTTGCGACCGCCCTCCACTCCCTGTCGCTGGTAACCATGGAACGCGCCACGGCCGACAGCGACAGGTCTACTCCAATGACTGCGACGAGGTCCCGGCGCTGCCCCGCCCAAGCCGGACACGACTCGAGCGTATGCGGTGGCCAGCAACCTGTACCAAGTCATCGGTCTAACTAGGTTTCATCTAGTTTCACATTTAACTGCCTTGGTGGTCCAGTGGCCGCAGTATGCGCCTGCTGTGCACGAGGTTATGGGTGCGATTCTCACAGAGACAAAACTTTGTGTGACCCACAAAGAGTTGTTCTAAGTTTGGGTGTAACTTGTGTCCGTATTGTATATTTGTAAATACCCCCGCGACACAGAGCTTGTTCTCTAGTGCGGGAGTTGTCTTTTATATTAATAAAAATAGATAAATACTACATTATTCTATTTATAAAATTTTTTGGAAGGACAAAAAATAAAGTTAAATATAAATAAAGCAAAAGTAAAACATACATACTTCTCTCTCTTCTTTTTTTTCTATTAAAAAAACAACTCCCACACTAGCGAATAAGCCCCGTGTCGCGGGATACACCCAGACTCGGGACAACCATTTGTGGATCACACAATTTTTCATCCCGTATGGGGATCAAACCCACAACACGCCGCGCAGTACTAAATAGCGGGGTAACCACTTAAGCCACTGAGCCAACCGTGCAGTCAAAACTTCGTTTCAGTAATTTAAAATAATCGTGCTCTGTATATTAATTCACTACGTAATTTAAACTATATTCATGGAGAGAGCTGGTAGAATGTAATATAATTTCCGTCAAGCCACTCAGTGAATGAATATTATTAGCTCGCATGCCTTTAAGGACGTATTGTGATAAACTACCGACGGCGACGTGCTGTGCCAAACTATTCTCACAAAGTGTGATATTAACTTATATCTCACTCACAGGACATATGGATGGATGATCTGACAATGAGAAATGCGTCTTGGCAAACAATAATACCTTTATATTCGTATATCTAGTTGTAATAGATTTATGTTTTCTATTCCCGTACGCCATTTGTACGGTTAATTTTCCGTTTCATAGTCGTTTTTTTAATAGATTTAAACGCTTGTTTTTACAATCTGTGTCAGAAGCTCAAAACTCATTATCATATATTATTATTGTAACATGTTTTGGATGAATAAACGATTTAACTTTAGAAGAAGACTTTTATAATGTTTTAATTTTATTGGAGCGAAATACAAAATATATTTATAATTTAACAAGCGGTCCGCCCCGACTATGCCCGGGTTAAATTGAAGGTCTTAATCGATATACAAAATATCCTATCTTTAAAGTTAAAACTGCATACAGTGCGCAAAAATTTTAATAAAATTGGTTCAGTAGTTTCGGCGTCCATAGCGGAAAAACAACGTAATTTATATTATATTATAATACAACGTCCAATTTATCCGTTTGAATGCAGTGATACTGTATCATTTAATATATTGCATTGGGTGTGCACCTGTTAAATAAAAATAAAATAAAATATTTTAATGACATACGCCTTTCAAAATTGACAATCATTCGCCAATAAATAATGACACCGTTCTAATCTGTCTGCAGTACGTAGCAAATAATTTATCTCTTAATATTATAAAGCTGAAGAGTTTGTTTGTTTGTTTTTTTGGTTGAACGCGCTGATCTCAGAAAGTACTGGTTCCATTAGATTTTTTTATTTGAATATTGCTTTTATCCAGGAGCGGAGCAGTAGTGAGATAATGTTGCAAAATCGGGGAAAATATTATTCTTTTCTGAGTTTCCGTCGCGTACGCTGCTGCTTCAACAGTTAAAGTAATGAAAAAATTATGTAGTGAATTGCGAACGTTGGCTCAAAATTGCTTTAAGTTTTTTAAGTATTGACTTAAAGCAATGATCAACATTAGTTTTCAATAAAAAGATTGATAACTGTATTTAGAAAATTTGCTTAATTACAAATTGTTATTCAAATAAAATTAAATTAGATTCTCAACGTTTTCTTTGCAAATTTATAATTGCTTGACTGTTTTGTGATTGTTGCTGGGCAGATGGAGTATCCATGAAATAGGAAAACGTTTCTTTCAAAACGATCCCTAAATAAGTGCTAGAGGCCTGTACTCACACACAGGAACACAACTACACCGTGTGTTAGTATTTGGCTGTGATCTTCTCCGTCCCCAGTCGGGCTTACTCGGTAGTATGGTACCCTACCTCTCTTAAACCTGCTCTTGCGCACAAGAACACACTATTCTACTGTCTGTAGTTTTTTGACTGTGGTCTTCTGTGGTCTCTTGTATGATGTACCTCCTACCTCTATATATTTTTTTATATTTTTAATATTGCAACTCCCTTACCTTAGGACATGTGTCTAATATCTCGAATAAAATAGGCTCGCCATCCAATAATGCCTCGTGTTTGTACTTGCTATCTGAAACATAGAACGTATTTCTGTGATTTAGTAGAACAATTAATCTATCGTGCCGCACTGGGAGTTCATCCTCACATCCTTGCACCTCAAACATGCTGTACCGTAAGATTCCAGAGGAATTTCTTACCACGTACGATTAGGCTGTGGAATGAGCTCCCTGCCGAGGTATTCCCAAGAGACTATAGCATGGGATTCTTCAAGAAAGGAGTTATAAGTTTTTTAAAGGGTCGGCAACGCGTGAGTGATACCCCTGGTATTGCAAACGTCCATAGGCTACGGTAACTGCTTATCATCAGGCGGGCCGTATGCTTGTTTGCCACCTTGGTAGTATAAAAAAAAAACTTTTCAGAGGAATGTCCTCCCACGTACGATTAGGTTGTGGAATGAGCTCCCTGCCGAGATACTATAGCACGGGGTTCTTCAATAAAGGAGTTATATGGTTTCAGCTTTCTAAAACTTCAGGAAGTACCCTGACAATTTCGATGATCATCAGTCAGTGAGTCACGAAAACTGGATATTTTACATAGGTATCAATAAAGTATATACGCTATACATTTTAAACTTGGTATATTTAATAATCATATTCCGAAAATTTTTACATTCTAGCAGTATTCAGACCGAATCTATAAAGCTACAAAAAAGCGTAGGTAGTGCCACATGCACGGGGGCACTCCCGTACCTCCAGAACTATATTCTTTAGTTACCTCTATTATAGTCACTTTCTATTTTACAACAACTTATGTGGCAAAAAGCATACGGTCCGCGTGCTTGTATGCAGTTCACAACTACACCTCTGTGTGTAGTCATTTGGTTGTGGTGTTCTGTAGAATAGAGGTTCCTTCTCAGTCAGGCTTGCTCTATTGTATTGTATCTCTCTTAGTTAACATAGCAGCATCACGCCTATTTTCCTCCAAAGTTCATATTTTTCTGTGGTTCCTTAACCTGGGCTAAGGTTAAGGAACCCCAGAAAAGTATGACACCCATACCACATGAGTACCACATATAAACGCTACTCCACTCTACGGACTGATATTGAGAATTTAAAAAGAGGTAGGGTACCATACCAGGGAGAAAGCCCGACTGGGAAAGGACCTCCACCTTGTAGAAGACCACAGCAAAATAACTACACACAGCGGTGTAGTTGTGTTCCCATGTGTGAGTATAAGTCTCCAGCGCTCATTTAGGGAAGCGGTTTAAAAGAAACGTTATTCTATCCCATTTTCTCAACCTTCTTAAATCCGTAAGAAAAATAGGTCGGCAATACGCTAGTGATACTTCAATACCGCGTTTCGTCGTATTTTTGTGCCCTTATAGATTCGGTCTGCATACTGCGTAACATCAGGCGAGTCGTATGTTTGTTTGCCACCCAAGTAGCAAATAAAAGTAGCATTTTATTGGTTCACCTGGTTAGCAAACAAGCATACAGCCCGCCTGGTGTTAAGCAGTATGCAGACCGAATCTATAAGGGCACAAAAATACGACAAAACGCTTCAAGAAAATATCAAATCAGCCTATGGACGCTTGCAATACCAGAAGTACTAGTATTATATTATCTGTGCCAGAGGACGAGTATCGAACCCAACGCGTCTTCACGTCATTCAAACGAGTTATAGGTCGTTTCGCCCGCCATTTGATCGCCCAAACGGGCCAAACGACCAAATTAGAAAAATTATAATATTTGATTGGGCGTTTCGCCCAATGGAGGTTTTATTACTTTTTATGTAAACAGATTTTGATGCTGTCTGTACATGAAAAGTAACCTCCATCGGGCCAAACGCCCAATCAAATATTATAAATTTTGTAATTTGGTTGTTTGGCCCGCTCGGGCGAACAAATGGCGGGCGAAACGACCTATAACTCATTCAAACTCACAATCACTGCACCACCGAGACAGTCACTATTTTATTTCATCTATAAATAAGCTACGCAAATTAGCATGATGAACAGTTTGTAAAAATAACTTTAGAATATAAATACGCGCGCCACTATTTCAGTTTCATTTTCACGTTTTCTTAACAAAAATAACACAAATCATCACTAATGGGCTATGACTACGTTTTCTGGTCAATGTCAATATCTAATTAGCAAAATGGTCACATTTTTTTACATTTACTCAAATTAAACTGCCTTGTCGGTCTAGTGATCGTTGAATTCGACTTTTGATTAAGTGTAATATTGGGTTTTTCTGCCAAGAAATTCACAATAGATGCCCGAAGTTTGAAAATTCGTGATGTTAATAACCCTGTGCCTCGGAAAGCACGTAAGGTCAGTGGTGAAAGACCCTGTCCTCCGATCTTAAATATGAGAGTGAAAGAATAAAGAGCGCGTAAAGATGCACCCTATATACTATCTTTCCCCATTCTTCAAAAATATGTGCGCGTACCTCATATTTACACATTTCTGCGCTATACCATCTCCCTTGCTTGAGAACATTAAAGAGAAAATACTTGTATATTTGTAATGAATAAACTCATTAGCTAATGGATCAATTTTAAAAATTCTTTTACCAGAGATAGTATTATTATTGTATATTGAAAATATATATTTACCTATTAATGAATAAAGCATTGGACGCGAGCAAGGCCTTTGTGGAAACGTATAGAGAACTCCTAGGTTCAACAGTGAACGTCATCCGGCTCAGATGATGATGATTATTATACATAACATACAACACCGTACGACATACAAATATCAAGCAAATTACAATAGTTAATAATAAAAGTGTAATAACCTTGTTGATGGTCGTATTCTCCAATGTACCGCTTCGTCAGGAAACGAACTGTTAACGCTGGAAAGATAGAAAAAATATTATTACAAACTATGCTGCGAGTATACGATCAATCTCGTTGCTATATTTAATTTTAAAAAAACCTTTAAAACTTTTTTTTAAAGACAACACTCGCTTTAGGGAATACGCCCTGTGTTGCGGGCGACTTTACAAACATACCATTAACGGACACTAAGTACACCCAAACTCGGGACAACCATTTTATGGATCACACAAACTTTTGTCAGTCTGTGTTAGTTTACTGCATTCCGTTGTGGGGTGGAGCATCAAAAACCAAATTTTTGGAACTCGAAAGGGCGCAAAGGTCACTTCTGAAAGTAATGCATTTTAAACCTTTCCGTTTTCCTACGACCGACCTATATATATTCTGTAACTTGCTTTCTGTTCGAAAATTATATATTTTATTTACCTTATTAAAACTACACACTACTCTTAAATTTGATCATGATTTACTTAATAAAAGAAGATGCTACTCCGTGGCTCCTTACCACCCTATTAAAAGCACATTTGCACGCCAGCAGTATACCAGACAATCCGCCTTCCTTTACAATAAAATAAACAAATTGTTAAACATCTACCCAATGAATAAGTACGATTGTAAGGAAGCTCTAATAAAGTGGTTAAAACAACTAACTTACGATGAAACTGAATCTCTTATGGCAATATTATCATAAACTCTCTCACTGAATCTCATACAGACACGCACACATGCACGAACACTCACTTACACACACACACACACACACACTCACACACACACACACACACACACACACACACACACACACACACACACACACACACACACACATACATACGCACGCCCGCATGTTACTTTAGTACAATATAATAGTTTAATTTTCAAAGGAAATAAATAAAAATTGTTTAATCAGTAGTTACCTGAAATGAGGAAGAGCGGGGCCTCCTAACACAGGCAATGTTATGCCTAAAGGGAGTGCTCCAACAATCTTGTAATTAGATTAAGTTGAGTGAATGGAAATAAATCATTTTTTTTTGTCCCTAGAATTAGATCAGTGAGCTAGACATACATATGTAGTTACTTTCGCACTGTTGGGCACAGGCCTCCTCTTCTCTATCAAGAGAGCAATGAGGGCACGGTCCACACACGGCGGCGGATTGGTAGATAAAACATGCTCTTAAAATTGCTTTTGATTTTACCGACGATAAGATCTTGCACTTTTAGCAGATGGTAAATCATTTGGTTATTATAGTAATTATAACCTATTAGTATACATAAATTCCACGAAGTGAAATCTACATTGATTAGTACTACCGGTGAGAATCATATTTTACAAGTTGGTTACCTTTCTATTTGGCTAAGCATTGTCAATTTTTTTTATATTTTTCAAATCATTTTATGTAATACAGTTAAGTTAATATGACTTCACAAAATTTTCTGAATCGAAATGAGTTTTTGCAATATACCAAAACTGCTAGAAACTAAATTTCGTAAAATGGAACCACCATGAAAGTCCATGAGAGTACATATATCCTTTAAAATAAAAAAAAATCGAGATAGGTTCATAAATAATGGAGTTCTGAGGAACCAAACATTTAAAAAAAAGTTTATCGTGTTTGAAAACAGAAACAGCAGCATCATTGCGCTGCAAATCGATCAGGTTATTGCACTGGCTTAGTGCTGTATGTGCTCATAACATCGTAAATTGTACGAAACTGCAGTGGAACGGGCCAAAAGTCAGATACCTTGTCTCGAACGTTATCACTCCTACGTACACTTGCTGCTAAATATAAACGGAATGTGTGCGCCTAAATAACCGTTGTCGATTCACACAATGAAGTAATATTGTTGTGTTGTGAACATCCTAGTTATACACTGTGTACTAACTAATAATAATAATGTTTATTGACACTAAATAGTTACATTTTTACAAAATTACACAAAGTAAAATACAAATTGATACTGCCACCTGGTTCGAACCCACACCTCGCGTGTACCAGTCCGATACTTTACCCCTTGGCTACTACCGCTTTACCTTTAATATTTTTATAATAAACCTTTTTATAGGCCCAGGAAATGTGTCGAAAAACATCAATGTTTTTCGTAAAAATATCTCTCAAGAATTTGTTGTTGAATATTGACGTAATTCAATATTCAACAACAAATTCTTGAGGCATCTACTAACTACTAGCCATACACCTACTGAATGTTTTATTAATCTGTTGCCATGACGACAAGGATCAAGTGAAAGAAAAGAAATTACTGCCTTGGTGGTCCAGTGGTCGCAGTATGCGCCTGCTGTGTACGAGGTTGTGGGTTCCATTCCCACACAGGACAAAACTTTGTGTGACCCGCAAAGAGTTGTTCTGAGTTTGGGTGTAATTTTTGTCCGTTAATTGTATGTTTGTAAAGTCCCCCGTAACACAAGGCTTGTTTTCGAGTGCGGGAGTTGTAATTAGTTTCGATAAGTTTCCTAAGACAATTTTTTTGCAATATTATTTTTTAATCAGCCTAAAGAACGCTATGAAAATCCTACGGGACCATACTATGGGCTATTATTAGCCTACATTGTTATATTAGATACCTATAATGGTGAAAACCAACAAATAGATAGAGCTACGACGCACGTGACAATACCAAGTGTTGCAAGGAAATAGTTTATGTTGGCAACATTTTAATATCTCATAAATGTCAAAATATTTTAATCTTTTGTCGCAAAACTATAATATTTTCACACATTTTAGTACAGACTTTGTACTGACTGATTTATTAGTATTAAGCAACGAAGATTTATTTTCTATTTGTTTAATACAATAATTAGCTTAAATTATGCGCCGTTTACTTATAAAATATGATAGTACATCAGAAATTCATTAAACTGCCGCCGCCGATCACATTGTCAAGAAAATACATATACAAATGTCTATACTAATACAATAAAGCTGAAGAGTTTGTTTGTTTGTTTGGTTGCACGCGCTAATCTCAGAAAGTACTGGTTCGATTAGAAAAAAACTCTTTTTATTGAATAGTGCATTTACCGAAGCAGGCTATGAGCTATATAACATCACGCTATGATCAATAGGAGCGAAGCAGTAGCACAGAATACTTAATAGGCAGTAGTGAGACATGTTGCAAAATCGGTAAAAATATTCCAAATTACCACGCGGGCGACCCCTAATATTATATAAGTTCTATATAGCGTGGGTCTTAGTCTTGAGTGAAGAATAGATGTTGTAATTACATAATGCTATCAAACTGGCCATTTGGTCTAGTGGTTAGTGATCCAGACTGCTAAGTCGGAGACCATGGGTTCAATTCCCACAGGGGACAAAACTTTGTGTGATCCATAAATGTTTGTTCCGAATCTGGTTGCAATTTGTGTAGGTGAATTGTACGTTTGTAAAGTCTCCCGCGACACAGGGCTTGTTTTCTAGTGCGAGCGATGTCTTTTAAAATCGAAAAAAAACCTATTGGTTTCATTCAGCATCTGCTAGCCTACACCTAACATAAAAACGTTCTACAATACGTTTGGCCAAGTCTTGGTCTCTAAGAACAGGTCTACTCCAGCAATGATGCGAGAAGCCGAGTACAGTGCCATAAACACAATCCTTACAATTATAAATGTGAAAGTTTGTGAGAATGGATGGATTTTTACTCTTTCACGTAAAAACTACTGAACGGATCCTGATGAAATTTGGCACAGAGATAGATCTTCTTCTTCTTCGTGTCGATGGTACAATAGATAATTAAATTGCCCAAGCCACAAACCGTCCGGCGCACCCTGGACACCTAGCACTCGGTAACGCAGAGTCTAGGTGACTAATCCTTTCACCACGATGGTACGAAATAGTCTTACCCAAGACCTACCCCAAACGACAGAGATAGATTATAGTCTGGAATAACACATAGAGGCTTTTTACAGCGATAACCGAAATCGACGCGGGCAGAGCCGCGGGCAACAGCTAAAAATACATATTTATAAACATTATCTGTTCGTTTACCCACAGACTTTTAACGCTGCATAACTAATATAGTTGCAGCACTAACTAAAATTGTTGAGTGCGCAGTGACACGGCCACGGCCTTCTGTTTATTATTCCAGATGTGTGTTCGTACTTTTTAAAAAGCTACTCATGACTGTTTTACGGAAACAAAAATACGCAATGTTCTTGAAAGTAAATGCAGATAAATACTTCCGTATTTTAATTAGCTTCAGCGGTGTTGGTCTGTAGTTACTCAGGTTGCTAAACGTAGAGCTTGTAAGTTCAATCTCCACTTAGGACATATTTATGTGATAAGCACGATGTTAATTCTATGTCTGGGTGGAATTTATCTATAACTAGCCGCCCAACCCGACTTTGCCCGGAAGAACCAATTTTAAAAAAAAATGTTGCGCATGCGCGTGCTTGTGCGCACGCGCACGCAGGTGAATAATAATAATAATAGCAACTCACATATGTCCCACTACTGGGCACGGGTCTCCTCTCCTTTAACAAGAGAGAGAGAGGGGGTTTAGGCCGTAAAGCCAATAGAGCATTTTTTGTCTGTCGTATAGGTATGAGTAATTTATGTATTGTATATATGTCTCCAGATAAAGTAACTAAGAATGAGATAGACTTTTGCCTGCCTTCACATAAACATCTGATTAATAACATAGAAGCTCTTAATAATTTAAAATTTAGCTCCGACCACAGGCCTTTACGAACGACTCTAAAATTCACCCAAAAGATAGAACGAGTCCAAATAATCAAAAACTCCATTAAAAGATTAAATAAAGCCCCACTCATAGCAAACCAAGAACAATTTATTTTAGATCTAGAAAACAAATTTAGTTTATTAAACACAACAGATGATGACGTTCAAACTCAATATTCAAATATAGAAGATAGTATCAAGAAGGCTAGTAACAACATAAAAACAAATAAACACAAAGTGAATAAACTTAGTAACAAAACAAAACAGTTAATCGAAGAAAGACAGAAACTAGAAATGTACACACCAGCACACAAAGCTGCAGACCGACTTGTTAAGCGCAGTATTCGTAAAGATTTAAGAAATTACCACACAAATTTAATAAAGATCGCTATAGAAAATTATTGTTCATTAAAATCAGCTAAAGAAGGTATATTAGGTACAAGACGACCATCAATTACATGTTTAAGAGATAGTTCAGGTGTGAAACAGAATGACAAAGACAACATTTTAAACATTTGCACTGAATTTTATGAAAATCTGTACAGTGAAGAATCGGCTCAACAACCAAACGCTATTGTTTATTCGTGCTCCGACCACATTCTACCTATTACAGGGGGGGAAGTACATAAGGCATTGCGGAGCATGAAATACAATAAGAGTCCTGGCAATGACGGCATAACAACTGAGGCTTTAAAAATAGGAGAGCCGGCTCTTCTTTCCCATGTTACAAACCTTTTTAACAGTATATTAAGAACAGGCACTTTACCTCACTTATTTTGTCACTCACTCATCATTCTTCTCCACAAAAAGGGAGACAAAACAGATATCAATAATTACCGTCCGATTAGTCTAGTTTCACACCTGTACAAGGCTTTTATTAAAGTCATAGAGGACAGGATATCTGGATGCCTCGATAAACATCAGCCTCCTGAACAGGCTGCATTTCGCCGCGGTCTCTCTACAACTGACCACCTCCATTCCATAAACCAGATTGTTGAAAAGCACTCAGAATTTCAGCTTCCACTTTATATAGCATTCGTAGATTATTCTAAAGCTTTCGATAGTATCAGCCATACCTCAATTTTTGACGCCCTACTAAACCAAGAAATAGATACCACTTATATTCACCTTTTACAGAATATCTATAGAAATAGCACTGCAGCCATTAAAATCAACTCTAGAACAGGACCATCTTTCCGGATCGATAAAGGAATTAAACAGGGTGACCCGCTGTCTCCGAAATTATTCACAGCTGTACTGGAGGAAGTCTTTAAAAAGCTGGCGGCAGGCTGGGCGGAAAAGGGCATTATGGTCGGGCACAGGAGATTGTCCAATCTTCGATTCGCTGACGATATTGTCCTCTTCTCGTCTTCAGCCACCGAATTGACTCAGATGCTCGAAGACCTTAGGACGACAAGCCTCGAGGTCGGACTTCGAATGAATATGTCAAAGACTAAGTTGATGACTAACAGCGCGCATCATAGGATCAAAGTGGGGAGTGGGGAGATTGAGTACGTCGATGAGTATCTCTATTTAGGCCAAATAGTCTCATTCCAGGCAAGACAAAATAAAGAAGTTGCAAGACGCACCGAAAATGCCTGGAGGAGCTATTGGTTTATGAAAGATATCATGAAGGGTGATCTTCCTCTTACCCTAAAGAGTAGACTCATGGACGTATGCATTCTTCCCATCCTCACATATGGTTCTCAAACATGGTCTTTGACAATTCAGCAGAGGTCCACGCTCGAGGTTTGCCAAAGAGCTATGGAACGAAGTATTCTGGGGATTAAACTAACAGACCGAGTTAGGAATACATTAATCCGTTCCAGCACAAAAGTCACTGACGTCACCAGGAAAACTGCCATGCTAAAATGGAACTGGGCTGGTCATATCTGCCGCATGTCAGATGATCAATGGCCTAAACTCACTACCCAGTGGGTGCCTCTAAATGCCAAGCGACATCGCGGTAGACCCAGGCGGAGATGGCGGGATGAGTTGGATTCATTTAGCCAAGACTGGTCCTCAGCGGCTTTAGACAGAGAGAAGTGGAAGGAGAGTGGGGAGGCCTTTGCCCTGCAGTGGGACAGTACAGGCTTATAATAATAATAATAATAATATATGTTTATGTATTATATGATATGATATTTATCTACTCATAATATGTACTCATAATATAATATGTACCTATATATGTAAATAAGTATACATTAGTCAGTAGTAGGCTAGTCAGTAAGATTGTCATATTCTACTCTTCCACTTTTCCTCTTCGGTTGTACACTTTGCTTACTCTAACATTTATATCTTTCTCCTCTGCCACACTGGTTTGCTGGCAGAAAACTCAATCTTGAGTTAAGCTCGCCTTTGTACATGTAATATTTATATGTATTTGTTTTCTATGTTATTGTGTACAATAAATAATTTAAGAAGTAAGATGATCCTACAATTTACAATGTATAATGGCCCTAGTGGCCGCGTATGGTACACATGTTTCCGTCATCCGTCATCTTACACATTTATATGTCATCGCTGACTGTCCACACATTGTTCTAGCTCGCATTCTCAAGGCGTATTTCTAAAATAAAACTGGCAAAGTAAATACCAAGAAGATTGTGTGCTAAGTGGGTAGAGTTTGTAAATACCTTCGTTGGCCTTCTAAGCAAAGAATTCGTGCTAGACGTGAGAATTATTATTACTGAGTTAATTTACTTTTTTTTATCTCACACGAAAGTACGATTATCTTTTTCATATAAATAAAGTAAGTATTGTGTTTTGACTGCAACAGTGCATGCTTACCTACGCTAAAATATGCTAAAAGATTATAACTATCTGGCGATTAAAAAGTGACCTGAGTTTCTTGCTAGTTCTTCTCATGACTCCACGTCAGCGAACTATCCGTAGGAAAATGTTGCTAAAAAAATAACGTCATTTAGATAAAACAATAACCTCGTTTAGATGAAACATAACGCCATTTAGATAAAAGATAGCGTCATTTAGATACAAAGTAACGTGTTTTAGACAATGGATAACGTCATTTAGATAAAACAATAACCTCTTTTAGATAAAAGATAACGTCATTTAGACAATGTATAACGTCTTTTAAATACAAAGTAACATCATTTAGATCATAGATAAAGTAAGATAAAGTCGTATAGTCACGCCATAACTTCAATACGAATTTACCGATTTCATTAATTTTTTAAAAGATTTCTTTTTAATTGCGCAAAAGATAGTTAAATTTACTTGGGCGAAGTCGGGCCGGACGCAAGTGGTCAATAATCATATTAAAAGTATAGTATTTATTACAAAACGTTTAAACTTTCACGACTTGTAGGTACAATATATTATTACTGCAATAGACAACAGGTCTATCGTGTAATATTTTGAAGGATATCCTGTGTATCAATACCGATTTCGTACATTCTGCTTTTTCCAACTTTTCGGTCAAATTGCACCGATCGCGGTCACGGTTTAATTGGTTTAAATATTACAGGATTTAGAACCGTTGTCTATTATCATCATCTTAACACATAAAGGCCCCACTGCTGGGCACGGGTCTCCTCCATACATTTGAAGAGATATTAACCTGCTATGCCACGCTGGCCACAAGGGTTGGTATAGGGTTTTGTTTCGAGATTTCTCTCTCTTGCAGTGGATATTGTCCTGACTTACTCCCTTAGTCGACTCTTACACTCGATACCCTCAAGATTAAATGGGGTGGTGACATTATAAATAATACATTTATTTATCAAGAGTTACATAAATACATTCAGATTGACTTTCTTCTTAGCGTATCGACGGCAAACATCTTTAGAATTTACAATGTTTATAATATTGTTCAACTGTCGATATGTATATAAATGAATGTCTGTTTGTTTGTTACGTATGCGTTTCAATACCGTCCATTCGTTTACCACGAAACTTTGATGAGTTGTAAGTCGTTGCATGTAAACCTGGTTGTGTAAGATTGCAATCCCATTGGACCATGAGAGAGCGGGAATAAAGAGTGCACCTGTGTTTGCGCTTGTTCGCACGCGCACGCAGATGAATAATAATAATAATAGCAACCCACATATGTCCCACTACTGGGTACGGGTCTCCTCTCCTCTAACAAGAGAGAGAGAGGGTTCAGGCCCTAATTCACACACGCTGGCCTAATGCGGGTTGGTGAATCAGACATGTCTTTAGAATTTCTTTTAAGACATGTGGGTTTCCTCACGATGTTTTCCTTTATCGTTAGCAGATGACGAATCATTTGATTAGTACATATAAACTCCACAAAGTGTAAGTGAATGCTTGTTAAAAATAAAATAATTGGCTTATTAAATACTTAGCAATGTTGATAGTCTTTGGGCACGTTTCCAATTAACATAGATGCGGATGTAATATGTTATTATTAGTATTTATTGAATTTAAATAAAGTAGACATATTTTATACTGATAAGTACATGCCGCTTACCTATTGGGCACTTTTCCAGTTGACAGTGGTGCTGACGGATATAATGACATCTAAACTGGTCCTTTTAGCTTGTAAATGTTTTAAAATAAATTCATTAAGTATATAAAATAATTCTCATTCAAAATTAATCTTTATTTACAAGTGTGCCAGTGCTTTCCTGTGGCTCTGCTTGTCTAGACAAATGGCATAAACGGCCCGAATAAAATAGAAAGCAGTTTGGATTTGACATAAGTTTACGATATAATGTCGGATTCCTTAATAAAACTTTGCTTTTATTTACAGCTTCTCGATATTTAAAATTTAGTATTATCTAGGCTGTGCTTTAAGATCGGGACAAACGATTTTTTACATAAAAATATAGATCGATTTCACAACAGAAAGGTTAACTTAACCCACTGCACCAATTGTTTAACCTTAACCCGATAAACACATTTGGAACGCTCGAAACATTTATTATATGATTCAAGGATAAAAATAAATACTCGTACACCGATGAACAAGATTAACCTAAAATAAATTGTGAATGTAAACAATTAAGCTTATTTAGTTAGTGTTCGTCATAACAGCTGATTTGGCTCTACGTGCGCTAACGCGGTCCAACTAAAATAAATTCGTGGTCCAACTAAAATTACTAGTTGCTGCCCCCAGCTCCGCCCGCGTCGATGTCGGTTATCGCGGTATAAGTACCCTGTGTTCTTCACGTGGATACCGTCTATCTCCTTGACAAATTTTAATACGATTGGTCAGCCGTTTAGTAGTGCAAGTGTAACAAACAAACTCACTTTCGCAATTATATATAAGTATAAATCAACTAGCGCCCCTCCCTACTTCGCCCCGGTTAATTATTTAAGTGACAGAAAAACAAAAACCTAAGAAAAAGTCTCAGAGGATTTCTTCTTATACTCGGTACTCTTTAGGTTGCCTGCAAGAAATTGCTTTTTAGCGACAAGGCCGCCCATTGTACATAACTAGGTATAAAAAATGTTTCTTTCAAAATGTAATTGGTGTACAATAAAGAGTTTTCTGTTCTATTCTATTCTTTAACGCTGGTTTACGTTTTTTAAGAATTAGGATTCCTAAACAATGTATTGTATTGTAAAATTATGTATATATGAAGCGATAAAAGCCGAGTAGGACAGTAACCAATAAGAAGACAATACAGTAACACATGAAAAATGCCTTTTTTTAAAAACACCTCCCGCTCCAGGGAATGAGCCACCATACCACTTTACAAACTTACAATTAACGGACACAAAGTACACCCAGACTCGGGACAACCATTTTTTATCACGTGTGGAGATCCAACGCCGGGATAAATGTAGTAAATGTTGAGGTACCCACCTAAGCCACTGAACCAACCGTACAGTTAGAGTTCGACCTCAACCGTTAAGAAAGAAAGAAACAACAATATTTTTTTTGATAAGAAGTACCAATGTCAATTACACTTTGGTACTAATCAAATGAATGGTTGCGGGTAGCGGATGGATAGGGTCAGCTCGGGACCGAACGCTGTGAAAATCATTGGGGGAGGGCTACGTGGTCATTTTTCGGCTAAGATGATGATGATGAATCAAATGATAGTAACCCAGATGAAGTAAAATAAATTCTAAATGCTATTAATAGTTATTAATACGTTGAATCATCATAATTCGGCGGTCCTTAAGTACAAAAGGACATTTCAGAAAATATGGTTTACATTGTTACAAATTACTTGGCTAATTAAGGGAAAGAGCGAGGCATCCCAACACTTACTGGGATGGCCTCAATACTATTATGTTACTGAAATAATTTGCAACAATAAACAATTTTGAATTTTGAATATCAATGTAGAAAAAAGCATGAATTATTTTGTAATATTATTTTCATTGTAATGTTATGCTAGGATGATAATCTCTGTAATTAAAAATAATATCGTTTTTATTTAAAAAATCAAAGATGGACGTTTTTACGCTTATTCAATATACTTTACTCAGTCATGTCTGATATGTCTGTTTATACGCAAGAGGTGGATATTAATATTTGTTCAAAAATCTTTGTTTTATTATAACATTTAAGAAAATAACTTAGATTAGATGTAACCTAATAATATTTTTATCAACGCGTAAACGTGTATGCAGAATGGCGCGCTTTTGAGAACATAATAGAGACAGACAATATGTTCATTATGTTCTCATCTACGACACTAATTCTTTTATTAACCGACTTCAAAAACGAGGAGGTTATCGATTCGTGTGTATTTTTTTTTATATTTGTTACTGCAGAACTCCGTCATTTATGGATTTAAAAAAATATTTTTTAGTCTGAGAGGATATAGTTCCAGTTTGGTCCCATTTTCATCAAAAGAAAGTTCTCATGATGGGATCCATGAGGAATTCAGGAAACTCCTCAAAAGTTATGAGCGCACATATAGCAATTTCAATATTTTTAACAACTAATCAAGCATTCAGAAAGTGTAATTTGGTGAAGTAAAACTGATGAAGAAGACCACAGATGGCCATCTAAACTTTTCAATAATAAGTATTTCACTGATGGCGCTTAGATAAGTTTCGATTACGGTTGCTAAGCAACTAATAAGCAATAATGACGTGAATGGATTGAGCGCAGATTGTACTGAAGTCGGTTTTTTTTGTTAAAATTATTTTACTATACATGTCATCATTTACGCTTATAGTATCTAGATAACTATTTCATAATTTTATAAAAGCATTATATGAGTACCTATGTGCGGGTCGATAACTAGAATCCATTTATGCAATTAAAAGAATTGGCGTTTTCGATATGTCGCTTTGTACGTAGAGACCGGCGATATGTGGATTAAGACTAAAATCCTCTGCTGCTCTCTTGATAGAGGAGCGGAGACCGTGACCCAGCAGTAGGACACATAAGGTACGTATCCTACTAACATCTGGATGAAATTGGCCACTTAATTAAAATAATATATGTGATTTGTAGAAGATAGTTCTTTGGCCCAGCCTTAACCATCGAGTTGTAAAATATAAGTCGGCAGTCAATTTATTTATCAATCGAGTTAGTGTTGTACCAACCTTGTACTCGTATATCATTGGAACATGATGCAACACGAATATAAAACATCCAAAAACAAACCAACATTAAATACGAACCATACGAAACTAATATAGGCGAATAAACGAACAGATTGAACTCATAAATATAATGTTAAAGTAATCATATTGACACATTTATAGCCAATTCTTCGATGAAACGAATAAACATGAGCGTTGGTGGAATTCAAAACTATACTTGATGAATTACACGTTTCGTCTTCATTTTGACTTTGTTTCAGAAATGAAAAACAACTTTATTGGCAAGACAATTTTCAATATGCAAAATTTTATTTACTTAATATACCTACCTACATAGGTATCTACTTATTTTCTAATTTGTGCAAATGGCTACTTGACAGTTTTTAAAGTTTGCTGTTTATTTTATACCTTTACGAATATATTTATCTTAAAAAAAGTTATACCTATAATAGAAAAACATATGTTTCTGTTTCATACATTTGAAATGTGCGCGAAAACAGTGTATCTCGTGAATTTTACATTGTGACGTCATTAAGCAATAAAACTAGTAAATTTATTAACGCCGAAGATTTTGCATTCCGAAACAGGGCTGAGCAATCAAAACGTTATAATTAGTATAACTCAGTTTATATTCCTAAAAAATATTATTTTACTTAATAAAACGGAAATGTCAGATGTTTTGTACTATGTAGCGTCATAAGATGCTCAAACATGGCCGCCCGTGTATCGGCAAATAGAACAATATATAATTTTTGGTATCTGTATGTCTTAACATAACAAGTTGCCAATTATTTTCTACCCAAGCTTCGCTGTAGCTATGAAATCTCGAGACTAGAAGAAACGAGCATTCGGACCTAAGATACGTAGTGACATGATTGACGCTTTGTTTTTGAGATCACACTAGAATAAGCACTGTGTTCCTAGTAGACTGTGATTTTGAGGAATATTATGACGCTTTAACTTTACAGTCCTCTAAATTACTATTTAGTTTAATAATGTAGGTACTTACCTTTAAGTTAATATAAAACATAGTTGCTCTTTTTAACCGACTTCAAAAACGAGGAGGTTATCAATTAGTGTGTTTTTTTTTAAATGTTTGTTACCGCAGAACTCCGTCATTTATAGACCGATTTGAATATTTTTTTTGTCTGAGAAGACATACTTTCAGTTTGGTCCCATTTTCATCAAAAGAAAGTTCTGATGATGGGATCCATGAGGAATTGAAGGAACTTTTCAAAAGTCATAGGCACACATATAGCAATTTTAATATTTTTAACAACAAATCAAACATTTGCATTCAGAAAGTGATATTTGGTGAAGTAAAACTGATGAAGAAGACCACAGATGGCCATCTGAACTTCTCAATAATAAGTATTTTACTTATGGCGATTAGATAAGTTTCGATTATGGTTGCTAAGCAACTATTAATAAGCAAATGTAATGTAGCAAATGAAAACTGGTAACATTACTGGTAAACTGATGATGATGAAGCCGGAAGCTAGGCAACGGAACTTCATAATTAAACAATGTAATCTAGCCGTGATTGGGCTTATTTGAATGGTCATGCACTTTAGCTGTAAATTATATTATGTTAGACTAGGGGTTTGAAGATATTTGAAAATTTTACAACTTGCCGTACTGAAGTCGGCTTTTTGTTGTTAAAAACTAGTATAGTAGTTTATTACTATACTAGTTTCCCTGGATTGTTCCCGCGACTTCACCCGTCTTAACAGTGTCACGGGACCAGTGTTTTGCTAAATTAAAAAGTAGCATTTGTGGTATTTCCGACTATATTCTGTTTTTGAGCCAAATTTCATCATGTGTCCAAATGAGTTGGCAACACGCATGTTATACCTCTGGTATTGCAAGCGTCCATAAGCTACGGTAACTGCTCAACATCAGGCGGGCCGTATGCTAGTTTGTGTCTTCAATATTGTTTCACAGATTAACATTATTTGTTTTTCATTAATTCAATCTTTACATTATACATTCTCTTTTTAACCGACTTCAAAAAGAGGAGGTTATCAATTCGTGTGTATTTTTTTTTTTTTTTTTTATTTTTTTTTTTTTTTTTAATGTTTGTTACCGCATAACTCCGTCATTTATGGACCGATTTGAAGTTCCGATGATGGGATCCATGAGGAATTGAGGGAACTCCTCAAAAGTTATAGGCACACATATAGCAATTTCAATATTTTTAACAACTAATCAATCATTTGCATTCAGAAAGTGTAATTTGGTGAAGAAGAAGATTAAAACTGATGAAGAAGACCACAGATGGCCATCTGAACTTTTGCAATAATAAGTATTTTACTGATGGCGATTAGATAAGTTTCGGTTATTGTTGCTAAGCAACTATTAATAAGAAATAATGACGTGAATGAATTGAGCGCGGATTGCACAGATTAAATATTGCTTTTAATACCTACTTGACCTGTGTTCAGCCCGACGCTCAGTCGATTTTATTCGATTGTAACAAACAAATATCTGAAAATGTTACAACTTGCCGTACTGAAGTCGGTTTTTTTTTGTTAAAATTATTATAAATTAACCTGTTTGGCAGAACGAACAAGTTTGACTCATTTATGAACTAAAATTGGCCATATTGTTTTGAAAATACTCTTGGAGGATAAAGTCGAGGTATTTTGATGGTAACAGCTATAGTAATTAGCATACTCTACATTGGCTTTGTAAACATATATCGCAAGTCTAAATTAAGAAATGTTTACTCACAATACTGTAACGGACTTCATTAGCCGGGTCTGTATCGTATTTCTGTGCAAATGTTGTGCAACTGTGCATCGTTTTACGAACTTTGTTATACACAAAATAAAGTTATGAAGGTATACCTAATTAAGGCAGAATAAGGACAGGGAATAACCTGCGGGCTTTACTTACAGGTGTGCCAGTATTATTATTGGCGTATTTTAGGATTAGGGATTAATCAAATAAGAGAAAAACATATCACCTACAATTTGATATACGGGATATACCTGTTCCTAAACTAGAACTTTACAGACGTAGTTTTGTCTTTACATGGTTCCATTTATTTATAACTCTTTACCAAAGACAATAACTCATTTGCCATATATTTTTTATGCATTGCAAGTGGCATCTACAAGAACAGATAAATTCAATTGAGGAGATGTTGAAAAACATCCATGACAATTTTATAATTGGTGTTGATAAGTACCTAGTTACATATTTAATTAATTTAATTTGTAATAAGGACTGTATTAGCATTATATTGTTGCATGCTGTGTAACGACCAAATATGTGATACTAAACATTTAAATTGTAACATCTGTCATATTTAACGCAATAAACTAATATTATTATTTGATTTGGGCCCTGCGCCAGATTTTGTCCATTGGCCGACAAGACCGCGGCTACCAGACTTTTCACTTGACAGATTCGCCGACACTGTGCAAATGTGCAAACGGTGGACAGGCGAGTAGAGTATGCTCGATGAGTTCATGTTCTGTCCTACTTCTGTGGTATAAAAAATAGAACACAAATGGATTTGACGTAAGTTTACGATATTATACTATGTAAGCTGTCTATTCTATTCCATTCGACTACCGTTACTGCCACTCCAGAGCCTCTAGACAAGTGGCATATGCGATAGTCGAATGGAAAAGTCAAAAAAGAAAATGTATGGGATTTGACGTAAGTTTACGACATTAAATCGTAGACTCACGTCAAATTCCATACATTTTATTTTTTGACCTTTCGATTCGATTATCGCTTATGCCGCTTGTCTAGAGGCTCAGAGCTTTTACCACCATGTGCCACTCATACAAACACGTAAGGCCTAGCCACACTTGATGGAATTTCCGTCGCCGATCTTACGCTGTGGAACGCCACTACATTTAATTGCATAAACTAATAACAGGCACACTCCGCGGAAGATCGGTCACTCCGTCAGCGCTTCATTTAGATTAATTTTGTTCCGCTGCGTAATATCGGCAACAGAATTTCCGTCAAGTGTGGCTAAGGCTATAAATTTTATCTGCGCGCGGTCACAGGCGCCGGCTCGGCGTAGCGACGCATCGTTCGGGCGTCGATCATTCTGTCGTGGCACGTCTATCGCCAACCTTGACCACCGGACATTTCGTTAATAGTATAACCCATTTTTTATAACTGAGCAGTTGGAGCTGTCAAAATCGTTAGATTGGTGTGATTGAATTCATCCACCCGCTTCCTTTCCTACCTTCCCGCAAGGTGCCTGTCCCTGTCTGCGCTTTCGCGTTGTCTGGGCTATCTAAGTATCCATATCCGTGTTTGATATAACGAAAATGATTTTTTATTCACATTACTGAACAGCCTATCAATTAAAATGATCATAATTATCATTAAAAGTTGTACCTACCAATGCAGCAAACATGGCAAGAATTTGACAATGATAGCAGCACAGTTAGGAAAATTGGATTATAATCACGCACCATACTATGCTGTTGGTAAGTTTCATCATGGACAACCTTGTTATGTCGTACTGTGTCTACACTCGCAATACAGCTTTCCTATACTACACCGTAAAAGCGCGCAAACCCGAGTAAGAAAAGACCTCCGACTTATTTTTGTTGACTGTACCTCTTGTAATTCGGGATGAAGTAATACTTTAATAGTGATACGGGACAAACAAAAAAAATTTTTTTTATGTGGGACGAAGAACAAATCACTACACACAATGGTGTAGTTGTGATCTTGTACGTGATTGCAGGTCACAGCGCTCATTTAAACTGAACACTTTGGAACCTAACATAAAACTTTGCTGTAATTTTTTTGTGCCACCAACGCTCAGTGATGTCTCTGGTATTTCAAGTATCCATAGGCTACGGTAACTGCTATAGACTAACCTGAAGGAATTTGGATATGTCTGTATGTATTTGTGCCTGTTTCAATGTCCGCTCGTAACTACGCAACGGCTCAACCAATTTTGATAAATGATACATCATTTGATTTTTGTCTGAGTGTCACCGAGTAGGTACATAAAATGGCGGGGTTTATTGTGTGGATTATAATTTGATTTCAAAATCCTCGTGTGGGATATTAAAATAAAGGGCTTTCAAAGACGAGTACGAAAATATAATATACAATCTGTCATCAATGTTTTATGATTTATCACTCAAAACTGTTTCAACGATGTAGGTTGAAGTTTTAAGTGATAAATCATTAAACATTTTATTTTGCTTCTTAGTTGTACCTTATATTTAGACTAATATTATAAAGCTGAAGAATTTGTTTGTTCGGTTGAACGCGCTTATCTCAGAAAGTACTGGTTCGATTAGAAAAATCTTTTTTTGTTGAATAGTGCATTTATCCAGGAAGGCTAAAGACTATATAACATCACGCTATGATCCATAGGAGCGGACGAGTAGTGAGATATGTTGCAAAATCGGGGAAAATATTCCAAATTACCACGCGGACGAAGTCGGGGGCGACTCCTAGTTTATTCATATATACATAAATATAATTCTACTTATATTAATAATAATCTTTGTTGGTATTTTTCGCACCGTGCAGTCGGATTTGTTAGTTTTTGCATGAAAGAATAACAAACATACATCTATACATTCTTACAAACTTTTACGTTTATAATATTAGTAGACTAGCTGTTTGAGCCTGTAATGCCGCCCGTGTGTCCGTTATCATAATAAAAATCAAATTCTATGTCCTTCTCCAGGATACGATCTATCTCCTTGCCAAATTTCACTACGGTCCGTTAAGCCGTTTTGTCGTAAAAAGGTAACAAACAAACATACATACAAACACTTTCACATTTATAATATTAGTATGGAATTAAATCTTCCACTACACGGAGTGTTGCAAGGTCGATATCTGGCAGTTTTAAATAAACATGTGTACTGTGTACGCTTCACACATATATATGTGTTATACTACTTGGGTGGCAAACAACGCTTGCAATACCGGAGGTATCACTTGCGTGTTGCCGACCCATATTTTTATACCAGGTCTTTAAGATGGAGTGTCCCTGGGATAGGAAAACGTTTCTTTCAAAACGCATCTCTAAATGACCGCTGGGGACCGATACTCACAGAAACACAAATACACCGCTGTGTGTAGTTATTTGGCTGTGGTCTTCTGTAATATGGAGGTCCTTCCCCAGTCGGGCTTGGTCGGTAGTATGGTGCCCTACCTCTCTTAAATACGGTGGTGGCCGAGTGGTAAAGCCTTGCACGCAAGTTCGATCCCAGGCAGTACCAATGTAAATGTCATTTTGTGGAGTTTATATGTAGGTACTAATGCAATGATTCGCCATCTGCTAACGCTGACGGAAAACTTCGTGAGGAAACCCACATGTCTTAGAAGAAATTCTAATGAAATGTCAGATTTACCTAAACGCATTAGGCCAGCGTGTGTGAAATAAGGCCTAGATCCTCTCTCTACATAGAGGAGAGGAGACCCGTGCCCAGGAGTGGGACATTATATGGGTTGCTATTAATATAAAATTCTATTAAGCTCCGATCAGGAATAGTCTGCTCATCATATACTTTAGGAGTGTAGTCTTTGGCATAATGATCGTACTATTATGTTGAACAGCTTACATGTATCATCTAGAGCGGCCTACTATGGGGATTTAGTCTCATCTGAAAGGAATTTCCGTGCATTTAAACGTTTCTGCCATACATATTATAGCAATCAAACTTAGCTCACATAGGTCCCGTAGTTTAAGGTCCTCCGTGGTGCTCCTTTTCATAGGTTACAAGCCTATACAGATTTATTTTGTCTCGCGCATTGCTATGGAGGGAAGTGGTACTCGGTTAAAACTCGGTGTATCAGTTGGTTACTCCGCTGTTAATCCTGGCTCACAGGAGTCACAGCGGTGGGCATGTGGGTGGGATTGTCCCGAAAATATATAATTCTACTGTACGTGTGTTAGTCACTAAACTTCTCCTAACTAGCTGAGCCAATTTTAATAAAACTTTGTGTGTGTGATTGATTCACCTGGATGGTTTAGATTCACAATTTGGACCTCGTAGTTGCCGCTGCAGAACTCTGTCCGCTTGTATATATACATATTAAAACTAGCTTTCGCCCGCAGCTTCGCCCGCGCGTACAATCCCTCCGGAACAGAGTTCATTTTCGGGAAAAATGTCTATGCTAAATTTAATGTGAGACTGCCTTGGGGGTCCAGTGGTCGCAGTATGCGCCTGCTGTGCACGAGGTTGTGGGTTCGATTCCCACACAGGACAATACTTTATGTGATCCACAAAGAGTTGTTCTGAGTCTGGGTGTAATTTGTATCCGTAAATTTTATGTTTGTAAGTCCCCCACGACACAGAGCTTGTTATCTAGTCTTTATAAAAATAAAAAAAATAAAAACTTCCGTTCAGTAGTTTTACATTTCTACAAACATTCGAGTTTAATTAGTAGGATTTTACATGGTTCTATTAAAACAAACAATATAAATACCTAGTAATGAGAAGGGAACCGCACGCATGGGGGGCCGCCCTACCTTACGCTCGGTGAACGTAAGGTAGGGCGGCCCACGGCTAGGTTAGGTTAGGTTAGACCGACGACCTAAAAGAGGTCGCTGGGACGGACTGGATGCAGAAGGCGGAGGACCCTGTGCTGTGGCGTGTGTTAGGAGAAGTCTATGTCCAGCAGTGGACTGCAATAGGCTGATTGATTGATTGATAAGATTTTACATGATTCTATTAAAACAAACAATATAAATACCTAGTAGAGAAAAGGGAACCGCACGCATTAGCAGTACGTATAGTATACAAGAGTAAATATAAAAATAGTATTGTTACATAACATTAACAACATTGTGGAGAACAAATAGGTCAATGGTTATGGACCGATACTGTACTACTTAAATATGTTTCTGCATTTATCGATACGATATAAGGTTTGACTGGCTTCGTCTAGTGTTTAGTGACCATGACTGCTACGTGGGGGTCGTGGGTTCGATTCCCATACGAGACATAACTTTGTGTGATCCATAAATGATTGTTTCGAGTATGGGTGTGATTTGCATTAGTTACATTAAGTACATATTATTTATTTTGCTTTTTAATTGTAATTTTGCTTGAGTAGGTACAAAATAAAAATGATAACAAATTATTTGTTTAGAATACTAGAATATAAGACTAATATAATATGTACTTTATAAATTCGAAAGTGATTTTAGATACTACATATTGATTGAAGCTAATTATAATGTATTTGCTGTAATGTTTGCATGCCAGAACTGGTGAAATGTGACGATCAAACACTTTTTTAACACCTTCATTTGTACCGCTTTTCTTGCAAATAAATAATTTATTTCTTTATTTGTCACTTTTTCAAGAATAAACGGCTCATCAGATTGAATTTAAATTTGGCATGAAGATATATGGTATCCTGAGGAAGGACATAAAGTACGCTATCGCGATAAACAACATCCACGCGATAGACACCGCTAATATCTAAACTTCGGATATCAATGATATTACAAAAAATATAAGCTACCTTCATACTGACCGCTTTGTTTCAAAATGGTGGTTCATACTTGCTTATAGATTTCACGTATAAATACGATAGATTATACGGAACGTAATGATACACATTGAGATAGTGTTAGATGAAATTAAGCTACTTAGCTACTGTTGACGTCAACAATTTCCGCGCGCTAGTGCGATATCTACGCCTTTCTAACGATAACATTTGACAGAATTTCTTGACAAAAGATCTATTTTTGTCCCGATGTGTCCCACCTGACCTGCAGGGGTATTCCGTAAGAGCAAAAACACCGAGCCACCGCAAAAACCGAGCAAAATCTGGCTGTCAGATTGAAAATCGGTATTCCGAAAGAGCCCTTTTTGACGTTTAGTCAATAGATTGTGCCGTCACCGAGCAATCATAACTGTCAGTTTTGTGATCACAACTGTCAGTATGCCATCGCTGTTTCTTAGAGAATCAGCCGGCTGGAAATCGAACCCAGGACTCTATGGTCAGCAGTGAGTAGTAGCAGTAGTAAAAGTTTTGAAACACCGGTCCATACCTTCATAATTTAAATCTTAGATTTTAATCACGTTTATTATGGTTGAAATCTCACACTTAATCGTACAAAAGCGAAAAATATTTAATAATATGAATCACTCACTAATTATATCCGTTGACGAGTCCACAAACTGTTTTTATTACTAATCATAAGCGAACTTGAAACGTAAGATAACTGTTTTGTTGATGTGAAGAATCTCATACATTACTCATTCCCTGTCTCGTTTCATTTTTGTTTTTTTGTATCTAAAGTAATAATTATAAAGAGGCAACGTTTGTTTTTGTGTTTGATTGTTACAATTTTACTAAAAAACTACTCTATTGATTTCAAAAATTCTTTCACCTTTAGACCTACATTATCAGAGAGTTACATAGGCTTACCTATATTTTATTTACTTGTAAGATTCATTAATTTAACTCAGTTGGACAACTCTTTTGTCCAACCTGTAATCGGACCTTTAAAGCGAAATTAGGGTTCGCAAGTCATATAAAAGCACATCAACAAAACAAACTCGATGCAGGATTCGCCGTCACCGGACACAGTGTGGATTGAGGTCATGATTTTTTTTTATGCACTCCGGGAGTGCCGACAGAAGATAAAACAGTTGTTATAAATTTTATAGCAATATATTTTTTTTTTATTTATCTAGTCGCGTTCGCGTATTGCTGTAGTAAGTATATGCGTATATTGCCTCTTTGCTTTAATAACGTGACTGTCGAAAAAAGATTTTTCGGATATGTCAAACTGCGTCTCGTAACGGTGTCGCAAATCCAAAGATTTTATCTCGTCTAAAAATAAGCGTAACGTGCTAAAATAAGTTTTTACTTAAAAAAAATTAAGGAGCCCCTACAAAAATTAAACAAATGTCCACCCGTGCGGAGGTGGGATGTGCTGCTAGCAGTAGTATAAAACCCACGCTTTTGTTACTATCTATTTTATTATGATTCATACGCAGTTTTAACTTTTCACAGACTTAACGCCGACAGATACTCGTTAATGTATCAATCTTGAAACAAAACTATTAATAGACGTGGAAGATTATGTTTTTAAAATATATTAATGGGATTTTTATTGGTGTCGCTTGGTGTATGGATTTATGAGTGTTTGTATGACTGATCGAGCTAGATTTTAGTTTTTTTTTATGAAACTTCATACACACAAGTAGGTACATAGGCGGGCTTAATGTCCAGTCAACCTCGGTGATGCAGAGATAAACGAAGTAGGTGCAGTAAATGCAGTTAATTCTATATTAAATCAATTGCTGATGACTACTAAATACTTAAACACAATAATAATATCTATATACTGAAACCAAATAAACATATGCATATTTACAATATATACTTGTATATTAATATAAATACTAATAAATATAATACATATTACAAACTTAACGTGAGATTTTCGACAATTATTTAAAGAGAAGAGAACGAACCCTTAGCCTAAATGCAAAACGGTTAGTGGATATTCTGACCTCAAGAGGAAGCGCATTTCAGAGACGAATAACCTGCACGACAAAAGAAGAATGAACGAATCCAGACGTATGAGAGAGAAACGTAGATTTCTCTCATGAACAGTTTTTATTTACTGTATTATTAGCCGGTTGATTGGTTCCATTACTTCAGTTATTTGCCGCGTGATTTCATATTTAGAATTGATCGCCTCGTGCTTACGTTTATAATTGTATAAGCTATTGCTTACGTAAGCAAGGCATCTAATAATATGTCGTCTATCTGTATACCATATTTCATTACAATGCTTTCACTGCTTATCCGAAACGTAAAAAAATTGAAAACGGAATTAAGAGAGGTAGGGCACCATACTAGCAAGCAAGCCCAGCTGGGGAAGAAGACCACAGCCCAATAACTAACCACAGCGGTGTCGTTGTGTTCCTGTGTGTGAGTAAAGGTCTCCAGCGCTCATTTAGGGATACGTTTAAAGGAAAGGTATTATTACTCATTTAAAAACCCTGGTGTAAAGAATGGGTTGGCAACACGCAAGTGATACCTCTGGTAATGCAAGCGTCCATAGGCTACGGTTACTGCTTAACATCAGGCGGGCCGTATGCTTGTTTGCCACCCAAGTAGTATAAAAATAGTATATCGGCAGTCGCCAAAGACTGCTCCGCATATTTTTTTACATCAGGGTTTTAAGATGAAGTATCCCTGGGATAGAAAATCGTTTCTTTCATGACGCATTCCTAAATTAGCGCTGGAGACCTGTTCTCACCTACAGGAACACAACTACAAACACAGCTGGCTTTGGCGCGTTGTAGCTTGTCAGCACCGAATCAATATATACGCTTGCGCTCGCGCCCTCTGTTTAGTACATAGATAGTGCGCTCACGCACAGCTCAGTATGCTCCTACAAATTAGGCTCTCTCATTGTTTAATGCAGTAATTGCGCACCAGCCGAATGTGGACATATTTTTTACTAAATTAAATGAATTTATATATTATTGTATTAAATTTTTATCTGAACAAAAATCAATATTATCATAATTAAATATGTATTTTATATTGTGATTTTGTATATAATAAGTTATATTTAAAAATAATGTAAACTAGATAATTATGTTATCTGACTCTCTGCACGTGTTGGGAAACTGTGAGTGCAGAGAGTAATTGAATTGTAATAAATAAATAAAATAAATAAATAAACTACACCATTGTGTATTGGTCTTTGGCTGTGGTCTTTTTAGGGTGGAGGGCCTTCCCTAGTCAGGCTTAGTTCATGTAGAGTGCCATATCCAATTTATATTATATTTTTACAATTCTAAAGGAATGGTTTTCAACTACGTAGAAGTCATCAAACTACAGTTAGTAACACTGTGGGTTATATCGTTCAGTTCCATTATTTTTACATTCAGAACTAAATGACAGCTATAAATCATAAAGTTTTGATACACATAGCGTATATAGTTACGACTATTTCGAACGAACGATACGATCGACCTTTTGATTGACGTATGGACTAAATATAACGTTTCTGAACGATGAAAACACTGACATTATCGGTTCAATGGTTCAGGAGATAAGCGTTTACAAAAGTATTTGGCCGATGGAGCTTATTTTTATATTTAATGACTAATGATGTATGTATATATACTATACCTTGGTGGTACTAATATTTGATAATAAAAAATGTCTCATACTTTTTATAGTTATGAATACCTTAGTAAATATAATAATTATCATCATTATGATGCCTATTTCGGGCACCAGTCTCACACAAATGCAAATTAACAGTGTACATATTTGTTCCGCCATTTATGACAAAAAAACCGGGTACGGGACGCTGCGCTGTAGTGTGTTCCTTGTTGTTATTAATGCTCTACGATGGCATATTCAAGGAGTTTACCAGTTTCGAATATAAACAATGAAAAACCTTTTGGCCCTCAAAAGCTAAAGCAAAAGATTAGCCAGTGACTGACAGGTGAGAGTGTCCACTTATGATGAACTGACACGATTCAAATTACAGACTAATGAAAGATCTATGTACATACATACACTTTTAGAACACATCCTACACATCATCACTAAATATCCCTGTGCAAGTATAAAATTAACATCCCACCATAATTAGATAGCTACCTATTAGACGCAACTCAACGATGCATTGTACGTCAAAGTAATATAAATATACCTTTTCGATAAAGAAGAGAAACTCGCACGTATGAGAAATGGGAAGTTTCTGAAAGCTTACGGGGCCTGCAAATTTGCCGCGCTAAGGCTGTCGGCTATGAGGCAGCGCGGGTGCAGCGCGGCTGTAGCACTGCAGTCGCGCGGTTTTGATATAGGTGTAAGGATTTTGGAAACATCGCGGACGCAACGCAGCAGCCGCACTGCCACGGAGCGACAAATTTGAAAGCGCTCTTAGCCAGTTAATGACGCATTCTCAAATTTGGTAAAAATTGGGTGATTTTCGGTACCCATTATAACGTAATTAAACTAAATAAAAATAAGCTCTCATCCTCAAGAGGTGGTTGCTGTAGATACAGCAGTCGCAGTTTATAAACATTGGCAGTAAATATTTATTATAATATTATTTGTCATCAAAATATACAGATATTTATGTAAATATGTTATGATTTTAATAAAATAATAATAATAGAGTTAACTAACCTAACCTAAACTACTTACAATCAATCAGATATTGTATATTTATAAAGTTATTTACCTTTAAATAAAATATCTGATTGAGGTCGCAGTTCTGAGGAAAGGTTGACCACATTACCACTCCGCGGGATCGCAAGGCTAATACATTGACCCAAGTAAAAGGCGTATTTGTTGTTAAAAAAAAAGCGGTGGTAGCCTAGTGGGTAAGTAACCGACATGCACGCAAGCGGTGTGAGTTCGATCCCTAGTGGGAATTTCACTTTGCGGAATATAATGTGTATTAATCAAATGATTTACCATCTGCTAATGTTGAAGGAAAACATCTTGAGGAAACACACAGGTCTGAAGAATAATTCGAAAGACATGTCTAATTCATCAACCTGAGTGAATTAAGACCTTACTCCTTTTTTGATAGAGGGGAGGCTACCTGTGCCCAGCAGTGGGACAAATATGGGTTGCTATTAACACAATATAATACAATCATCATCATCATCTTAGCTGGACACAGCCCGCCATAGGATTACTGCAGCAGATTAATAATTGCGGGTAGTGGTCTTGTCCGACCACTACCCGCAATTATTATAAAATACAATATCGATATAATTAAAATACATTCGCTTTGCAAATAGGTCGCATTGCCTTAATCATTAATTTTTTTATGGTTGGTACAAAGCAGCTCGTAAGGAGAGATACCTCCATCCTACCTAGTTAGTATTATAATATTTGCTCTAGGTGGATTTCTAGGTCTCTTTGAAGAAGCACTGTACTCTACGCTACAACAACTTTTTTTATAGACAACTCCTCGACTACGGAACAAGCTCTGTGTCGCAGGGGGCAAACATACAAACATACAATTCACGAACACAAATTACATCTCGACTCGGAACAAACATTTATGAATCACTCCAAGTTTTGTCTTGTATCGGAATCGAACTTACGACCACACCACTAGACCAACAGGCCAGTCATCATATATTTGTTATAAGCATCTATAGCACACAAAAGTTGATTACCATAGAGCAAAACGTAGGCTTGTTATCTAAATTATTAATTATGTCCTCCTAATCGAAATTGTGTTGAAGGTTTGTTTTGGCCCAACCCGGAAATCGTAACCGGGTCCTCGTTACCAGCAGTCCAAATTTTTCAGGTACAAAAAAGAGTATACGAAAACCTAAAAATAAATGATATCTAGCAGCTCGCCTTAAAAGTGCGAAGACTCCGCAGTACGTGTAGGTACATCTTTGTACCCCTTTTTAACATTGCGCGCACGGAGAGAACTGCATAAAGCAATTATGATCATATTTCTACTACCAGACGACCTCTAATTTAGTTCATTAGATATAAACTATATTATCGAAACAAAAGAAAACTAAAACGATAGAAAATAATAAAAGAATAGAATAACAGATTCATGGCACACCTCTCTGTCTAACCATACTTATAACCACGCTTATATTATCACTAAATGGTGCCCGCGGCTCCGCCCGCGTGGGTGTCGGTTGTCGCTGCAAAAAGCCTATGTGTTATGCCAGACCATAATCTATCTCTGTGCCAAGTTTCATCCAGATCCGTTCAGTAGTTTTTACGTGAAAGAGTAACAATCATCTATCCATCCATTTTCACAAACTTTTACATTTCTGCCGTGTTATAACTTAAATGCCGTTATCTGACAACTGGTCACGGTGTTACTTAATGACATTTTTGCTTATTTCACACGAGAAACATATATACTTAATGACTTTAAAAATATATATATATCTAAAACTATCCAAGATATCAAAAATTCGTAAACACAGATCGATCGATTTTTTTTTCTCATTAATATAGCATAAAAGTTAAAAACGACCAGATGTCAGATAACGGCATTTAAGTTATAACACGGCAGATTTATAATATTAGTAAGGATTAGCGTCAGATTTGTGACACGAAAATAGTGAATATTGCACTCCAACGTTCCATAGGCGATTATTTTTTAATAATTAAGGCCTGCTGTAAATTTTAATGGAGGCCTCTGTCTGTACCCTACGCAGAAATAAGTCAATTAGGTCGTGGACAGGATGTTCAATATTGAACTAAAGCATGAACCGAGTCCGGTAGTAATTAGATCATACATGCACTACATACATATATCTCGTATATGTCATCTATTAAGAGAAGTAAGGCACCATACTAGTAAGCAAGCCCGACTGGGGAAGTATCTCCATCTTACAGAAGACCACATATAAATAACTACACACAGCGGTCTAGTTGTGTTACTGTGCTGGAGACCTCTCCAGCGCTCATTTAGGAATGCGTTTTGAATGAAACGTATTCATATCCCAGGGATACTCCCATCTTAATGCCCTGGTGTAAAAAAACGCAAGCGACACTTCTGCCCCTCTAGCCAACAAAAGTCAAAAAAGAAAATGTATGGGAATTGACGTAAGTTTACCACATTATAACGTAGACTTACGTCAAATCCCATACATTTTATTTTTTGACATTTCGAATCGTCTATCGCTTATGCCACTCGCCTAGAGGCTCTGGTATCGCAAGCGTCTATAGTCTACAGTAACTGCTTAACATCAGGCAGTTACGGCAGCCTATAGACAACTGTCTATAGGCTGCCGTAACTGCAGACCAAAGGTATCACTTGCGTATTGCCGAATATTTTTTTTAAACCAGGGTTTTAAGATGAACCATTCCTAGAACGTTCCATTTAAAACGCATCTGTAAAACGATCTTCAGAGACCTGTACACAGGAACACAACTACACCGATTTATTTAGTTATTTAACTGGTAGCTGTTTAGCTGTGGTCTTTGGTTCTGGCCAGTAGAGCGTGCTGGGCTTGCTCCCGAGTATGGTGCCGCACCTCTCTCAATGGTTAGCCCTAAGAGCTGGTATTTCAGAGGTTTGAAAAGAATATGTATATTTTATTCTTAATTATTAACATATTTATGACTTGGAGTCGCACGCGTGTTAATTTGGAATATTTTCTGCGATTTTGCAACATATCTCACTAATGCTCCGCTCCTATTGATCATAACGTGATGTTATATAGCCTATCCTTCCTGGATAAATGCACTATTCAACAAAAAAAGATTTTTTCTAATCGAACCAGTACTTTCTGAGATTAGCGCGTTCAACCAACCAAACAAACAAACTCTTCAATATAATATTAGTATAGATTAGTAACAAAAATGGGATTTCCATCAACTAAGCTTCGACCAACCAAATTACCAGTGAAATATTTTCATAGTGCAACTATAAGCACAGAAATATTTCCCCTCATATACCGTTCACACGTTCAAAGGTATTCACAACATCCAACAAAGACCACGTCATACGTTTACGTGTTTACAAGAGAGTCTTAAAAGCAGTTAATGAATCTATAAATATGGCGCAACTTTGAAATAAACACCGTATTGACCATAAAATTGAGTTGAATTCTTCTTTTTGCTATCGTTTGGTCAATGGCCAACCTGTTGGCAGCGTTATTTACTTAATTAAAACTTTCTGGACATGAATATTAATGCCTAATTTTTCTCCCCCGCATAGTCAATAAATAAAACTTCACTTTTAAATTTAATATGATTACTAAACTACTTTTAAATTTAATTGATTTCTAAACGACGGCGACGGGACGATCATCAAATGACAGAAAGGAATATTTTATATAAAAATTGTTGTTTTTACTAAATTCTAAGCATTTTTTATATATTTCCTGTACTTCCACAAATAATTAATTAATTCACAACTAAATTAGCCAAATCAGTCCGTTCTCGAGTTATTTAGCAAGACTAACGAACAGCAATTGATTTATATATATCTATATACATATATTTATTTACCTATATCTTAACATATATATTTCTTGTGTGCGTGTGTATGTGACTGAACTCCTCCTAGTCGGGTGGACCGATTTTGATGAAATTTTGTGTGTGTGTTCGGGTAGGGCCCTGGATGGTTTAGATTCACAATTGGACCCGGTAGGTGGCGCTACTGTCGGTATTTCAGCTTTTTCCGGCAGGACGACGTCTGCCAGGTCCACTAGTCTCTATATAGATTTTAACTACTACTACTAATAGAGGGCTAGACAAGTGACAGTAATAAAAAGCATTGTATTGGATTGGACATTGGTTTACAACATAATGTCGTACCTATTACCATACAAATCGCCATGTGAATGATACGAGACTTTAAATAAAGGGCCATTGATAGTAATTTCCTCTGCTGAGAATATCTTATACCTCTGTATAGAAATATCATTATGTATAATAAATGAAATCGTCGATGAAACTAGAGTAACATCACTATGTTTCTCTAGTTTCATAGAAAAACAATGTGTTACAAATGGTTTAAGAAACTTCTGAAACCATTTGTAACACATTGTTTTTCTATTCTATTCTACTACAGTTTATGCCACTTGTCTAGGGGCTAGTGCGAATGTTGTACAGGTGGCCATAATCCTCTCTTTTTTTATTCTGTAGCCTAAATAGGCCTCTGTTGTAATCTAACATTTGTTAATAGTCGGGAACAACTTATAGCATGCTCTTCAAAGCACAGAGATAAATAATTATATTATTAACTTTGCCCGCGGCTCCGCCCGCGTGGATGTCTGTTATCGCTGTAAAAAGTAGCCTATGTGTTATTACCATAATCTATCTCTGTGCCAAATTTCATCTAGATCCGTTCAGTAGTTTTTAGGTGAAAGAGTAACAAACATCCATCCATCCATCCAGACTGCTAAGCCGGATGTCCGTGAATTGTATGTTTGTAAAATCCCCGCGATATAGAGCTAAGTGCTGATGGAGATGACTTTAATAAAATATATAATTATGTTACAATAAACCAATACAAACGAATTCAATTTGATTTTATACCACTCAGATGAAAAATGAGTGAACGGCTTATCTGGTTAAGCAGCTACCGTAGTTTTTGAATGTTTATCATGCTACTAGGGGTCGCCCGCGACTTCGTCTGCGTGGTAATTTGGAACGTACATTTTCCCGATTTTGCAACATATTTCACTGGTGCTCCGCTCCTATTGATCATAGCATGATGTTATATAGCCTATAGCCTTCCTAGATAAATGCACAATTCAACAAAAAAAGTTTTTTTTTCTAATCGCACCAGTACTATCTGAGATTAGCGCGTTCAACCAAACAAACAAACAAACTCTTTAGCTATAATATTAATATAGATAAACCAATACAAACGAATTCAATTTGATTTTATACCACTGAGTTGAAAAACGAGTAAACGGCTTATCTGGTCAAGCAGCTCCCGTAGTTTTATAATGTTTATCATGCTATTCACTCGTTCAAGGGAAGCACTGTAAGTATCTGTAGTCTGAGACAGTCTAATTTGCTGCCAGCACAGAAACACAACACTACTGAATAATGTTTACCCGTGTGAAGCCAGGACACAAAGCTAGTAATTTTTAATAGCAACCTATATCTGCCACATTGCTTGGTACGGGCGGAAATCATCTCAACCCATTAACGTCCCACTGCTAGGCACGGGTCTTCTCCATACACTTAGAGGAATATTATCCTACTGTAACAAGCTTGCCAGGCGGGTTGGTATAGGGTTTTGTTTCGAGTTTTGCCTCTCTTGCAGTGGATATTGTCTGCCTGACTTACTCCCTTAATCGACTCTTACGACACGATCGGGATAGAAAGGGGTGGTGACATTTGTATTCTTAATCCGTCACCACACGGGCGTACGGCCGGCTGATTCCCTAAGAAACAGCGATGGCAAACTAACAGTTGTGATTGTTCGGTGACGGCACACACGATTGCTAGACGTCAAATTGGCTCGATTTTCGCTCTTACGGAATACCGATTTTCAATCTGACAGCCAGATTTTGCTCCGATTTTCAATCTGACAGCCAAATTTTGCTCCGTTTTCGCGGTCGCTCGAATTTCGCTCTTACGGAATACCCCTACTGGTCTCCTCTATTAAGAAATTACAAGTACGATGTCCTAATGCAGGATTGGATCTGAAGAATATATAGAATTTCTTCTAAGACAGGTGGGTTGTTTTGATGTTTTCCTTCACTTCACGTACACACACAACTAGCGTATAAACTACTAGCTACTGCCTGGATATCAGTTATCGCGATACAAAGTCTATTCGCTATTCCAGACTATAATCTATCTATGCAAAATTTCATCCTGATCCGTTCAGTAGTTTTTACGTCAAAGAGTAACAACATCCATCCATACATATTCACAAACTTCACATTTAGGATTAGATTACCAACCAAGAAATATTTTATTATTCTGACGTACTAGTTATTTCAACATATTGACGATATAATTTTATGACTAATTCAATAGTAACTGTGCATGAAATATTATGTACCTATGTGCCGACGGTGCACAGAACACGGCATTCTCCTTTGTAAAACAGCAGCAACACAAATACTACATATAGGTAGGTAGTAGGTACCTAATCAATATAAATTATTATTAATATTAACACCACATGGCTGCGTGATTCAGACTTAGATAGGTACAACCTCTTCATGTGTTTATTTATTTATTTAATTTTTATGCACAATACTGAACAAAGGCTAAATGCCAAAGGCATTCTCTATCAGGCGACCTTTGGGCGATGCAGAGATAAATGTTGTAGATGCATGATAGCTAAAAGAAAACTAAATAAGTGGAGAATTATATTCTAATAGAGTGTTTAGACACCTACGTAATTTGAAAAAAGTACAATAGGTATTAAAAACAATTATTTGTGTAATTAAAACAATAGATCTAGAATTGTCTTTGTACTTATAAAAGAAACAACAAACAATTTATAAAGATTTTTTTATGTATAAACAATGGTCTGAGTTGACTTTATGGACTTGAGAAAGTCGAATAGCTTTTGAATTCTTTTGCATCAGCGTGGTACACGTGATTGTTATTACTTACGTAGGTGCCTACATCGTGAACCACGCACATACCAAATTGTACCTATTAGGTATAACATTCAATAATAAATTCGGATGTTTTATTACTCATCGATTCCGCCCGGTTTATTGGTAACATTACGATCTGAAAATATTCTAAGCCTTGAGACAAAAACACTTGTAGACCACCAATGTTATTTTAGCGATGGTGTTAGCGGTGTTAGCAACCAATGTCATACCTACGCATTAAACGATTATTTTTATATAAACTAAAATAACGGGCGACACGTGGGAATCACATACATGTTCGGTATTCAAACGCGTGTGCGTATACAAACCTTTTTGCATTAAATAACATCGCTGTAGAAATAAACTCTTCAAATAACACAAAAAATCACTTTCATTTGAAAATTAAACGTTAGGGACGTACCACTTTTCCCGACAGAGGGCGCGCCGATCACCGCAACTTTAACTTCGGACAACGACGACTTCTTCCGTCTAATCCCCCTAGCGGACATCTTCCATGATCCGCGCGACACGCTCGTTCATCGGCCACACCACGATTGCGCGCGAACACGAAACAAAAAGCTCGTGCTCGCCCCAATCTATAAATACACGGAGCGACACTCTGACATCGACTACGTGTTAATAGGTCAAGATCTGGCCAAGATCAGAGTCGTGCAAATAGCCGGGTGTTTACTTGCTTCCTCAGTGGTGGCGGTAGGCCAATCGCCTGCACTCAAATATTCCGAATTATAAGTGTTATTTAGTCATCAATGTATTTAGCGACTTCCAGAATGTTTTGACAACTTGACGAGGTATATATTTAAAGATGGATTTTTCATTGTTTTGGAAATACGTGCAACTTAATTATGTTTTACTTTGCAGGGAATAGTTTTACAGGGAACTGCACCTGATGAGTCGATTAACGGTACTGACGAAATGTAGGGCACTAAATTAAATGAGTCGCCGACCGCTTATATCGGTGGGAGCGTACAATTTGCTTAATTGGCACCTGAATTTATGCATTAAGTATTTTCAGTCGATTCCAGGTCAGGTGCTCAGCCGTCAACAGCCGTTAATATAATAATAATTATAAACTTGAGCTAATGTTGCTTTATTCAGTCTTCAGCATTCATTACCTACCCCTTTCTGACGATCTGCTCTTAGTAAGGTAACGTAATCTACAGGAAAAGGTATATTATTATCTTTATATAAGAAGTAGAACATTTGAGCAAGCCCGACTGGGGAAGGGAGGTTCTTCCCCAGTCGGGCTTGCTCAAATTTTCTTACAGAAGACGACAGCCAAATAACTACACACAGCGGTGTAGTTGTGTTCCTGTGTCTGAGTCTGAGTACAGGTTCCCAAAGCCCATTTAGAGATGCGTTTTAAAAGAAACGTTCTCTTATCTTAGGGATATTCCATCTTAACCTGTTAATAAAACCCTGGTGTAAAAATGGCTTCTGGTATTGCAAGCGTCCATAGGCTTGGGTAACTTTATAACATTAAGCGGGCCGTATGCTTCTTTGCCACCCAAGTACCAAGTATTATTATAGATATACCAAATAATAATTTGGTATATCTATAATATCAAAAGAGTTAATACCCTGACAAAAAATAATATTATATCCGAATCGAACTTCTAATCAAGTTGTTTTTTAAAACCCAGAAAATTATGTAATAAACCGATTTAAAAAAAACATGACCTACTATTATAAATCTACTTTTATCAGCGAGTAACATAGCTAACAATTGAAGGGATCCCTTGCATAGTGTAAGCACAGAATTAATAATTAATACTGTGGTGTAAGGCAGAATCTCTCTCTACTCTATACCTATAGTGAGGAGACCGTCGCATTATGTCAAAATAAATAAATAATTTTGACAGATTGTGACAGTGTCAAAACAAAGGGTCGGTTCATTTGTCTACTTTCATTCCCCCACTAAGGCCTAGAGTTATATAATAATATAATTTACTAGTTGTTGCCCGCGGCTCCGCCCGCGTAGATGTCGGTTATCGCGATAATAAGTAGCCTATGTGTCATTCCAGACCATAATCTATCTCTGTGCCAAATTTCATCCAGATCCGTTCAGTAGTTTTTACATGAAAGAGTAACAAACATCCATCTATCCATCCATCCATCCATCCTTACTTACAAACTTTCACATTTATATTATATTAGTAAGGATTTCGCGTTTATAATATTAGTAGGATTAGTAAGGATTGGCCACACGTGAGAACGACACGGGTGTTTCATGCACTGATTGAAAGTGAGGAACATGGTCGTTTATTTGTGCGTTACGCCATCAGCACTATCTTACTAATATTATAAATGTAAAAGTTAGTGAGGATGGATAGATGTACCTACGTAACTAAGTAAGTAGATATGGATGTTGGTTACATACTCTTTTTCGTAAAAACTACTAAACGGATCTGGATGAAATTTATATATTAGACTGTTTATCGCGATAACTGACATCCACGCCAGTGAAGCCGCGGGCAACATCTAGTCTAAATTTATATATAAATTCAATTAATTTTACTAACGAACACGTTACGTGTTGTTTTAACGTTTTTATGAATGATAAAACTCTCGTACATACGTCGCACTACCGCATCGCTAGCAAGAAAAAATATTGCCGGCGTTTGTTAGTTTATGGACGTCTGCGTCACTTCAGAGAGATTTTATTAGGTATATCTTCTATATCTATACAGATAATAAAATCGTAAGCAAGTCGCGTCTCTACATTTATTTAAAAACAAATGTTTTTACAATATTTGTCTGTTTGTGACCGCGTTTGTGCACGATAAACTCAGCAACCACGCATGAATGCCGTTTTCACTGATATATATATTACCGACAACTCCCGCACTAGAGAAGAAGCTCTGTCGCGGGGACTTTACAAACATACATTTAATGGACACAAATTACACCCAGACTCAGAACAACTCTTTGTGGGTCACACAAAGTTTCATCCTGTGTGGGAATCGAACCCACAACCTCTTGCACAGCAGGCGTATACTGCGACCACTGGACCATGAAGGCAGTCAATTATTGTGGCACCTTCCCATAACATATAGGCTTTGTTTTATTCCAATCAGTTCACAAATAAAAAGTTATGGTGACTTTAATGACACACGTGCTATTCACGAAACGTGCTTTGATTCATTTAACTGAAACTTTTGCTAACTGTAGTTTGTAAAACCACGATTGAAGTTTATATGAAGAGAAATTTTAAAAATAATGCAAGGTTTCGGCGATATAGACATAATCAATATAAGTTGAACTCTCATCAATATGGGGGACGATATTAAATAGATATTAGCTGACTGGTACATCAAGCGTTAACCTAGTAGGTACCTACTAAAGTGACCAATTTACAACAAAATGAGATAGAAGCAAATATTTTAACAGGATGAGGTGCAGATGATAGGCTTTTTATGCCCCGGGTTCTTTTGATTCCAAACTATTTAGCAACTCCAGGAAACTCTATCTTTTAATCCCTGAAGACCACGCGAACAAGCACATAATCAGCTATACATTATACACATATAAATAAAATTTAAGTGTTTATTAGTATAATAATAACTGCTTCCTATTAACTTCATGTGGCTGTTTACATGGCACTTATAACGAAAGTACAATTTTAACAGTTTTTTCTCTGTCTGTCTGTTCATTGCCGCTAAAATCTTCTTTGAAAATACTAAAACTATTCTATAAATCCTTACTATTATTATAAATGTGAAAGTTTGTAAGAATGGATGGATGTATGGATGGATGGATGTTTGTTACTCTTTCACGTAAAAATTACTGAACGGATCTGGATGAAATTTGGCTCACAGATAGATTATGGTCTGGAAAAACACATAGACTACTTTTTGCAGCGATAACCGACATCCACGCGGGCGGAGCCGCGGGCAACAGCTAGTATGCTATAAGTGCGAACAAAATGCATTAATCATGCCAAGACCTACGCCTAATAAAACTAAAGCACAATCTATAGTATTACGATAAGATGCTATTTCATTTTCTGAAGGCGCTATCATTTAACACTACCTTAATTTAGGTAATCAGAAAAGCAGCACAGAAAACAAAACACTCCTCAATAACTACCAAATAGATTTTCATACGATTTTCACCAATAGACGGCGCGAAGTGGTTCATATTCATTCATAGTTTTGCGAGTGTGAATTGACTTAATTATTACGATGATAGTTGAAGGAGTTGGAAAAATCCTGCCGTTGGAGGCAATTTTATTCCTAAATTGATCCAAAGTTCGCGATACTATGTATGTGTCTATCTTCTACAGAACACACACTACACCATTTTTATGTAAGTAATACGGATAAATATAATAATATGTTAGTTACCTTGGCCATTTAATATAGGTACTTAGATATTGTCTGTTACCAATAGGTACTTTAGAAAATATATCGATCGTCAATTTAAAATTGCGCGACCAAATAATCACTAACAGTGAAATGAGTGATCGGCCTCTGCCTCATAAGAATACTTAACTGAGATATATAGGTATTTTTAACTGACTTTTAAAAGATAAGGTTCCCTAATTTTTTTTAATGTTTTATCCCTGTACATTGTTTTTTAAGAGTCGATTTATAATATCCTTTTTTTATATTACCTACTTGGGTCGCAAATAAACATACAGCCCACCTGATTAAGCAGTTACTGTAGCCTATGGACGCTTGCAATACCAAAGGTATCACTTGAACTTCACTTCACTTTTCATTCAACACGCATCCCTAAGTGAGCGCTGGAGACCTGTACTTACACAACTACACCGCTGTGTGTTGTTATTTGGCTGTAGTCTTCTGTAAGGTGGAGATCCCACCCCAGTCTTGCTTGGTCGCTGGTATGGTGCCCTACCTCTCATAAAAATGTATCTTAAAAAATCTTTTTGTAATCGAATGGATAATCTTTTATATTGTTATCATTCTTAAGAAATCCAGTTCTGGTGATGAAATCAAATACTATAAGCATACATATAGCAATGTTGGTATATTCTGCAACGAATTAAACAAATGCATTCAGGAAGCACTGATGAATAATACTACGGATGGCCAACTTTTCAATGATAAATAATTTGCCGAAACTTCGTAATTAAACAACATACAAAGTAAAAAATGCATGGTTTCAGAGATAGAGATAATAAAAGATATATATCAAATTTACGTTAAACTCTCACCAATATGGTCGACTATATGACGCGACAGGAAGAACAGGCGTGGAAACAGCGGGTTTCCAAAATCGACACGGACAAGGATGGCTTTGTCAAGGTCGAGAAGAAGAAAAGGAAGCCTCCTTGTCGGAACCAGTGCGGTACCTACTGCGCTGACGGGGCCCAATATGCTTCTGCGTCCCGCAATACCTACGACGCAGCTATATGTATCCCGTCTCCATCACACTACGAAGACCGAGGATATTGTAGAGTATATCCCAAGAAAGTCAACTGGACCTTGAGGGTCGAAAAGTTGGTACCGCGTTTTAGCACCAATTTCAATTCGTTTGTGGTGCGGGTGCCAACGCATGCTATCGACAGATTCCTCGAGGAAGAGTTTTGGCCGAAAGGTGTCGTGTATCAACGTTTTCGCGGTCGGTTACACAACACAGCGAGGTGTAACACGACACCGATTAAATGTGTTTAGTTAAAGTTTTATATATATATATTAGTTTGTAAGGTATTTATCTATGGAAATATATAGGCTACGTGTATTGTTTTGAACTATGTAATCTATGTATTTCTGAAATAAATGATTATTATATTATATTAATACAATAATAATTCGGGCAGGCTGGATTCCGCTGTGTTTGGTCGCTTCATTGACCTTCATGTGAGAGGTGTGGATTTAATGTGTTTTATTTGATAAATTGTGAATTTTATAAATAGAACATAGACTATAAGTATTTTGTTACTAACATAATATGGATTGTAATTATCTGTAAAATAAATAATTTGAATTTTAAATTATATTATTATTATTAAATTGAGATCAGCTTACTGGTTTTTCATTGAGTTTTGTTCCGGGAGCTCATGTAGAGACTATATCTCTATTAACAGAATGATGGATGAAAAGGAATCTAATAACTGTGTAGTTCCATTTCTGAAATCCTTGAGCACTACGGTGGACCATTATGCCCTTTGGGAATTTAATAAATTATTAGTCCACCCAAGGCGATAGGCCAATTAAGCTACCTAGTTCACATTTGTGCTTAGACAATTTGAAGAGCAGAACAATCATACAATCAAGGAATATTTCTGGATAAAGTTTAAATCTAAAAAAAAAAAATCTAAAAAAGTGTAAAGATTAATCTGTCGATGAAAATTTGTAGGGGGATAACTGTAGTTTAGTTTTCAGATTTACAGTAAAAGACTGAACACGTGAACCAAGTCGCGGATAGCAGCTAGTGATTTTATAAAATTCTACACCCTACCTAGCTGGATCTCCATATTCAACAGAATTATGTAGGTATATATATATATATTTTTTTTTGAGGTAAGGCTTTATCAAATGTTAAAATTTTGTCCTATATTATTAGACAACCAAGCTATACATTAAAACTTAGTAGCAAATCGGTGAAATTTTAATGAACATAAAAATAAACGTAAGTTACCGAACTACAAGTTACACTACCCTTCGATAAATGGAGTGGTACCGTCTGGCTGAAACGCGATATGGTTTCGTTCACAACTCGGGTATATAAGCTAAAGCCGTGTCTGACGTTGTATCTACACTTGTCATATAAAACCTTGACGATCTTTTTATAAGTTCCAATAGTGTCAAAACTGTTGGGATTTTGTTAACATTATATTGAACTCCGTGTGGTGACGGATTAAGAATACAAATGTCACCACCCCTTTACATCCCGAGGATGTCGTAAGAGTCGACTAAGGGAGTAAGTCAGGCAGACAATATCCACTGCAAGAGAGGGAAATCTCGAAACAAAACCCTACACCAACCCGTCTGGCCAGCGTGGTATAGTAGGGTAATATCCCTCCAAGTGTTTTGGAGGAGACCCGTGCCCAGCAGTTGGACGTTTAGGGGTTGAAATGATGATATTGGACTAAATTCCGTCCCCTCGAACTATGAACAATCCCACGGGAAGAGTGTTTTTTTTCCGGGATAAAAAGTAGCCTTTATGCTGTTCCTTAATATCTTTGATATAAAAATGAATCGCAGTTGCTAAGCGCAAATTTTTGCTATGTTCGTTATTGTCAGGAGAAGGTTCTTATGTAAAAAAAAGGAAGTTGCGCCGAAAATACCGGACGAAGTCGGGGCGGGCCGCTAGTTACGAAATAATTTTACATATTAACCTTTTTATAGTTGTGTAGCGCCATCTATCCGATTATTAGAACAATGCGACATAAAAGCAGTTGCAATATAGAAAACACAGATGTCTCTTTTCCGAAACACGGAGCCGTAGAAAAGGTTCCTTCTGCAAAATTAATTTAATAGTCCATAACTATTTTGTTTGCTGGACGGATTTCCGATAACGACTGTTTATTGAGATAAAGTTGGTACATATAGATTTCTAGGAGGTATCTAGGAGAGGTATTAATACTTTTTATTGGTAGGTTAATAAAAAAACGGGTTTGTTATTATTGAAAAATGTGCTAAGTTCATTTAAGTAGACCAAATAATATAAACGACAGACAATAGAACACCTTTAAATTAAAATAAGGCACAATTTTATCCATCTGCAGACGGCCACCTTAGTAATAAACAATACAAAGGACACATTCTTTCCAGTTACTAATAGTTCGGATAATAATCTGTCCAGTTGAGAATCTGTCCGATTGCTATGGAGGGCCCAATTTGTGCCACTACTTTGTGAATAACTTTAACAACAAATAAAACAAACAAATAATATTAATTAATAGATTTATTTTGTACAATTTATTATACATACTTATCGCAAATTCGACAGTGAAATTGCAATTCATTAATTGCCTTACACAATTGCTACAACGAATTATTATTGACGAAATTACAGTCCCCATCTATGCAACAATAACTTAGTCTAATGAGATATTATTATATAATATTTAGGTACTGAAGTTTGGTACGAGTATAACTGAAATATACAAAACAGATCTGAGTTATAGCCAAACATTGAAATACACAAAATAACATCTTCATCATCTTCTTCTTCTAGAAGAAAGAAGAATAACAGCTACACAAATTACATATTTATTTTATCTTTTACTTACGGTCCGCTCCGACTTCGTCCGGGTTAAACTTTTTTCAGCGCAATTTTCTTATATAAGTAAGAACCTTCTAGAAACTATTAGAAAACAAAATGGTTAAAGTCGTTCTCAAGTTATAGCGTGACCAAGGGAAATTAGGATTTATTTTTATATACAAAGTTTAAGCCTGCCGTACACAATGGCGGCGTTACTTTCTTAATTAATATAAAAAAAGATTTGATAAACTCAAACTACTTATCCAATTGAAAAAATACATTTATATGTTTCACTGATTATTCAGTTTCTATATTATTACTGAGTGACATAGGCTACTACTTTTTTTTTTATATAGGGATCTCTAAACTAAATAAATTTCCAACCGTACGAAGCCAGGAAGGGCTACTAGTTGGCTAGTACTACAATATAATTCCACTCGTTTCAAACACTACATAGGAAGACTACATTTTCACACCGTACCTACGTAAAAATATTTTTAAGTATTGTTTAGGTATATCTAAATGCATAATATGAACTGACGGCACTTAATTTCGTCTGTACACTCTGCACACAAATGCTATAACATTTTTGGGTTATACATAGTGAATCAGCCTCGTGATGTGGTAACGCGTTAGCCTCGCGAGCCTGACGGTCAGCTCAATGCGAGTACCAGATGAGCTGCCTCGCGAAACCACCTAGTAATGTCAAATACCGGCTTCCGAGGCTCAACGTACGCAAGCTAGTACATGTTATTTGTCACATAAATGTTTTGTGGCCACAAATTAAAACAATTGACATTAATAAATACATACAAAATAATCACTATACGTAAACTCAACAAATCGACTCCTACGCAACTAGGTACAATCTTGTAGCAACATATCTTTGCTATGACATCGAGAGCAATGTCAAGAGCCAAAAGTAATAAACAAATTATAAAGAAATTTCAACTAATTTGTTCGAATAACCTGTTGGCTTAGTGAATGTCGTGGGTTCAAATCTCACACAGGACAAATCTTTGTGTGATTAGCACGAGTTTTTGTCCTGTCTGGGTATAATTTAAATAAATATGTGTTTTTAGAAATATTTATGTAGTATGCTTACAGTTGCCTGTTTGCCATACAGACTGGCTATTGAGGAATCGGATGGCCGCGTTGAGTTCTCAAAAAAAAAAACTTAGTTACAATAATTATATTGCATGATTAGTGTCATTAGACGTAACATAACAAAATTATAATATGTTATTGAGTGTTACGTACATAACGACAATTTGATTTCGAAATTCGACGAATTTTAATTCGTCTGTATAACATAGTATTGATATAGAATATTACTACAACAGTGATGCGTGAAGTGCAAAACCGTAATACGTACTTATTATCCATAAGGTAGATACTATTCTGCCATGCTAAAGAAACGATGCAACTGCATAAAATAGCTACGAAAAACCTATTTAAAGTATTAATCTTAAGACATGATTTCCTGATACTTGTGTCGCGTAGTTACGTTGGTCTTCTATAAGAAAGCAGTATTTTAACGGCCCAGTGACAGTGCAATATAAATCAAATTGCCTGACAAGTGATTAAATTTCTCTAGGAGACAGCTGGGCCAATGACTCCTCCGTGTTCTTCCACATCTTTCTGTTAACAAGGTAGCGACTATTACGACAAGGTTCTGCAGTTGCACAGAAATAATTGGTTGAGTCAACAATTTATTGTAACATCATTTAACTAAAAATGAGTTACAGGATTCTTTTCACAACCTAAAAGACACACATTCACATTTCTCATTCACAGACATTCTGAATGTAAAATATTGATTACACATAATTACATACGAGAAGAACACTATTTAGAACACAATAGTTTTGCAAGACAATTGTAATGCTGTTAAGTGGTCCAAGGTCCCAAGTACATTGGAGTGAAGCGGTTTTTTTTAGATTTAAACGAGATGCAGTCTTGATACAAAAGCGATACAGTTGCAAGTTGCTTGCTACTGTGTGTGCAATACGGTATCATGACGTTTGTATGTAACCACTTTTATTTCTAGTGATGATCTGCGTGTACGCAGGACTTCGACGACTTACTCGTCTAGAAAACTATGGTGTGACTTTTGTAAAACAAGTCTCATTAAATACCTATATTTTCCTCGAGGAAATACTTCTATCGTATAATTTAAATGTTGCAACACTAAGTCTTCAGTTTAAACGTCCCAAATATGTTAATAATAGTGGAATTATTTGTTATATTGTTTGTTTGCTACAGTAACTTGGTACATTTACATTCGATGTAAGTTTCATTACGTTGATCAGTTATATTTATTTATATTTGAATTGTTTCCAGCCAGTGACAGAAAAAGACCGCAGTGGCACATGTTATTACATTGACTACAGTCAAGACTCTTTTCTAGACAAATGATCTTATGACGCTGTAGCGTCATCTATCAGGCCAATAGAATAACGCCACAACAAGCAACGAAGTTCAACATTGAAAACACAGATGTCACTAACCCTAGAAAAACGCAACCACAGAACAAATGTTCGAGATGCAAAATTGCGTTGGGCGTTGGGCCGCGGCCCGCCAGGCACGATCACCTAGCTTGGTCGGAGGATCCTCCCTTTTTGTTGGAGGTATGTGAAAGCCTCTGCAATGCCTTTTGATGAGATTTTAATCTATTTGAAGCAAACGTATCCAAGACAAAATCACGCCTTGATTTTAAACAGTCACGTAGCACAGGCGTTCTAGGCAATTGTTTTTTATATCTATCTACGTAGATAACTGGATAGGTTTGATGATAATCAATCTTAAACTAATAGGGTTGTTCATGTAGACTGGATGCGTAAGACGGAGGACCAGGTGTTCTATCACAAATTGGGAGAAGCCGATGTCCAGCAGTGGGCTGAAACGGGCTTATTGATTGACATTTCGTAATCAACATACCCTTAGTATTAAATATTTTACAGTATTATCCGTCCCGGTTCTCAACGGCATGCGCTTCTTTTAGACAAAAAACACTGGCTAACTTAACTAATTCCTTACAACACAATATTATTTAACAATATTAGTAGGCAATACTTTTTTTGCTTGAGTGCACGCCATTTCTGTTTATCGTATCTTTATCTTGTTAAGTGTACGGTGGGAAACGGAGATAGCTGAACAGGGCCGCTTTATGAAGATTAGTTTTTTAGGAAAACCAATGTATGAAGTTGTGTGAAATATATTTTTATCTGTAGGTTTAATCTAATTCTAACACTGTTACAAAATTCTCAAGAAATATACTTTTTTTTTAACCAATCATCATATAGCGGCCCTTTACAGCTATCTTCGTTGCCGTGTGTACTAGGTATATACTAACAAAATGTATAAAACAATGCCTTGAATCAAACAGTAAAGACAAATAAAATAAATACTAATATGGATTTGTGATGTTATTTACTTTACATCTTTTCCTGCTACTGACTGCATCTATTAACGTACACAAATGCCATTCGAAAGGGACTAGCATTAACGACAAACTCAAGGAAGATAAGTTCATAATTTTGATTAATTATAACTATAGAGGATATATCACTTACCTAACATATTTAAACAAATTACTGTAAACTTGCACCACTATACTAAGTAATTATATTTATTACATATTTTGTTTGGTAACAAAAATATTATTACATATTAAATGAACCAGCTTCAGGAACATTTTGACGTCATGTTTCGATGCATAATTGTATGTATAAAAACTTTGAGAAAACCCACATGTCTTAAAAGAACTTCTGAGGGCATTTTTGATTGACCAATCTTCGAGTCTTAATATACACAGGCTAATAAGGGCCTAAACTCTCTCTGCTCTGTTAATAGAAAAAATAAAGCACAAGGTTGCTATTGTAATCTATAATATAAAAATGAATCGCTAAATGTGTTGTTAAGCGCAAATCTCGAGAACAGCTGAACCGATTTTGCTAATTCTTTTTTTGCTATGTTCGTTATTGAAGGTAAAAAATAGTTTAACCCGGGCGAAGTCGGGGCGGACTACTACCACTAGTGCTTTTATAACTATTAAACATGGCCGCCGCTCCAAGATGGCGGATTACATTTTTTCTTATCTCCTTAATATGGATATCCAATGAAAGAGCTTGAAGAGTACAAATCGATAAAGTTAGTGACATATCAAAGGTCAGTACTAAAAAGATAAAAATGTAGTAGTTAAAAAAAACAAACTATTAAACAAAATAAAAGTACATTTGACAGCAGTGTAACACACTCTTATGTTATTAAATATTTTTTGCATTTTTGCTATGCAATTAGCTAAAAAATTATTTGGAATCCTGACCGGGGCTGCACTTTATCCACATTATTTTAATTGCTTTAAGACTGCTAAGCACATTGTTTTGAATTATTGGATATAGGTACTTATTAGAAATCCAGAAAAATATGAAAAGTAGAAGACGTAAATGATGTATCTTACAAAATTCAGTTTTAGATCGTCAACGATATCCAACAATAACAAAATGCATAGTTAACATTGCCCTACTAACCCTAAAGCTTCTCACCAAATATTTTATCTCACATTGTTGTTCCTTACCAATTTATATCTTGTAAAAAATAAGTTCAATCTTTGCCATATTTGCTAATTAGTGTTAACAGTCACTATGAATATGTCTAACATGTCGCAAACTATGAAGTTATTCTTCCTCAAGTTTTTACAAAGTGTATCGGTAAGGGTATATCATACCAAAGCAACTTGCATGTTAAATATATAAAGTATACAAAAATATCAAGAAAAACAAAACGTATATAGTATTCTAACAGTTTATTCCCCATACTTTTTGCTACTACTACTTGGGTGTAAAACAAGCATACGGCCCGCCTGATGTAAGGCAGTTACCGTAGCCTATGGACGCATGCAACACCAGAAGTCACAGTTGGGTGTTGCCGACCCATTTTTATTGCACCAGGGCTTTAAGATGAAGTATCCCTGGGATAGAAAAACGTTTTTTTTTTCAAAACGTATTCTTAAATGACCGCTGGAGACCTGTACTCACACAACAGGAACACAACTACTCCGCTGTGTATCCTGGAGACAAGAGTGGAGGTAGCCAGTAGGTAAGTAACTGAGATGTACACATGAGTAGTGAGATTGACAGACCACAGATGACAGTATCAATGTCAATTTCACTTCCTTGAATCGATATGTACTTATCAAATGATTTTCCTCTGCTAACGGTTCAGAAAAACGTAAGAAATCCTCCAGTCTTAAAAGAAAATTTTACGGCTTGTCTCAGCAAAGCGATGCTATTGACCTGATAGATGGCGACACATATATAAACGATCGCCTTTAGCAATCAAACGGCTACATACAAGGTCTGTCGTAGGTAATGGATACCTGGAGGTAACTCTGATGTCAGCTAACTAAAAAAAACATATTTTTACGTCAACGTAAATTTTGCTCAATCAGCCATTTATTCGGTTGCCATTAAATTAGGTATTTTTTTTAGCATCGTGCTCCTGGAGACTTGTTTTATTTAATTTAATAACAATTTAAGGTGTCATTAACGTAAAACATTATTAAAATTAACATTAAAAGCAAATATTTGTTTTTTTTCCTCACTTCTAATTTTAAACCCATGATATTGAAAAAAGGTATGGTGAGATCGGGATATCGATTTTTCGTCGAAATGGGCTGGATTTTTTTAAACACTTAAACATATGTAAATAATGGCATATTAAAATTGCAGCCTTGTGACAGAGGGTTTTGAAAAAAAAATGATGACGCAACCGCAAGAGAAGCATTATCCTTTTCACACTCACCGAGTGTGAGAAGGACACCGCAACCGGTTTTGTTTTTTATCGTTAGGGTGCGTCTCTCTCGTCTCACCACATGCCTCAGTGTGATTTTGACCATCGCATACGTTCGTTGCTTGTCTGTATATTTTCATTTAATTGTTGCTGCTTTGTCTTGTGATTTGGACTTGTTAAAGTGGTGATCCTGATGACTCTGCTCATTTAACGGACTTTGTGTGAAAATGTTTCAGCAATACCATTTATTCGCAAAAGGAAGATTTCCTGGAAGCGGCATAGGCGAAGCCGGAGAAGGACGACCTCAACGCCATAATCCTGCCGAAGTATTGGACTTAGAGGAAGAAAACCCAGGTACGTCCATAAACGCCATATCACGGCGTACTGGCATACCTCAAAAATCGGTGCACCGAATTTTAAAAGGGCATGAATTGTATGGCTATCATCACCAAAGGGTTCAAACTTTACTTCCAAAGGACCCTGAATTAGGAGTAACGTTCGATTAATGCTGCGAGAAGACCCAAACTTAATTGAAAATAAATTATAGAGTGAAGAGTCAACGTGCCGAACGAGCGAGTCAACATACACAGCTGGCGTCTGGAAAACCTCAGGCTGACACGTGCTAGATCGCAGTATCGATTTATAATAATAGCAACCCATATATGTCCCACTGCTGGGCACGGGTCTCCTCTCCTCTATCAAGAGAAAGAGAGGGTTAAGGCCTTAATTCACACACGCTGGCCTAATGCGGGTTGGTGAATCAGACATATCCTTAGAATTTCTTCTAAGACATGTGGGTTTCCTCACGATGTTTTCCTTCACCGTTAGCAGATGGCGAATCATTTGATTAATACATATAAACTCCACAAAGTGAAATTTACACTGGTACTGCCCGGGATCGAACTCGCACCTCTTGCGTGCAAGTCGGTTACTTTCCCACTCGGCCACCACCGCTTTGATATGATCGATTTAAGATCATCAAAACAAACTTACTTGACATACCTTACTTGGAAACTAACCATAACTTCTTTAAAATTAATAGTTAAATACAGATTATCTACCTTTGCATCTTGCAGATACAAACACAGACAAAACCTATACACGCACACATACACACACCTATCACTTGCCTTACACACACACACACACACACTTTAAATTATTATTATTTTTAGGTTATAAGTTTTATATTACAGTTATATAATTATACTTGGTTTAATAAGACTGATGCAACATATTTTTATTTTACTATTTTTATATTTAGTACCTATTCTTTATTTTGCTGAGGTCGTTAATATTATAATCGTCAATATTAATAGATCGTATACAGTGGCCGCTGTATACGCCTGCTGTGCACGGGGTTGTGGGTACGATTCCCACGCAGGACAAAACTTTGTGTGACCCACAAAGAATTGTTCTGAGTCTGGGTGTAATTTGTGTCCGTTAATTGTATGTTTGTAAAGTCCCCCACGACACAGAGTTTCTTTTCTAGTGTGGAAGTTGGCTTTAAAAAAAATTAATAAGTGGACGAATCACTAGCACAATACAAGGTAATATATATTATGTTGCAAACCCTTGCCAAAAACTATTAATGATAAAAAACTGTGTAACCAATGTACTGAACTTTGATTTTATTATTAGAATTTATTTCTTATTTGTGTCTAGTTGTAAATTACTTGTAAATAAAATAAAAACTTAAAATATTTATACAAAATAAATTAATGGACGGGTATTACCATTAGTGGGCAAATCACAACGATCATGCGTGTCAGTCATGGTACGGGGCCTAAGGACTATTGCCTACTTGACAATTGTTATAATAAAACATGAACTGTATTAAATATCGGAGCTTATTGATGAACCAAACTTATACATTATACTTTTTACTTGCATGAGAATAAGTATAACTATTTTATTTTTGTTGGTAAATAAACTGAGTTATAATAACTATAACATTTTGATTGCTGTGCTGAGTTTCAAAATGCACAAACATGAACCTAAATAAATAGTTTTGTGTTCCATAATTACGTCACAGTGCAAAGGTGACGAAAATTTACGTAATTGACTGTTTTCCCGCTACAATTCAAATAAATAAACCAAATCTTTTTTCTTGCATTATATAATGATTTTTCAAGAAAAAAATATTTATAAGAGGTATAGCAGTAAACTTTAAAATTCTTTTTCAAACACTGTCAAGTAGCCAATTTGTTCAGGAAGCGACTCGTTAAATGGAAGAAGCTGGCCATTCACACCGGATCAAAGGGTCTTTTATTAGTAGATGTAGAGCGTGCATTGCTGCTAGCGGTGGACACTTGGAACATTTGGTGCAATAAATGTTGTATTTAAAAATAACTTTGTTTAATTTTTGATATACCCTGACAGCTTTTGTATTTTCACACGTAGGAAAGGCATTTGGAATAAACTTGTAGGAACTTGTTACACATAACCGTTTGAGGAATCTATAGATTTTTAAAATGTCATTAGTTACTCAACCTAATAATATATTCAACCTTAATTGAATAAAATCATGTGTAGCCGAGTATTATCACTTGAATCACGAAAATAGTGACATTTGTTGAAAAATCGAAATCCCGATCTTGATAAGTTATTTTGATATTCCTTGTTTAAGTACACATTATTATACCTTTTTAGAATCTATACAAACAAAACATGTTATCAAAATATTTGGCAGCTACAACACTGTACTTTGTTTATTCACAATCAAGGGTAAAAACTACAAGTGTGGAAAAAAACCATAAAAATGTTCTTTAAATGTTAATTTTAATAATGTTTTACGTTAATGACACCTCAAATTGTAATTAAATAAAATAAAACAAGTCTCCAGGAGCACGATTCCAAATAAAAACACAAAAAAAATAAAAAGCCATTTCACACCATTGACAACCCTGACTTAAAAATATGATTATTTTGTAACCTGACATCAGAGTTACCTCCAGGTTATCCATTACTAACGACAGACTCTGTATATTACAGGTATTTTAGTCACTACACTAGATTACACTGAATGATATTAACGATTTGCTATATACCCTTGCCGGCACATATGACATACCTGTTATAATTAGTAGTATATAAAAACTTAAATATACAATATTATATCCTTCCAGTATTAATACTACCATTAATTATTTATTTACCTTTACATAGCTTGAGTGAGGAACTCATTGATTGTGTGAATAATCGTAGTTGATAATAATGGAAGTTTTAAATTTATTTAAAACTAAGATGTAATCTTACATGTCTAATCAGAATTGTAATCTTGCATCAGAGGCTGCGTGTCATCACGTTTCCTTTCGCCACGGTTGGATATTCTAGTCACACCTTCGAGTACGCCAATATCGGAGAGTCTGTGGACAGTATGACATTATTGGGCTACATTGATGACATGACTGCCTTGATCCCGGGTTAAATGATATTATTATTAACCAGACGATGATTTTTGTGCGACTTACGTCACTCAAACAACAACAACATCAACAACTCAGGGTTATATAACCCTGAGTTCACATCAAAAGTACCCTGAACCGACGTTCATGCATTAAGTGGTTGATAAATGTAGAGGAGGCGAAAGAAGTATGTCTGGCGCGATGCAATTGGCGTACCATAGTCTCTGCCTACCCTATGGAAGACTTAGGTAATGATATTTATATATATATGTAACTCACACTTCAGGTTGTATATCATCCACATGCGTGGGGGTGAAGTAAGGGTTGGCGGCAGCAGGGCGGAACTTGTACCCGGTCATCACGAAGAACACAAGTGTCGCCATCTCGCGGAACATCTCGTCTATCCATGCGTACTGGAATGGTACTGTGATCTGAAATATATACGTTTGAATAAAGAAATCGGCATACATTCGTGCGGACTATAGGTACCTATATAAATTACCGTTGTTACACTAACGGCTGATCGGAAAATCATCGCTGCAGCTGAGATTAGGACCCTTACTGACATAGCACAGGATATGTTTTGTGTCTTATTATGTTTCTATTTATTGGCTTCTATCTGTTGTCCTATCATCATCATCTCAACCCATAAACGTCCCACTGCTGTGCACGGGTCTCCTCCATACACTTGGAGGGATATTAGCCTACTATACCACGTTGGCCAGACGGGTTGGCATAGGGTTTTGCAACGAGTTTTCCGTCTCTCGCAGTGGATCTTGTCTGCCTGACTTACTCCCTTAGTCAACTCTTACGCCGGTGGTGACATTTGTATTCTTAACCCGTCACCACCCGGACTCTATCTGTTGTCCTATATGTTTGAATAAATGCCGAAACATGGCTCTGGTTATCATCCACCTCTCCTTACCCTTTCAAGACGAAAAGATACTATATGTTATATATAAAAACAAGTATCCTTACTAATATTATAAATGTGAAAGTTTGTGAGTATGGATGGATGGATGGATGTTTGTTGCTCTTTCACATAAAAACTACTGAACGGACCTGGATGAAAATTGGCACAGAGATAGATTATGGTCTGGAATAACACATAGGCTACTTTTTACAGCGATAACCGACATCCACGCGGGCGGAGCCGCGGGCAACAGCTAGTAAGTAATGAATATACTAACATTAAGTATAGATATGACGATCCTAGTGAAGTATATATAACACACGACCATCACGTAGAAGTGCCTGAATAGTTTCAGCTTACGTAGGTTTATGGCCGCCTTGCCGTCAGTACTTGACGCGTCTTGTAAGTGACGTATTGACCTGAAACATAGAATATAATACTCTTTATTGTACACCAAGTAATTAATTCATCACCACTTTTGATACCATTTAGGGATAGTAGACAAATTTAGTGGACCAAGAGCCAGCAACGTATTTACTTTTGTCATTTCATAAGTCACGAAAATTCACAAACTAACTACTTTATACCTGCAGAATAAGAACGGGCTGTTCTGGAAACGCTCTGCGGCTGGGATGTTTAATCCTAAAATAACAAAGAGGGTAAGAAATAGAACTTAATTTGGTTATAGTATCAGTCCTTAAATTTGTAGTAGGTAATGTGATATTGACAGTATTTTCTTTTCTTTGTTTATTATTTAATATTATTTTTAACTTCTAAGTTAAACACCTCGGCCGCAGAGGGTTGCCAAAAGAGCCTTTTAATATTTTACAAGTATTTAAGAGATATTTTTTATGACTTAGGAAACATAAAAAAGTAGATACGTTGGCTAGCTCTCCCTCCATAACATAGCAGGTACATCTTAGTTCGTTGCGGAGTTTCCATGGCCACCTAACTGTATCACCAGATCAGCGTCATGGTATATTATGGTATTGTCGCTGAATTAACAGTAAGTATAACAAATGACAGCTCAATCTGGCACCGGAGGCAATATTTAATCTAATGACACATAAAAACGTATAAATTTATGGATATCACCGACACTTTTTAGAACAAAATGAACAGGGTACTTTATTTAGAACCAGTTTTTTTTTCTTTATACTGCTCACGTGGGAAACAAGCATACATACGGCCCGCCACAATAAACACTACTTACTACAGCCTTTGAAAGCTTGCAAAACCAAAGGCATCTCTTGCGTGTAGCCAACCCAAAGCATAAACAATACGTTTTTATGGTGGAATTTCTGGTTAAGGAAAACATTTCGTCAAAATCGCATCTGAAACCTGAGCTCTGGAAATCTTACTCACACACAGGAACACTAGTACACCGCTGTGTGTAGTAATTTGGCTGTGGTCCTTCACCAGTCAGGCTTGCTCAATGGTATGGTGTGCTAAATTTCTTAGAATATAAAAAAAACAAAGATAATGTACCACACTACTGGGAACAAGATGGCCCCGCAACACAAAAGCTCGACTAGAACGAATATGCTGCGCCAAGCGTTGTGTTCCGCCGCACCCTCTTCACTCTCCGCCAGAATGATCTCCGCGACGTTAGCCAGTACCTGCACAATAATAATAGCAAACCGTTATATTGCACTGCTTGGAAAGGGCCTTTATGCCTTTAGTAATGGAATTGAGTGGATTAAAATCTATTAGATAACCCCTTATGTTGGTTGATAAAACAAACCTATTCTAAAGATGTCAAAGAATCTCATGAAGTGTGATTATGTGTGAGTGTCCATAATGGAGCCTCAGGAAATACCACCCGTGCGAACCCAGAGCGGGCAGCTAGTGTATAACAGTACATAGTTAAATTCTGTAGTTATAATAAGTAATACCTGCAGAGGAATGACGATCATGAAAAGTTTCTTATCTCTGTCAGAGAGTATGTGCTTGATGAAGTTCCAACCGGTGCCGACCAGTACTATAGTCACAAACAAAACTGCGCCTTTTAATCTGAAATGTATACGAAGAATACGCTTTTACATGAGGGCAAACTTAAGGTCCAATATTATTAAGTGGCAAACAATCATACGACCAATCATAAGCAGTTTTACTAACGACTAGATCAACAGTTCAGTAGTATTTCTAAAAACAGTGACATCTATGTAATAAAATTAGCAACTTAATTTCGCTAATACGGCCAGATAGATGGCGCCACAGAGCATTGGCTTCATAGCTACTCTTTATGACAACACAGATGGCGCTATCTGTGTCGTCAGAGCAAGTAAGATAAGAAGAGAAATACTTACAAATGCGTAATATAAAACAGTATTGCCCAAGCAGTGACATGTTCTCCTCTTGTCTCTATAAAATGATAATTAATTCCGTGGAAGGCCAATGACAACGCCTTGAGGTACACCAATACACACATAATTATATGTATTCGGTAAACGGGCTGTCTGCTTTTTTTGAGGATATAAGTCCATATTATAGCGCTTATGAAGAATATAAAAGACATCATGCTGTACAAAACTGGAAGTGGCATCTCGCCCGCTGATAGAAAATTTCCATTGTTACTTTCATAGATGTGCACCTGAAAAGAACATAAGGGCATTTATAGTTAACATCATTTATGTCCCAATAAAGAGAGAAAAGAAGAAGAGGGTTTAGCTTAATCCACACACACTGGTCCAAAGTCTTTAGATTTTTTTCTATCTAATATAATATGGGTTTCCTATGGATTTTTCCTTTCATCATTAGCACTTTATAAACTAATTGATTACTATATAAGTTTAAATTCCACAAAAATGAAATTCAGGACTGAACCACACACGTTGGTTACTTTCCCACTCGGCTTCTAAATTTTAAAATTATACTACTTCTTATTTTTAAATATCAAGTAGTAGGTCTTGGAAAATCTTGCTAGTTTTACATCGCCATCATCAGAATAGTATATTTATGACAAAAAACAAATATATAAAGTGAAAACCGTGATATTTGAGCATGTGCAGTCAATGTGTTATATTAGGCATAGTATATAGGCTGCCTTGTTGGCCTAGTTGTCAATAAGTGCGACCGCTACTTAAGTTGTCCGCGGCTCGGCCTGAGCACAATTGATATTAGGTTTTTCTGTCAAGAAATTCACAGTAGATGCTCAAAATGTCTAAATTGACGGCAAGCATGTAAAGTCGTTGGTTCTGCGCCTAAACATTCTTCGGTCGAATCGGGTTACCGTTCCACCGGGATATGAAGATGAGGGAATTACGAGTCCACCTGTGTTTGTACACTCACTTTAACACTATAATATCTCCGCGCGTCGGCGACGAAAACTCGGTTATGAGGAAATTTTAAGCCATATATACTATCTTATACAACCCTATTCATGATAAGGCGTAACCTGAAAGTAGTTAGTTCTATACAATCATTTTAAAACCACGTTATATTTTGCCCCAAGAATGTATTAAAATTGCTTAAAGAGGGATACAAATAATTAATCGAACCATATTTTAATTTGACATAATTATGCACAATACATCGAAATAGTTTGTACTCTGGTACACGCGACCGTAATTGTACTTTCCCCTACGTGACCATAATTGTGCAGAATTACATAATGAAACATCGTGAGTTTTAATTTTTCCTATTTTTAATTTTACCCTTCTAATAAAAACAAATTTGGGATATACTTTACTGTTTTTTTTAAAGATTACTCCCGCACAAGAGAACGAGATGTGTCGCGGGTGACTTTACAAACATACAATTAACGGACACAAATTACACCAAGACTCAGAACAGCTCTTTGTGAGTAACACAAAGTTTCTGTTTAGGAATCGAACCTACAACCTCGTGCACAGCAGGCGCAAACTGCGGCCACTGGACCACCGAGGCAATCATACCAAGTCTATACTAAGAACAGCAATTGTATCACCGCTGCTTGCTACTACTTTTTAATATCACTTATAGGCAAAACTTAAAAAATAAAAATCAAAATGTACTTACAATCATATTAACAGGAGGTGCGGGCCCAACACTCGTGTTGGGGCAGTTATTGAAGTAGAGATTATAAAGCCCTTGCTCTTCTTCTGTAGCCACGTACAATGCGAACTATGAACAAAATAAAAATACCATTAATAATAATAACAAGCTATATATGTCCCACTGCTGGGCACGGGTTTCCTCTGCTCTATCGAGAATGAGAGAGAGGGAGTGAGAGAGAGAGAGGGAGTGAGAGAGAGAGAGAGAGAGAGAGAGGGAGGGAGTGAGAGAGAGACAGTTTAGGCCTTAATTCGTACACGCTAACCTAATGCGGGTTGGTGAATCTGAATTGTCTTTAGAATTACTTCTGAAACATGCGGGTTCCATGTTTTCCTTCACCGTTAGCAGATGGTGAATCGTTTGATTGAAAACGCATCCTTATATGAGCGCTGGAGATTTGGGGATGCGTTTTGAAAGAAACCCGTTTTTTTTAACCATGGTTTTAATGGCTTGGTGAAAACAAAAATGGGTGAGCAACACGCAAGAGATACCATTGGTATTGCAGGCGTCCATGGACTACGGTTAATGCTTAACATTGGGCGGGCCGCATGCTTGTTTGCCACCCAATTAAGGTACTTATTTTATTTAGAGAAATATAATAAGTGTAACTATCAATTATCCGAACGCCATGGTAGGGCTCTTTTTAGTTAGGGATCAGATAGACTTAATATGTATATACGAGTAATAGGGGGGGGCGCTCTACATTGTATTCGCCCCATCACAGCAAGGGATGAAAATGTTCATAAGATATGTACATCTTATGAACATTTTCATCTCTTCCAATTTTAAATGCAAAGTACCAATACAATGAAAGTAAGCCGCTTTAAAATCCGTATCATTAAAAAAACTCAGCAAATTTTGAACTCTGATAATTTAAAAAGGTGTATTTATAAGAGCGTTTATCCTTACTAATATAATAAATGTGAAAGTTTGTAAGAATGGATGGATGGATGGATGTTTGTTACTCTTTCACGTAAAAACTACTGAACGGATCTGGATGAAATTTGGCACACAGATAGATTATGGTCTGGAATAACACATAGGCTACTAATAATTTTTGCAGCGATAACCGACATCCACGCGGGCGGAGCCGCGGGCAACAGCTATAGTACATAATAATGTGAAATATTATCTGTATCAAAAATGTAATTGGTGTACAATAAAGAGTTTCTATCTATTTATTTTTACTACTAAAACTACATTTTTCGAACAAGGCAACAAGCTCTGTGTCGCTGAAGACTTCACATAAAACATATGGTTGGTTCAGTGGCTAAAGTGGTTACCGCGCCATTGACCGGGACAAAAAATAGTGTGATCCATAAATGGTTGTCCCGAGTCTGGGTGACTGGTGACTGGGTGTACTTTGTGTCCATTAATTGTATGTTTGTATAGTCCCCCACGACACATGGCTTGTTTCTAGTGCGGGAGTTGTCTTCTAAAAAGAAAATGGAACAAAATACAAGTTCGGCAACGCGATACCTCTGGTATTTCAAGCGTCTTTAGACTACGGTAACTGCTTACCTTACAGGGCACACAAGAACAACTTACAAAACAAAGCAAGCCTAATGCTTGTACGTATCTATATAAAGATAAAACTAAATTTTAAACTTTAAGAGAGGTAGGGCACCATACTAGCGAGCAAGCCCGACTTAGGAAAGACTACACACAGCGATGTAGTTGTATTCCTGTGTGTGAGTACAAGTCTCCAGCGCTCATTTAGGGATACGTTTTGAATGAAACGTATTTTTTCCCAGTGATACTCCATCTTAAAGCCCTGGTATAAAAAATGGGTTGGCAATACGCAAGTGATACCTCCGGTTATCCGGTATTGCAACGTCCATAGATAGGCTGCGGTAACTGCTAAGCCTCAGGCAGGCCGTATGCTTGTTGGCCACCCAAGTAGTATTAAAAAAAAACTAAATAATTGACTTAAATGGAATAAACGTGTAGCAGATGTAGCTTGATACTTAAAAAATCAAATTCGTTATGTCACTCAATTAGGGTTATTGTATGCACTCTCCCTCGCCGATGGCAATACATTACTTTAAAATTCCCAAGTCAAATCATAGTCTGACTGATCTACTCAGAAATTACATTATCTGTAAAAAGACAACTCCCGCACTAGAGAACAAACTCTGTGTCGCGGGGGACTTTACAAACATATAAATTAACGGACACAAATTACACCCAGACTCGGAACACTTCTTTGTGGGTCACACAAAGTTTTGTCCTGTGTGGGACTCAAACCCACAACCTCGTGCACAGCAGGCGCATACCGCGGCCACTGGACCACCAAGGCAGTCAATCAAAATTATGTTGCGTACATAATAATATGCGTATCCTTCTTGTTTATATTATCTATACTTAGTATTATAAATACGTAAAGTTTGCGAGCTTGTAGTCGGTAATCTCTGGATCTACTGAACCGATTAAGAAATTTTTTGTACCAATAGAAGGCCATGTGCTATATTTTATGGCTTATGTTTAACTTACCACCAGATATAGTAACATATAACAGATAAAAATTGTAAATGATGACCAAAATGAAACCCGCATTTTAACGTAGATTTATAACCAAAGCTTACCATTTTGCTATCCTATTTCCGATCGGATCAGAGGTCACTGGCTCCATATGCATATGTGCACCTCTAGTGCACCAGGAGACAGGCGACGGTTTATGAACTAGTTTTATAATATTTAATGGTTACAAAAAAAATGTTACGAACATAGTAAGTAACCTACTAACCAATATGGATAATTGCCGAAATAAAGAATTATTATTATTTTATTAAACCGATTTTAAAAATTCTTATAACAATAGACAGCCTCGTTATTTGTGAGTGTCATAGGCTATATATTAACCCTAAAAATGAAAAATTTAGCAGTCCGGAAATAAATCATAGCACTCAGAACTAACCAAACCACACTTATAATTGCATCAAATAAAATGTTTACCGCCCAACAAAGTGGGCATGGGTCACCTAGTATTATGTAAAATACGATAATACGTTTCTCCTAACAGACTCTCACCGCACAGCCAAACCTACTAAGTCTAGAAAGCTGAAACTTAAAACATAAGTTTATTTCATAAAGTAAGCGTCCACTAAAAAAGGATGTATATAAATTCAACCCATAAATTAGTAAAAGATAGTTCTTCCCAAAGTCAAAGCATATCACTAGTAAAGTACATAAAAGAATGACTCATCATTAATTTACATACTGGACTCCATATAAATCACCCATCTACTGTTTGTTATGATACGCAATAACAAACAGTACACACGTCGTAGTTTAATATCAAATCCATCCCCCAGACAGATCAATACGGATTACGGACCCCATGCAACCCTTTGAACGTCACAAACCTACACACTATTGCACTCTATAGATCAAACCCTTTGATGTATTAATAAAGCGGCACCCTCTGTATTTCGATAACACGCCTAAAGGAACGAGTACACCACTACTTTTATCTTGTTTCTTGACCGAGCTGGTCAGTTTATTTACTTAACGGACTGTATTCATTACATTCTGCGATTTTGCTGTGCGGCCGAATTGAAAAGAATCAGTATAATATAATTATATGCTGTATATAAATGAAAGACTGCGGGTGCACAAAGATTCTGAGTGGAAGAAACAGGATTATTCGCGGGAACGGAAAAACAACTGGTGACCGTTAGACGCAATATACTTTTCATTATCTTATCGCGTGCATGAATCTACGGCTCAATCAACATCCTTATTATAGGTAAGTTTCGCTACAATAAGGACATTCTGCTTCATAATTGAGTAATACAGTACCTTTTAAAAAATAGCCGTACCCTATATTTAGCAACATGATTAATGCCCTTAGGCAAGATCAATTATACAAAATATGTACGTACAATATTATCCACCGTACTAATCTTAATAGGATAATAAAAGCTTCAAGTGTACAGGCTCCATTGGTTTGTAAACTAACTAAAAGCTTTTGCATGATATTAATATGATTTGACGAAGCGTCCGGTGGTTCTCTCCCCTCGCGGATCGATACGTCTGGTAATTTGCTTCGCCATAGGTACGGCTTCTGCTTTTGATGTCGACAAATTATAGCTACGAATTGAGTTGAGGGGAGGCAAATCGAATTGAGGGGCTCTGAAGCTAGGTATTCTGCGAGGGTCGAGTGTTGCGAAAATTGAAGCAGCGTTCACTGCAGTCCGCTTGCAAACACGAAACCGTTCTGTAAATCGAAGACGAAGATCCTTCAGTAAATTGAAGGCGATATTACTTCGTCGGTCAACGTAATATAATATATAGCTATCAAAGTTATTTGAGGACGCTAGTCTGAGAAGTCTGACAACTTGTCTAATATAGAGGGTTGTAAATAGCAGGCGACATTTATATCAAATACTAATATTGAATCGCAACCAGTTAGACTGGAAGCCAATGCAAATCAAATTGAGATGAGACTCGAGTTTCGCTCAATAAGGTCGTTTTATCCCTCACTGAACCACATTTAAGTTTACAGTGAATCTTTACACAGGGGCAAAGTATATGGCATATCAGTGAGAAGTTAACCTAGACTATGGACACTTGCTATACTTTAGGTTTTTGAAGTGAAAACTTCTTTAGGAACGTTGATCACTTTTTAGAACAAATCATCATTATCGTACCAACGCTTTCCATATTCAAAAATAATAATCTAAAAGCTCGACGATACAATTCACAAGTTAATTAGTTTTCACTTCTATCGGCAGTCCCCAAAGACTGCCCCGCATGTTTTATTTTTCAAGACACCTTCCGCACTAGGGCACAAGCCATTCGTAATAGGGGACTATACTAATATACAATTAACGAACACAAAGTACACCAATTTTCTTCGAACGATAATACAAAAAGTCTCGTATTTTGGTCTACTAGTCCTACTAGCAGTAAGAACGAGACTTTAGGCTGAAATGTATTGAAATTAGATTATGTTACAGCCCGGTAATATAATCTAATTTCAATACATTTCAGACTTAGCCAGGCGTGGAATTAGTCTTAATAAACAGTTTAACCTTAGTTTAATCTTAGTAAGTGACAAAGCCACGGTTTGTAAGTCTTTATAAAGCTTTTATTTTCTGTGATATCGCGTATTTTAGGAAAGACAACTACTCGTATACATTGCTTTTCTTGGTATAGGCGAAACCTGGAAGTTTGATCAGAATCAGAAATAAATTCGAGTATAATAATTTTTAAACCATGTTATATGTATGAAAATTAAAGTTGGACATCCATATTTCAACGGGCAATATTTATATTTTACTAATGTATTATGCACCAAAATCGTTTGTACTCTGGTACGCGCAGCGCCAGCGGCACTAACCACTGGGTGGCTATAATTAAATTGTGCATGGAAAACTACACAATGAAAAGCTTTTAGCTTGTGAGGTTTCTTTTTTTTTACTCTTCTAAGAAAAATAAATTGGAGAGTGTTTCGATATTTTCACAACAGCAAATAATGAATCACAGAAAAATGTGCTTAATCAAATATAACTTGCTTTGGCTCAGTCTACCTTGGTGTATTGTGTTCCTGTATGGGAAAATGCAGCGAAAACCTACTTCTTGGATGTCGAGCGTGCACAACGAGGTTTAGAAGACCTACCCTACAGATAAACTTTATCAAATAAGTGACTTACTATCTGGTAGGAAACTCTATGTAGTATGTATTACATAGAGTTTCCTAACAGAAAGTAAGTTCTGAAAAAACCCTCCACCCTTACATGTGACCCGATATACTTACCAAAAAGAGAAAAGACCAAATAGTACAAATACCGCAAACAAATACAATGTTTGCCTGTAAGCAATACTAAAAACGTTCGGCTATTTTATATAATAGATAAATACTAATACTACATATATACATACATATAAAGCAAAAGTATTAATGCAAGAAAACATTGATAAACTGGATAAAAATACTTACTTATGAAGTAACGTAGGCATTAATAGTTAACGTTTGTTAAAATCGCAGGCACCCATACTCACACATACATTCTTAATAATATATAACCTACCTATATTACACATAATTATGTAAGATTACATAGATAATAAGTACATTAATGTTACTAACTATAGAACTTTCTAAAGAATAAATAATTATTGTATTAAAATTATTATATTATATTTCCCAATTCCAAGTACCTATAGCATTGTATAGGTAAATTTGAAAAGGTATTTTCTTGTAAGTCAATCCACGCTCCGACTGGAAGACGAAGCGTGGGCAGGCTTAGTGTGGAAGACAAAGCACGGGCAAGCTTAGTGTGGAAGACGGTAAGTAATATATTTATATAAAAAATATTCGTTTTGTTACCGTTAGTATCGTTGAGACTGTTTTAGTCCATTGTTAGGCAAATGCTCCACTTAGTAACTACATCAATGTATGGCAATAAGTACTTACACTTGCGTTGTAGTAGTCGAATCCATTTCTGGTCTCTTTAGTCATTGGTAGGACGCCGTAAGAGCATGAATTTTCTTTGGGATCTGCAAAAAAAAATATCGTTAATTATTTATTATACGTACATATATATTTCAGTCTAGCTAGTGAAAAATATTATTTTATAATTTAAACATTAAAATGGATATCATTCATATCTTGACTGTTTCTTTTTACTTATTTTTTTAACGTCTTATTATTTTTCTAGTCTTTTTATTAGGCAACTCCCGCACTAGGTAACAGCCCTGTGTCGCGATGGACTTTGCAAACATAAAATTACGCCCAGAATCGGAACAACTTATGACTTACATCGAACCCACGACCTCTGGCTTATCAGTCAGCCGCACGCAGTTAATGAGGCCTTCAGTATATATTACTTATAAGCTTTATCAGTCACTATAGAAGATACATATAAAAAACTTACATGCAGGTATAACCGATCTGTTCTGATAAAGGTGGAGTACTTTTGCTTGACACGTCACGTTCATTCTGAGCCTCTCAAAGTCCATATTTAGGAACACGATGGCTGGGTGTTGTGGCGAGAGCATGCTGGTATCGCTGTCCATGAGAAAGCATGTCGCGGAGTTTGCTTGGGCCAGGTAAGGACTAATTGCCGCATTTATAGTCCGGTCTAGCATGAAACCGTACTGAAACAATATTTGGTTTGTATGTACTAGACTTATATATTTTGTAACACAGATGTATAATACATATTTTATTTATATTACTTAGTTCGCAAACAAAGTAAGCAAGACAAACGCCTGATGGTAAGCAATTACAGTAGCCTATAGACGCTTGCAATACCAAGGTCTCACTTGCGTGTTGCCGACCCAAAAAAAAACATTGAAAATGCATTCTGAAACCTGTACTCACACAACTACACCGCTGTGTGTAGTCATTTGGTTCCGGTCTTCTGTAAGTTATAATTAAAATATAATGTACTTCCCTAGTCGGGCTTACTCAATGTCATGGTGCTCTACTTCTCTTAAATCTTAATATATATATTTCTTGTGTGCGTGTGTATGTGACTGAACTCCTCCTAGACGGGTGGACCGATTTTGATGAAATTTTGTGTGTGTGTTCGGGTAGGGCCCTGGATGGTTTAGATTCACAATTGGACCCGGTAGGTGGCGCTGCTGTCGGTATTTCAGCTTTTTTCGGCAGGACGACGTCTGCCACGTCCACTAGTATTTTATATAATAATAATAATATTTTCGGGACAACTCACACATCGCTATCTGATCCCAAACTAGGCCACGCCTGTACTATGGTAACCAGACAACTAATAAACATACTTATATATTTCTAAGTACATACATATTATAAATAAATTACTACCAGACACAGAACAAACATTCGTGCTCATCACACAAAGATTTGTCCTGGGTGGGAATCGAACCCTCCGCCGTAGCAGTCAGAGTTACTAACCACTAGACCAACAGGCCGGTCAAACACGGGAGTTAGAGATTTCAAACAAACCTATATAAATAAAAATGAATCTTCCCAAATGTATGTACGCGCATAACTTCCGATCGACTGCACCAAATTAGATAATTCTTTTTTTGTGATTGTTATTGTCAGGACAAGGTTTGTAGAGAAGAAAAAAAATGGCAGTACGAAGTTCGCCGGGTCAGCTAGTTGTAAATAAATATTTATCTATACAAATAAACATCTGTATGTGATATCAAAATAAAAGCTTTCTAGTCAAATATATTTTCACATATTCGTACCAAAGATTTTAAAACCTTTTAGGGATCCGCTCAAAAGAATGAAAGTTCTTTCCCACGGGAATGTTAAATCCAAGTGCATCAGACAAATCCAAGCCACAGCGGCCCGGTTTTGATAGTATTACAAAGGTACAATACAATACACTTTATTGTACACCATAAAAAGGTTTGTACACATATGTAGGTACATTTTTATCTAGAAATCTAGTAGGTGCAAATGGCTGTCTTATCGCTAGCGGCGATTATCAGACAACCTGGATGGACATCATGTTAGGAATGTTGGCAGTTGCTGGTGCACTTAAATTTGTCCGTCCATCTCAACCCATTAACGTCGCACTGTTGGGCACGGGTCTCCTCCATACATTTGGAGGGATATTTAATTTATATAATAATACTATTTTATTACCTTAAATATATTTGTCTTGTGATAGAAATATGGGTATAACTTCATATCAATTCTAGCTGACCCAGCAAACGTTGTTTTGCTACTAAAATAGTAATATCGCTATTCAAAAATAGGGGTTGATCGTAGAGGGGTATCACTTGCGTGTTGCCGACCTATTATTAATTATTGAATGTACTACACTAGAGAAATACAGATAGTACTACATAGGTATTAACATTGCGTACTTTATAAATATTTTTAATGTACATCTTGTAGAATTTCTTTCAACACGAATACCATTTTATGCTGTTTCATAATCCGCGTACGAAACAGTATAAAACGGTATTCAAAACTGAAATCACGAAAAAATGGAGATAGGACTTGTTACCAGTTTACAGTCGATTTACTAATTGTGATTACACACGTGGAAAATCATTAACCTGACCTGACTTTCTTGCCGGTTCTTTTCTTAGGCTCTACGCCTGTCTGTTCAGTCAGCGAACCCGGCAGTAGTAAACTATCTGACGTATCATTTGGCATTATTTCCTTGACCTGCATAAGTGAAACGGAGTGATCTACATGAGACTGCGCCGATAGAATTGAAAACTAAGTAACTTGTGAATTGTAACGTCGAGCTATTAGATTCTTATCATTGGTTTGTCTCATGGAAAGCGTTTGGTGACGATGACGGCTGTTCCATAATTTTTGTTCACCCAAAAAGTGCTCAACGCACCTAAAGAAGGTATGACTTCTATTTTTGAATTTTTTTGGTTTATCTCATTTGGTTCAGTGACGATGACGATTCTCAATGCGCCTAAAGATGTTTTTATTTTACTACGTTCGCGTATTGTTTGTTCATGTACACAGCTGGCTTTAACCTATGTAATCTAAAACTGTTGCTATAAAAGTATTATACGGCATAGGTATTATAGTTTGTAATAGTCTGACTGCTCATTATTACGACCTTGCAGTATAATTGAAATCATATCTACCGACCACCTGACACTGAACGTTTGTTAACTAGAAGTTTTATCAATTGCCCCACTGCATAATATAGGGAGACGAGAAATGAAACTAGGTGCAAATATACAGTTTATTCAATATCAGGATAATGGCCGGCAAAGATATTGAACAATAGTCGACATAGTTAATGCAATAAATATATTTAATATATCGGTACACTAGCTATTGCCCGCGGCTCCGCCTGCGTGGATGTCGGTTATCGCTGTAAAGAGTAGCCTATGTGTTATTCCAGATTATAATCTATCTCTGTGCCAAATTTCATTCAGATCCGTTCAGTAGTTTTTACGTGAAAGAGTAACAGACATCCATCCATCCATCCATACTCACAAACTTTCACATTTATAATATTAGTAAGGATTTAATTTATTTTATATTATAATAAATACAATTATTTTCTAACAGACAATATGTTTTTTGTCGTCGTTTTTGTCAAGAAGTTTGCCGGGCATAATAACTTACTACTAGAGGTGGCCCGGTGGTCGAAATTCGAACGTAATTGCTTTCTGCAGTCTTTATCCGTATGAACTTTATCTTGTGACGGGGCTGTCCTTTCGGCCAGCGCACTGCGACTCTTGGGGTCTTTTGTACATCTTATGAACTTTAACTATCAAAAATGCCAAATCTCACACTCCTCCGTGTGCGTAATGTGTGCGTAAGGGGTTTTTTCTTCACGTATTAATAGGTATAGAGGTCGCCCGGTGGCCGAAATTCGACGGCAATTCATCCAATTAACGTTATTGAGGTTCTTTTGTCTAAGAGTATACTTTTACATCAATATAATGTCATTGCATTTTTAAAAATTATGTTTAATAGCGTTTAAAAAAAACGATCGGTAGGAAATATGCGGTATATCTGAGTTTGAATAATGTTTTCATCAAAATGTAATGGTGTACAATAAAGAGATTTCTATCTATCTATAGCTTTCCTAAGCCATATATAAAAATTAATAACGCGTATTTTGAAATTTCCTTAGGTTATTTTTATTGATATATTAACCATTCCGCCAAGCCTACCCTTGCCTTAAAAAATGTACAAATAACACCTAGGTTCACACAGGAACGGAGTTAGCTGTACAGGGCCGCTATATGAAGATTGGTTTTTTAAGAAAACCATTACATAATATTTCTGTGGAATTTGGTATCCTACAGACAAAAATATATTTTAGACAAATTCATATATTGGTTTTTCTAAAAATCTAATATTTATATAGCGGCCCTGTACAGCTAACTCCTTTGCCGACCGTACATTGTACCTACTCATTTCTTTGTCAATAATAATTTATTACTCAATGTTTTTGTCATTAGCACTGCAGTACCTACCTATACGTGAACAATAATGTTAATAATGTATGATAGTGTGCGTTAGGTTCAATTTATTAAATTATTTTATTTCTAATGCACATTATATAAAAATATTAGCCTTTTGCATTCCTTCTTAGCATAATGTGCTGTGGCGCGTGTTAGGAGAGGCCTATGTCCAGCAGTGGACTGCGATAGGCTGATTGATTGATTGATTGACTAGCATAAACTTTCACTATGCCAACATCTCACACTCCTCCGTTCTCGAAAATTGCACAATGTACGTTTCCGAAATTGCCATTCCCAATAATGCGTACTAAGAATAATATATCTACGGTTTCAGCATTCATGACTTCTCAAAACATAAAACAATAGTAACAATTTTGGTGGTAAAGTCTTGAAATAAGTCGCATGAAAAGGTCGCTGGGGAGGGGAATCAGTCCGCCCGACGGTTTTTTATATTAATAATAATTATTATTTATTTGATTATTAGAGATTGTAGTATCGAAGTTATTATACATATAAAGGTGGTTTCAAATATTGAATGTAGAAATTTTTAAATTTGGTGGTATAAAATTATATGATACCTACTACATATGTTTTCTTTCTTGATGTAATCGACTATTACTCGTAAACTTGTGAAGTCTACTTAGCTGTGACAGTTTTCCTTTTAATTTTGTTATATATACTTCTACCGTGAATTTTATTACATTTCAAAATACCACCATTTGACAGACAGACAGTTGAGTCTAACATAATTTTAACAAAAAAAGCCGACTTCATTAGCGCAAGTTGCAGATTTTTTAAAAACCTTAAAACCTCTAGTATAATGTTGGTATTTAAACAGAATGAACTTTCATGCAAACTCTTATCTCACTTTTCCTACCTTAAAGACGGTTCTTTTTAACCGACTTCAAAAAGAGGAGGTTATCAATTCGTGTGTATTTTTTTTTTTTTAATGTTTGTTACCGCATAACTCCGTCATTTATGGACCGATTTGAAAAATTCTTTTTTTGTCTGACTGGACATACTTCCAGTTTGGTCCCATTATCATCAAAAGAAAGTTCTGATGATGGGATCCATGAGGAATTGAGGGAACTCCTCAAAAGTTATAGGCACACATATAGCAATTTCAATATTTTTAACAATAAATCAATCATTTGCATTCAGAAAGTGTAATTTGGTGAAGTAAAACTGATGAAGAAGACCACAGTTGGCCATCTGAACTTCTCAATAATAAGTATTTTACTGATGGCGATTAGATAAGTTTCGGTTATTGTTGCTAAGCAACTATTAATAAGAAATAATGAATTAATTGAGCGCGGATTGCACAGATTAAATATAGCTTTTAATACCTACTTGACCTGTGTTCAGCCCGACGCTCAGTCGATTTTATTCGATTGTAACAAACAAATATTTGAAAATTTTACAACTTGCCGTACTGAAGTCGGTTTTTTTTTGTTAAAATTATTAATCTGATACAGCTATAGGTAGTGCATCTCATGACCTTTCAAATAAGTCCAAACACGGCTAGATTTCATTGTTTAATTATGAAGTTCCGTTGCCTAGCTACCGGCTTTATCATCAAATAATTGCTTAGCAACCATAATGGAAACTTATCTAATCGCCATCAGTAAAATACTTATTATTGAGAAGTTCAGGTGGCCATCTGTGGTCTTCTTCAACAGTTTTACTTCATCATATTATACTTTCTGAATGATTACTTCGGAACCCTAAAAAGGGACCAAAAGTTGTCGCTTCACATTTATATATAGACTATAATGTTCAGTTACAATAATAGACTCCGTAACCGAAGGCATAGAGAGCAGAAGTATGATAAATTGAAAAGAGGATTTCATTTCCATTTCTTACACATAATTTCTGATTGTATTTGTAGTTGGTTTCTCAACCAACTACAAATTCAATCAGGAATTAAGAAAAGTAGATGCAAAACTGTTAAAACAAAAGCGGTATTCGAACACGCGATGTTTTACTTATCTTACTACATATAAATACATTATAATATATTAAATATAATAATAAGAGACCGAGTCACTTTTACAAAAAATAAACATAACACACGTGTGTGTGTTATGTTTATATTTTGGTTATCATTTTGTTTGTTATTAATTAATTATTTAATCACATTATTTGTTATTAGAATACATCTATCTATTTATACATCACAAAATACTTAAGTTTCGGAAGAGATACAGTCTATTGATACAGGCATATCTATTATGCTTAATAGAAGAGCTCAACAATATTTATGTATGAAACATTGTGTACTGATGGAAATAAAATTATTATTATTAAATAAAAAGATTTGTATTCATTGCCTCAACTTACAAGATTGTTTGAGCGCTCTCTTAAGGCAAAACATTGCCTGTGTTAGGATTCCCCCTCACCTTCACATACACGAGGTTTTCTCAAAGTGGCCAGTAACGCCCCCTTGAAGGCGCTGGAGGTTGAGAAGGTGGGCGGTAAGAGGAAAAAATAATTTTCAAAAGAAAGATAATACCATTAAATATCAAAGTAAAAGAAAATTTGTGGGCGCTGAAATATATTTGATGTAGAAGAAACAAGTTTGAAAACCCATACAGGTATCTACTGATGAAACGATGACGTTGTATTGTTTGCTACTAATATTATAATGCGAAATTTGGATGGATGGATGTTTATAACTCAATCACGCCAGACAGGCGAACGGATGTCGATTAAATTTTGCATAGAGACAGAGAATAACATATAGGTTATATTTATATATCTTAATGTAGAAATCCGTTAAAGAAATTTACTTGTGATTTATATTAGCGTCAGAAATAGCTGATCATAAACTAATTTCCGTAAGTAATGACTTCTAAATTTTACAATAACCCGAAGAACTCATTTTTCTAAATTAATTTTCTAGTTACAGTTTAAATCAAAAAATCGGTCCAGTAGGTTTGAGTTTATTGCGTGTTATGTTTTATTAATTAACCATTTTAACAAATTGTATTAAAATTACAATAAAATTTTATATTATCTGTTTCTTACTGCCTCTGCTGTTTGATTGACTATAATAAATGAGGTGTCGCTTAATTCCACTGTAGGTATGTTTGTCCTCCATGCATTCCTAAACTATTTAACCGATAGCGATGAAACTTTAGTAAGATGTCTAAAAGGCAAGCAGGCGGCTAAGCAACCCGTTCTGTAATTTTATGACTATTTTTTATGAGGCCGTATGCTTGTATGCCACCTATACTATCCTACTAATATTATAAACGCGAAAGTTTATAAGTGTGGATGGACGCTAATTACTCTTTCACGTAAATACTACTGAACGGATCTAGATGAAATTTGGCACAGAGATAGATAACACATATACTACTTTTTACAGCGATAACCGAGAGAAATAACACATACACTACTTTTTACAGCGATAACCGACATCAACGCTGGCGGCGCCGCGGGCAACAGCTAGTGATATATAAAAGGTCGATACATTTTCCAAATGCGACTTCAGTAAATTTGCCTACAGCCGGATTCGCTGACTGAAAAGACATGGGTAGTTAGAGTCTAAGGAAAGAACCGGAAAAAATCTAAGACACTCTTTTCAATCACCTGTAATACTGGAAACAATAAACCCTTTTTTTTTTTTTTCTTTAAATGAAAACTCCCGCACTAGGAAACAAGACCTGTGTCACGGGTGTCTTTACAACAATCGCAGACACACGTTTTTGTACCGTGTGGGAATCGAACCCACAACACGCCTGTAACCACTTAAGCTACTGAACCAACGGTGCAGTCTTCGTTTAGTATTCTATTCTACATATAAAAATCCTTACCTGTCCATACACGGGACCGGACGGCATCATGAAATTGACCATCTGCACGTCAAGAATGCCCCCTCTGAAGAACCCGAAGGTCGTCAGGTCCACGAACTGGCGCTCATCATCCTGGACACACAAATAATCAGAAAATTTAACATAACACAAAATAATGTTAATGGTTGGATGAACCGATCGCTAGACAAATATAATTTTACAAAAAAAACCAACTTCAATGCGGCAAGGTGTAGAATTTTCAAAAAACAGGGTGAATTTTCGGGTCCTTCGCTGTTTGACACCACGGATTATTGGCACCATGGTGTCAATCGCAGAAGGACGTTTTTTGACTTACCTGTTTGGGACCACGGTGTCAATCGACGAATATCTTATTTGTCTTCGTTGATTGACACCATGACGTAAAACAGCAAAGAACGGCCGCATTGGTATTTTATTATAACATAACAATCATGCACAAAAGTGTTTACATGATTTTTATTTAAATTATACATTTTTTCTGAGAGTGCTTGGCAAGGCAAAACTGTTTATAGATTTGCGATAGCAACAACTACTACGTTTTACTACTACATCTCTTAAAATTTAATTTTAATATTCAAACCACACGGCAGAAGTAAAAACTTCATTGGACTGTCAATAATGGATGGAGTATTAGCATTCTGTGGTATTAGTCCAACGCGAACGATGCGATGATACTGGGTTCGAATCCCATATTCAAGTCCACTTTTAGGAATTTGATTTTTGTAGATGGTTTAGATATCAGATAATATTTATTATAAGTTCAAATTCACAAATAGGTAATTTTCTCACAGTACCGTACGAAGGTAGTACCGACCGAACAGGGTTCGAATCCTAACATCGGATACACTTTTATTTTGAACCGACTTCAAAAAGGGGAGGTTATCAATTCGTGTATTTTTTTTTATTTTTTTTTAATGTTTGTTACCGCATAACTCCTTCATTTATGGACCGATTTGAAAAAATCTTTTTTTGTCTGACTGGATATACTTCCAGTTTGGTCCCATTATCATCAAAAGAAGTTTCTGATGATGGGATCCATGAGGAATTGAGGGAACTCCTCAAAAGTTATAGGCACACATATAGCAATTTCAATATTTTTAACAACTAATCAATCATTTGCATTCAGAAAGTGTAATTTGGTGAAGAAAAGCTGATGAAGAAGACCACAGATGGCCATCTGAACTTTTCAATAATAAGTATTTTACTGATGGCGATTAGATAAGTTTCGGTTATTGTTGCTAAGCAACTATTAATAAGAAATAATGACGTGAATGAATTGAGCGCGGATTGCACAGATTAAATATTGCTTTTAATACCTACTTGACCTGTGTTCAGCCCGACGCTCAGTCGATTTTATTCGATTGTAACAAACAAATATCTGAAAATTTTACAACTTGCCGTACTGAAGTCGGTTTTTTTTTGTTAAAATTATTGTATTTTGTTTTGGTTTAAAGTGGGTCAAAATCGCGCCCAAAGAAGTCGGTTACAAACATACAAACATACAGGTGAAGCTAATAAAAAGCGTGTAATAAAAACATTTAAACTTCAATAACGCTCAATTCATTGTAAGTAGCTATAAATAATGTCTCATCGAATTATAGGTAAAAAAATAAACTATAGACTTGTATATTTAATTTTTTTTAAACATCAACGACTTTGAAGAAATTAATAAATATAGGTACAACTATTTTTTTTTACTCTTGTGAAATTTGCATGACTAGCACAGTAATATATCATTACACGTTTATTTGTGTAACGATACATAACGAATAAAACGCACGGTAATGTTACACTATTATTCGTTAGAAAAAAAAATAGAAATACTTTAATTTTAATAACCTATTTTTATTCAAACTTCCATTTTGTGGGATAAAACATTACTAATAAAATTTGCATACATTTTTCACGAATAAACGTGTAAGAAGTTTAGAAAACATTACCCAAATTTGAAAACAATCAGAAATTCTCAAATCGTCTGTAGGTTTTAACATGTTTATTCTTGTATACTTGGTAACTCAAAAAGCATGTAATAAAAGCATAAACTATTATTCCTGTATTTTTTAATTCGTTATTTCCCTATAATAAAGAAATTCACTATTATAATAGGCATGTTTTGAGTCTAAAATTCATAAAAAATATTAGGTAGGTGTAAGATAGGCAAAATGAAAAAAAATCGTGTAAGAACTCTTGCACGTTTATTCGGTGGGGCCATCGAAAATTGCTCACTTCAAAGTGGATGGTAAGTATGGATTTGTTTTCACATTAAAATTATAAGTTTTAATCATAAGGTCTTGGATATAATAGGCCCAGGCAATAATATATAGATAACTCCGTGCAACAGGCAATAGATAACTCCGTGTGGTGACGGATTAAGAATACAAATGTCACCACCCCTTTCTATCCCGAGGGTGTCGTAAGAGTCGACTAAGGGATTAAGTCTAGCAGACAATATCCACCGGAAGAGAGGGAAAACTCGAAATAAAACCCTATTCCAACCCGTCTGGCCAGCGTGGTATAGTAGGCTAATATCCCTCCAAATGTTTGGAGGAGACCCGTGCCCAGCAGTGGGACGTTTATGGGTTGAGATGATGATGATGAGGCAATAATAGTGAAATCAGTTAATTTAAAAGGTGAATCAGGTAAAAGTTTACTTATTCCTATCTCGAAGATAATGTTCATGCATTTTTGACACAATGCAATATTTTGTATTTCTAATACATTCATTTGTATTTCATATATTATAAAGTGCAAATGCAAATAAATATAAAGGCGATGTTTCAGAAATGTATAGAACCTGGGCTAGGTCTTGTACAATACATTTTTATGTGTTTTTTGTCCGAAAACATTGTTGATGCTAATATCATAAAATTATAATATAATTGACGAACCAAACAAACTGTAAGACTATTTCACGAAACTCAAAACGAACACTTTTGACTTTTATTTTGGTCTATTGAAAAGTCAAACTGCATTCGTTCAGTTCTTAATTTTAACTTATTGTTTGTTATTCCCTTTATTTACGGTTTATTAAAATATGATTTGTACTAATAAATATGTATTCCATAACAACCAAGATTCCATTAAACATTTGATTGTAATTGTTTGTTGTAATAACCGTTTTCTTTTCGTCAGTACACAAATCACACTTGACCTTGGTGTCAATCGACGAAAACAAAATAAGATATTCGTCGTTTGACACCACGGTCGATAATTAATATGAAAATGGTGCCAAACAGGTAAGTCAAAAAACGTTTTTCTGCGATTGACACCGTGGTGTCAATAAGTCGTGGTGTCAAACAGCGAAGGACCCGAATTTTCATACAAACTCTAATCTCACTTTTCCTCCCTTAAATGCATTATTTTTTTAAATCTAATCATTTACATCGAAAGTGCATCTCATGACCATTTAAAGAAGCCCAAAACACGGCTAGATTATATTGTTTAATTATGGAGTTCCGTTGCCTACCTTCCGGCTTCATCATCAGTTAATTTCAATTGCAAATTACAGTTAATTAGTAATAGTTGCTTAACAACCTTAATTGGAAGTTATCTAATCGTCATCCGTGAAATACTTATTATTTCTCTTTTTTTTTGCCTTGGTCACGGCATCATGTGTGAACAGACTGATTCCGCTAATTATTTAATGTTGAGTTGTTTATTGTCAGGAGAAAAGGTTTTATAGTAAACAAAAGAGTATTTAAGAAAATTATTGATGGCTGATTATTTCGATGTTTGTTTTGTCGACGTCCATTTGTCAAAATGAAATAAGGCAGCACGGGAGTTGGATAAAAAGCGGCCAGCTAAAGCTTAATAAAAAAAAAAATAATACAGCCTAATGAGTTTAAATATATTTAATCTAAGGCGCTACAAAGTTCGTCGGACAGTTAGTATAAAATGGGATCCCTATTTCCCTTGGTCACGCCATAACTTGAGAACAACTTTACCGATTTCACAAATGTTTTGTTTTAAGATTTCGCATACTAAGATTTCTAGACCGCGATGAGTGCTTCGGAGAGAGCACGTTAAAAGTCGGTCCCGGCGTTAAACGGTCTTTAGATCAAAAAATTCAATTATTTCCTGCAAAAACTTGTAGCAGGTATTTAAGGGAAAGAAATGAAAATTGTTAACTAAAACTAACTTGGGCGTAGTCGGGGCGGGCCGCTAGTAATAAATAAAAAAGTCTTCTTCTTCTTATCGTTTGGTTAGCAGCCAATCTGGTATCAGAGTTATTAGGCCTCTATAGTGATCTAAAGACTGTTTAACACCGGGACCGAGTGTTAACGTGCTCTCTTCGAAGCACTCATCACGGTCTTAGTAGCTTAAAATAACCCGCTGATCATTTACCGAACACTGAGTGCACCTGGTTATGAGCGAAATCAAAATGTCTTACAAGGTATTTACGGCTCCTAAGACTCTTACATTATTATGCAAATGTTTCAAAGTATTTTTTACGCTGCATTATAATATTGATTTCTATTATATTATATTATTTATAAATAAAACTAAGATGGCTGATTTGTCTTCAAATACTTAGTTTATTATTCGGTGTAGTTATCAGTATGTCACAAGTTTATACGTCGCGCATTTCATTGTGTATTTTATTTTGTATAACAATAAACTGTAAGAATGACTGATTCTACTTTAAAAAACAAAATTCAAAGGCCGTACTATGACGATACAGCGATTTATTATAGATTAGCGCCCTGACTTCTCCTGGGACATACTATATACTGCGCGTTATTTTTTTAAAGACAACTTCCGCACCAGAGAACAAGCCGTGTCACGGAGGACTTTACAAACATACAATTAACGGAAACAAAGTACACCCAGACTAGGGACAACCATTTATAGATCACACAATATTTTGTCCCATGTGGGGATCGAACCCACAACACGCCGCGCAGTGGTAAATGGCGAGGTAACCACTTAAGCCACTGAACCAACCGTGCAGACAAAATTCCCGTGAAACCTTACTCTAAATTATAAGGAGACTTAAAAAATAATTAAAAAAAAACGGTAAAGCCGTTCTTATCTGATGCCGTGACCAAGGGTAATAGGGATTCATTTTGAATATAATAATATAAAGATTTTAATTTGAAAGTCGTAAGATGACAACTTTATAAGCATAAGGTTTTCACTGCACAAAATTTAAATTAAGATTGAAAATTATTCGCTATGAGGACATCATGGTACAGCGCAAAGTATAAATATAAATAGAAACCTAAGTATGTTAAATGTACTTGGGGTGAACTAAAGTAAAAAGGTGAACCGAATGCAGTGAAACCCTTGGCTGAGATGATGCTGACGATGAACTAAAGACTAAATTAGGGAATTAATAGGCTCTGCATTTCAAGGGCATTTCTGAGTCTCAGCAGCGCGAGCGGTAAAATGTTACTTGGGTTAATATACATAATATTAATATACTAGAGGCCCGTCCAAACATTGACCGGGTTGGAAAATGAGTTATAATGATCTATTACGTTCCAAATTATATATAATGTCGAAGGGTGCAATACCTGAGCGTGGCTGATAGTGGAATGTTAAGAAAACTCTTTGAAGAAAACATTATTTTTATTATTGAATTTGGCGCGATCATAGACAAGAAGTGACAGATGACATTTGACGTATGACGTTTGATGTTAGACTTGACAGATGACAGCTAGTTACTATGAGGACGTGCGAACGCGTCCATTGATCGATTCGGGGAATCTTGGTATCGAACGAGCAATGATCGGTCTTGATCGCGCAATGGCTAAACTCAATACATTCCACGACTATTTCGTTAATTTAAATCCAAAAGTATTGTAAGCATCGTGCAGCACTTTATAACCAATGTCTGGTTATTAATAAATATCATAGCAATTTACGAGTATTATTTCAAGACTATCCGGATGTCGGACTTACGTTCGAACGAACACGAAAATGAAGACTTTTCAAGACTATCTTGATGTCGGACTTACGTTCGAACAAACACGAAAATGAAGACTTTCCCGCCGATATATATTTATATGTATATATACAGTCGTGGTCAACTAATTAGGGACAATCTCTAGTTAAGCCAAATTGTGAATTAATTGTTTATTTTCCAACGAGTCTTAACAATATTCCATATCTTTTACATGTAAGTACAATAGTCATTGATGTGCCCGATTATACAAACAATAACAACTTCTTAAACATTAAACCTCTTTACAGTATAGCTGATAGATTATCATAGTGGTATTTGTTCAACGAATGCTGGCTGGCCGTTTAATTAGGGACACTGAGGTATTGTGTTCTAATTTCATAATTTGAATCTTAATACTTTTTTTATTTTTTCTATTAATGTTTCGTGGTAATTTTGGCGGCTATCCAGATTTTGAATTTTAAGTTTTGAGAATTATTTTGAAGAAAAATGGGCAAAAATAAAAGTTGTAATCCAACACTACAAAAAATTATCTTGAAGTTTGTCGAGCGTGGTTTGTCATACCGAAAGATAGCACAACATATAAATTGTTCAAAAACTATGGTATGCAATGCAGTGCAACATTTCAGGCGCAATAACACAGCTTAGAATGTGCCCAGAACAAAGAGATCGAGAAAAACAACTCCGCAAGAAGATAGAATGATAACCAGGTTAGCTAAGAAAGATCCGTTTCTAGGTTCTATATTAATTAAACACGAAGTTTTTGGGGCAGACGAAAGAGCCGGTGTATCAGCGAGGACCGTTCGACGACGTCTGGTAAAAGCAGGCTTGTTCGGAAGAGTGGCTCGCAAAGTACCGTTGTTGAAGAAAGAACATAGAAATGCTCGTTTGGCGTTTGCACGAAAATATGGTCATTGGACCTACGCCCAATGGCAATATGTATTGTTTTCTGATGAGACTAAGGTAAATTTGATTTCTTCAGATGGAAGGCAATATGTACGGCGTCCTGTAAAAGCGGAAATGAATCCAAGATTTACAAAAAAGCAGGTGAAACATGGCGGTGGAAACATTAAAATGTGGGGTGCCTTTTCTGGACGTGGAGTGGGACCTGTGAGGAAAGTTCAGGGTAACTTAGACCAACATCAATACAAGGCAATATTGGAGGAAACTATGATTCCCTATGCTGAGGAGCATCTCCCTATTACATGGACGTTTCAGCAGGAAAACAACCCGAAACATACCGCCTGTTCAGTCAAGTCATTTCTTAACAGTCAGTCAATATCGTTGCTAGATTGGCCAGCAAATAGCCCGGACCTCAATCCAATTGAGCACCTTTGGCACGAAATCAAGAAAAAAGTTGCCACTTATCGTACCACAACCTTAGATGAACTTAATAAAGCTTTTTGTGAGGCATGGGCAAACATTCCTGTCGAAACATGTCAGAAACTGATAATGTCTATGCCACATCGGTGTCAAGCGGTAATTAATAACAAAGGTTTTGCTACTGGGTACTGATTATACACGTAATAGAATGGAGCTGTTAAAAATATTATAATACTGCAGATTATTAGTTTTGTTTAACTCTATTTTTCACTATACTTTACTGTCCTTAATTAAATGTCCAGCTACACAATTATACATTAAAATTGAATACATGATTAATCTTTGATATTAAATACTTTTTTCGATTTAATTAATCTTTTATTTACAGCCATTTATAGCATAATAATCGGACCAAATTATGCAAATAATAGGTGCTTAGAAATCAATAGGGTTTTATAATTATATGTACATAACCGGTTATAGCTATTCACTATCTTGAATGTCCCTAATTAGTTGACCACGACTGTATATAATATTTATGCCTATGTTCATCGTACTTAATATTATTATTATAAATGTGAAAGTTTGTGAGAATGGATGAATGATGTATGGATGTTTGTTACTCTTTCACGTAAAAATTACTAAACGGATACATTATACTGTTTAAATTTGGCAAATATATACATTATACCTACTTTGAAATAGCTAGTAGGTAACTTTTTGATCGCGATAACCAACATCCACGTGGGCGACAGCTAGTTTAGAATAATGTATGAAACTTGACCGTCGACCACTCTTCACATTTTGATCTAGCGATTTTGACCTTAACACATGTTATATGATATTCCTCATCATCTCAACCCATAAACGTCCCACTGTTGGGCACGGATATCCTACATAAATTTGGAGGGATATTAGCCTACTATACCACGCTGGCCAGACGGGTTGTTATAGGGTTGTGTTTCGAGTTTTCCCTCTCTTGCAGTGGATATTGTCTGCTAGACTTACTCGCTTAGTCACTTACGACACCCACGGGATGGAATGGGGTGGTGACATTTGTATTCTTAATCCGTCACCACACGGACAACATAAATATATAACATAAATAATTACTTGTTCTGAATAACTGATTCAGCAACACAATAGGATATTATCTACTGTATAATAAATAATAATTATCGGCAGACTATGTTGTATCTTATTCTTGCGTAGGTATACCGTATTGTGTTTATAAACAAATGAACATTCCATGAGCAAAAATGCACATTGTGAAAGAATAAGTGCAATGTTTTTTAGGGTTCCGAAGTAAACAAGGAACCCTTATAGTTTCGCTATGTCCGTCCGTCTATCCGCAGCTTAGCTCAGAGATCCTTAGTCCTAGATAGCTGTTATATGACATAAATATACATTTTTTTTTATACTACCAAGGAGGCAAACAAGCATACGGCCCGCCTGATGGTAAGCAGTTACCGTAGCCTATGGACGCTTGCAACACCAGGGGTATCACTCGCGCGTTGCCGACCCTTTAGAAACCTTATACCTCCTTTCTTAAAGAACCCCATGCTATAGTCTCTCGGGAAAACCTCGGCAGGAAGCTCATTCCACAACTTAATCGTACGTGGGAGGAAATTCCTCTGAAACCGCACAGTGCGGCACGATAAAGGTTCTAAAATGTGTGGATGAACTCCCTGTCGATGGCGGGAGGTGCGTTGATAAATTGTGGCCGTGGGCATCATATCAAACGATTCCTCGGAACACAGCCCGTTGTACAGGCGGTAGAACACACACAAGGACGCGATGTGAAAAAATTCACGGTAGTAGTATATATAACAAAATTTAAAGGAAAACTATCAGAGCTGCTATGCTAGCTAGACTTCACAAGTTTACGAGTAATTGCCGATTGACTAATAAAATGTTATTGGATAAGTTAAAATTAGATTGGGGCTTGAATCAAGTCTCTTGAATTTATAGAAATTTGTTACTGTGAGGTCTATATACAAAATATATATATATATAAATCAAAAATCGTAAAAAAAACAAATAGTGAAAATGAGTTTGTAATTTTCGTTGTCTGTAATAGATGTAGGAGTAAAAATACCTGACCATATTAAAATAATCAGTAGGTTAGGTTAGAACTGCGACCTCCTACGCCAGAATCTAATATTATGGTAGGTACGTACGATAACGATAACAAGAAAAAAATATTAGGTATCAAATAATGTGCCTAACAAATTTAAATCAACATACAAAAAAAACCGACTTCAGTACGGCAAGTTGTAAAATTTTCAAATACCTTTAAACTTTGTTCAGTTCAAATGTACCAGTTTTCATTTGCTGCATTACATTTGAAAGACAGAAAGAAAAGCATTTATTCGAACATACACAAGATAACAGATATAAACAAAAACAATAGACACACAATAACAAAACAAAAAAATATCCTGCGTGATGTCAGCAAGGGTCTTAATCTCAGCTCTGTGCTGTGGCATTTAAAACTGCGGCGCTGATATTCTGATCAGGCCTTGGTGAAGTCACGGTCAGTTATTTAAGTAATTGATTTGATAGAAAACTCTTTATTGTACACCACACATTTATGATACAGAATATATCTAATATACCTTTAAATACGTGTTTTTGAATATTAGGAAAAAATTAAGAGAATAAATATATTTAAATAAAGAAATAAATACATTTTTTGTTTGTTACAATCGAATAAAATCGACTGAGCGTCGGGCTGAACACAGCACAGGTCAAGTAGGTATTAAAAGCAATATTTAATCTGTGCAATCCGTGCTCAATTCATTCACGTCATTATTCCTATTAATAGTTGCTTAGCAACAATAATCGAAACTTATCTAATCGCCATCAGTAAAATACTTGTTATTGAGAAGTTCAGATGGCCATCTGTGGTCTTCTTCATCAGTTTTACTTCACCAAATTACACTTTCTGAATGCAAATGATTGATAAGTTGTTAAAAATATTGAAATTGCTATATGTGTGCCTATAACTTTTGAGGAGTTCCCTCAATTCCTCATGGATCCCATCATCAGAAGTTTCTTTTGATGATAATGGGACTAAACTGGAAGTATTTCTTCTCAGACAAAGAAATATTTTTTCAAATTGGTCCATAAATGACGGAGTTATGCGGTAACAAACATAAAAAACACACGAATTGATAACCTCCTCTTTTTGAAGTCGGTTAAAAAACCGCCGGGCGGAGTGACTCCCTTCCCCGTGACTCTTTCAATGCAACTTATTTCAAAACTTTACCAAAATTGTTACCATTGTCCTATGTTTTGAGAAGTCATGAATGCTGAAACCATAGATACTTTATTCTTAGTCCGCACTATTGGGAATGCCAATTTCGGAACCCTACATTGTGCGTGACCCGACATGCACTTGGCCGGCTTTCTTTTTGTATACAACCAAGTTAGCAAACAAGGCATACTGCCCGCTCGATGGTAAGCAGTTACCGTAGCCTATGGCCGGTTTCGGACATAACTATCCATATACACACATTACACAAAACATTACAAAATTCCAACTTTATTTATAACTACCAGGCTGCCCTGGCTTTGCACGGGTCTATTTTTTTTAAAACTCCGATATACATGTACCTTTGTTTTTTAAATAGAAGCGGGTATAAGAAATTAATAACACCGCTCATTCCTTATTTTAACATCTTAGAGGTTAAATTTCCAAAAAATCTTAGAGCGCACTTACGTCGTTTAAGTAAGTTTAGTTTAAAATTTCAAGTCTGTAGCCCAAGCGGTTTAGGCTCTGCATTGATGAATCAGTAAGTCAGTCGGGACAAGCAAATTAGATATTGAGTAGGTACAGAATTCTATAGATATGAATACCCGGTATTAAATGGTATCGCGATATAACATATGTGAACAATTTCATTTGTGTAAACAAGCCGCGCTACCGCCCGTATGTAGACTGCTATCTGTCGTCATGACATAGTGAGAAATAACTCCTTATGTCTATACAGACTTCTCTCTTATCAATTGAACCGAGCACTTGATAAACGCTCAAGTAACAAGATAACATGAAATCTTTATTACATACCTATAGGAGCGACACAATAAAATTATATCACAAATACAGAATTTATACGGCAGCATGAATTGTCATAGGACAATGGATCATGGGCAAAAATGTATGGGTGTTATTTCAAACCTGTAGTAATATATACATAAATAATTCATCACTTCAACCCATAAACGTCCCACTGCTGGGCACGGGTCTCCTCCAAACATTTTGAGAGATCACCGACGAGCACCTGTACTCACACACAGGATCGCAACTACATCGATGTGTATAAATATTTGTCTGTGGACTTCTGTATGGTCCTTCCCCAGTCGGGCTTGTTCTCTAGTATGGTGTTCTACCTATCTTAAGAGGTTCCCTAGGTAACACTAATAACCCTCCAAAAATGATTCATTTGATGTAACCTTGTTACTATGTTTGCAACCAACCTCGTTACATATGTATAAATACTAATTTGTAAGATGGAAAGTGTACTAAAATGCTAACTCTCCTTTTTCACGTCCTTTTGTTAATACTGGAAGGACAGATGCTTTTAAATCTATAGGAAAACTTTGATATGATCGATCTTCTAAATACACATAAAATGCGTGGTCGCGAGGCTAAAGACTCAAAAAATAAAATATATTAGACAAGATGGTGGATAAACGCATGCCTACTCATCATCATCTCAGGCGAAAAAAGTCCACTGCTGGACATAGGCACAGCACTCGGTCCTGAGCCTGAGTTGGTAGATATATATATATATGCGTATGCATATATATGAAATATATTCCGTACTTATAACAAACTAATCTGTCTGTTTGTCCCCGCAAATCTCCGAAACGGTTTGATAGACTCCGAAGAAGCCTTTACTAAAGTAAAGTTGATTTTACAAGGAGTAACTTAGGATTCATTTTAGATCAACAAATCACGCGAGAGAAGCTTTGAGCGGAAGCTAGTATAATATAAAATTTCATCACAATTGCTTTAGCAACAAACTTACAATCGCATTTGTAATATTATTAATAAATATGGACCAATCAACATGTCGGCATATAAATTATTGATAAGGCATGAGCAAACTTAAGCATGTCGGGGTGTGTGTAGGTAATTTTATAATCAATAAAGTTTTAATTTATCTATGCATTCGCATCATCATAAATCGCTAAAGAAAAATAAAAAACCTGACTGAAGGCATAATAAATTCGTACCATTACAACAACGTAACCGACAACAAACAAAGCAGGGGAAGGTTTATTAAAAATTTTATATTTTTACATAATAATTGCGCTATTATAATGGAATTTAACATAATTATCATGATTTTTATATGTCAAATCTTATATTTAAAATTCTCGTGGTGTTTGTAATTAAACTCCTCCGAAATGGCTTGACCGATTTTCGTGAAATTTTGTGTGCATATCGGTTAGGTCTGCGAATCGGAAAACATGTGTTTTTCAATTTTATTTTTATTTTTACACAGCATTTTTTGTTTTATTCTTTTTATTCAGCATTAAAAAATACATACAACCCTTAATTTCCCCCCCTCTGCGATCAACCCCAATTTTTAATAGCGATATTACTATTTTATAATAGTAGCAAAACAACGTCTGCTGGGTCAGCTAGTTTCAATACAAAACACTAAGTATTAAATGTTGCATTTTTTTAAAAACATTATTGTATGTAAAATTTCAATTTAATAACGCAATAATGTACCTATTGGTAAAAATAATTACAATCAACCTACGCTAAGTAGACGTGAAGGCTTCAAACCTTCAAGCAGATATGTTATTTTTAGCATCGGCGATCATCGATTTTGCGACTGTATCGATGCTACATCGCGATTTGGCGACTTTCTACGTAGAGAACGTAGAGAGTATAATTAGTTCATGTTATGAAATAATTAATCAAATCGATGCGACCGGCATTCGAATGAGTGCGTAGTGCGTTCGTCGCTGTGTCCAAGCGACTCAGTCGCTGTGTTTGGCAATTTTTAAGTGTGCGATATAAAATGTTTGGTCGCATCGTCTAGCTGCAAAATAATAGAAAATTAAATACCTATAACCTATTGAAGAAATAGTCTAGGTTCTTCATTACCTATACAATTTTAAAATTGGTTGAAGATTGATTCAATCATATTCATTCATCTTCATTGTCGAATCAAACGTCATAGTACCCATGTTATGTAAAAAAAAGTATAGTGAATGACTTTGATTTGTTTAATGACACTACGATATTTACAAGTTTTGTTACGCATAGTACCATGACATCCTTACAAACCATTTTATTTTCACAAGCAAATAAGCGCCATTTGCATTACTGAAGTCTTACAACAGAATAATTATACTATCTTTAGTTTTTGCATCGTGTAAGTTACACAGATAACATAAAACTAGCTAAGGCCTTGTGAATTAAACATAAATGAATATTTTGATCAAGACACATGCCTTTACATAAATGAAATAGACTATTTCATATATGTGAAAGAAAGTCTATCTTCAACTTTCAATAGTCGAACGCAGCAGCGAGCATAAAGTGATCAGGGAATTAATTAGTTGTTTTGTCTTTTCTATAAATATAACTTCCTAGTTGACTGCTTTGGTGGTACAGTGGCCGCAGTATGCGCCTGCTGTGCATGAGGTTGAGGGTTCGATTCCCTCACAGGACAATTTATTTGTGTCTGTTAATTGTATGTTTGTAAAGTCCCCCGCGACACAGTTCTCTAGTGCGGGAGTTTAAAGAAAAGAAAATTTAGAAAGGGATTGTTCCCTAACAACCTCTGAATTACGAATACTAAGTAACTACACCTAGACTCAGATCCCTTCGTGAATCACATGATTTTTTGGGTCCCATGAAGTAATCGAACCCACAACACGCTGCAAAGTGGTAAAAGCAATCACGTAGTCAAAACTATTAGGGATAATTCAATATTTATTATGAAAATAGCCTTGAAAAGTGTGCCTGCATAAAGAGAAGGGGTAGGATAACAGGAAAAATCAGACATACATACATTCGCATTAGTTACATTGGTGTAACATAAATACCAACAGACTAAACAGAGAGACTGTAATATGTTAACATACTTATATATTTCTAAATACATACATATTATAGATAAATAACACCCAGACACAGAATAGATAATTGTACTCATCATACCAAGATTTGCCATTGTGGGAATCGAACCCATGACCACCAGCTCAGCAATCAATGTGTGAGCTGTATGAACTCATTCTATTGCTTTTTTAAAATTATATACATAAACTAGTGAACCCAGATCTACCGGGTCTAATTGTCAATCTAACCATAATACCGGACTAACCACCGAACTACTGCGAATAGGCCTAAATTACAATGCACTGATCATTTGACCTTTAGTACAAATGTATAATAATTTTGACGCAAATAGTTATATATACCGTTCAATTATTAATGTATTATTACTCAACATGTTTTTCCTGTTACATGTTGTGAGAATCTGTTTTGAAATAGCATGAGAATGTTTTGCATAGCCATGGTATCTTCCGCACGCAAAACGCGCGCTTACACATCTAGTTACGGAAAACATCCCACCATATAATCATAAAATTGAATATCTGTTTTTTGAAAGAAACGATTTCTTATCTCAAGGATACACCTCCAGTTTAAAGCCTGGTGTAAAAACAATTGGGTTGGCAACACGCAAAGATACCTTTAGTATTGCAAGCATCCATAGGCTATGGTAACTGCTTAAACACTACCTAGCTACTGCTTGTGGCAAACTAACATACATTATGTATGGTTGTTTGCCACCTAGATAGTATAAAGAAAAACTTGCTTTTTCTTTATTTTCATGCCTATTAGCTTACTAGTCAATAAATATATATTTTTCCACATGACATATCTTGATATTATATATTATTCTATTTGTGCAATGTTATCTTTGTTTTGTGGCCACTTGGATAAAAGCCTCCTATATCTTTGTTCATGTCCATTATTTTTTATCGTGCTGTATTTTATATGTCATCAGCCCACAGGGGAATATAACCAGACAAACATTAATGGATCCCACAAAACTGCTTGACTATGAATTTATTGCAGCATAGCATTGCTTTGATAATGGCAATACTACATCATTTTATAATATTAGGCTATAGCTATCCAATGTTGTCATAGCAGTCAAATTTAATTTATTAATGTCGCATCGGCAGTTCAAGTACACCATATAAGCCAAAGTTGCACTACGCTAAGGTTAGCAAGAATTAAAGTAATAATAAAATCTATATCATCACTGTCGCACATGTATGGATGTCGCAATGTAATCCTAGTATCCTATATCCATCACCAAAACAAAATTTACCTTCTTGCTAGATTTTTTATGATCAGCTCAGCTGTTTAGTTGTGAAACGGTGACAGACAGACAGAGTAAATATTTGCATTTATAACCAATAGTTGACTCATACCTACTTCATTGGTAAACATTTTCACTTGCGATGAAATTATGAGTGTGGTTCGGTTAGTACTGAGTGCTATGATTTATTTCCTGACTGCCAAAAGGAGGGCTATATTTTTCATTTTACGGTTGATATATCCAGCAGTGGACGTCTTTTGGCTGGGATGATGATGATGATGATATCGAGCCATTACCGCCAACCTATCGTAAACCGACAATCACCAAATTTCGCTGAATAATATATATTTTTTAAATATTTAAAAATAATTTATATTGAAATGTAACATATAAGACTCATAACTGTATGATAACTTTCAGCATAATAGCTCAATTATATATAACAAAAAATTTAAACATTACCTATTCTGTGTAATTTGGTGGTTGTCGATTATGTTAAAACAGCGGTAATGGCTCGATATTGCCTATCACACTCACCAATAACGTGATTGGAAAAAGAATTTTCAAAATCGGTTCAGTAAATCCAGAGATTATACAATCTCACAAACTTTACCTCTTTATAATATTAGTATACATATATTTTGCATATTATTCTTTATAAGTACAGACTACATACTGAAGAGATTGTTCGTAGCAAAAAGACCGCCCATTGTCACTACCTGTACTTAATTAGATTCTTTTGGATTGTTTTATGTGGTGTGCAATAAAGAATATTTTATCTATCTACTAGTTTTTGAGTAGGACTTTATGCATTGAACTTATGTTTGATATAAAAAGAAGCGCCATGACGTATAGGGCTTATAACCTTACAGCTTTATTTCACAACCTTATGTATAATACAAAAGGTTGAATATGTTTATTTTTCTATGGCAAACTATTAATTAGAATGTGTTTTTATGCTCTGCCTTAAAATATAATGGCTGGAGAAATCAATAAAGGTATATCAAGTTTAAGGATACCAAGTTCCTTCCTTATATTAATGTAGATGTAGAATCAGTATAACAGGTAATTTTGTGAGTATTATGTATATAAATAATTTATGATATACATGATACACTAATCCCAGGTCATAAATAAACATACTAATAGGTCTTATCTATGATAATGTGTGACAGAAGCAAACATAATTATAACCCTATATTTATGAATTATATTCAAATTTTAATGTTTCCAAATATACACGCTATTATATCAAGTTATTATTACTGAATGGAAATATTAATTTGGTTATGATTAGAGTAATGTTTTTCCTTACGATGGACATAAAGAAACAGCACACCAAAACCCTATATTTTTAAAGGTCCTTGTATGGCTTCACAACGTTCTCATAAGCTCCTCAAATACAGATGCTAGCCGCAGCATTATTAAATTTTACCTTTGCACGTGGGCTATAAACTCAGCTTAAATTTTCTTCACTAATATGTACCTACAAAGGTAAAGAAATATTAACAAAGTTTGCTTACCGTAAGATGCAACTTGTGTATTCTGCCATAGACCGTCACTGCGATTAATAAAACGCATAACAATGCCCTTCTCGCCGCAAGAATCATGTTGCATGACTATTATATTTAAATTAATAAATAACACTATTTAATTTCAGCTTGTGTACCATACAATATTTCACTTCACAAAAACATCACTCGGTGACGGTAGGTGACGGCGATAAACATAGACAATAAATAATAATAGAGTATCAATCAAACAGACAGAGAAATGCAAAGGAAGCATCTGTTCAATAATATTGACAATATTTTATTCATTGTCCTTGCGTAGATTGTGACAAAAATAATTATTGTATTTCGTATCCAGAGGTGAAATTTACTTAAGGTCAACAAGGTGCGTGCCTAGGGGCGCGAGAGCCACAGGGGTCGCCCACGCACCCCTAGGCGATTGCCAGACATAACAAATATTTATAGAAATATAGTCTCATCTTAAAATACAATTCTATTGGGTAGGTAGTCAGAATCACTACAGATAGGTGTTGTGAGTCTAGGTATACTTTGTGTAGGTAAATTATTTGTTGTTCTCCTGCGACACAGGACCTGTTCCCTAGTTAAAACCTGATTAGAATTAAGTATTTGCTTGCTTAATACAAATCTAAATATAAGGAAGTTTTTAGTTTATACATATTTCAGTGGGCGGCAAAGGTAGATACTTAGGAACCTATTTCACTGATTTCCAAGAAAAAAATATTTTATTTGTTTTTTGTTTGTACCTTAGATAAGTCATCAAATCAGGATCTGATCAAGGGATGACTAAAAACTGAAAGTTCAAATGTTTGACAATAACTTGGTTTAATAGTTACCTTCCCTTAATATAAAAAGCGGAGCAAAAATGTACACGATAATGTAGATTAGAATGAAACGTGTGTTGCCAACCCATTTTTTACACCAGGGCTTTAAAATAGGATATGCCTGGATAGGAATACGTTTCTTATAAAATGCATCCCTAAATGAGCCACTGGAGAGCAGTACTCATACACAGTAACACAACTACACCACCGTGTGTAGTTATTTGGCTATAGTCTTCTGTAGGACATTCCCCAGTCGGGCTTGCTCGCTAGTAGGTATGGTGTCTAAAGAACCTGTTTGATTTTATTTTGAGGAATTCCCTTGGTGCCTTCGGAGTCTACGGTACAATACCAATAAAATTACCGCCGGATTGTCTACATACCTACCTATCTAGATCTTAAAGCTCTGGTGTCAAAAAATGGGCCTACAACACGCAAGTAATACCACTGTTATTGCAAGCGTCCATAGGCTACGGTTACTGCTTAATATCAGGCGAGCCGTATGCTTGTTTGCCACCCAGGTAGTATAAAAAAAACAAAATCTCGGTGTTATTTTTGTTCTTAGTATAAAATAAGGATGGCACGATAATAATTGTGTCTCTAATATTAATCTTATATTATTATACTTACTTATTTAGCAGCTGTGCTAGCTCTGGATATCTCCGTAAAATCAACACACAAGTGATACCTCTGGTATTGCAAGCGCCTAAAGGCTACGGTAACTGCTTCACATCAGGCGGGCCGTATGCTTGTTTGGCACCAAAGTGGTATAAAAATGTACCTACCTATATTTTAAAGCAGGAACTTAAGAAAGATCAATTCACGATAGAATCGCAAACTGCAAGTGGAGAAATGGTATAGGAAAGGGAATATGATTAGTCCTTTATTTATATAATATTTTTTATCTAAATTGTACTTATTTATAGAATAAATAGATCTTGCGATCAGTCGAGTAGGCTATAAGCAGATGAGATGAGTGCCGGTCACTATGTAGAGTAGGTAGGTACCTACTCTACTGTCTACTCTTTCTCTACTCACTCTACTCTAGGTAGTAGTTACTACTCCCACTAGAGCCCTTTCTTTCGTGTGGTCAGACTGCTTGCTGACCAAAGTCGTAAAATAAATATACTGACTTCAAAAAAGCAACAATATAACTGAATTATCATAACAAGCCAACTGATAAAAGGAGGTACTGTGACGCCCCGCCGCCGCCGCCGACAGCAACCTTTCTTCTTCTTCAGCACGTACTTCGGGTGGCGTACGCTCGGCTATCAAAGGGCTCGACGATGCCGAGCGAGGGGTGCTTTATCCCTTTCGTCAAGGAAACGCAACCATATCTCAGTATATGTGGTCCTATTGTCTTCTGGTCCTGATCTGATGACAATGGGATCACATAAACGTATAGGTAGGTACCTTTTCAATCAGGAAAATACTTTTTCAAATCGGTCCGGCCGCCTTCAAATAATCGAGTAAGATACCTAATTACCTACAGAAAATTGTGTTGTCCTTTGAAGCCAGAGAACGATTGCCACTGCCCATTTTTTCATACAAAAGTAGTCAGATTTTTCTTCCTGGATTTTGAAGTGTTTTTCAATACACACGCGCGAGGCAATCCCTCTTAATGAACATAAATACAGAATTATTTATATAAGTACGTAGGCAATGATGCTAAGGATGAATAAGTACATTCCATGTACGCACCTCTTTGTTACCTATCAGCTCCCCCTTGGCAACGCCCTTCGTTGCCAAGGGGGAGCTGAGAGAGGTAGTCTGCCAGATATTGGAATCGGTTTATTTGCCATAGCTACAGCCTAAAATCTGTTGATACCTATCTTCTAAGATATTTTATATGATTTAATATTAGATGAGCGATTGTGGCCGAGTGGGAAAGTAACCGACTTGCACGCAAGAGGTGCGAGTTGGATCCAGAGTGGCCGTACCAATGTGAATTTCACTTTGTGGAGTTTATATTCAGGTACTAATCAAATGATTCCGTATTAACGGTGAAGAAAACAACGTAAGGAAACCCACATGTCTTAGAAGAAATTCTTAAGACATGTCTAATTCACCAACCGGCAGAAGGCCAGCGTGTGCGAATTACGGCCCAAACCCTCTCTCTTGATAGAAGAGAGGAGACCCGTGCCCAGCAGCGGAACTTATTATATAATATGGGTTGCTATTATTATTATATTATTAAAAGCATTATTCTAAAATTATTCTTCTTGAAATCTTCTTCTCACTTTTCATCCTTTGGCAACTGGTTGCGAACCTCAATATGGCCGAAAGAGTTTACCTACACCTGAACTTTATACGTCTATTTAAAAATAAAAATACTTACTTTTGGATTAAATAAAAAATATTTGATAGCGTAATCACTTGATTTGTTTTCTATATTATCAATTTTTTTTAAAGCCGAATCCTATACCTATAAGTGTTTTCGATACAGAGATATATAGATATACCTATCAACTTACCTATGTACAGGCTTAGTCGAAGTTCCACATCATGTTTACCACATCTGGAGCCATCTTTCATACCAGGAAACATGTATCTTGTCCATGTTCTTTCTAATTGTACGCCTAGGTACTTTGATTCTGTGGCGGCAGTGGTGTCGACGAGCAGAGAAAACAAATGTTCTAAAACGTTCTATGACGCCATTAGGCGCGGTTTTAGTACATTAAATTGCCGCCGCGCCGCTCGCCGCTGCCGCTGCCGCGCTAAGCCGATTTCGGGCCGTAAAGGTTGTCTTTTAGCGGTATACCGCCTATTGTCACTACTTGTACTTATATTATATCGTTTCTTGTTATGTACCTATTATTATAATATATTGTAGTGTGCAATAAAGAATATTCTATCTATCTATCTATCAAACTTAATAATACGCGGACACGAGATTCTATGAGCTTTTAGAGACAATTTTTACAACACCAAAATGAAGGAGCATGTGCGTTTCCAGCTTTTACTCAGAAAGGGAGTAGAAAGTTCTGTACACGGTAAGCTATGGCACAGATTACTTAATAGATATATGGTACACAGGTATATGGGTAGATATACGTATCTACATACACAGACTCATTTCCCTGAATAGCATAGATTTGGACATTAGGTAGGTATATATAATATCGCCCGACTAATATGAATCTCATGCTGTTCACAATTAATTTACTTTTATTTTTTTATACTACCTACTTGGGTGGCAAACAAGCATGCAACCCGCCCGATGTTAAGCAGTTACCGTAGCCTATGGACGCTTGGAATACCAAAGGTATTACTTGCGTATTAGCCACCCATTTTTTTACACCAAGGCTTTAAGAGCAGCAGTATCCCTGGGATAGGTAAACGTTTCTTTCAAAACGCATTCCTAAATAAGGGCTGGAGACCTGTACGCACACCCAGGAACCCAACTACACCGCTGCGTGTAGTTATTTGGCTGTGGTCTTCTGTAAGGTGGAGATCCTTCCCCAGAAGAACCTGCTCGCTAGTATCACCATACTAGCAAGCAAGCCCGACTGGGGAATTATCTTCACCCTACCTCTATTCTAATCTTCTTACATTTTCCTTGATCTTCATCTTCAAATTTCAATCGTCACAGTACCAATGCTGTGTGAAATACCTATACTATACCTAGTTGGCTGTGGTCTTCTGTAAGATTAAGGTCTTTCCTCAATAGAGCTTGCTCGCTAGTATGATGCCCTACCTCTCTTAAACTACCTAACATTTTTCAAAAAATGAGCTCGGTACATTCTATTCTATACATTCATTCTTTCTTTTCTTTTTTAAGAGGCAACTTACACTAGGGAACAAGCCCAGTGTTGTGGGGGACTTCGCAAACATAAAATTCACGGACAGAGATTACACCCAGACTCCGGACAAACATGAATCACACAAAGTTTAGTCCTGTGTGGGAATCGAACCCACGACATCCGGCTTAGCTGTCAGAGTCACTAACCACTAGACCATTTTTAACCGTTGTGATATATTACCGTTTTCAGTTCAGGTTTTCCTCTTGCTTTATAATGCTTTCTAATTAATCAAATTACTTTTCCAAAGACCTTGTGGATATACGATATGAGACTACCAGTTACTACATTTTATAGTACCAAGGAGGCAACAAACATACACTCTGCCTGATGGTAAGTAGTTACCGTAGCCTATTGACGCTTGGAATCAAGAATTATCACTTACGCGTTGACAACAAACCCAAACTACTCCACACCTTTCTTGAAGAAATCGTAGAGTAGGTACGCGAAGACTGAGGTTGTAAAATGTTACGATTATCTTATTGTCGATGGTGGAAGGTGCGTAGATATAACATGGCCGCACTGGCCGTAGGAACACACGAAGGTAGCGAAGTATCTCTTTAAACTTAGTGGATCGAAACGCCTGTTAGCTTAGGATCTTGGCAGTAGTAGTCATGTTTAGCTCGTTTCACGTTCCTTTTACAAAGAAATCAACTTGTAAGAGTATAAGTACCTATTAAAAGTTGATTTCGTTGAGTTCAAGCTTCCAGACAATTTAGAACTACAATACTTACCAATGTCAAATATCTAACTTACCATGAGCCAGATTAGTGTTCAGCAGTCGGATATGCAGAATAATATGTTTCTTCTAAATACAGTGAAACAATGGCAGGCACCGTTCTATCCCATAGATTTTTAAAACCAGAGCCTCTAGACAACGACATTATATCATAGACTTACGTCAAATCCCATACATTATATTTTTTGACTTTTCGATTCGACTATCGCTAATGCCACTTGTCTAGAGGCTCAGTTCATCAAACACCCAATCCCATAGCCCGACAATGTTAAATACCAAAATAGTGTTACAATAGCTCTACACCTACCCTAGTCATATCATGATTGCAGTGCAGCTATGGTATGGCTACGGTAAGTGTCTCATCCCATTTTAGATTAAATTCTCAAAAGGACTGAGCATGTTGGACCGCGTAAGCCATCCAAAGACCCGGGTATTCTTCTTGAATAATGAAGAAATACCCGAGACAAGGAGAGACATAGCTGATAATATAATAATATTTATGTTTTTCTCTTAGAAAGATACAATGTGTCACAATAAAAAACGTATGATAACTTAAAATTGTATTTTCAATCCTACTTTCACGTTTCTGAAAGTAGGATGGAAAATACTACTTTTAGCTCGCTCTAATTTGATCACATGAGTGTTGATGCATAGTAGCTATTTTATTTCCTTTACGAAGAAGATAGAAAGCAATGCATATTACACAATTGCCATGGCATAATAAAATAGCAACAGCCCGCTATAAGCACGCTTGCAAAGTCCAAACAATGGCTCAGATATAACACTTTCGCTTTCGAAATGTTAAAAGGTATGAATGGTATTAGCACTGTCTAAAGATGTATTTTCTAGTGTCTAAAAATTAACTTTGCACTATGGTATTAGTATATCAAATAGGTATAATGTATAATATTATATGGTGATGATATCAAAATAGTATAGGTACCTAATAAATTCTAGTGCGAAGTAAATAGGTAAGTAATAAAAAAACAAATTCACACCAAACTTATACGATTTATTATATCAATATAAGGATAAGAAAATTCGCAAGAGACATGTAAGTTGTCACAACACTCACAACACACGAAATATACTTATAATACGCTTACAGTTACATATACTTAGAAACTATTCGATATTATTATAAAGAGATCGGGTTTAAAAACAAACATACAAATCTTTTTTGTTTTTGTTTGTCGTTTATTTTATTTTTATAAAATTTGGGATCCCGCATATATGGGATTACAGAAAGTAAATACTTAATTATCCATTTCTGATCGGCTGTTAGTGCCTTCGCAATACACATATAAACTTACAAAACAACCATAAGTTCTTACAATACTACTCACAATGATATAGATACAGTCCGCCGCTCTTAACTTTGTTCATCAACGACATAAAATACTGCTTAACCCAGAGAATACAGGCCACGATGAACTATGACCTCGGTTCAAGTCAGCCAAAAGTATGTATTTGTGAAAACCACATTGTTTTTTGTAATAAAACAGTGTTATCTCAGACTTAACTTTTAATTATACCGGTTGACTTAACTTCCGTTTTATCGTCGGTTAAAAAATATAATCGCTCTAAAAAAATGCGTTTTTCGGGATGGCGGAAATTGTAGAGTACACGTAAGTAGTACAAGTTCTTACAATACTATAAAGGGATAATATAATATGTGTAGATACTAATAAGTAAGTACCTACCTATTAAGTAGACAAGCTATTGCCTTGCCTAGTTACTAGTGAGCAATTGCTTTGTTGGTCTCGTGCAAATGCTAATCATGGTCGGACGAGTAATTAGACATTCGTTTTTTCTGTCAAATTTACAATAACTAATCCCTGAATTTTATAAATTGATGGTGTTTACACCTAAATGATATATTAAATGATATTGTCATTATTATAATTTTATTATGTTCATAGGGACTTTGTTCCCGTAATTAATTTCGTAGCAATGAAAAAATGGACAAGAATTAGTAGATCTGATATAAATTATTTATTATATTAGAGAGATATGAGAGAAAAGAAAGAGAGAGAGACAAGTAGGTAAAAATTCTTAAAAATGTTAATTAACTTAATTAATTGGCTTATCGTTTTAATTGTTGTTATTTATGTATTATATTAGTTAGTTCGTTTTTTCACTCTATATTTCTTGTCCACTTTTGTACTCTTAACTTATTCTTACACTTGTATTTTTCTCCTCTACCACACTGGGTTTGCTGGTAGAAAACTCAATCTTGAGTTAGGATCGCCTTTGGACATGCTATTGCCATAATGTATTGGTATTTTTGTAACTGAGTACAACAAAGAATCTTAGAGCCGCAACTGTCGCGGACGTAAAAACTAATTATTGATCCCACATTTAGCCTTTTGGAAGATTATAGAAGAATCAATTTTTTTTATGACTTATATCACAAGGTGCATATTTTTTTTACATAAAACATGGCATTATTGGAATTATTTCATAATTTGCGAACTACGACATACCTATAGATAAAAGTCGTAAGAAATCTCAATAATTACCAATGTTTAAGTTTGTAGATTTAATAATCAAGTGATACATAAATAAAAAATACTTACTCAGTTACTTTAGTCTGATAGGCAATTTGACATAATAATAGGTACTTAGCTATATTTAGGTACACATTGAGGTTTCTACCGACTTACTCTAACTACGATGATGCTGCATCATTATGATCGATCCTTCTAGTCTCACTTTCTATCACGTTCACCAGATCGATTTTAAAATCAGCACCAAATTTCGAAGGAGGAGATCTACCCATTTTTAACCAAGTCCAAAAAAGTAGGTTATCATTTCGAAAATGTTTGTTACCATAGAACTTAGTTATTCATGAACCAAATTGAAAAAACTAATTCTAAGTATTCTGTGGTACTGTTAACACCATAGTGTAGTATTTATAGTACAAAACTATTATCAGAAATATGTAATCAAAGAAATATTTTTATTAACAACCATGAACATTGATTCCATCATCATCAACATAGCTAGACAGGATTTTTATTATGAATTTAATTTAATAATTTATTATTTTAATTTGGCTGTACAAAATTTGCGACATTTAATATGACCACACATGTCTGTTTCACTGTGTGTATTCTAAAAAATGTCAGAAATAATTTTCATATTCATTTTTTCAGTCTTCAAATATTAAAGTGCCCATAGCATAAATTCGTTTTACAAATACGTACCTACTTAGGATACGTATTTGTAAGATTATAAGTTTAGTCATGGAACTGTATTAAGGTTCCATCGTACACCTACATACTTATGATCTAATCACAAAAATACGCAAACCCCCCGTCGGTTCTCTAGATAGAGGAGAGGGAACTCGTGGTTAGTGGCACATAATATTATCATGATATTATTAAAGACTTAATACTTACATAATTATATTTGTAATGTTATCTTATTATTAGTTACAATGTCTCTTCACTTGCGATCTCTTCAGTTGACTTACTTTCCTCGTTTTGGTTTTTTCTTCGATTTCCCATTATTGCTAAAAAAATAAGAAACGAGATTATAAAATACAAAAATATTATTTTCACATCGACATTTATTTTTGGAGTTTAGTTTTTATAACAATAGGTAGATAAATAAACTTTTTAATCTGATAATTTACAGCTAAAGTGCATCTCATGACCATTCAAATAAGCCCAAACACGACTAGATTACATTGTTTAATTATGAAGTTCCGTTGCCTAGCTTCCGGCTTCATCATCAGTTCAGTTCAAATGTACCAGTTTTCATTTGCTACATTACATTTGAAAGAAAGAAATAAAAGCATTTATTCGAACATACACAGGATAACAGATATAAACAAAAACAATAACAAAACAAATAATAATCCTGTGTGATGTCAGTAAGGGTCCTAATCTCAGCTCTGTGCTGTGGCATTTTAAACTGCAGCGCTGGTACTCTGATCAGGCCCTAGTGAAGTCACGGTCAGTTATATAGGTAATTGATTTGATAGAAAACTCTTTATTGTATACCACACATTTATTATACAGAATATACCTAATATACCTTTAAGTAGGTACGTGTTTGAGAATATTAGGAAAAAATAAAGAGAATAATTATGTTTAAATAAAGTTTTTTTTTGTTTGTTAGAATCGAATAAAATCGACTGAGCGTGTCGGGTTGAACGCAGGTCAAGTAGGTACTAAAAAAATATTTAATCTGTGCAATCCGCGCTCTATTCATTCACGTCATTATTGCTTATTAGCTTAGCAACCATAATCGAAACTTATCTAATCGCCATCAGTGAAATACTTATTATTGAGAAGTTCAGATGGCCATCTGTGGTTTTCTTCATCAGTTTTACTTTACCAAATTACACTTTTTGAATTCAAATGTTTGATTAGTTGTTAAAAATATGTGTGCCTATAACTTTTGAGGAGTTCCCTCAATTACTCATGGAACCCATCATCAGAACTTTCTTTCGATGATAATGGGACTAAACTGGAAGTATATCTTCTTAGACAAAAAAATATTTTTTCAAATCGGTCTATAAATGACGGAGTTATGCGGTAACAAACATTTAAAAAAAAAACACTCGAATTGATAACCGCCTCGTTTTTGAAGTCAGTTAAAAACTGAATAGAGGTTGCCGTAATTAATGTAAGTATGTAAATAAATATATATTTATGTTGTATATAATCCGGTCTCTATTAATACCAACTCAAAATACTTACTTCATTTTGGGGTTTGAATGTTCTGATCCAGGTGAGGGAACGTCCTTAGTCCCTGCCTTTTGGACAACATCTATGACAAACACTTTCAGCTCTTTAGCAGGTGGTCTGCCCGACTTCTTTATAACTTCTTCAGTTTCCGTCTCGTTTTTTTTTTTTTTGGACTTATTGATGTAAGTCTTGGTGGCATTCGTATTAGTCCCTGCCTTTACATTCTTAACTTTGGATACTTTCAGCTTTTTGGTAGGCGATCCGCCCGACTTCTTTATAACTTCTTCAGTTTCCGTCTCGTTTTTTATTTTTTTGGACTTGTTGTTGCAAGTCTTGGTGGCATTCGTATTAGTCCCTGCCTTTACATTCTTAACTTTGGATAGTTTCAGCTTTTTGGTAGGCGGTCCGCCCAACTTCTCTATAACTTCTTCAGTTTCCGTCTCGTTTTTGTTTTTTTTGGACTTGTTTATGTAAGTCTTAGTGGCACCCGTATTAGTCCCTGCCTTACTTGCAGTATTCCGGTTGTTTTTATTCGTAAACGGTTCATTTATAATCACTCGTTTTTTCTTTTTATTCACTACTTTTGGCTGCTCTTTGGCGAGAGATTTATTTTTAGAACTACGTGTTTCCATTTTAGTTTTGAAAACTTTTAAACAAATGCAAGTTAGTATAAATAAAACTCAAGCACTGTACGTGTTACGTCTCGCGGCAACTGTAGGAGAATTGAACTTGAACCAACAAATAAGTAAGCGGAGTCAGGGGTAGGGGTGGACGGTACGCGGTGTTTTAACTAGAGATGGGATGCTACGATACTGTAAACATGCTATATTATTTAGTAAGAATGTAGGTGCCTGGTCATTTAATATAATCTAGGTGCATATTTAAATAGATTTACCTTTGATTATATTAGCTTATGATTAAAATAAGTTGTTTTAATACAGTATGAAATAAATCGATGTTTTTGTTAAAAACATTTAAAAAGCTCTTTAAAAATGAATGGAAATTGATGTAAACGAATAAATATTTAGGACCAAATAGCTTGAAATAAAGTTGAGTATGTATGTGAGTTGTATTTCATCCCGTGAGGAGACCCGTGTCCAGTGGGACATAATATGGGTTACTATTAATATATTATTACATATACTTTAAAACGTAGTTGCTCATTAGCGCATGTCAAAATTTATTAAAACAAATTTTAAAGAAATTGTTTATTAGAAATTTAAATAAGGTCACGAGCGGGTGCTAGTTTATTAGCAGTCTGGAATACATTCTGTTCACGTTATAACAAACAAAACTAAAAATAAAAACACCTACCCATCGTTGAAATATAAACACGAGTAAGTATAAAAACACGAGTTTTGTCGATATTGTATTTTATGCCTATATTTATTTACAGATTATTACCCTTTTATACCTTATTCAGACTGTATAAATATTTAGTAAGTATTCTCATAATGGCAAATCTATACACAGGCGGAAAAAGGCATAATATTTAATTAATGATTTAGTAACTAAATTCGTGGGATGATCGTGCTAGGTGGTGTGATATTGCTGATGATGATGAACTAAATTCAATTGCAAATGAACGGCATTTAAGATAGGTACCTTCTTAAATGCAATGTACCTAACTTAAAATTTTGTGTTATTAGACCAACAGTAAAACCATAAATAAAGCATATAAAATAATTAATGTAACTAAAAATTTAATTAAAAACATTTCCTTTTTAAATAATCTCTGGATAATTATAACGGTAAGAAATAAATAGGTATATCGACAGCGCAAGAGTAAACTAATTTTCCCATCACTACGAAAATTATTGATTAAATCTCGCGATGCCCGCGCAATCTCGATTGGAGCGACGCCGCGACGCTCATTTAAAAAAAAGAATATATTTTTTCTAAATAAGCATATTAAATATATTACGAATTTATAATTTATTTATGGGTGAATTGCATTGAATACAATAGGTATCTGATTGTTTGAAAGTAGTTTAGGTTAAGTTTGTTTTATTTTACTGACTTTTCCGGTAAGGTAAGGTTGCCTGTAAGAAATTGCTTTTTAGCGATAAGGCCGCCCATCGTACATAACTAAGTATAAATAATGTTTGGTATCAAAATGTAATTGGTGTACAATAAAGAGTTTTCTATTCTATTCTATTCTTGTAAATATTTATAGATGTTATTCATGAATAATTTCAACTTTATACTTATTTTTTTAACTTACGGGTGCGATTTCCACCCAAGACAAATTCTTTGTGTGCTAAAGATGAAGACGATTCCTTGCTGTGTCTGGCCGTAATTTATATACACATAGGTCTGTATATTTAGTTTGTACCTGGGACATCGATTCTGCATTAATTGATACACGATATATTTATATATTATACTTATGCCCATGGTCTAGTTGTCTATGAGTGTGACTGCTGATCACGAGGATCTGGGTTCGGTCACGGGTCAGGCTATAAATGTATATTGGGTTTGTCTGTCAATAAATTCACATTAAGTAGATGGCCGGAGTTTGACTGCACGGTTAGTTCAGTGTTTACCTCTCCATTTATTACTGCGCGGCGTGTTGTGGGTTCGATCCCCAAAATTTGTGAGATTTACAAATGTTGGATGTACTTTGAGTCAGTTAATTGTATGTTTGTAAAGACCCCGCAACACAGCTTGTTCCCTAGTGCAAGAAGAATGAAAATGAAGTTTGGAAATGGCGGTGTTTACATCCTCGTAAAGCACGTCGAGCCGTTCTTGCTCCGCCTGATCTCTCTCCCGTCGCCGCGCCGTCTCCCGTGTCGGGTTGCCATCCCATCGGGCTATGAGAGTGAAGGAGTAAGAGTGCACAATTGTGTGCGCTCACTTGTGCACTATAATATCTATAGCGCAGATGGCTAGTCACCCTCTAGATTAACCGCCGTGACCGGAATTCAGTTAAGAGGACATTATAATTAATAAATTAAGAATAGCTCGTATAGAGTTATTACTTAGTTATTAAATCAAATTATTTTTTTGCTAGAATATGGTATCGGTACAGGTGTTACATAATTATATTAATACTGCATTAATAGGTCTATAATATAAAAATAATTCGCTGAATAGGCTGCTAAGCGCAAATCTTGAGAGCAGCTGAACCGATTTCGCTTAGTCTTTTTTGCTACGTTCGTTATTGTCAGGAGATGGTTCTTATGTAAAAAAAAAATAAGAAGTTGAGCTGAAAATTGTTTAACCAGGCTGAAGTTGGGCCGGGCCACTAGTAAATTATATAACTCAAAGTATATATTTTATCTGCTAAGTATTACCTATTTAACAGTGTAATATTTTATTATTTATACCTTAGTTAATGAGTATTTTTTACAGTTTCCTGTATAGAGTTGCGGGTGAGAGGTCCGCGCATCGAGTCTCTCACCCGCACCTTTCCGCGGAGGGATAGCGTTCCTGGTGCACCCGGACCCTGGGTGGACCACTGAAGTCATGTCAGGTTCCGATGGTCCACCCGTGAAGGCTCTGTCTAGTGTGAGATCAGATCGCTTGATTGTTATCCCTATATTGTAAGTTTGTATTTTAAGAGAGGTAGAGCATCATACAAGCGAGCAAGCCTGACTGGGGAAGGACCTCGACCTTACAGAAGACCATAGCCAAAAATTACACACAGCGGTTTAATTGTGTTCCTGTGTGTAAGTACAGGTCTCCAGCGCTCATTTAGGGATGTGTTTTGAGAGAAACGTTTTCCTATTCCAGAGATTCTCAATCTGTAAAAAAAATGGGTAGACAACACTCAAGTGACACCTCTGTTATTACACGCGTCCATAGATAACTGCTTAATATCAGGCGAGCCGTATGCTTGTTTTCTACCCAAGTAGTATAAAAAAAAACATGCGGGGCAGTGTTTGGGGACTGTCGACAGAAGTGAAAACTTAAGAAACCTGTGAATTCAATCGTCAAGCTATTAGATTATTATTTTTGAATATGGAAAGCGGTCGGTGACGATGACACGAGTTCCATGATATTTGTTCACCCAAAAAGTGCTTAACACGTCTAAAGAAGTTTTCACTATATTGTTACCTATTATGTTCCTCTCTTACACGAGTATTTTCTATTAGGTAGGTAAAATACCCGGAGATTACCCGGGCGGGCGTTCGGAAAGCTTGTGACCTGATTGTAAATGTACGTCACGAGCTTATCCAGGCTGGGTCAATTAAAAAGATTAAAAAGATTTGTTACTTCATTTTTATTTAAATAACCGTCTTTAAATACACAAAGAAAGGTTACTTAAGTAAGTAGGTAATTTGGTTTAGTCCAATTAAGCTTGGCACCGCCTTCAGTATGTCTCGTTATCGTATTCACTTGTTGCAATTTTTTAAATTTGTTTGTTTTTCTATTTTTAGTTTAGATATCTAATAATGTCCTCCTAACCGAATTCGGTCACGGTGGCTATATCTCGACGAAGACATTTGCGTTGTAAGATACCTATTATAGTGCCTCAGTAGCTCAGAGGTCGATGTGTGTGACTGCTGATATCAAGGTCCCGGGTTCAATTCCCGGGTCGGGCCAAAAATAGATATTAGGTTTTTCTGTCATTCACCATAGTTGCCCAGAGTTTAGAAATTGGCGGGGTTTACCGTGCCTCGAAAAGCACTTAAAGCCGTTGGTTTTACGCCTGATCTGTCTCCGGTCGTGTCGGATTGCCGTCAAAAAAAGATTGACTGTTACATAATATCTAAAACAGAGCAGCCACAGTTTAATTTAAAAAAAAGTCTAATTATCACATTTACGCGGATGACATACAGGTGTATATATCATTTAAGCCCTGTGAGCTTGATAGAGCTATATGTGAACTTTACGAGGACCTTAAACGAGTTGTAAAATGGTCAGAGAGCAATTGTTTGGTGTTAAATCCCGCAAAAACCAAGTACATGGTATTTGGCACTAAGTACCAACTAGCTCAAATACAACGTTTCACTATTAGGCTCATGGGGTTGGCAATCGATAGAGTGGAGGAAGCTCGTAATCTGGGACTTAATATTGACACTAAGCTGAGATATGAAAAACATGTTGCTGGTTTGGCTCGAAACTGTTTCTATAGACTTAAGATTCTATACAAAATGCGACCATACTTGTCAGAAGACCTTCGCTTACGTTTGGTTGAATCATTGGTTCTATCTAAGTTAAATTACACGGATACGGTCTATGGTCCATGCTTGCTTTCACGCACCAATCGTTTAATTCAAAGGGTCCAGAACGCTTGCGCTCGGTTTTGTTTTCAAATTCCACCTAGAACACATGTTACGCAATTTCTAAATAACAAAAATATTTTGAAAATGAAATCGAGACGTAAGCTTCATTTAGCGTCACTTATGTTTGGTGTTGTAAGGTATAAAGAACCCATATATTTGTATGACAAACTTGGCTGGGTTGCTAGCGGACGGGACTGTGAAAGAAGACAGTGCTCAATGCAGCTTACTGTTCCACAGCACAAATAGACTGCATTTAGAGGCAGCTTCCGTTACGCTGCATCTAAGGTGTGGAATAATATACCACCACCCATCAGAGCACACAATACAATTGGTACGTTTAGAAAGCATCTGCGGCAATAACTTATGGCTGAGCAACAGAAGCTTGATATGATAAATATAAATACATCTATAATATAAATGATAAATTATTACCTTATTATTATTACCTATGCAAATATAATATTTAAAATTTAATTCAATCTTATAATCTATTTTTTTTTTGTTACTTAATTTACATTTATGACCCATCATTACATATTTACATGTTATTTTAATTAATAATATTGGCAAAATAATCACAAACACATTTTAAATTTAATCTTATTTTATAAAGTAGTGTAGTAAGTCTATCGCATTACATATTTTACATACGCATACTTACATTATCTACTATTATATATATACGTATATGTTTATATTTATATTTATTTAAGGGTCTAGCTGAAAACCAGTGCTAGATATTGTCTAGCATATGCTGAGCTAGATCCTATTTTGGCACTGTGAGACACATACTATGTATTCTTTTTTTTCTGTTTCTTTGATTTTTCTTTCAATTTTTATTTTGTAACGTGTCTTTATTGTGCCAATTTTTTTTTTCTTTCTTTCTTTCTTTCTAATTATTTACTCTGTGGAGCAGCTGCCCCTCCCGTCAAACCAATAACATTTTCTTGTGGTCCATTGTTAATACGTGCCTAAGTATATTATATTTTATCTTAAAATCTATATAGGTATTATATATACTTAAAGATAAAATATACATATATATATAATACTAGCTATTGACCGCGGCTCCGCCCGCGTGGATGTCGGTTATCGCTGCTTAAAGTAGCCTATGTTTTATTCCAGACCATAATCTATCTGTGTGCCAAATTTCATCCAGATCCGTTCAGTAGTTTTTACGTGAAAGAGTAACAAACATCCATCCATCCATCCATTCTTACAAACTTTCACATTTATAATATTAGTAGGGATGTATATAAAATTTCAAAACGGCTTGACCAAATTTTATCAATTTTTTTGCGTAAATTTGGTTGTTCTAAGAATAGGTCGTAAACTATTTTTTATACCTATGAGTTATACGGATGGCTCACTCCAGACGATTTGTTAATTTGTCGGATGGATTTTTTATGATTTGGCATTAAAAATACTTACTTTTTTTTAAAAAAAGACAACTCCCGCACTAGAGAACAAGCTCTGTGTCGCGGAGGACTTTACAAACATACAATTAACGGACACAAATTACACCCAGATTTAGAATAATTCTTTGTGGGTCACACAAAGTTTTGTCCTGTATGGGAATCGAACCCACAACCTGGGGCACAGCAGGCGCATTCTGCGGCCACTGGACTACCAAGGCAGTCAACTTATAACCCTAAACTTGCACCTTTTTACCACCCACCCCTATTTTTGAATAACGGTATTAGTATTTTAACTTGATAAAGCAAAATAACGTATGGGTCGGCTAGTCAATAAATAAAAATCAAAGTGATTTTATGACAAATTCGATAAACAAATTGAAATAATATTCTTTCTTTCTTTCTTAAATTGATATACGTAACGAAAGTTTATATGAATGTATATAATGGATGTTTGTTCCTCTTTCACGCATAAACGACTTAATGGATTTTGATAAAACTTTACAATAATATAGCTTACACATCGGAATAATACTCATGCTATAATTTATAAATATATAGTGTGAATTATCCAAAATATAACGATAAGTGTCAAGTAAGTAGAAATCTGCCATCTGCGAGCTATTCTGTGCCTGCGCCGCAAATACCGTGGAGTTACACTATATACTTAATGTACTAACTGTTGCCCGCGGCTCCGCCCGCGTGGATGTCGGTTATCGCAATAAAAAGTAGTTTATGTGCTATCCCAGACTATCTCTGTGTCAAATTTCATCCAGATCCATTCAGAAGTTTTTGCGTGAAAGAGTAACAAACATACATCTATACATTCTTTCAAACTTTCGCGTTTATTATACTAGTTGTTGCCCGCGGCTCCGCTCGCGTAGATGTCGGTAATCGCGATAAAAATTAGCCTATATGCTATTCCAGACTATAGTCTATCTCTATGGCCAAATTTCATCCAGATCCGTTAATTAATCCGCTAATTTGGCGTATATTGAATCAGTGGCGTAGCAATTAAGGTGGCATTATTGACATAATGCCACGTGCCCCCGGGCCGAGAGTACTACAACATTGCCACGGGCGCAAACGGTAAAGTTACGGCACCGTATTAAAGCGATGTTGGCCGAGTGGGAAAGTAACTGACTTGCACGCAATAGGTGCGACTTGGATCCTGGATGACAGTTTTTTTTTTTATACTACCAAGCTGGCAAACAAGCATACGGCCCGCCTGATGATAAGCAGTTACCGTAGCCTATGGACGTTGGCAACAACAGGGATGTCACTTACGCGTTGCCGACCCTTTAAAAACCTTATAACTCCTTTCTTGAAGAACCCAATGCTATAGTCTTTTGGGAAAACCTCGGCAGGGAGCTCATTCCACAGTTACAATGTGAATCTCATTTTGTGGCGTTAATATGTACTAATCAAATGATTCACCATCTGCTTTCGGTGAAGGAAAACGTGATTAAACCTTATAATTAAATTCTAAAGACATCACTGATTCACAAACCCGCATTAGGCCAGCGTGTGTGAATTTAGGCCTATAAACCCTCTCTCTTTCTTGATAAAGAGGAGACCCGTGCCCAGCAGTGGGACATATGTATATAGGTTGCTATTATTATAATATTTATTATATTAAATACTTTAATATAATATCTTAGGAATAATCTACAGCTATCTGATTCCGACTGTCCTGTTTTTTTAAGTGGTTAGTGACCCTGACTGCTACGCCGGAGGTCGTGGGTTCGATTCCCATACGAGATAAAACTTGTGTGATTCATAAATATTTGTTACGAGTCTGCGTGTAATTTGTGTCCGTGAATTGCATGTTGGTAAAATCCCTCGCGACATAATAGGCTTGTTCCTAGTGTAGGGATTGTCTTTTTTGAAAAATATAAAACGATTCCAAACCAGAGCCTATACTATGGCAACTTATAAATAATTTTAACAAAAAAAAAACCGACTTCTGTACGGTAAGTTGCAGAATTTTCAAAAACCTTAAAACCTCTAGTCTAACGTAGGAAAAGTGGGATAAGAGTTTGCATGAAAGTTCATTTTGTGTAAATATAATACACAGAATGAACTTTCATGCAAACTCTTATCCCACTTTTTCTCCCTTAAAGACGGTTCTTTGAAATCTGATAATTTACAGCTATAGTGCATCTTATGACCATTCAAATATTCAAAAATCTAGCCGTGTTTAGCACGGCTAGATTTGAAAAATTCAAAAGCAAATGTTTGATGTGTTGTTAAGAATATTGAAATTGCTATATCTGTGAGGATATCCCTCAATTCCTCATGGAGCCCATCATCAGAACAATACACAAAAAATACACACGAATTGATAACCTCCTCGTTTTTGAAGTCGGTTAATAAATATATCAGACGCAAATAAATAATGGCTGACCTAACTCCGCTCGTCGACCCCTTACGGTACTTATTGTCTGTATTAAGATTTCCTGCCAATATGGTGTTATATTTTAAGCTGGTTGCATATTGTTGACACTAATACAAATCAACTAAATACATTATGTTGAGAGAGAGACCAACATTGTAGCAGCAATTTTTTTTTTCACGTGTTGCTGACACTTATGGCCCTGCCTCACCGAAACGCCATGGCGATATATATTATCCATCTCAACCCATAAACGTCCCACTGCTGGGCACGGGTCTCCTCCATACATTTGGAGGAATATTAGCCTAATACACCACGCTGGCCGGATATATATTATGCTTTATAGAAAATATAAAAAAAGGTAAATCATTTTTTGGGTATTTACCGTACGTAAAAAGGATCATATTATCACATTAAATATGTTTTTTGATAAATTTATTATCTAAAACTGAACACGCGAACGAAGTCGCGTTCGCGTGTTCAGTTTTTTACTGCAGATCTGAAAACTACAATAGCTTTTTCTGAGCGTATTGCCGACACGATTGGATGTAGAATTAGTGCAGCCCTACTCCCAACCACTGCTTTACTGTGTAGAAACAGACTTCCCAATACAATATCCCCGTACAAACTTTCATCGGCTGATTTTCACCTGTAGCGGTTAAATTTTAAAAATCCTTTCTTAGGTTATGCCTGAACACAATAGCTATATGTGTGTCTAGTGGTTTAAACTATGTGTTGATAGATTAGTTAGTCACGTTTCTTTTTTATACATTTAGATTCTGCAATGAATAAAGATCATGAAGAAATATTCTTCATATGTATGATTGTTCTGCACTTAAATTTATCATAATGCAAATGTGAACTATCTTAATTGGCCCATCTTCTAGTTAATAGTTTATGTTTTGTTATGTATCATCTGTGCCGTATTCTGTTGAAATATATGAATCTATTACATTTCATTTTAAATTGGTCACTTTTAACCTAAAAGGTACTGTTTGGGTGGGCCTAAAATGTATTAAATCCCTAAAGGGCATAATCTGTCCACCGTAGTGCTTAAGGATTTTAAAAAATTAACTGCATAAGTAGTTAGATTCCTTTTGAAGTACTCCATATTGGGCACCCGTTTTAATGGTACCTAAGTGAATGGCACCTAAGGTATTCCACATTGGGCACCTACCGATATTTTTATATCGATATGTTCCACTAGTGGCACCTGCGAAAAATATCGGTAGGTGCCCAATGTGGAATACCTTAGGTGCAATTCACTTAGGTGCCATTAAAACGGGTGCCCAATATGGAATACTTCTTCCTTTTGATCCATCATTCTGTTAAAAGAGATATGGTAACTAATGGACACTACATAGCTCCCGGAACAAAACAGAACGAAGAACCAGTAAGCTGATCCCTATTTAATATAATCGACCATATTGGTGAGAGTTTAACGTGAATTCGATATTAATCTACTCCTCAATCCCAAATACTATAATATTTGAGGAGTTCACTCAATTCCCTACGGATCCCAACACCTGAACTGGATTTATTAAAAATTAGACCATTATGAAAGAATACCCATTCACTTAGAAAAAGATTTTTTTTATTTTTTATTTTATATTAAGAAAACAATACAACGAAATTAGGAAGGTCATCTTTCAAATGTCATTTATAAATAACTATCTATTAAGTATTCTTATGAGACAGGCCGATCACTCGTTTCGCTGTATGTGATAGACTTATAAAATTTTAATATTTATATTAAAAGATATGTGCTTGTGACTTCGTTCTGTTATAGCTGTCCACTGTACCCCTTCTTACTTACCATACACTTCCTTTCTGCACAGTCAGCATTTATCATGCCTAGCAGCCCATCATCAGTCTCTTCCTAACATCCATGCCAAACTTATTTCCGTATTTTATTTTTTAAAAACCTAAATCCTTAGAGGATCACAACAGTTCGCTTGGACTCCAAGTTTCATCATGTTGCTAGTTTTACACGCGACGTAGCCACCTAAAAGTGATCGTACAAAAAACAGCTTGTACTGAGATCCACATCAGCTACAATTTACCGATTTGATTTGATTTTAGTTTTCAGTGAAAGCTTGGACCAAACTGCTGTTTCTATCACATTTCGTTGTAAATTGGTCACTTTTAACCGACTTCAAAAAAGAGGAGGTTCAATCCATTAATGTGTATTTTTTATTTATGTTTGTTACCGCAGAACTCTGTCTGTGAAGTCGGTTTTTTTTTGTTAAAATTATTTTATATAAGAACCTTCTCCTGACAATAACAAACACAACAAAAACAGAATTACTGAAATCGGTACCGCCGTTCACGCGTGAATCCGTGACCAAGGGAAATAGGGATTTATTTTTAACCGACTTCAAAAACGAGGAGGTTATCAATACGTATGTATTTTTTTAAATATTTTTTTTATGTTTGTAACCGCAGAACTCCGTCATTTATGGACCGATTTGAAAAATTCTTTTGTTGTCTGAGAGGACAGTTTGGTCCCATTTTCATTAAAAGAAAGTTCTGATGCTGGAATCCATGACAAATTAAGGGGACTCCTCAAAAATTATAGACACACATATAGCAATTTCAATATTTTTAACAACACATCAAACATTTGCATTCAGAAAGTATGATGATCATATATGATGATCACAGGAGGCCACATGAACTTCTCAATAATAAGTATTTTACGGATGGCGATTAGATAAGTTTCCATTATGGTTGCTAAGCAACTATTTGATGATAAAGCCGGTAGCTAGGCAACGGAACCTCATAATTAAACAATGTAATCTAGCCGTGTTTGGGCATGTTTGAATGGTCATGAGATGCACTATTTTTTGTTATTTATTTAATTAGTTAACTCACAGCATGTATATGTAACAATAAAGTGAACAATTTATATGAAAGGATTCTTATATACATGCCACTTACGAGCTAACACAGCATTCACAGTTTAGACATTATAATTACTTAGTTGCTTGTTTTACAATAATTTTAAAATTAGAATTAGAAGAAAACAAAACAAAATAACTAGCCTCACAAAACTTTAAATAAGTATAAAGACAAGAAAAAAAAACAAACAAACAAAACTTTACATGTCATTATCATGGATTTTTAAATGATTTCAATACTCTTACTCGGAACTGGCTCTCGCTGTCATGATGCACATCGGCATCAGGCACAAACTTGATGTACGAATTCAAGTCCCTACACATTCTGTTCAGAGGTGCGTTCAGCCCAACTTTAGCTGTAAATTATCAGATTAAAAAGAACCGACTTTAAGGGAGGAAAAGTGAGTTAAGAGTTTGCATGAAAGTTCATTCTGTTTAAATACCTACGTTAGACTAGGGATTTTAAGGTTTTTGAAAATTCTGCAACATGCTAGTTTTTTTTGTTGAAATTATTATATAAAGATATATAGTGCCCAGAACCGTAATAAGAAGATTGGCGCGCAATTACCAAACGCGCAATAAACAAACAAGTGTCCCAGCACTTGTTTGTTTCCCAAATAAAATAAAATAAGTGCTTTGTTTCCCGTTTGATATTGTACACCCCTACCTTATTTATGATGCCTTATTACCTGTAAGAAATGTGCAACAATTGCAGGAAAATTTATTTATAAATAATGAATATCAAATGTACAAATGAATACGAAATGCGAAAAATAACTGAATTACAGATTGAAGTCTGCGCAAAGCTGATTATTAGGTGACAGGACGAGAAATAACAAGGTAAGGCGGGGTCCCATCTAGCCTTACCCTGTTATTTCTCGCTCTTCTTTATGTCGTTTTATTTTTTAATAAAATTATGTTTGTACAGTATTTGTATTATTAGTGTAGAGTGTAATAAACTAGCGACCCACCCAGCCTTCGCTCAGGTTCAATGCTGAATTATTATTGTTTTTCTTAAAAAGACAATCCCCGCACTAGACAACAAGCTCTGTGTGGCAGAGGACTGTACAAACATACAATTAACGGACACAAATTACGCCTAGACTCAGAACAATTCTTTGTGGGTCACACAAAGTTTTGTCCTGTGTGGGAATCGAACCCTCGTGCACAGCAGGCGTATACAGCGGCCACTGGACCGCCGAGGCAGTCAAGTGAATATACATATTACAGAATTCTATAGGCACGCGCCGTCGCGTCCCTGCATTTTAAATATGTAATATCTTTGAAAATATCCATTGAACTAAATGCTGTAAAGAGTCATATTAAACTTTATTAAATGCTCAATGTATTTAAGGTACTAAATTGGTTATGGATTAATGCTGTAGTGCCGAGAATCGTTTCTTAAATAAGCCATTATTTCTCGTAATAAGTTTATATTTTAAAAAATATTTTTAAATACAAGCTTTTATAGTGTATTTATGTAATGGGTGTTTATGCATTAAATATTCTTAAACGAATATAGTACTCGTCAAGATAAATCCAAAAGACCCAAACACGACACGGCTATCTTGTTTCGTTGAAGAGTTACCATCACCACCTTTCGACTTCATCATCACTTCTTGAACACCCATCTAAGAATATAGTTCTCGTCAAGATAAATCCAAAAGACCCAAACACGACACGGCTATCTTGTTTCGTTGAAGAGTCGCCATGGCCACCTTTCGGCTTCACCATCTTGTCCTGAACACCCATCTAAGAATATAGTTCTAGTCAAGATTAATCCAAAACACCCAAACACGACATGGCTATCTTGTTTCCTTGAAGAGTTGCCAGGGCCAGCTTCCAGCTTCATCATCACGTTCTGAATACCCATCGAATAATATAGTTCTCGTCAAGATAAATCCAAAACACTTAAACCCGACGCGGCTATCTTGTTTCGTTGAAGAGTTCCTATGGCCATCCTCCGACTGCATCATCAGACCAGCTCCATGGTACCATATTATTGCATTGTCACCGAAGTTACGTAGGTATACCAAATTTCAGCTCCATCAAACACCGGGAAGTACTCCAAATCTAGCTCACAAGATTTGCTAACATACAAACTAACTAACAAACTAACATACATTGCAAGCTAAATAAAAGCTTGTAAAAAGTAAAGGATAATAAATGGTTATTGTGGGTTATCTCTAAGAGATAGACATATACCATCGCAGATTTTTCTGTAGACTTTTTTTAGGTGTACAGTAATGTTGTACATTATTTTTATCTATCATTAAAAAGTTATCAGTTTAATCTAGCAATGAAAGCGCAAAAACATGTGTTTATTTACGACATCACATTAGAAACTTCTTAAAATAATCTATTAAAAAATACTGCATCAAAATTCGTTGCGTAGTCTTAAAGATCTAAGCATAAGACAGCGGGAAGCGACTGTGCGTGTTGTGCCTGTGAGAGTAAGTTTTTCAGTGAGAGAACTTCACAACAGATAAAGTTCGATTCGTTTTAGTCGATTGAAGTTAGGAAATTGCCGGTGTTTTTAAGCTATGATGATGAAAGAGAAACATTCCAGTGCTCCCTCTCTAATATTTATATCAACTAGTATCTCTAGTGCTGTAAGTGGGAACGAGGACAGACAGTTACACATAGACTATCTCTATGCTTTTCATAGTCTGTACAAGTGTTGGCTCAGTATGGTCACAGCTGTCCGGTCAATGGCGCTTTACGGCGCACCGGTGTGGGCGGGGTCTCTGACCGCCGAAAGCAGGCGGCTGCTGGCGAGGCCGCAGCGTGTAATGGTGGTCAGAGCCATACGCGGCTACCGCACCGTGTCCACAGACGCGGCGTGCGCATTGGCCGGAACTCCCCCGTGGGACTTGGAGGCGGAGGTGCTCGCCGAAGTATATCGGCGGGTGGCTGCAGTTCGGGCAGAGCAGCGGTCCCCTCTCTCCGAACAAATTCGCGAGTGGCGCGAGGCCGCCCGCAGGGCCATCATGGCCCAGTGGTCAGGTCGGCTGGGGGCTCCACGGGCCGGTTTCAGGACCGTGGAGGCACTCCAGCCGATCTTGTCGGAGTGGGCAGGGCGGCAGTACGGGACCCTTTCCTTCCGACTGGTGCAGGTTTTGTCCGGGCACGGTTGCTTCGGGCACTACCTGCACAAGGTCGCTAGGAGGGAACCGAGTCCTGTCTGCCACCACTGCGACTGCGACGACGACTCGGCGCAGCATACGCTCGAGTCGTGTCCGGCTTGGGCGGGGCAGCGCCGGGACCTCGTCGCAGTCATTGGAGTAGACCTGTCGCTGCCGGCCGTGGCACGGTCCATGGTCACCAGCGACAGGGAGTGGACGGCGGTCGCATCCTTCTGCGAGGACGTCATCTTACAGAAGGAGGCGGCGGAGCGGATCAGAGATGAAAGTCTCCTCGCTGATCCGATCCGTCGCCGGCGAACTGGGCGGCGTCGGCGCGCCTACGAGCGTCTGATGCCGCCATAGTGAGGGTGCGGAGAGACTGGGGCAGCAGAGTCTCACCCGCACCCTTCCGCGGAGGGACAGTGTTCCCGGTGCGCCCGGACGCTGTCAACGGGGAAGGAGTTCGCGTGAAGCGGGCAGCCCCTGGGTGGACCACTGACGTCATATCAGGTTCCAGTGGTCCACCCGTGAAGGCGGGTGTTGGTGCACAGGGGGGTTTTAGTCGGTATGCCGGCCGCCCACCATCTTTGAGCCGGAGAGTCCAAAATAACCGCCTCGCTGCCCCAGGCAAGGCGGTATGCGTAAAGCATTTCCCCTCTTCAAAAAAAAAAAAAAAAAAGTATGGTCACAGCTTTTTGAAGTACAGTAAATCTTGCTAGCGATAAGCCAGCTGGTTGCGCTTCTTGTCGAGACGATCGGCGAAATAAGCTTCCAAGAAAGGCGCCTATAGTTACTTTATAGATGGGTGATCACATTATATTTCATCTAAGCGTCTTCTTGCTTCGTAGGGTATGTTAAAAGTCGGTATCGGCTGTTAACAGTCATATGTCACGACAGAGGCCTGTTGGGGCAATCTAAACAACTCTGTCACCAGATTGACCACTGACCTTTCAATAAGAAAAAGAAGGTAATGGTTTTTTTTAAAGACAACTACCGCACTAGGGAAAACAGCCCTATTTGGCGGGGAATTTTACAAACATACAATTAACGGACACAAAGTACACCCAGACTCGGGACAACCATTTATGGATCACACAATTTTTTGTCCCGTGTGGGGATATAACCCACAACACGCCGCGCAGTGGTAAATGGCGAGGTAACCACTGAACCAACAGTGCAGTTATTCCCACCCGGCGGCGGCGGCGCGGCGATGAGAATTACCTTCCTCTTCTGGTGCCTCAAACTACTCAAACCCTTTTTTAGTCAATTGACATCAACTCTTTTCTTTGCCATGGTCCGGGCTCTGCTTTGCCCTAATTGAATGATCAAGAGGTTAGAGTATTTAATCGATAGTTTCTCATTTAATTTTCTTTCATTTTTATAAATCTTCATCATCAAATTTCAAACGTCACAGTAGCAATGCTGTGTGAAATACCTACACAATAGTTTAAATGTTCCTCTAATGTATGGTTATTCTTGGCAAAGACATATTTAGGTCCTATTATATTGCTACTTACAGTCAAATATCGGTGCTAAAAAATAACCAACATATATGAGGTTCTTTCGCTTCCACTACATTCATCAACGTCTTCATGCATGAACGTCGATTCTGGCACTTTTAATTTGGCTCCTTTTTAGCAAATCCCCTACTTTGCATGATGTATAGAAGTTAGGATAGAAGCAATTGGCGTACCACAGTCTCTATCTATCCCAGTGGGAGACGGGCGTGATGATATGTATGTATAAGAGGTTCGAGGCAACGACGTACCTACTTACCAATGTCAAATCACTAACTAGCAATATGTGGCATTTATACAAACCATTTAATATACTTACCATCACCTAACGATGACGAGAAACATCACGAGGAAAGTCTGACAGCCAGATAGTTGCTCAACAGAAAAATACAAATAACTTAATATTTTTATTCCGTTCAATAAATGGTAGATCGCATAAAGAAATATATAATTGCCATTGCACATAATGAGACGATTGCAACAGCCCGCTATATGTACGCTTGATACCCATTCAGGGTGCAATATATTTCTCTATTCATATCAGTATATAAAGCCTCAGATGCCATACTTTGGCATTAAGCATATTTACCTTGTTAAGTATATCAAAACATGATATATTAGCCCAGCACGGAGTAAGTACCTACAAAGGTAAATAAAACAAGTATACATTATAGCTACACACACTTTATTTATTGTTAAAAGGCAACATAAAATTCGCAGGAACATTCATACACTTTGTCCTAAATGATAATACTACAAAGCCATAATGTGACATACATTTTATATAAATAATTATTAAAATAAAAGTAACTTAACTTCAACTGTCAGATGTTAAAATATCTGATAAACACCTTGACCCAAGTAAAGGCCAAATAGAAAATAAATAAAACTTCAAATTTTATTTGATTAAATATTTATCAACTTATTACAGAAGTAATAGCAACTATTACTTTTAAAAAATACACAAATCTTTTTAATAAACTTATAAACTATTCTAAATGACAGAAGTCGTTCATCGGTAGGTTACATTTATATGGTTACCTATCCACAGAAACTGACTTGACTACACACATACAAGTTCTTAAAATACTATTTCGTTCGGTGCGACTGCTGAGCATGAGGTCCGGGTTCTTTTCCCAGGTCGAATGAAAAAATTGATATGACGTTTTTCTGGCAATTAATTTACAATAAATACCCGAAATTTATAAATTGGTGAGTTAAAATTTCTCTTTAGAGATTCTTTCTTACCCTATGCCGTTTTTTTAATAACACAAAGTATTGGAATTATTTTATAATTTCCGAACTAAGTATAAATTTACCCAATTATCCATAGATAAGAGTCGTTAGAAATCTCAATATTATTTATTTATGATTTTCGATGATTAAGTGATACAATGATAAAAAAATAGTTATTCAGTGACTATAGCCTGATAGGCAATTTGACGTAATAATAGGTACATATTGAGGTTTCTACCGACCTACTCTACCTACGATGATGCTGCATCATTATGATCCTTCCTTTTAGTCTCACTTTCTATCACTTTCACAAGTTATTATCAAATCCTTATACTAAACCATCACCACGTTCCATTTTTAAATGAGCACCAAATTTCGTAGAATCTATTTTTTTTTTGATATATCAGTCAATCAATCGTTAATGTGCCAGAAATAGGTACAATAAGTTATCCTAAGTTACTTCCTAAATATCAGCTATCAGCCAGTAATTTTGACGTAATCACTTAATTTAAAACATAAATAAGGCTAACAATTGAATGTTTCTAAACTAGGTACATTACTTATTAATTTATTACATGTCATAAATAAAAGAATAATTCAAATAAATACTTAATTAATCGTAACACAAAGCTGTTATCATATTTTTTGTAAATCTTTAGTATAATCATTGTACCTACAGACTAAATAAAATGACAAGTAAATTAAAGGGGATTCGTACTCATTATCGAAAGATATTTCTAAATCAAAATATTGACGCTTCTTTTTTTTATTGATTTGATTTTAAAAATTTGGAATAACCATTTAAATCAAACTGGTCGATTAAAAAAAACCGGTTTTGTTACACCTTCGTTCATAATTATGTCATTAGAAAAAATGTACTATCGGTAAAATGGAATTTCGAACATTTGGTTTTTCGGTGAAAAGGCCCATCGATGAAATAATAATTTTTCGCGGATGTGGCGTAGTAAAAATGGGCATCGTTAAAATGTATTTCGATAATGAGTACGAGTCTCATTGCAGTAGGTGCAAACATGTTTGTAAAAAAGAAAACAAAGATTAAATAAGTAAGTAGGTACATAAGTAAGTTTAATTAAGTTTGGTCATGGAACTAAACTAACCCTCTCCGCTCTCTTAATAGAGAAGAGGAGACCCGTGCCCAGCAGTGGGACACAGACACAATATAAGTTGATAAAAATACGAATCTTAATGATTTATTTTCTCGGCTCTTTATTCGGCCTTACTCGAATTTCCAGGGCGCCTGAAAAATGAGAAAGGATAAGTACCTGTTATAAAAACGTCATTCCTGACTGACGATCAACGCACAGTCGAAACTATTTTCGGAAGTTCATCCCCTAAACGGACAAAAGAAAGTTTGAGCCGCGCGTAGCAGAAGCGGGCTGCTAGTTATTTTATATATTATACAGGTTTATATTGTCATTTTTGTACAGAATTTATTTTTTATTTTATGAATATGTATACATTACCTAGCAGGTGTGTAAATCGTTAGCTGTAGGTAAGGTAGCCAACCTATGTAGCCAACAACAATATTACATATACCTATTTCTAAACTAAGTTTATTAATTTGATTGTTTCAAATGATAGAGATATAAATAAAAATGATAGGTAGAAGGCACAATCTCAGTACCTACCTAACCGACATTAGGGACAGTGTTGGATAATTAATTTTTACAAGATTATAAATTATATCTCGTTTAAAAAGATGATAATAAAATTATTGTAGCTATAATTTGACGCGTGTAATAAAAAAATTAAAGAAACATTATTCTGTAGTGAACTTAAATTTCAATTTGAATATTTGTGCACTCGTTGGTAATTTTATTGCATATTTAGAGCATATATTATTATGAAGAATATTTCTGCACGCATATTTATTATATATGTATAGATAATTTAAGTTGCAATAAACAATCTGATCCCTATTAATGAGTAGGTAGTATCTAACTATTATTTATTTTTGTTAATTACCTGTTGGCTCCTTTCGGCTGAGAGATCCTGACATTTGGGTCTACCACGCGCTTGTACTGCGGCTGACCGTCTGTCTCAGATATCTTCACTTCCCAACTATTGTATCTCTGTGTTCTTATAAGAGCTTTTTGTTTGGTTTTATCTAGTTTAACGACTTTTGGAGGCTGCACCTGATTTGCTTGCTGTTTTTTCGGCGCCTGGGGTTTTCTTTTATTAACTTTTGATTTTACTGGCGGTGACGGTTTTTCTGTTTTCTTGTTCTCGTCAGTTGTTATCTTCTTTGAAGAACGGGTCTCCATTTTTTATCGGTGATTATTTATAATTATTAAAATTTATAGCTTTTGAATATAAAAAAAACTTTTAACGAATAAACTTCGAAATGTCGAACTGTACGTAGGTAACACTTCTCGCGTCGGTGGCACGACCAACCCTCTAGACGGGTCGCACGCGTTTGGCTAGAGGACCCTCCGAGACAAATAAACAAGCAGACTCATGGGGATGGGACATGCCGGGTACGATACTAATATCTTATATTAATATTACATAGTTAGTGATGGGCGTTTACACGTAAAGCATATTATTATAATGAAGCAGTTTTATTTACTATAGCCACTAAGCACACTTAGTTATTTAAGCACAATTGCTTACCTATGATTGCTTATTTGTTGACATTTTTAAATCGGCTTTAAATTGATGAATGTACTCGTAAGAATCAAAACTTTTGTGAATCTTTAATTATGTTGTGACTTGTTATAATTATGATAAACCGCTGGCGTATTTAAAGTGCTACCCGATATTGCTTAATGCTTTTAACAGTCACATGTTTAATTTTATTCGGGTTTTAATTATTTGTTTATGTATTTAGTATTGCTTTTTCCCGGTCGGTGAGAGAATGCATTACTGAGTTCTAGAAACTATCGAAAGATTACGTATGTTGTTTGCGTATCTAGGCACCTTTTTACGGATTTTTGTTTTCTGTATTTGATGTGAATATTAATATGTAAATAAATCCGTGTTTTAGTTTTATACTTTTAAAAAATCTGCAAAATGGTTTTGTTGACATTTAAGTTGTAAAATAGACAATAATAGTGTACTATACATAGTAAAGAATTGACTTTTAGTAACTTTTTGTGTTTTTGTTTTTACGTCTCTGTGTTTCAATATGAAATATTGTTATTCAGACAGTCCTAAGCCTGCAAAGTACGAAGGAAAGTTTATTGAAATAGCTTATAGCCAATAACCGATGTAGTGATTTAAAACAAACGATGTAATTTATAATGTAAGCAAACATAAATAAGCAATTAATATTTAAAAAGACTTATGAAAAAAAAAAGTATAACTTCGTTTAAAATTTTAAGCCGTTATGCACATCTCTATACATAGTATAAAAATATGGCCTTTTTGTGCAGTAATTGTATTATTAGTGGTGTGTGTATTTTAAAAATAAATATTGTGTTGTGCTTGTGAAAGTAAGTGTAAAGAGTGGGTGAGAATAATTATGCAAGTAATCTAAAATCGTCCAACTTGGTACGGGAAGCTTGTGAGGATGAAGTTGCTACTCCTTCAGGCTAAACTTTACAATGACAAAGTAAAAGCGGTGGTGGCCGAGTGGGGAAGTAACCGACTTGCACGCAAGAGGTGCGAGTTCGGTCCCGGGTGGCAGTACCAATGTGAATTTTACTTTGTGGCGTTTATATGTACTAATCAAATGAATCGCCATCTGCTAACGGTGAAGGAAAACATCGTGAGGTAACTACGTGTCTTAAAAGAAATTCTAAATTCATGTCTGATTCATCAACCCGCATTAGGCCAGCGTGTGTGTGCATAAACCCCTCTCTCTCTCTCTCTTTATAGAGGAAAGGAGACCCGTGTCCAGCAGTGGGACATACCTATATGGATTGTATTATTAACAACTAGCTGTTGGCCGCGGCTCCGCCCGCTTGGATGTCGGTTATCGCTGCAAAAAGTAGCCTATGTGTTATTCCAGACCATAATCTATCTCTGTGCCCAATTTTATCCAGATCCGTTCAGTAGCTTTTACGTGAAAGAGTAACAAACATCCATCCATTCTTACAAATTTTCACATTTATAATATTAGTAAGGATGTAATAGCTTACCTATACACCAGAATAGCACAAAGGCTATAATAATAATTATATTTATAGGAATCCGTTAAAAAAATCACGCGACTGCAACCGAAGGTAAAAAAGCCAATGGTTATGTATTGTAATTGTAGTGTGGTGTCTTTTAAATCAAAATGAGATTTCTATCTACGAATCTGTTTTTAAGGTTCCGTACACCGAAGGAGATGAAGCGCATGTTGTGAGGCATACAGTGCATTGTTTGCAACTGCTAATTTTAAGTATTTTGGAACGGAGGTAGGGCAGCATACTAGCGAGCAAGCCCAAGGGGAAGGACCTTCACTTTACAGAAGACCACAGCCAAATATCTACTAGGTGAAAGACGATGTGGGAGGGGAGTCACTCCTCCAGGCGGTTTTTTTATATCAAATGTAGAAATTTTCAAATTATGTAGGTATAAAATTACATGATACCTACCTAATGTTTTTTTCTTGTTTTTATGTATCTACCTAAATATAAGATTCTGCCACTCACACGGCTACTACACACACAGTATTAGCTGGTTGAAGAAGAAAAGTAGAGACCCAAAGCGTGAGTTAAGTATGCTGAGCCAGCTAATGTTAGCTGCATCACGAAATCTCTCCTCATCATTTTTACTTCTAAACTTTTGCTGAATTTCAGTGCTCGAAAAATTTGGGATTACGACTCTCAAGAAATCTACCTTAGGAATACGTACATCAACAAAAATCTAACTTTTTCCTAGACGAAAACTTTTTTGGTATTGTGTTGTTTTATGATAGTTTAGAGCATCGAGGAATAAAACACCCTATTTTACACATAATTAAATTTGTATTTTTTATTAGAATTCCGTATATTTTGTACTTTTTTGTTAGTTTCCGAATATTTTCTTAACATTATATTCTCTTGTTAGCAATATTGATAAGTTATCAATAATGTATATAAATAAAAAATGGAAGCCCCCAAATGTATAGCTTCCGATAGACTGCACCAGACTGACAATAATAAACACAAAAAAAGAATTATTTTATTTTTTGTATTTATTATTGTCAGTACAAGGTTTGTATGGAAGAAAATTAAAAGAAATATGGCGGTACGAAGTTCGCCGGGTGAGCTAGTTAAAAATTTCATTGTAATCGATTATTATCTCAACATTACATTATTCTGCCGGTTTAATAAGTGTTTTTTATGTTCATCTTCCGAGCCTTCAACCACTTAACTCGTGCCTGTTTGTACTAAGTATGTGTGTACTATGTAATAACTGTCGCAGTCCTTCCGTCTGTCAGCGCCCAGCGGGCTGTATCTTATAATCTGTACTACTAATAATAAATTCATAATACTAATAGGTAGGCAGTTGTTATCACAATCACAGAGTTTATATATATATGTATGCTGTCGATAAAACAACAAATAAATTACCTAAAATTACAAATTGAAGTCCATACAAGAAAAGTGAATGTTTTGGGGTTTTTTGATACTGAACCCACTAAATCCCACCAAGTAACAGTCGGACTTGCAAACGAATTGCAAGTCCGACTCTTACTTGGTGGGGTTTAGTTTTTTTTACTACTAAGGTGACAAACAAAGATACAGCCCACCTAGCCACATATGGTCCTTTGCAATACCAGCCCCGAGCGGGGCGGTATGCTTAAAGCATTTTCCCTCTACAAAAAAAAGCCTATGGACGCTTGCAATACCATAGGTATCACTTGCCAGTTGGCAATCAATTTTTTTACACCAGGGATTTAACATGCAATATTTATGATATATATCCGTGGGATAGGAATACGTTTCTTTCAAACTCCTAAATGAGCACCGGAGACCTGTACACACAGAGAAACATAGCTATGTAGCCAAATAACTACACACCGCTGTGTGTAGTTATTTGGCTACATTTACTTTTCAAAATTTCTTTATCACACTAAAAGGTTACATAATTGTTTGTACTTAACTAGTGTAGATACATTATATAGATGTTTAATAACTAAGAATCTGAAATGTGTTTTACAAGTAGGTACCTATATTTAACACTTTAATATGAATATTCTGTGGCCGCATCAGACGATCCCCAGTAAGCAGCAAGGAAGCTTACTACACACATGTAAACTACACCCACACAAGCGCGCGCCGCCCGCGCCGCCCGCGCCCGCTGCTCGTCGCGCTAACCTCCACCTGCTAATAATATCTATTGATAATACGGGCGGGGATTGCTCGCGCACGGTAATATTATCAATACAGTATTCCAACTTCATACAAACGGACGAAGCGCGAGCTATGCATCCGCGCCTCGATCGCGGCATGCGCACAGCATGCAGACAGTCGCGACTGTGCCGCAGTGAGGAACTGACGGTGTGTTCTTAGCAATAACCGATTTTTTCACTAAAAATATATTCAAGTACATTATTTACATATTTAATATGACGAGTAAGATATATTGTACTGTTTTTGGTTGCATGAATTCGTCAATAACGCATCCAGAGAAAACTTTTTTAGATTATCTGGAAACTCTGAAAGGTAAGACTATAAAATATTTTTTTATTTTTATTTATTTATATATATTATGTTGCTACCATATTGTGTTACAAGTATATTATACCACGAAAACCATCTAGGGCTTAACTGTAGTATATCAGCCACGGCGTCTCGGTACATTAACTTCCACAAAAAAAGGAGTTAACTTAATCTAAGACATGTTTTATTATAACATTTTTACAATTATCAGCATTTTTATTACTCATTTTTATATTCATTACTCGTAGGTTGTTGCAGACTTCGACAGGTAAGCTATTTAGCATACAAGGTAACATGCATTCCCACGTCCGTGGTCCATAAACGTTATTATATTTAGGTGTCTCGTATATTGGTAATTACGACAGACATCTCAACGACTTCGGCCTATCTTTTTCTTTTACGTAAATCACGTTATGGTACTTTTCACTAATTACGCAGATACGAACCTTGTCGAAAACATTTACTATTTGACAGTATTTGAATAGACCTGGGTCATCCTCTTGAAATTGAATTTTATTTTTTCTTGGCACAATTGTTTTTAAAATTCTTATTTGCAACTTGTAAATACTTTCAACGTATGTCCTATACGTGCTACCATAGGTACTTAGGCCGTTACTAATTACGGCGTCAGCCAATGCCAGGTACATTGTCCTTAATGTTCTATATGGTAGTTTATACTGAAGTACATATGTACTTCAGCATAAACTTTTCAGTATAAGCTTTGATTGTATAGATCTAGAAAACTAAATGGAAACACAAAGTAGGCAAATATAATTAAAATACTGGAGGCGGGCAGCCCTATCGCATGTTTACGTACCGCGCGCAACGCAACGCTGCACGCTCGCATGAAAGACACTGGCTAATCATCGCACTCTAGAAACAAGTGATGGGGTAACTTATACATTATATTTATCGATGAACGGAAAATTTTTCTTGCGTGTTTTACCCTGTACTATTAAGTATTCTGTGGTTTTATGTTAGTTTTTAATTAGTTTGTTTGTCTTTGTAGGATTTTTTCGTTAATTGCAGGTAGACCGATTTGTAGGTGTAGTTTGCCTGTGATCTTCTGTAAGGTAGAGGTCCTTCCCCATTCCATACATTGTTTTTTTATTCTATTCTATTCCACTATGTACCGTTAATGCCACTTGTCTAGAGGGGCTGGGGTATTACTTTCGTATATTATAATTGCCGACGGACCCAAGAATTGTAACATCCTGATGTTATAATCGCAAAACCCTGGTTTTGTGTTGGAGTATCCCTGGGAAAGAAAACGATTCTTTAAAAACGCTAAATGAGCAAGAGACCTATGCTTATGCACACGGACACAACTAAACTGCTATGGGTATTGTATTATTTTACATAGCATAGGTACATTTAAAGATGAATATGATTAAATCAAGCTCTATCCAATTAGCTACGTTAGGAAAGCAAATACGATCGATTGACCGCGCGAGAGGGGTCGGTATGAGGGATGTATAATTATCTATACTAATATCTACTGCTCTATCTAATACCTTTAAACGCGCAATTCTTGTATACATATAATCTGAATCTCGGAAAAGTCTCGAACGATTTTCATGAAATTTAGTATGTAGAGGGTTTCGGAGGCCATTAATCGATCCAGCTAGGTTTCCTATATAATAGATACTATTATATAAAGAGATAAAGTTTGCTAGTTTGTGAAGTTGTAAGGATTATCTATTGATTTACTAAACAGATTTAAAAAATACTTTTAAATCTGTCTGTCAATAGAACCACCCTCTCTCTTGCCCAGCAGTCTCTCGCCCAGTTAGTATTTACCGGGGCCCCGTAATGATTTTGTCAATAAAATATAGCCTATGACAAAGAATTTTCAGATTTGGTTCAGTAGATCCAGAGATTACCCCCTCTTTATAATATAGCTTTTTCTAACCCTTAAAAGCCTCCTATATTTTCCTATATTATTAAAACACGTGTAAAATAAAATTTCAATTATGTAGGACCACGGCATGCCGCATAACCCGTGCCGACTTGTATTGAAAGATCTCAGGGTACTAACGCTCTAAAGCGAACTCAAGCTATATGGCATCCGCCATCTTATGTCGTCAAGTCGGTTACTTACTAAAATTTCATTTTTAGTAAATAACCGACTTTTCTTTCATGCCTATCATAAAACACGTTATTTAAGTAACAAGTAAGTAACCATTTTTACATGATTTTGAAATAGGTATATACCATCCAGTCGGTTCCCAGTTGTAGAGAGCTATGCTTATAGTATCCTGCGAGATCGAATCTGAAACGAGGAGATCTGTAAAATAACGAAAGTGGTCGACATAGCTCGAAGAATGGCACTGGTCAGGCCCAGGGCGCATGCTCTGCAGTTCGGACGTCTTTTGGTTGAGATGATGACCATCCAGTCCATTCATGTTTACTAGTAAATATAAGTAGGTACTTAAGTACTCGTATGTCTGCTATAGGTACATGAAATATATATATAAACTGCATGTACCTCAATGTTGATAAATGTCTAGTCATCTCATTTACTAACAAACGTAACATAAGACTGTTTGACTACGAATTGGAGGGTAAAATCTTACATCGAACGTCAGCAGTTAAGGACTTGGGTGTTTGCTTCGACTCGAAACTCAACTTCCGTGACCACTACGATGATATAGTTAGCAGAGCACATAAACTTCTTGGATTCATATTCAGAGCTACCAAAGATTTTAAAAATACATCCAGCTTCATTTACCTTTTCAACACCCTTGTAAGAACCATTCTCGAATATGCAAATGTCGTTTGGTCACCGTGCTATAAAGTGCATAACGATAGGCTTGAACAAGTGCAAAATAAAGCTCTAAAAATGATTGCATTCAGAGAGCACCTTGGCCGCAAGCTGTGTTCTTATGAAGAGAGATTATTAAATTTTAGAACATCCACACTCAGTTCACGTCGACAAATACAGGATCTACTATTTTTACATAAATTAATACACTCACAAGTCTCCTCTTCCCCATTATTGTCATTTTTAAACTTTAATTGTAAACCCAACCCTACACGTTGTCCAAAACCCTTTGTATTAAAAGTGTATACAAATAACACTTCCTTCTATAACCCTCTGACGCGAATGTGTCGTGCTTACAATGACCTGGGTGCTTCCGTTGACAGAAGCACAGACATAACTGTTGATGTTGATTTGTACAACACTAATTACATCTCCTTCCATAAGAATATTGTAGTACTTATTATAAATTGCATTCAGTAGATTCTTTTGTTTTTCAATAAATTTTGTTATGTTCTTCTTCTAAGTAAATTTAGTTACCAAATATAACTTTTTCTATACGAGTACCTATAGACTCTACTTGCACAGTATCTGTAGATTCCTAATCTAGCGTTGTTTCTGCTTTGTAACATATTGCATGTTGTGTGTACTGTCTAGGTTAGCATTCTAGGTCAAAACCATTGTTATAGATCTAAGTAGCTGTAATATGATTGTGAACTGTTTGTACATCTAATAAATAAATATTAAGCTCTACATCAGTTGAGTGTCTTTAAATAAATATAATATACTAGCTGTTGCCCATAGCTCCGTCCGCGTGGATGTATTCTATTATATTTAATTCGCTATTCCAGACTATAATCTATGTCTATGCCAAATTTCATCCAGATCCGTTCTGTAGTGTTAACGTGCAAGAGTAACAAACATCCATCCATACATCCTAAAAACTTTCCCATTTATAATATTACACAAAGGTCCATTTGTACTAGTAGGTACAAAAGGACAGGTGCCAGTTTTATTTTTACGGACGCACTCTACTGACCAATTTAAATATGATGTGGAAAAATATAAATTTATAGTTTCCAAAATCTGAAAACACGTTCGATTTGCAAATAAAAGATGTTAAACTAAGTAGGTACTTAGATAACTATTAAAATGATTAACATTGTAAGAAAACATGTTTTTTTACTATATTTTTATAATAACTGTATTGGCTACACTAAATAATGACTATAATAATATAATATACATTTTCAACTACCGATCACACCCCACGCAATTTTCTTACAATTTTATTAATTTCATCAGTTAAGTAGTTTATTTTCTGCTTTTTAGTTCGATGTGCTGTTAAAGCGTATATTTCAGTTTTTTTTTTCAAATTTACCGTCTAAAACTTACAAAAAAATATATTTCATATATCTCTTTAGAATTTATTGTATTGTCATGGATTTCTAATACGTGTGCCAATTTTCAGATCATTCAGACATCTTGAAGTCGGTGAAAATTACATTGAAAAATTTATTAACATTCGAAAGACTACGCAGTAAATTTTTATTCGAAAAAGTGCAACCTACATATTCAAATAAACTATTGAATTTACGTAAAAACTAATTTTTTATTTGTATTAAAATTCAATTGTCGCAATGTGGCCAGTCTTTTAGGCACCTTTCCTCAGAACTGCGACCTCAATCAGATATTTTATTTATATTATAGGTTAAACCTTTAAATACAATATCTAATTGTATGTAGTTTAGGTTATGTTACTTTTATTTTAATAACTATTCAAGTAAATATCTTATGAAATGCATATACAGAGAATGATTATGTTCATAATGTGATCCATCCTCTTGTGTGCAAATTCGTATTAAGTAGGTAAGCACACTGCCTTTCTATCAACTCTTTTATTAAGGTACCGAGGTCGATATCTATTTGTGCCTAGTGGCAAATGGTAGACATCGACATCGAAGTTCATCAACCTCGATTATGATATTGAAGATCGCTAATAAGTTTGACAGTAACGTAGACACAATAGATGTTTTATTGTCATGACGTCTATAGGCGTTCACTGTCCTTCAAAGTGTTAAGCTTAGAGAAATTCCTTTCTCCACTGGCTACTGTAATAGGTATAGCGTTCATTAGAATATCTCTTTATGTATGTACCTTGTTACCTTCTATGTATTTAAATTTATTTAAAGAGAGGTAGAGTACCATACTATCGAGCAAGCCGGACTGGGGAAGGACCTCCACCTTTCAAAAAACCACAGCCAAATAATTACACACAGCGGTGTAGTTGTGTTCCTGTGTGTCAGGACAATACAGGACAAATAGACAGTACAGGTCTCCAGCGCTCATTTAGGGATGCGTTTTGAAAGCTACGTATTCCTATCCTAGAGATACTCCATCTTAAAGCACTGGTGTAAAAAATGTGTTGGCTACACGAAAGTGATATCTCTGGTATTGCAAGCGTCTGTAGGCTACGGTAACTGTTTAACATTAGGCGAGCCGTATGCTTGTTTGCTATCAAAGTAGTATATATAAAAAAAATTAAGTAGTGTTCAGTAGAACAATCATGTATGTATGTAGGTAGGTGATAGATATAAATAGGTCTCTAAAATATTTAATTACTTAAAAAAGTCTTTAAAAAGACAACTCCTGCGCTAGGGATCCAACCCCTATGTCGTGAGGGAGTTTGCCAACATAATTATATTGCACGGACACAAATTACACTCTGACTCGGAACAAACATTTATGAATCACACACAAATTTTTTCGTGTCCCGTGTGGGAATCGAACCCACGACCTTCGGCTTAGCAGCCAGGGTCACTAATCACTAGAGCAATAGGCTAGTCAAAAAACGAAAGAGCTTAAAGTTATATTTTAAAACTTTTTAGCCAGATATTAACATTGCAAGGCTGCCTCGCGAGTAGTCGCGAGGCTGCTCGCATTAAGTAAGTAGTCAGTCAGTGAGACAGTCAGTCAGGTAACGTTCAAATTGACTCGCGAGGCAAACGCGTCTCCACGGCTGCCTCGCAAGGAATGCCGCGCGCGGCAGCTTCGTGACGTCGACACACGCCATTACAGCTTCAGTAAGTACACGTACTTAACTGTACAAAATATGGATTTTATACATATATATATATATATCTCTACTATCTTAACTCAGCACTTCTTCTGAAGTCCCGCGTGATGTCTGAGATGAAGTATATCGCTAACGCACAGTTATAGTGATAAGTAGATTAGCTAAACATTATTAAGTTGGGAGAAAGAGGTTTCTTAAACTAATTCGACTTGTGGTTGCGAGGTCCCGGGTACTATTCCCAGGTCAGATCAGAAATACATATATTATTTTGTTTTTCTAACAGTACATTAACAATAGATAAAGTTCGATTCGTTTTAGTCGATCGAAGTTATTGCCGGTGTTGTTAGTCCGACGGCTCATCATTCTCCGGTCAAGTCGAATTGCCGTCTCATTCGACCATGAGAGTGAATGAATAAAGAGTGCACCTGTGTTTGAGCACACACTTATGCACTATAATTTTAATTAACTTTCCTTATCAAACAATGTAAAATATCACTTTTTACTGATGATTAAAAAAATTACCGTACAGTCAAGTCTTCTGTGGATTCTAAACTTATACAAGATGACATTAATTAAATATTGATATGGTGTAATCTAAATTGTATGGTTCTTAACATTAATAAATGCTTCCATATTAAGTACACCAGAAAAAAAAAACCACTTGACATTAAGTACGAGATTGGTGGCACGTTATTAACTGAAGTAGAAGAAATTCGAGATATGGGTGTCATTATTGACAAAATGCTTACATTTATATCGCATAACGATCAAGCTACGTCCAAAGTTGCCCAAATGCTCATGCTGTTGGCTTTAAGAATCTTAACACGAAAATATTACTATACAACGCTCTCGTGCGCAGCAATCTGCTGTTCATTCTCAACGAGTTGAGACTATACAACAAAAGTTCACAAGACAACTGGCATTCACCTTCAGCGGCTTCTCACATAGGAACCCATATGAACAACGCTTGATTAAATTTAAAATGACCTCTCTTCGTGATCGTAGACAAATACAAGATTAATGTTTTCTTTACAAACTGATTAATAGTCAAATTCAATGTGGTCATCTATTGCAAAAAGTATGTCTAGAGCTATTCCGTATTCCCAACCAAGACAAAAATTTAGAAAATATTTTATATTCCTACCGTCAAAACTAATTTAGGTCTGCAGTCCCTACTTTGTAGAACCCTGAATTAATACCGTAAAAATGTACACGCCTTGCTAAAATGATTTCATCATCTCAACCCATAAACGGCCCACTGTTGGGCACAGGTCTCCTCCAAACATTTGGAGGGATATTAAAACGATTTATTTTATTTAAATTGGTTGGGTTGGAGGGAAGCTACTCGTATGTGTGTGTGTGTGCGTGGACAGTCTAACTGAAGCTATGTATCTTCCCTTCAATGTCAATGTCATTGCAGCATTCTTGATAATGTAATTCTAAAATGTATTTATTTTTGTCACTCGTTACATTTCTAACAGAATCGACATGAAGGGGGCTGAGGAAGGCCTTGACTCAAAACTCAATGCAATTAAATCTATTACATAATACTAACTTTTAGGTACTAGCGACTTGCCCTCTCTTCGCTCTTATTCTGTATTTCTATAATAATATGAACCTTCGTCTTGGATCACTCTATAATTTGCTGAAAACTGCATACAAATCCGTTACGTAGTTTAAATGATCTAAGCGGACAGACAGTGTGGAGTGACATCAAAAGTTATTAAGCTATTGCATAGCTTATATCGCGGGCATTGGGCGTGGAGACCGAATCCAGAAATTTCGTAACGAAAATAATAAACCTAACACCCCCCACTCCGACCGGCACAGCGGTGATACTTTTTTAATGACTAATTCTCTAAACGGCCAATAATATGTCAAATTTGTGTAAGGAGGTTTTGATCTAAGAGAATATTAATGTGAAAAAGATTATAATATCTATAAGAAGTCTTAGGAGGAATTATTACAAGTATTCATTTTTATTACTAAATATGTATTTTAATGAATCATTGAGAATAAAATAAAATGATATAGATAATTTCGATTAAAAAATCATACTAAAAATATGCAATAGCTTTACCGCGGCAGTCCCCGAGTGCCACACGTCTTTTTTTTAAAAACAATTTGGTTGTCGGCTACTTAATTCGGGTGACCCCTAGTATTTATATACAAAGCATTTTATACTGTAAAAAATGTAGTAGGAAAAATAAAAAACCCTAAAGGTCACGATGTTATAAGCTGATTCCATTGTGTAGTTTTTCCTGTACAATGATTGTACTGTACAATGACACCTAGTGGAAAATGCCGCTACGGCCACGCGAACCAGAGTAGAGTAATTGCGGTGTATTGTGCATTTGTAAAATTAAAATATGGCCCGTTAAATTATTGCTGTCCAACTTTAAACAATATTCATGTAATATAAGTCATTGGGACAAAATATAACATGGTAACCGACCAATACAGATTGAAGACAGTGCCAAGCTGAATATTAGGTAACAGAATGAACATAGCACTGACTTCAATCTGTATTCAGTTATTTTTAGCTTTTTGAAGTCAGTTTTGTAAGCCTACTTTTATAAATATATGGATTATATTGTAATTTGTAAGAATCTGTTAGTATAATTGTATCTACCATATTAATTTCGCGCGCCCCTGACCCGAGAACTTCTCACTCTTAACCTTGTAGCAGAGAAGACTGACATTTTTGCCTGCGCACTGAGTGAATTCACAAGGACAGCATTATATGTAATATGTTATAGATAATAAGGCTTCACTATTGCATTGGGTGTGCACCTGTTAAAATAGTTGTAAGTAATGATGAATAAATAAATAAAAAATAAATAAATTTACCATTGACCTATAAATGAGTATTTAATATTTGGTATATAATTTATTTGACATCCGATAATAATACTTATAATTGTTAATAATTATTATAAATACTAAAATAGTTTATATATCAGATAAAGAATAATATTGTTTATGTTACTGGCACATTATCACAAATATTGAGTAACAGCTACAGCTTTTGTTAAAAAAAGAATATAAGGCGGGAACATTGTCGATCGTGTTTTGTTTTTTCGAAGGCGATTATTCGATTATGGTTACAGAGGCAACACGTATTGTAAAGCATAACTGTATAAATAAGTATATGAAATATTTAAGAATTATTGGATTTTATTACTTCTGCGAATATTCCCGAAGCTATCCCTACAGCTTCAGAATTGGGATCGTGAGAACTTTTATTGTTTTCTATCTACGCCTACAGTGAAACCGTGAGTAACGCGTTGATTTACTTAACTAAATACAGCAATAAAGTAAATGCAACTTGAGATTAGTTGCATTGGAGTCTCAGACTAATAGAATTAGTCTGAGATTGGAGTATTATTTATTAGTAAATCACTAAGAACGGGAATAATATTCTACTCAAAAAACGTTGAACATGATATGTGTTGTAGCGTAATTACATAAAACATTATGGTTTTTTTTCTTTCCTATTTTTAATTTTCGTATAATATTGATTGTGTTTGCCGCAATAAACGATTGAAATAAATTGTAGTGTATGTTTACTTATATGGGTAGGTAATAATACATATCCATGATTTAATATTGTGTGAATATCATTATCATCATTATCTTAGCCGAAAGACGTCCACTGCTGGACATAGGCGCTTTCAAGGATTTATATAGCACTCAGTCTTAAACTGCCCCTCTAGAGAAGTGGCATAAACGGTAGTCGCATCGAAAAGTCAAAAAAATAAATGTATGGGAGTTGACGTAAGTTTACGATATAATGTCGATAACTAATGTCAAATCCCATACATTTACGTTTTTGACTTTTCGATTCGATTACTGTAAATGCCACTTGTCTAGAGGGTCTGATTATTATTAGCTCGAACAATTGCCGCAACTAGATGGCAATGGATCTGAGGGCAGAGCGTATAACTCGCATAATCGATGGCCGCTTGGCTATAAAGATTCTCGAGTGGCGACTGTGAATTAAAAAGACGCAGCGTGGGCAAACAAGGTGGCCCGATGTCTTGGTAAAGGATGTGGGCAACCTATACCTATGCATATTTATGTCATCAAAATTTAATTTTATACAATAAGTTTTCCTTTCATAATCATAATATAGATTTCTCGTTTCGAGGGTAAAAAGAAGTTCTTCCAAGTTTTTTTTATAGTAGGTACTTCCTCCTGAAACAAGTCAATGTTTTCTAAACAAAGAAAAACAAAGAAGAGAGCATGTCTTGGGTAAGCAATTAAGCATCGGAAAAACTGCACTGATGTCTAAAATTATTTCACTATTTGGATAATTATTTGCGATAGACATAGGTTTTGTATGTTTATTGTGCAAAATAATTTTAGAAACCACAGATACCTTATTCTTAGTCCGCATTATTGGGAATGGCAATTACGGAACCCTTTATAGTGCGTGACCCGACATGCACTTGGCCAATTTATAATTTCGTTATATATACTATTACCACCATTTGGCTGGCAGGAGGGGGGGACACTTGACTCTAACAAAAATTAGCACTTAAAAGCTTAATAAAACAAACGAATCCCTCAATCAAAAACCTGTCTTAACAAACCTACAATATTTTTAAAAGACCTATTCAACAATATCCAACACCATGGGGAAGTTAAGAAAAAAAATAAACATCCCCACTTCACATGTACAGGAGATACCCTATAAAAAAATTATATACTATTTACTATTACTATACTCATGCCAACAAAGTGATAATTATATACTATCACTTTGTTGGCATGAGTAATATGTATATTCGTACCAAATTACAGCTTTCTAGGACTAAAGGTCTCTGAGAAAAGCTGCGGACGGACGGACGGACATAGCGAAACTATAAGGGTTCCTTGTTTATTTCGGAACCCTAAAAAGGAAAACTATCACAGCTAAGTAGACTTTACAAGTTTACGAGTAATAGCCGATTAACTTAAAAATGTTATTGGATAAGATAAAATTAGATTGGGTCTTGAATCAAGTCTCCTGAATTATAGAAATCTGTAACTGTTGTCTCAAGCCTTTCTATATAATTATAATTTCATCTATTTTTTTTCCTAAATAAAAAAAAACACGAATAGTGGGGAAAAGAGTCTGATTTTTTGTAATTTTCGTAGTCTGTAATATATGTAGGAGCAGAAATACCTGACCATATTAAAATAATCAGTAGATTAGGTTAAATCCGCGACCTCCTAGGCTCCTACGCACGAGTCGAGCGAGCGTGCCGCGGCAGCGGCCGGATAGTGTCAGAATCTAATATTTAGGTAGATACATACGAACAAGAAAATAATCATATTAGGTTTCATATAATTTTATACCTACCAAATTTTAGAATTTAATCATTCAATATAAAAAATTGCCAGGTGGAGTGACTCCCCCTTCCTCTGCCACCTCCTTCCCTGCGACTCTTTTAATGCGACTTATTTCGAAACTTTACCAAAATTGTTACCATTGTCCTATGTTCTCAAAAGTCATGAAAACCTTATTCTTAGTCCGCATTATTGGGAATGGCAATTTCGGAACCCCACATTGTGCGTGACTCGACATGCACTTGGCCGGTTTATTATTATATATTTTTATGAATCATTGCGAATGAAATAAAATGATTTAGATAATACTGTAAAGTAATTTTTTATTTGTTCCGATAAAAAATCATACAAAAAAATATGCAATAGCTTTACCGCGGCAGTCCCTGAGTGCCACACGTCTTTTTTTATTGAATATGTACTTTCGATATCTACAACAACCCTGCTCGCAATAACGTCATTCGATATAGAGTTTTTCGTACCTATCAATTTATTTTGAAAAAATGTACCAGTCGTAAAAAAACAAAATAACTCGTCGCAATAACGTCATTCGATATAGAGTTTTTCGATTCAACGTGCTTTCGAAAAAACATACCAGTCGTAAAAGAATTCAAAATAGCGTGCGTCGCAATAACGTCATTCGAAACTTGATATCACTCCCGTCACGATAGAATTTCATTATAATTTGACAAATTTACCTTTATCATGCTCATTCCTAATTTTAACAGTCAATCTGTTGAGAAGGGAATAGGTACTTACATAAGATAATAACATCTTTTTAGTCCGATTACTTTACAGGTAAGATGATTCGGGTACCTTATACGCGACTCCGACATCTCGACTACGGTGGTAGAGCCCATAGTTTATTGGGGGTCCTAAGAACCTATAGGCTCTGCTACTGCATTTAACATCAGTGGTTGTGGAATGAATTATGAGTGCGAGCGGGTTGGTACCACAACTTTGCTTATTTTGGTCGTAAAAACAGATAGACTGTGTTCCAAATGGATGGTGACTGTTCCCGTTCCTCTTTCCTTTCTCAAGAGAGCTGTGAAGCCTTCGTGACACTCGAATCTTTAGGTGTCGCGGTGCCTCCACATCTCACACGGTAGGTAGCGGCTTAGCTGCATACCTGGCAAAGTCTAGAGCAGCGTTTACCATTTTTTTATATAATACTTGGGTGGTAAACAAGTAGCCGCTTGCAATACCAGAAGTATGACTTAGGCGTTGCCGACCCATTGTTTATACCAGGGGATGAATTTTCCTTGGGATAGAAACACGTTTCTTTCAAAACGCTTCCCTAAATGAATGCTGGAGACCTGTACTCACACACAGGAACACAACGTTGTTGGTTGTACCGTCGGCAACGGAGTTAGCTGTACAGGGCCTCCTCTTTTTTAGGAAAACCAATGTATGAATTTGTGTGAAATATACTTTTATCTGTAGGTTTAATGTAATTGAACACTGTTACCAAATTCCACAGAAATATATACAATGGTTTTCTGAAACAACGAATTTGCATATAGCGGACCTGTACAGCTAACTCCGTTGTCGTGTGTACATAATGTCGTTGCGTTGTATTAGTAATAAGTATTTTATTTAGCAGAGTCAACAATTGTTTGTTGTCCTGAATATATAAAATAAAGCTACACGTTAACACCACCGTTTGACTCCGGTCTAGATCCTTCCCCAGTCGGGCTTGCCTACCTCTCTGTAGCTCTATTGCAGCTTTACGCATCGAAATGAATGTAGTGCTGTTGAAGGCGCCTTCCGGAAGAGCACACCCAGGAAGGCTGCTAGGTCCTAGAGTCCTCAGCGGTTGCTCAGCTCGACCCACCACGTTGTGTAGTGCTGTCACATTCTAGCATGATACGTACATTTTAAACTATGATGATGAAAGAGAAAAGTTTTCAGTGCTCCCTCTCTAATACTAATATCAACTTGTATCTCTAGTGCTGTGAGTGGCAACGAGGACAGACAGTTACACATAGACTATCTCTATGCTTTTCATAAACTGTACAAGTGTTGGCTCAGTATCGTCAGAGCTTTTTGAAGTACAGTAAATCTTGCTAGCGATAAGCCAGCTGATTGCGCTTCTTGTCGAGACAATCGGCGAAATAAGCTTCCAAGAAAGGCGCCTATACTTTATAGATGGGTGATCACATTATATTTCATCTAAGCGTCTCTGTGCTTCGTAGGGTATGTTAAAAGTCTGTATCGGCTGTTAACAGTCGTTAGGTCACTACAGAGGCTTATTGGGACAATCTAAACAACTCTGTCACCAAGAAGAAGGTAAATGTATTTTTTTTAAGACAACTTCCGCACTAGGGAACACAGCCCTGTATCGCGGGGAACTTTACAAACATACAATTAACACGGACACAAAGTACACCCCGACTCGGGACAACCATATCGACACCAGCAATTTATACTAAGCTAACTCATAAAGTGCACTTTTACAGTAGACGCTTTTAAAGGAAAAAACGTGATAACTTTTATATTAATAAACATATTGATTTGTAATTTGGCACAATTCATATTTGATTTATTCATAATAATCCCTCATATTTATTTTTCCTTAATTATTTATATTTTTTTATTTAGCGCAAGTTAGCCGTATATACCCGTAATTCCTGAATAATATTTTACGCACTACACACGTCTAACTAGCGTTAGCGTAGTGTACTACGGGCGAGCACAATACTAAACAAGTGTATTTTTATTGCATTACAATGGTTATTCTAAAATATATTATGCATTAATTCTAATTTTAGGTTTGTATGTTTATTATTCAAGTATATTACTATAAATTTATATGCTAAATACCAAGTTATTAAAGTTAGCTTTATTTAAACGGTAAACGCGTTACTTGCGTACATGACATTAAAAACCGCTAATTTATATATAGCGTACTATACATCCACCTGTGCCACAAGTTAGCGTATTATATTTTTTTTTTTCTAGCAAAATAATTTATAAATTGGATTAAATTCTACAATTTATAAATTTCAACGTAGTATCATGGTGAAATTGAGTAGATAGCATATTTTTTGTATGCAAATATTATAATTAACACAAAAATAGCATAGTAATCAACTTACTCTTTATGTTTATTAAGATTTCTATCAAAAATAAATAATAATATATTATTAACAAAAATTGCACAATAATCACTTATTAAAAAATAAATAAAACTAATAAACAGTATAATAGCAGAGTATGAAAACGCCACCATGTCGGTCCGTTTCCATGATCAGAGTACGAAGCCTATCCAGTTGCAGCGAGGTGTAAGACAGGGAGATGTCATATCCCCGAAACTCTTCACCGCTGCACTGGAAGATGCTTTCAAGCTTCTGGATTGGAATGGACTCGGCATCAACATCAACGGCGAGTACATCACCCACCTTCGATTTGCCGACGATATCGTGGTCATGGCTGAGACCATGGAAGACCTTGGCGCAATGCTCGATGGCCTCAGTAGAGTCTCACTACAAGTGGGTCTTAAAAAACTCTCTGAACTGCTCTTGAACATGGACAAGACTAAGATTATGGCAAATGTCCATGTCGCACCCACCTCTGTCACAATTGGAGGCTCTACACTCGAAGTTGTTGACGAGTATGTTTACCTGGGACATACAGTCCAGTTAGGTAGGTCCAACTTCGAGAAAGAGGTCACTCGTCGAATCCGACTCGGCTGGGCAGCGTTTGGGAAGCTACGTCATATCTTCTCGTCCCAAATACCGCAGTGTCTCAAGATGAAAGTCTTTGACCAGTGTGTGTTGCCAGTGATGACATACGGATCTGAGACGTGGTCGTTCACTATGGGCCTCGTGCGAAGGCTCAAAGTCACCCAACGAGCAATGAAGAGAGCTATGCTTGGAGTTTCCCTGCGAGATCGAATCAGAAATGAGGAGATCCGTAGGAGAACCAAAGTTACCGACATAGCTCGAAGAATTGCCTCCATTAAGTGGCAATGGGCCGGGCACATAGCTCGCAGAACTGATGGCCGTTGGGGCAGAAAGGTTCTAGAGTGGCGACCACGAACTGGAAGACGAAGCGTGGGCAGGCCTCCAACAAGGTGGACCGACGACCTGGTTAAGGTTGCGGGCAACCGATGGACAAGGTCGGCTCAGGATCGAGAGTTGTGGAAAACCTTGGGGGAGGCCTATGTCCAGCAGTGGACGTCTTTTGGCTGAAATGATGATGATGATGATGAATAAACAGTAAACTGTTTATTAGTTTTATTTACTTATTAATTACACATATAACAAAATGTATTTTTCTTCTTTCAACATTAGTGGCAGTCTTTAATTTTTTTTTGTATGATATACCTGGGCGCTGATTTGCCATTGTTTCGCATGATTACCAGTACCCCAGAACTTATCAAACAAGTCAATACTAACTTCTAGGCTTATTTTATTATAGCATTGCAGACGACAATTGACACAGCTGGCTTTCATGCTTTATGCAGCTTTGGTTTTTCCATTTGAAGTGGTATAATCCAATCCTTTGTTACACAGACGTTTGCTCTTCCTAACTGACCACTCATCTTCAAGCTTAAGACGTTTGAGACCTACATTTTTTTTTTTTAGATCTACGTTTTTTATTTTTTGGAGTCGATACGGCAGAATAGTCACTGATCATTGAACGTTGCAGGTGAGGAAATAGAGTTACAGGGAGTAGATTTTGCCGATACTGAATCCGTGTTATTAAAGAGGCCGTTATCCATTTGGGCATCTGAAAAATCTTCTTGAGCAGACATACCGTCTTAAGGTGTAATAGTTGCATCTTCGGTATCTTGGCAAGAAGTCGGCACCAAGTATCGCTTGCTTTGTCACCACCCAAAACTCACAATAGGGTGATGTGGGTATTATCTATGCTGTCAAAAGGATCACTAGTGGCTACCGAAATAGGTGGAGTTAATATCAACGAAGAAGGTTTTTGAAAAGAAGTAAATACCTTTGATGAACAAATATTAAGTGGAATATTAGGCGCCCTCAAGTCGTTTAAATTTATATCTTTTAATAATACATAATTCTCGAAAGAGATTGAATGTATGAAATCGTTTCATTATTATTATAATAAAACACGCAGGTACTTAAAACTACAAATAAAAATGTCAAGCAACTGTAAATAAAGTATATAATACAGTTTTATCTGAGCTTTGATTAAGACATAAAAGTCGCTAACTTGTGCATGACCAAACGAAAAAGTAAACTCGAACGCGCTAAACTACGCTAACTCATGTTAGACTAATGTAAACCAACAAGCGGTGCGTCCCGTTCCCGCGTAAACTCCGATAACAATAGTTAGCGTAAATTAAATCGAGCGATTTTAAAAAGTACCTATACTTAGCGTTTTATAAAATTTGTAACTTCGTTATTTTTGTATATTTCTCCATGATTTTTTTACTACATATAAAATAGCATATTTTAAGCACTTTGGCATAAAAAAACGAATTTACCTAAAATTCGAGTTAGCGTAGTATAAATTGTTGGTGTCGATATATGGATTACACAATTTTTTGTCCCGTGTGGGGTCGATCCCCACACGGGACAAAAAATACCCACAACACGCCGCGCAGTGGTAAATGGCGGAGTAACCACTTAAGCCACTGAACCAACCGGCGGTTAGAATCACCTTCCTCTACTGGTACCTCAAACTACTCAAACCCTTTTTTAGTCAATTGTGATCAACTAATTTGTTTGCTTGGCTGTAAGTATATTTCACATAGCATGGGTACTACGACGTTTGACATTTGAAGATAAAGATGAAAGAAAATGATTATATCAATATTTAACTAATTGAGTCAGTGACGCGTACAATCAGCGTCTCGAGGGACATAAAAACAAATAAGCCACAGCGCTTCTTGATACCAATAATAGCCTATCCCGTCTGAAAAGACCACAAGCCTAAAAGACCTAGCAACAATCTGAATATTCCAGTACCCCATAAGAGATGTCACATCACAGAATGAGCAAAATCTCAAAACGCCAACAAAACTACATAAAACCTGATAATAATTGGCTAATTGAATGATCAAAAGCTTAGAGTGTTTAATCAATAATTTGTCATTAAATTTTCTTTTATTTTCATTGATCTTCATCTCCAATTTCAAATGTCACAGTACCCAGACTGTGTGAAATATACTATAGTTCAAGTATTCCTCTAATGTATTGTTATTCTTTGCAAAGCCATATTTAGGTCGTATCATATTGCTACTTACAGTCAAATATCGGTGTTCTTTCGCTTCCCCTACATTCATCAACGTCTTCATGCATGGACGTCGATTCTGAGCACTTTTGATGTGGCCCTTCTTTAGAAAATCCCCTACTTTATATGATGTGTGATAGGATAGAAGCAATTGGCGTACCATAGGCTCTGTCTATCCCAGTGGGAGACGGGCGTGATGATATGCATGTACGTATACATAAGAGGTTCGAGACAATGCCAAACTGCAGTACTTACCTATCTACTTACCAATGTCAAATCATTACCTATCATTATGTAGAATTTATACAAACCATACAATATACTTGCCATCCCCTAACGATGACGAGAAACATCTCGAGGAAATTCTGACAGCCAGATAGTTGCTCAGCAGAAAAATACAAATAACTTAATATTTTTATTCCGTTCAATAAATTGTAGATCGCATAAAGAAATATATAATTGCCATGGCACATAATAAGACGATTGCAACAGCCCGCTATATGTACGCTTGATACCCATTCAGGGTGCAATATATTTCTCTATTCATATCAGTATATAAAGCCTCAGATGCCATACTTTGGCATTATGCATCTACCTTGTTAAGTATATCAAAACATGATATATTAGCCCAGCACGGAGTAAGTACCTACAAAGGTAAATAAAACAAGTATACATTATAGCTACACACACTTTATTATTATTGTTAAAAGGCAACATAAAATTCGCAGGAGCATTCATACACTTTGTCCTAAATGATAATACTACAAAGCCATAATGTGACATACATTTTATATAAATAATTATTACAATAAAAGTAACTTAACTTAAACTGCTTACAAACATTCAGATATTAAAAATATCTGATAAACGCCTTGACCCAAGTAAAGGCCAAATAGAAAATAAATAAAACTTCAAATTTTATTTAATTAAATATTTATCAACTTATTACAGAAGTACTTAATAGCAACTATAACTTTAAAAAAACACAAATCTTTTTAATAAACTTATAAACTATTCTAAATGACAGAAGTCGTTCATCGGTAGGTTACATTTATATAGTTACCTATCCACAGAAACTGACTTGACTACACACATACAAGTTCTTAAAATACTAAGTCGTTCGGTGCGACTGCTGAGCATGAGGTCCGGGTTCGATTCCTAGGTCGAATGAAAAAATTGGAATTACGTTTTTCTGGCAATTAATTTACAATAGATGGCCGAAATTTAGAAATTGGTGAGTTAAAATCTCTCTTTAGAGATTCTTTCTTACCCTATGCCGTTTTTTTTAATAACACAAAGTATTGGAATTATTTTATAATTTCCGAACTAAGTATAAATTTACCCAATTATCCATAGATAAGAGTCGTTAGAAATCTCAATATTATTTATTTATGATTTTCGATTATTAAGTGATAGAATGATAAAAAAAATAGTTATTCAGTGACTATAGTCTGATAGGCAATTTGACGTAATATTAGGTACTTACCTAAGTATATTTAGGTACACATTGAGGTTTCTACCGACCTACTCTAGCTACGATGATGCTGCATCATTATGATCCTTCCTTCTAGTCTCATTTTCAATCACTCTCACCAGTTATTATCAAATCTTAATACTAAACCATCACCACGTTCCATTTTTAAATGAGCACCAAATTTCGTAGAATCTAAATTTTTTATTGATCTATCAGTCAATCAATCGTTAATGTGCCAGAAATAGGTACATTAAGTTATCCTAAGTTACTCCCTAAACATCATCTATCAGCCAGTAATTTTGACGTAATTACTTCATTTAAAACATAAGGTATACATAGGTACAATGGAATGTTTCCAAATTAGGTTCATTACTTATTAATTTATTACATGACATAAATAAAAGAATAATTCAAATAAATAAGTACTTAATTACTCGTAACACAAAGCTGTTATCAATCTTTAGTATAATCTTTATACCTACAGACTAAATAAAATGACAAGTAAATTAAAAGGGATTCGTACTCATTATCGAAAGATATTTCTAAATTAAAATATTGACGCTTCTTAATTATTTTTTATTGATTTGGCTTAAAATATTAGGAATAATTCTTTAAATCAAAATGGTCGATTTAAAAATCAGTTTTGTTCACACTTACACACACGTACACCTTCGATCATAAGTATTATGTCATTAGAAAAAATGTACTGTCGGTAAAATGGGATTTCGAACATTTGGTTTTTCGGTGAAATGGCCCATCGATGAAATAATAGCTTTTCGCGGATGTGGCGTAGTAAAAATGGGCTTCGTTAAAATGTATTTCGATAATGACTACGAGTCCCATTGCAGTAGGTGCAAACATGCTTGTAAAAAAGAAAACAAAGATTAAATAAGTAAGTAGGTACATAAGTAAGTTTAATTAAGTTTGGTCATGGAACTATACTAACCCTCTCCGCTCTCTTAATAGAGAAGAGGAGACCCGCGCCCAGCAGTGGGACACAGACACAATATAAGTTGATAAAAATACGAATCTTAATGATTTATTTTCTCGGCTCTTTATTCGGCCTTACTCGAATTTCCCTGCCGCCTGAAAAATGAGAAAGGATAAGTACCTGTTATAAAAACGTCATTCCTGACTGACGATCAACGCACAGCCAAAACTATTTTCGGAAGTTCATCCCCTAAACGGACAAAAGATAGTTTGACCTGCGCGTAGCAGAAGCGGGCTGCTAGTTATTTTATATATACAGGTTTATATTGTCATTTTTGTACAGAATTTATTTTTTATTATATGAACATGTATACATTACCTAGTAGGTGTGTAAATCGTTAGCTGTAGGTAAGGTACCTACCTATGTAGACAACAAAAATACTACATAAATATACCTATTTCTGAACTAAGTTTATTAATTTGATTCATATGATAGAGATATGAATAACAATGATAAGTAGAAGGCACAATCTCAGTGCACTTAAATTTCAATTTGAATATTTGTGCACTCGTTTGTGATTTTGATCAACAATGAACAATGAACAATTTGATCTCTATTAATGAGTACGTACTATCTAACTTTTATTTATTTTTGTTAATTACCTGTTGGCTCCTTTCGGCTGTGGCTGAGAGACCCTGATATTTTGATCTCCAACGCGCTTGTATTGCGGCTGACCGCCTGTCCCAGACATCTTTACTTCCCAACTGTTGTATCTTTGGGTTCTTATCAAAGCTTTTTGTTTCGTTTTATCCAATTTAGCGACTTTTGGTGGCTGCACCTGATTTGCTTGAGGGCCCGGCTGTTTTTTCGGGGCCTGGGGTTTTCTTTTATTGACTTTAGATGGCGGTGATGGTTTTTCTATTTTATCGATAGCATCGTCACTTGTTGTCTTCTTTGAAGAACGGGTTTCCATTTTTGATTGGTGATTATTGATAATTATTTCAATTTGAAGCTTTTGAATAACTATAAAAACTTTTAACGATTACACTTCGTATTGTCAAACTACGTAAGTAACAACTTCCCACGTCGGCACGACCAACCCTCTAGACAGATCGCACGCGTTTGGCTAGAAGACCAACGAGACAAATAAACAAGCAGACTCATGGGGGTGGGACATGCCAGTACGATACTATGATATTATATTATAATATTGTAGGATAAACATACTATAAAAATATGGCCTTTATGTTTGGACAGAAGCTGTAAAAATAATGGAGTCCACTGATCATCAATGAATCAAGAATGATAATTTAAAGAATGAGAATAAATCGAGAATAATTAATAGTTTTAGAACGTACTCACAAAAAAATATCTCGTGAGCCAAGTTCTTTAAAATAATTCTAGCAAACCCTTTAGGGCTAGCTAGAATTACTTAATTCTTTCTTTTTTAAAATTACTTTTTTTTAATTTATTCTTGATTCATTGATGATCAGTAGACTCGATCTTAGTTAGATGTTATATTCATAAAGTAACTAAAATAGTGTAAGTATTTTTTTTATTATACCAAGGAGGCAAACAAGCATACGGCCCGCCTGATGGTAAGCAGTTACCGTAGCCTATAGACGCTTGCAACACTAGGGATATCAATCGCGCGTTGCCGACCCTTTAGAAACCTTATAACTAAAAACGACATTTCTGACTGACGATCAACGCACAGCCAAAACTATTTTCGGAAGTTCATCTCCTAAACGGACAAAAGATAGTTTGAACCGCGCGTAGCAGAAGCGGGCTGCTAGTTATTTTATATATACAGGTTTATATTGTAATTTTTTATTTTATGAACATGTATTTATTACCTAGCAGGTGTGTAAATCGTTAGCTGTAGGTCAGGTTCCTACCTATGTAGACAACAACAATATTCCATATACCTATTTCTAAACTAAGTTTATTAATTTGATTGTTTCATATGATAGAGATATGAATAACAATGATAGGTAGAAGGCACAATCTCAGTACCTACCTAACCTTATTATTGCTTATTATTTTATCAATTTTGTTTGTTTTTCGGGAAAAACAAAGAAGCTTATGTGCTATTCCAAAGTAAAATCTATCTCTATGCCAAATTACATTTAAATCCATTCAGACATTTTGGCATCACTGAGTAGCAATCCATCTAAACTTCCGCATTTATAATATTATTATAGATTGTAATAATTATATCAGTTTATAATCAGTAATTGACTTGGCCCATGAGATTGTCGACATGTGGGATGTGGATTCCGCTATCATTGTACCGATAGTCGTTACAGTGAATGGTTTAATAGCCAAGAGCCTCGACCAACACCTTAAGAGGCTCGCGTTAGGTGGATGGATCAAGGGTCTGATGCAGAAGGCAGTGCTCCTCGACACGGCACGTATAGTGAGGAGGTTCCTGTCTCTGGAGCCCTAACCGCCGGTAGCTTGGACTTTGTTCCCGATACCGGTGGGGAACTATTTTTTATATTTTTAAATGTATAGATTTTTATGTTGTTTTTATATATTTAAAAATGTATTGAATAAGTGAAAAAGATGAATAAAGAGAACATTAGAGACTTTACCTTTAAAAATAATAATAGCGGCAGCAAGGGTAGATGTCGACAGAAATTCTTCCCGTCACTACGACAATTATTGATCGAATCTCACGATGTCCGCGCAGTCTCGTCTGAAGCGACCCTCATGGATAAAATATGATGTACCTAAATGTATTTCATGAAAAAAATTACTTTGTATACTAAATACATCACCTGTTGGTTAAGTGATTAGTGACCCTGACCGTGTCCTCATTGAGATTCCCGATTAGGAAAAATCTTTGTATGCGAGAGAGTTAGCTTAGTGCGAAAGAGCGCTTTATAATATTGTTGTATTAAATAATATAATATAATGTTGTAAGATTATAAATTAATATTGTAAGTATCATTATTATGATTAGATTGTGAAAATGTCCAGGATTCACTTCCTTTAGGCGTTAAAAAAATTGTTAAACATGTCATGCATGTTCCACTTCAATATTCAACACAAATATATTTATAACCGACCTCAAAAAAAGGAGTTTTCATAAGTATTTTTTTATGTTTGTTACCACAGATCTACGTCTTATGGACCGATTTCATATTTTTTCGTCTGACAGGACAGACTTTCAGTTTCGTTCCATTTTTATCAAAAGAAAGTTCTGATCCCATGATTAGAACTTTCTTTTTTTTTTGAGATATTAAGGGAACTCTGCAAAAATTATAGGCATGCATATAGTAATTTCCATATTTTTTACAACAAATCAAACATTTGCATTCAAAAAGTGTAATTCGGTGATGCGAAACTGAAAAGCCTATCCTGCCTGCTGGGGTGATGGATCACCCCCATTATTGTTCAGAGTAAATGACTTATGACTGACTGAACGAATCTCGTTCTTCCTTGTATATGGATAGATAATAAGTATATGTGTCATGGGGGAATCGAACCACCAGCACTCGGCGATGTTGGTGGCGCTGTGCCCACTCAACCACTAGAACACAAGTGCCTACTAAATCGGAGTATTATAAGTATGTAGGTAGTAGAAAATTTATGACGGGTAGGACAATAATAATATAAAATTTACATTTATGTATGTTATAGGCAATGTATATAAACCGGTATTTTGTAGAATTCCTAGGCATTCTATACATTGCCTAAAAGATTCAGGCAATGTGTATAATAAAAAAATGAATGACGACGAACCTAACCTAGGATTACTATTTTATTATACAAATCAATTCCATCTCTGTTGAGGTCACAGTTCTTACCTAACCTAACCCACTTTTCTAGCAGTTCTAATCTAGTCTCTGTCTGGTGGTGGAAGTTAAAAATAGGATAGCTCTCAAAAGATCAGTAGGTAGCTACATAACTAAATCATGGAGATGAAAATTTTATTACATAAATTGCCTATGATTCAACTGGCATTCTATAGATTTCCTAGGTAAAGTGTAAAATAGTTTAAACATTAAATATCATTTCATACATTGCCTGAACGACCCTGGCATTCTATACATTGCCTATAACATATACAAGACACAATACAAACCAGCAAGTAGGACTGGGTAACGACCCTCCCACCTTGCAGAAGATCAAAGCCAAAGAAGTTCAAACTAATAATCCTTACTAATATTATAAATGTGAAAGTTTGTAAGAATGGATGGATGAATGTTTGTTAATTGTTACTCTTTCACGTAAATACTACGGAACGGATCTGGATGAAATTAGGCACACAGATAGATTATGGTCTGGAATACCACATAGGCTACAGCCTATGTGGTATTCCAGATTTTTGCAGCGATAACCGACATCTACGTGGGCGAAGCCGCGGGCAACAGCTAGAATATTATAAAGAGGAAAGTTTTAATTTTTTGTTTGTTACGATTTAACTCAAAAACTACTCGACCGATTTTAAAAATTCTTTAGCTTTTTTTTTTATTATTTCAAATGAGACGGACGAAAGGGGTACCCCTTTGAAAACTAAACAAATATGCACCCGTGCCAAGCTGGGACGTCCAGCTTGTAGTACATATAAAACAAAGCGCTCATTTAGTGATGCGTTTTGAAAGAAATGTATTCCTATCCCAGGGATACTTTCATCTGATGAAAAATCTGATGGTGTAAAAATGGGTTGGCAACACGCAAGTGATACGCGGCGGGTCGTAAGCTTATTTGCCACCCAAGTACTAGGTATAAAAAAAAAACATACACACAACTAAGAGGAGCGGGAAACCTACCATATCGGAATTCGGGTTATGATATCTTTTATCTTTTTAAATAGGATTGATAGGAACGATACACCGGCCGGCTGATTCTCTAAGAAACAGCGATCGCAAACTGACAGTTGTGATTGCTCGGTGACGGCACACACGATTGCTTAACGTCAAAAAGGCTCAATTTTCGCACTTACGGAATACCGATTATCAATCTGACAGCCAGATTTTGCTCAGTTTTTGCTCTAGGAAGAGAGTTACGTTCGGATTTTGATGCGGTTCTTTAAAATAGACAGAGTGATTCAAAAGGAAGGTTTATATGTATAATACATGCATAATACATATAATATAATAATAGGTATGTAGTAGAGAAACACTAATAATTTTAGAGGTTTCTAATGTGATGTCGTATATAAATACTTTTTTTTGCCGCTTACATTGCAAACGCTGGCAGAACCCTAAGAGATAGAACAAAATAATATAGTACAGTATTGTCCATCTTAAATAGGTCTACAAAAGAGTCTGCAATGGTATATGTCTATCTTTTAGGGATAACCTACAATAACCATGTTTTACCCTTTATTTTTAACAAGAAATAATGGCTTATTTGCGAAGCGATTTTAAGCAATACAGCAATAATCCTTATCGATATTAATACCTTAAATACATTATGCATTTAATATAGATCAATATGGCCCTTTACAGCATATAATTTAAATGAATATTTTCGAAGATATCACAGATTTAAAACTCAGGGAAATAACGGTTGCGGCGGTACCGGCCGGAGGGCCGTCGCGTCGCGTCGTCGGCCAGTAGTCTATATAACAGAACATCTAAAGCAATTTGTCAGATTCTCAAAATGTTTGAAGAGAGACTGGGGAAGTACTTCCACCTAACAAAAGACCACAGTCAAATAACTACACACATTGCTGTAGTTTTTAGTATTTCTGTGTGTGAGTACAGGTCTCTAACGCTCATTTAGGATTGCGTTTTGAAAGAAACGTAATTCTACTACTAACTATTAACTAAACTACTAACTGCTTAACATCGGGCGAGTCATATGCTTGTTTGCCACCCAAGTCGTATAAAAAAAACAAAAACAAAATGTCTGGATACTCGGGCAAAAATTTTACACATAAATTACCTACATCGGGAGGGAAATGAATACGGTACTAGAATATTACATACAGTCTCTTTGGTTTATTTACTAGTATCAAGTGTTGTTGTGTTTCTATGTGTATATACCTACAGGTCTCTATTGCTGCTAGGGTTAGAATATCAGAGTTATATATAAGTTACTTTTAGGTACTTTAATAACTATTCTTGCAAATATCTGATAAAATATTTTTTTAATCTCATATCGATTTATATATCAGGTTAAAAAAAATAGTATAGAAATGATAAGCAAGCCCGACTAGGGGAATAGCTCCACCAAACACGAGACCATAGCTTATATTACAAATACAACATGGATTACCATCGTCGCTTTGTCATCATATATACTTACTATCATAAAAATAAAACGAGAGAGGAAGGACCTCCACCTTACAGAAGACCACAGGCAAATAACTACACATAGCGGTGTAGTTATTTGCCTGTGGTCTTCTGACTGCCTTGGTGGTCCAGTGGTCGTAGTATGCGCTTGCTGTGCACGAGGTTGTGGGTTCGATTCCCACACAGGACAAAACTTTGTGTGGCCCACAAAGAGTTGTTCTGAGTCTGGGTGTAATTTGTGTCCGTTAATTGTATGTTTGTAAAGTCCCCCGCGACACAGAGCTTGTTCTCTAGTGCGGGAGTTGTCTTTTTAAATGAAATGAAATGAAAGTTGTGTTTCTATAAATAAAATATCTGATTGAGATCGCAGTTCTGAGGAAAGGTGCCCACATTGCCACGCTGGATCGCAAGGCTAATGTGTGACCTAACTAAATGTCAGTCTGAAGATCGTGAGGTAAAACATGATACCATATAATAAAATTGATGCAAAATAATAGCAACACATATATATCCCACTGCTGGGCACGGGTCTCCTCTCCTCTATAAAGACAGAGAGACAGGGTTTAGGCCTTAATTCACATACGCTGGCCTGATGCGGATCGGTTAATCAGACATGTCTTTAGAATTTCTTCTAAGACATGTGGGTTTCCTCACGATGTTTTCCTTCACCGTTAGTAGATGGCGAATCATTTGATAAATACATATAAATTCCACAAAGTGAAATTCACATTACCCGGGATCGAACTCGCACCTCTTGCGTGCAAGTCGGTTACTTTCCTACTCGGCCACCACCGCTTTATAAATTCGTTACTTTTAATTGTAAATCTATAAAACGCTCAATTGATAGTGTTAGGAAAATATGTGTAATGTCTGACGTAGTGGCCTTACAAGAGACGTGGTTACTCCCCCACGATATTCCTTTCCTCGGTAGTATAAATGAGAAGTTTGAGTATACAGGCAAGTCTGCCGTCGACACGTCGGAGGGCTTATTGATAAGGAGACCTTATGGGGGAGTGGCCATTCTCTGGAGAAAGGGTCTTTTTGAGGAGGTATGTACATTACAGTGCACTAGTCCGCGTTTAGTCGCTATAAAAGCCTCGAGTGGAGGTAGGACTATTATAGTATTTTCGGTGTACATGCCAACTGACTCGCTTGACAACCTGCATATTATTACTGAGGTCCTAGGTGAGATTGGTGCAATTGTTTCGAGTGAAGACGTGGAAAGCGTTTATATGCTGGGTGACTTTAATGCGCACCCTAATGAATTATTCTTTAGGGAATTATCGAACTTTTGCATGGATCAATCGTGGGTCTGTGCAGATGTGCATAAACTGAGCTGTCTGACTCATAACTACACTTATATTAGTGAAGCTCACGGATGTAAAAGGTGGCTAGACCACTGCGTTGTCTCGCAGTCGGCTCTTCAAACTGTTGTTAAGGTAGGTATAGAGGAAGACGTTTACATGTCGGATCATTTACCCTTATACATTGAATGCAATCTAAATATGGTGAGACCCAAGTTGATTCCGCATAACACGCTGCAGTCTAACGTTATTTGGGGTGATAGGGACACACTGCAGACAAGTAAGTATAATAGTTTATGTAATGAAAAATTGCGAGACATTGACTTCCCCACAGAATTTACAAAGTGTGGTTATGGGTCATGCAATTTAATCGAGCACAAAGCTATTCTAGACCAATTGTACGATGATTTTATAAATATTTTACGTGACGCGTCAGAGCTTACCTGTAAGAGAGATAGGTATAGAACAGGGAGAGGTAAAATAGTATGTGGCTGGAACGAGCACGTGAGGGATGCGTACCGGGAGGCACAGCGTACATTTGGAATATGGGTTAGGCATGATAGACCGAGTTCAGGTTTATTATATGATCAGATGTGTGAGACTCGCAAAATCTTTAAGAGTCGCCTTAAGTGGTGCCAAAATCATAAAGAGCAGATCCAAATGGAAAGGTTAGCTAGTCTAAGAGCGTCGAAGGAGTTTTGTAAATTTTGGAAGTCTACGGGTAAACTAAATATGAAACCTGGCCTACCGGTAAGCATAGGTGGAACAAGTTGCCCCAAGGGGATTGCAAGTATGTTCATGGAGCAGTTTAGCAGCTAAACAAGCGACATTAGAAATATGAGTAGAGGCAAGTCCCCGGGCCATGACGGACTCAGCATCGAACATTTTAAGCATGGGGGTGTACACCTGCCGAGGGTCCTGTCCATGTTTTATACAATGTGCCTAAGTCACTCACACTTACCTGAGGCACTGATGAAGACGATCGTGGTACCATTGGTCAAAAACAGGACAGGAGATGTCTCGGACAGGGGTAACTATCGGCCGATCTCTCTTGCCACTATCTGTTTAAAAAAATATTTGAGAGTCCACGATGCGCAGTTTGGGTTTCAGTCGAAATTATCTACAGAAACGGCTATACTATGTCTCAAGAATACTGTCCAGTATTACACAGATCGAAAAACGCCGGTGTATGCCTGTTTCCTGGACCTCTCTAAGGCCTTTGATCTTGTGTCATATGACATACTTTGGAGAAAGCTCAGGGACAGGAATGTACCGGCGGAGGTCCTCAACATTCTTAAATACTGGTATGCTAACCAAAAAAAATAATGTGAGATGGTCTGGCGCACTATCTGACGCGTACAGGATGGAATGCGGGGTGAGACAGGGGGGATTAACGTCTCCCAGGCTTTTCAACCTATATATCAATGACCTCGTGGTTGAGCTCAGCAGCATGCGTGTCGGATGTAAGGTTGGTGGTTTTAATATTAACAGCATCAGCTACGTGGATGACATGGTGCTGCTGGGACCAACGGCGGGGTCGATAGTAGACATGTTGGAAGTGTGTGAAAGGTATGCTCTGACGCACGGTTTGATATACAACGTTACCAAAAGTGAATACATGATCTTTAAGGCCGCCGGTAAGTGCCCCCATTATTCACCCAACTTTACTTTAAGGGGCAGAAATATAAATAGAGTTACAAAATTTAAATATCTGGGGCACATACTTACCGACGACCTTAAGGATGATGCTGATATTAAAAGGGAGCGTAGGGCACTAGCGGTCCGAGGGAATATGCTGGTTCGCAGATTCTCCCGTTGTTCAGATCAGGTCAAAATTACACTTTTTAAAGCGTATTGTCAAGGTCTGTACACGGGGAGTCTGTGGATCAGATTTACCAAAAGAGCGCTAGATGCCCTGCGAGTCCAATACAATAATATATTTAGGATGCTATTAGGACTGCCGCGCTTCTGCAGTGCCTCGTCGATGTTCGCGGTGAATCACACAGATGGCTTTTATGCTGTCATGAGGAAAAAAAGCGCATCATTGATAGCCAGAATGCGAGGCGGGCACAATAGCATCCTAAAAACGGTGGCGGAGAATCATTTTTCTCCGATTATGAGACATTTCGTGGAGAGGACTGTCAATTAGATAGGTCTAACTGACAGTGTTCTCTGTGGAGTGTCTATGTTATTTATAAAGTTAAACACGTTATTATTACTAACATTAGTTGTAAAGGATTTTCTACTAACAAAATGGATGTAAATTATCTGAAATGAAGAATTTATTATTATTATTATTTATATTTTTGATGTATTATGTACATGCCTTGGAAGATGGGTAGGCCTTTGGTGTGGGACGCAACGTGCGTCGATACCCTTGCGCCATCACATCTTCCGAGTACAGCGGGTTCGGCTGGCGCTGCTGCTGCAGCTGCCGAGGCCCTTAAACGGCGCAAATACTGTAACTTAATTGGTAATTACGTATTTGAGCCGTTTGGGGTCGAGACAATTGGTTCGTGGGGTCCGAGCGCTCGCTTTCTTTTCAGGCATATAGCGAAACGACTGATCGACGCTTCGCGTAACCAAAAGGCTGGCCTGTTTCACAGAGAATCACCATTGCCATTCAAATGGCAATGCCGCCAGCTTTTTGGGCACTTTTTCGGTTGACAGTGATTCGGGGAAATATTATGACGCCTAAACTATTGCCTTTTATTTTAAATAATTAGTTTTTCATATTTAGGTTTAGTTAGTTTAAATAAGTTTTTAATATTATTCTTGTATATATGTCACGGTAAATCTGATTAATTGAAAATTATTAATATTTTTACAAAATTATTAATAATAACCACATGTTTTGGTAAATGTGAATAATCGATCGAAATTTATTACTTTTAGTAGTAATTATTAATAATTCACGACACATATTGGTAAAAGTTAAAAAATAAATAAAAACCTAACCTAACCTAACCTAGGTTAGGTTTATTATTTATTTAACCTAACCTAACCTAACCTAACACCCCGCGCCTCTCGCACGTCGCACACACCGCCCCGCCCCGCAATCCTTGGCCACTTATTACATTTATCACTACTGGGGTTAAATTATTAATAATAACCGACAAATGTGATTAATTTATCAGTTTAACCTCGAATTTCGGTAATTATTAATAATAATAGATAATTATTAATAATCTTCAATTATTCACTCTTACCGTAACATATTTATAAAACTATGATTAAATATAATTTTAACAAAAAAAACGGCTATAATCTAGCCGTTTTTAAGGTTTTTGAAATTCTGCAACTTGCCTAGCTACCTAAGCAACCATAATAGAAACTTATTTAATTGCCATCCGTAAAATACTTATTATTGAGAAGTTCAGGTGGCCATCTGTGGTCTTCTTCATCAGTTTTACTTCATCATATTATACTTTCTGAATGCAAAGTCAAAGTCATACTCATTTATTCATTTAGATCAAATCCATGATACTTATGAACGTCATTAAAACAAATGCCAGCATACTTTTTTCCTAAGGCCAATTCGCTGACTAGGGTTGGGCCTCGAGAAGAATTGGCAAGAAACTCGGGCCACTCTTTTTAATCGCCAGAGTATAACATTTACAATTTGGTATGAGTTAAATAGTGGTAACAAAAAGGAACGGAAACCAATATACCATATGAGAAATTTAGATAAGTATTTAATTAATGAGTAAGCAATATTTAAAAAAAATGAATTTAGCTTTCCACTGTATGGTAATGAGGGATCGTTTCTTTTTGTAAGTATAAGATAGAAACGTGTCGAGATCACATTGCAATTTTAGTAAATATCTAGAAACTATAGCATGGGGTTCTTCAAGAAAGGAGTTATAAGGTTTCTAAAGGGTCGGCAACGCGCGAGTGATACCCCTGGTGTTGCAAGCGTCCATAGGCTACGGTAACTGCTTACCATCAGGCGGGCCGTATGCATGTTTGCCTACGTGGTAGTATAAAAAAAAAAATATCTTTAATATTTAAAAATAAATCATGCCAAGATTGACCAGCCACCCCAAGTAGCACCCATTCACGAGCATGACGCACAGACCAGCCATCATTTCCTTCGCCATATTAGAGGGAAGGAACTGACCCGGCCAATACGACACCACAAGCAATGGCATTTCAGTGAGCATGACAATCCAGGACATAATAAGAAAAAAGAAACTCAATAGAAAGCCAATAATGATCACAAAACGTCTCCTGACAAATTTTAAATGTAGTTATTATTCTTATATAATTCTGCATCAAAATTAGCAAATGTTTGATGTGTTGTTAAAATTATTGAAATTGCTATATGTGTGTCTATAATTTTTGAGGAGTTCCCTCAATTCTTCATGGATCCCATCATCAGAACTTTCTTTTGATGAAAATGGGACCAAACTGGAAGTATGTCCTCTCAGACAAAAAAAAATTCAGATCGGTCCATAAATGAGGGAGTTCTGTGGTAACAAGCATAAAAAATAATTAAAAAAATTCTCACGAATTGATAACCTCCTCTTTTTGAAGTCGGTTAAAATGTAGGTACCTACTACTACAGTCAATTAAAGAATATCTAATAAAACAATTTTCTACTAAATAATTATAGATAACAAAGCA